>JAAALK010000289.1:34685000-35333239 GCA_019279435.1 Zizania palustris | reverse complement strand
CTGTCTTCGGCGAGCTGAAGCACCACCGCCCACCCTCCGATAAGTCAAGAGGGAGCCTAAGCCTCGGCTCCTCTACCACCTCCTCAAGACAACCGTTTCAACGAGCACAAGCAGGGGAAGAAGCATTTCCGTTCGGAGGTGCTAAACATTGCACCTTCTGTTCCGAAGCACCTGCCAATTTTCAACAGGCGTAGAATTTCAAGGCCAGGCCGCCGAAGCCTCAAGAAAGGGCACCTGGCAGGCGCTAGAGTTTTTTCTATTGCGTGCATGGCGACAATAGGAGCCATGACACGAAGGATTGCAAGGCAGTGTTGGCCCTTCGGGGCAACTACCTTGGGCGAAGTACCAGGCGGGGTGCTTCGGATCGAGCCCCACTAGCGGCACAGTCAGAGCCTGTGCAGGTCGTGGCTCGAGCCGGTGTCCCAGAGGCACTCATGCGACTTCCGGTGGCCAACATTATGCCACCACCGAAGCAGGAAGGCCCACAAGACCGCGGCAAGCAAGTGGTCCTGCCCATCTCCAGAGGGGGGACACTCGGGAACATGTCCAAAAGGCAGCGGCGTGAGTACGTCCGCGAGGTCGGGCACATTGGGACCTCGAGTTCCAGCCGAAGGGATGCCAGAATGGTCCCATGTGCCCATCTCATTTACTGCCAGCGATGTCGCGGGGGTGAAGTTTCCCCATGCTGACCCCTTGGTCATTTCTGCCGACATAGCAGGGGTGGAGGTCCGAAGGATCCTGGTAGATGGCGGGAGCTCCACAGGCATACTTTTCTTCTAGGCCTTCGATCAGATGTGCATACCCCAGAAGCATCTGCTTCTAGCGGCCCGGCCACTTCAAGGGTTCTCAGGACCACCTCTCGATGCCCTCGGCTAGATAGGCCTCGAGGTTGCCTTCGGAGAGGGGCCTTTGGCCAGGATAGAAGAGGTGATCTTCGATGTTGTCGACGCCCCTATATACTTACAATGCAATCTTCGGCTGAGGGATGCTGAACCAGTTTGGGGCTATAGCACACCACAATTATCTTTGTCTCAAAATGCCCACGCAAAGTGGAGTGCTTACTATTTTAGGAGACCAAGCTGTAGCCCGGAGGACGGAGTATGGCCATGGACAGCCGTTGGATCCCCGGTAAGTACACAACGTGGCGGAAAGCACCGAAGAAGTACCAGAGGCCTCGAACCCTTCGAAGGGGCCCTCTCTCAAGCCAAGCCCGGAAGGTAATGTTGAGTCAAGGATGATTTCAAAAGATGGCGAAGAGTATCCAGTGCAGTTCGACAAAGGGCTATCCCCGGAGATAGCTGCCTCATTGGAAGAAGTCATCAAGCAAAATCTGGATGTCTTTGCTTGGACCGACGAAGACATCACCGGGGTCGATCAAAGCATCATCGAGCATAGCCTGCTCGTCAACCCGAAGGCCAGGCCAGTGCGCCAGGGGCTCCGCAAGCTGTCTGTGGAAAGAGCAAGCCTCGCCAAAGCCGAAGTAGAAAAATTATTAAAAGCTGGCATCATCATGGAAGTAGCCCATACCGAGTGGTTGGCTAACCCTTTTTTGTAAGGAAGAAGGACTCGAACAAATGGCGCATGTGTATTGACTTTACTTCATTAAATAAAGCATGCTCGCGAGACCCCTACCCGATGCCCCGAATAGATCAGCTGGTGGATTCCACAGCCGGCTCCAAATTACTAAGTTTCCTCGACGCTTATTCCGGATATCACCAAGTCTGGCTGAAGCGCGAAGACGAAGACAAGACAAGCTTCATAACTCCTTCCGGAGTATGTTGTTATGTGAGAATGTCTTTTGGTTTGTGAAATGCTGGAGCCACCTTTTCACGTTTAATAGCTAAGGCTCTAGGTCATCAAATAGGCCAGAATGTCGAAGCCTATATGGATGATATTGTAATAAAAACTGCTCAAAAGCACCAGCATAGCCTAGACCTAGCTGAAACGTTTGAGAGCCTCCGAGCATGTGGAGTACGCCTCAACCCAGAAAAATGTATATTCGGAGCACAAGCAGGGAAGCTGCTAGGGTACTTAGTTTCGAGCAGGGGAATCAAAGCTAGCCCAATGAAGATAAGTGCATTGCAAAGAATGGCTCCACCAGAGAATTTGAAGTAGGTCCAGAAGCTAGCAAGAAGGCTCGCAGCCCTTAGCAGGTTCCTGGCCAGGTCAGCAGAACGAAGCCTTCCAATTTTCAAAGCACTAAAGGGGTCCGAAAGCTTCAGTTGGACACCGGAGTGCCAGAAGAGATTCGATGATATAAAAGCATACCTCGGAAGATTATCGACACTTACTGTACCCCTTCCAAAAGAGACACTGCTCCTATATCTTGCAGCAACAGGCTCCATAGTAAGTGCAGTATTAGTCCGGGAAGTTGAGCTTAAGGGAAAGCTGGTGCAGAACCCATTTTATTTTGTGTCAGAGGCTTTGTCCGGAGCTAAAATCAGATACTCCGAGCTCGAGAAATTTGCTTATGCCTTAGTAATGGCCTCGCGGAAGCTAAGGCATTATTTTTTGGCACATAACCTGATCGTCCCTACATCGTATCCTCTTGGAGATATGCTCCGAAACAAAGACTCTACGGGCAGGATTGGAAAATGGGCTATCGAGCTAGCACCCTTCGGAATCTCTTTCACGGCGAGAACAGCTATTAAATCCCAAATCATAGCCGACTTCGTAGCAGAATGGACTCCATCTGCTATTTGGGCCCCGGAAGAACCCTCCGAAAGTTTATGGACAATATTTTCTGATGGAGCTTATCAAGCATCCGGTGCCGGAGCAGGGGCAGTCATCATATCACCATCAGGACAGAAGACCATGTATTCTACGAGGCTCAACTTTAGAACCACCAATAACATCGCAGAATACGAAGGAATCTTGCTAGGCCTCCGAAGAGCTAAAGCACTTGGAGCCGTAAGGATAATGATTAAGACAGATTCCCAAGTCGTCGCAGGGCATGTTGATAAAAGCTTTCAAGCAAAGAATCCACATCTAGCACAATACCTTAAAGAAATCAGCAAGGCTAAAGCAGCATTCAAAGGAATTATGGTTCGGAGTATCCCTCGAGCAGAGAATCAACTCGCAGATATTCTTGCAAAAGCTGCAGTAGGAGCGGTGGACCTCCCGGAGGGCGCTTTCTACGAAGAGCTAGTGTAGCCTGCAGCTGTTCAGTTACCCTCTGCGGAAGTACTATGCATTCCAATTGCAGATTGGCGGTCTCCGATTATGAACATATTGCAAAGTGGCATAGACCCTTCAGAAGGTCTAGAAACCCGAAGGTTGCAAGCAAGAGCCCGAAATTACAAACTCGTCCACGGAGTATTATACAAAGCTGGCGTGTGTTCCCCTCTGCTTCGATGCATCTCCCAACCCGAGGGTCAAGACATACTTCGAGACATCCACGAAGGGTTGTGTGGAAGTCACCTAGCCCCTCGTGCACTAGCTGGCAAGACACTTCAGCAAGGACTTTACTGGCCAACAATAGTGAGAGATGCGGAGGAGCTGGTTCGAACATGCCAAGGCTGCCAGTGGATGGGCAGACGAAGCCACCGTCCGCCAGTCCAGCTTCAAGTCATCGCCCCAGTATGGCCAATGGCTCGATGGGGCATGTACCTAATAGGCCCTTTTCCAATGGCAAAAGGTGGCTTGAAGTTTGCGGTAGTAGCAATCGAATATTTTTCAAAGTGGGTTGAAGCAGAGCCATTGACTGCTATCACCTCGAGGAATGTGCAAAAAATTTTCTGGCAGAACATTATATGCAGGTTTGGAGTGCCAAGGGAAGTGACGGTGGATAATGGAACCCAGTTCGAAGCTGACACTTTCCAAGCATTTTGCGAAGATCTGGGCATTAAGTTGTGCTTCGCTGCGGTACGCCATCCACAGTCCAACGGAGTTGTTGAGCGAGCCAACGGGAACATTCTCTCCGGGCTAAATCGGCGAATCGTTGACCTAGCCAAGGGGCTGTGGGTCGAAGAGCTCCCTAAAATCTTGTGGTCCATTCGAACCACTCAAACCAGGTCCACATGTTTTACCCCATTTAGACTGCTATTCGGAGACGAGGCCATGACTCCCACGGAGCTCAGAGGTGGATCCCTTCGTGTAGTTCAACCCGGAGATGAAGACGAAAGGAACGCTTCACTGGACTTGTCAGAAGAGACAAGGCTTCGAGCTGTCGCCAATCTGACCAAGTACCAAGGCCAAACAAAGACATGGTATGACCCTAAGATAAAGCTAAATGAGCTTAAACTTGGTCATCTAGTGTTGCGAAGTGTAATAGCTCCGGGGAAGCTAGGAAACAAATGGGAAGGACCATATGTTATCTTACGCTCAGGGCGCCCCGGATCGTTTAAATTAGCTAATTTAGAAGGGGAAGAGTTGAAGCATGCATGGCATGCAGAGAACCTTAAGCATTATTACGCTCAGGGGCTCCTTGTAATCGCTTGTAAAATTTTCCTTTCTATGAAATAAAGAGAAGGGTTGAATTTTATTTGCTCTTCGAATATCCCTTACTCCTGATGGACGCATCGGGAGGACGGAGATGCTTGCAGAGTCAAGCATTTTTCCCAAGACCCAGGCAGCTGCCTGCGAACCATCGGTTCAGGGGCTCCGCTACCACCCTACGGATTCCAGGCTCCGGCTTATTAGGATCCGTAGAAGAGTCTAAGGACTTTAAAAAGAAATAGATTTTAGACCTCCGGGTATGAAGTATCTGTAAAAGAGCAGAAGATGGCCACCCTACGGATTCGAGGCTCTGGCTTGTTAGGATCCATAGAAGAGTCTAAGGACTTTAAAAAGAAACAGATTTTCGACCTCTGGGTACGAAGTATCTGTAAAAGAGCCGAAGGTGACCACCCTACGAATTCCAGACTCCGACTTGTTAGGATCCGTAGAAGAGTCTAAGGACTTTAAAAAGAAACAGATTTTTGACCTCCGGGTATGAAGTATCTGTAAAAGAGCCGAAGGTGGCCACCCTACGGATTCTAGGCTCCGGCTTGTTAGGATCCGTAGAAGAGTCTAAGGACTTTAAAAAGAAACAAATTTTCGACCTCCGGGTATGAAGTATCTGTAAAAGAGCCGAATGTGGCCACCCTACGGATTCCAAGCTTCGGCTTGTTAAGATCTATTGAAGAGTCTAAGCATTTTAAAAAAAAAGGTACGGAGGTGATATGTGCAAAAGTCGAAGGTGACCAAGTAACAATGTTTCGAGGCGTCGCGAGGTAATGATACTAAAGTAGGGATGATAAGTGTAATGTGAAGCATCAGTTTGTTCGGCACATCATTGTGTCTGGCGAACCCATTTCCACAATAAAGGATCCACCACCCACAAGGAGGGGTAGGAGGGTAGGAACCACGCAAGATACTTTCGAAGAATTAAGTCATCATACTTTTACATCAAGAAAAGTTTTGGTCCAAGCCTAGGAAAAATCGAAGACCCTGTCGGCATTTGGAGCTACCCCTCCGGCTACTCTGTCCGTCGGAGCTCGAAGCTATCGGCTTGGTCCTCTTCGTTCGGACGCTTCTCTTCTTCTTAGAGGCTCGTAGTTTCTTTTGTTCTTCTTGAAGCTCGGCCCAGGTCAGGAGCCTTTCGGAGTTAGCCTCCGCAGGGTCTTCAGTCTGGTACTCCGAGTCGGACCAGTTCATATGTTCAGAAGACGAGGATGCCTTCTCCTTCTCCTCTTCTTTAATATCAGCTAAGACCTCTTGAGAAATTTCAAGGGTTATCTCCCCTCTATCTCCGCGAGGAACAGAGAAGCGAGAGCGGCGGTAGGGCCTTAAACTCTCGAGGCTTGCCCACTCCTTTCGAAGCCCTTTGGTAATTTCCAGTATTTCGAGGTCAGGGTTTGAAGGGCACGACAAAACCTAAAAAAAGAGCAGAACACCCAAACAAGTTTCTCGTTTATAGCTTTTCCATTAATAAAAGAGTCTTTACAAGACTTCGTGTACATAATAGCCCTAAAAAGCTAGACCTGCGGGTCGGTGGGTGGAGCAGGAATGGCCGGAGCTGGCGAGGCAGGAAGTGGTGGCCTTGTTTGCGCCTGCTTCTGCCGACGGGCCTCGTCGATCCAAGCTTTGGCCGCAACCTTGTGGTCCGTCTTCCAAGTTGATCGGAAGGCTTCCCAGGCCAAGTCTACATCCGAAGATGGGCGCAGCAGGTCGTCGGAGGCAAAGGTTCCAGGGGTCGAACCCCCGACTAAGCCGAGGGGGATCTGAAGGGACTCGAGGTGACGAAGAACCCCGATGCTAGCGCACTGCCCGGAGATCTCTCCGTATCGGACGCCGGAGTTCATCATCAGCGACGAGGCCACTTGGATCCTTTTCAGCTTGTGGTCGAGAGGTTCGTGGGTCGCAGCAGAAGACGAGGGGCACATAGTGTCGAAGTACTCCAAGGTACCATGAAGGGCGTCCAAGGTACGTTTCGCCATGCTAGCGTTCTTCTTCTCTGCTGCTTCCAGCCCTGCAGCAGTTGCAGATACCTCGGCTACCTGGAGCATTAAGGAGCTCTTCTGGGCCATCGCCTGGTTAAGAGCCCCTTGGAGCTCCACCAACTGAGCACTCGAAGTGGCAGCCACCTGACGGAGCCTTTCGACCTTCGCCCGAAGGACAACGCGCTCGGCTTCGACCTCTTGGGCCGAGAAGCGGAGCGCGTCGCTGTCTTGCCTTGCCGTCCGAAGGGCTTCGTCGGCCGCTGCCCTAGCCCTCCTTTCCACTAGGGCTTCCTCCTCCAACCTGACGGATCTCTCGTTGGAATCATTAAGAGCGGTCTGAAGGGTGGTAACCTTCCTTTTAAGTCGGTTAATTTCGACCTCATTGGAAGTCGCTGCCGCTCTAGCAAGGACAAATTGTTGCAAAAAGAAAAAAGAACAAGTAAGTACCAAAGTATTTATGATCACTAATTCGAAGTAGCTGTGGTGTTTTTCATACCTGAAGGGCAGCCCTTTCGAGGGTTGTGTTGAGCGCCGGAGCCCTAGCCTCGCTCAGAGCGGAGACCAAGTCCGAATTGGCGATATCCTGGCTCTTCTTTGCCAGGGGCTCCATGAGCGCTCGGAGGCCTTCCCGCTGCTCCAAGAATGGAGCCATCAGAGGAAGCCAAGATAAGGCTTGGCGGTTGTATGCCGCGGCCTCATCCTCCGAATTGCCAACAGAGGTCGTCGCAAGGCCAGGAAGAAGGCCGAGGCTAGATATGCTCTTGCCCCTCCCCGACACGAAGGTGGGCGCGGCGGTTGAAACAGAAGTACCCCGGTCGTTGGCAGCTACCCCTTCGACCAGAGCCGTGGCAGCAGAGGCAACCTCAACCATTGGAGCCGCCACCGCAGGAGCAACCTCCGTCGCCAAATCCGCTCCGACGGGCGCATCTTCCGCTCTAACGGGCGCATTTTCCGCTACCAAGCATGGAGCGTCCGAAGGAGCAGGGGGTCCACCCAAGCCGCGACCCCCGAAGACGATGGGACTTCGGGCGCAGCCGGAGCATCGACGCCCTTAGAGGTACCTATTTTGTCAACAAAATTAATAAGCATGTTACAAGGAAAAAGTTGTAGGTATTAGCCAAAGCAGGAGATTCGAGGCGTACCTTCGGAGGCCTCGTGGGGTAGGATCACCGGATCCTCCAGGACTTCGTACATCTGGAGGATGTCAGCGAAGTCATCTCCCGAGGCCCTCTCCTCCGCATTTCCTGCTGGAACCATGACTTCCGCCACAACCACCCCGGGTGTGGGCGAGTTGGGAGTGGCGGAGCCCGACTCAAAGTTTACAACGACGGGCGCAGGAGGAATCGTCGGGTCTACTTCTGCTACCTCCCTAACAGAAGTTCCAGGGGGGACCTCCCCTATGTCTTCGTCGTCATCCAGGAGGTAGTTCTCGAAGGCTGACGCTATCTGAGCGTTGGAGTCCTCTGACTCCTCGGAGGCTGAGCTCCGAGTGTCCAAAGAAGAAGCCGACGAAGCAGGGGCCAGCCGCGGAGGGAGCTTCACTATTTTCTTCTTCTTGGACGGCGGCTTGCTGGCTTTCTTGGACGGCTCAGCAGCGACTTTCCGTTTTCAAGCGGTTGCTCCAGTCGAGGTGAAGTCGGGAAGAGGAGGGGGCTCCATCCCGAGAGCTCCCCATACTCTGTTGGAACGCTCCTAGCTTCCCACTAGCTCCAGCCTCTTTTGCTTTTCAGCCACCGAAGGGGCTCCGAGAACTCGTTCGGTGGCTTGAGCTATGTCCTCCGGAGCCAACGCCAAAGGATCCGCTAAAGGAAAAGGGTATGGTATCATAAGTATAATTGTTTCCTTCATCTAATACAATACTGCAGGAAACGAAGTCTTACCTAGGGTTCGGAGATCTCCCTCCGAGGCCTGTTGAAACACGATCGGCTAGTTAGCTCTGAGGGGTGGGATCCGAAGGGCAATAAACTCTTCGGCCAGGTCGCGCATGCTCATGCGGCGAGCCACCGAAGTCAACAGCCCTAGCCTCGTGGAGAGCAGGCTAGGGTTCGGGGAGATCTCCGCCTCCTTCTGAAACCAAATCTCCTAGAGAGGACCTGCGAGGGGGGAGTCATCTCCGACTTCGGCGTAAAACCACCGAAGAATCCAATTGGTATACCATCTGTCGTTGATGGCCTTCGCAGGGAAGTGAAGAGCGTGCTCCCTTCGTAATTGGAAGTTGACGCTGCCGAAGGCTATTGTCACCTTGGAATCCCTAGGCCCGTCCTGCGGCTTCGGCTGGTAGATAGCCTCGTGGGTCGCGGCAAAGATCTCTGAGCGTCCTTTGCACCCCTCAGCCCAGAGTGCCCATTCGAAGACAGCTAGGCGGGCGACGGCGTTGGGAGATAGCTGAGGTAAAGTGATGTGGAACTAGTCTAGTACCTCCGCCAAGAAGTCTATGGCTGGAAGCCCCAAGCCTGCTTCGAAGAATGCTTCGAAGACTACCACCTCTCCGCTACGTGGCCTTGGAGTTGATTCTGATCCAGGGACCCGAGTCCTCAATCCGGCACCCAATTTCCCTTCCACAGCCTCTTCAATGGACTCGGCGGTGCTCACAGATTGGCCGATGAGGAAGCTTTGAGGGATCTTCTTCTTGGAAGGCGGACGGAGCTCCTGAGGATTCTTGGGCCAGGCGCCGCCCGAAGTCCCCGCCATTGCCGCTGCTGCCGAAGCGGCCCACGCTTGCCTCTGCGCAAGAGTACTTGCCGCCGCTGGTGCAGTGTGGCTAGTTCTCACCATTCGCTCAGATGCTCAAGAGATTGAAGAATTGAGGAAAGTGAATCGCGAGTGCTTGAAGCAGTAAAAAGTTTCGGGTAACCCCTGTTCTTCCTTTTATAATCATTCGTCGGTTGCTACTCTTCGATTGCATTCACACTGCAGGTTCGGCTTCTATCATTGACGAGTGGGTCTAGTAGATGGAACGGCGAGCAACCGCCGTAAAAATCGACTGTTACCTTTTACAGAGTGTAACAATTACTTGCGTCGTAACGGCTATAATCAAACGGCTCTTCACGACGTTTGCACTCCGAAGCAGTTCTCTTCCCTGCAACGCGTTCCCACCGCGTAAGGAGCCCAGAGGAGGGGTCCGAACGCTTTGGATCTAAAGTCCTCCGCAGAACTGTAATGTGTCCTAATTCCCTCTAAGTCTCAAAATATGAAAATATTCCTTCCGTATACTGCCTTGTTTCTAAACAGGTTAACTACAGAGAGGCGTATTCGAGGGGCTACTGTTGGGGGAAATTACTTCATTTTCAGGACTTAGAGATTAATAACTCGAAGGCTTTGAAAAACTCCAAAGCTGGTGGGCACTTGTTCGAAGGCAGAGACGTCAAGCCGAAGGGTGCATCGATACGAAGCCCTGATGAACCCTCTGAACGGAAGATAAAGGCTCCGAAGCTGAGCGACAAGATTGATAAGATGTTTGGCTTATCCATCTATCTTACAGCGCTTTACCTTTTATAACCTTGTTCCTGGCACCGAATAGTTTCCACTATGACAGTCGTAATCTAGGGGTAATTAGGTCTTTTCCTTATACATTTTTACCTATAAATACCCCCCTCTATACCCTGTAACAAGGATCCAGGACAAGTTATTTAATACACATATTCGAACTACTCGAGCTATTATCCAACTCGGAGGCTTGAGGCAGTCCTTAAACACAAACTCTCTGTTTGTTCGTTTTTGATCTCAGAGAACCTGTTGGTGTAAACTTTTATGCCAACAGCCACCAAAGATGATATCATCCACATAAATCTAGAATAGGAGGAAATATTTGCCATGCTTGAGAGTGAACAGAGTTTTATCAACAGAACCCATCAAATACCCCCGCTCAAGAAGAAAAGACTTAAGTCTATCATACCATGCCCGAGGGGCCTGCTTGAGTCCAGAAAGAGCCTTATGAAGTTTAAGGACTTTATGTGGGTATTTGGGGTTTTCAAAACTAGGGGTTGTTTTACATAAACATCTTCGCCTATGAAGCCAATAAGAAAAGCACTTTTAACATCCATTTGATAGAGTTTGAATCCCTGGGATGTCGCAAATGCAAGTAAAATCCTAATGGCCTCAAGACAAGCAACAGGTGCAAAAGTTTCAGTAAAATCAATCCCTTCTAATTGAGAATAACCCTGAGCTACAAGTCTAGCTTTGTTTCTAACTACAGTCCCATCCTCCCCTTGTTTGTTTTTGAAAATCCATTTTGTTCCAATGAAATGAACATTTGGTGGAGGCTCAACTAAAGTCTAGACTTGGTTTCTCTCAAAATTTTCAAGTTCTTCATGCATGGCATTGATCCAACTAGAATTAGAAAGTGCATGACTGACATCTAAGGGCTCGAAAGAAGCAACAAAAGTGGAATCAATGAAATGAGCATGAGAACGTTTTACCCTTTGATCAAGCTCACCAATGATCTGCTCGGGAGGATGCATCCTTTGAACATGATGTGGAGACTCACGGCGGGATGCAGTCTCCCCCTCAACTTGTGCGTTGGAGTGGTCCAAGATGACCGATGTCAATGTAGTTGCTTCGGGACCTTATGCCAAAATAGTCGAAGCGGGGTCGGCTTCGGGGGTTGATGTCGAGGGTAGTAGGGGTTCATCCTCGAAATCTTCGTGATCTTCTTCTTCGAAGATGGTCTGCTCCATGTCGTGTTCATTTGCCTGTTCAAAGGTAGAACTAACAGAGGGGGTTGATTCATCAAAAGTCACATCACATGACTCGATGACAGTGTTAGTTTCCAAATTATAAATACGATAAGAATGACCATGTGTAGTGTAACCCAAAAAGATCCCGTCAGAAGAGCGCGACTCAAATTTATCGAAATTTCCATGTTTTAGGATAAAGCAACGACAACCAAAAACTCGAAGATGAGTAACTTTGGGTTGTCTCCCAAAATGTAGCTCATAAGATGTCAAGTTCAAAATTGAGCACAAGAATATTCGGTTTGAGATGTAACATGCAGTGTTCATGGCCTCAGCCTAGAATTTTCTAGGAGTCCTATGCTCATCGAGCATCGTCCTAGCCATCTCAACCAAAGTGCGGTTCTTTCTCTCAACAACACCGTTCTATTGAGGAACCCGCGGAGCAGAGAATTGATGTTCTATGCCATACTCCAAGCAAAATTCAACAAAGAGATTGTTCTTGAACTTAGTGTCATTATCACTTCGAATGAATTTTAATGCACCAGGGAGTTCAGTGAAAAGTCTCAAAGCCATGCTCCGAAAGTGTGAAAACACTTCATCCTTGCTGGCAAGAAAGAAGACCCAAGATTAGTGAGAGAAATCGTCAACAATAACTAGCACATACCACTTGCCGCCTAAAGAACTAACCCGAGAAGGACCTACAGTGTCCATGTGAAGAAGTTCTCCGAGTTGCTCAGTCATCACCGTGGTGACTGGCGAGTGCGAAGCGGTAATCATTTTTCCATGTCGACATGGAGCGCAAACTAAATTCTTCTCAAACTTGAGCTTGGGAAATCCTCGGATCAGACATAGGGCACTCAGGCGAGCGATCAACTCAAAGCTCATATGCCCTAGTCTCCTATGCCACATCCAAAGCTCAGAAGTCGAATGTGCAACAAGACAGTGAGAAGAACCGAATGACTCAGAAAAATCAGCTCCAAAAACTCTCCCAACTCTAAAGATCTTACAAACCACAACACCATCAGAATTGAGTACTTGCGAAGTATCGCGATGGAATCGCACTTTGAAGCCCTCATCAAGCAATTGAGATACAGAAAGCAAATTGTATCCCATGTTTTCAACCAAAGCAACATCTTTGAGAGTGAAATTTGAGTTGATTCTTACCACACCTTTACCTTTCACTCTACTCCTTTGATTGGTTCCGAAGGTGATATGTTCCCTTTGCTTGGTTGTGGTGAGGCTGGAGAACCATGCTGCATCTCTGGTCATGTGCCGCGAACAACTGGAGTCCATGATCCACGTGCCCTCCAAGCCTCGGTCCGGCTCCTACATATGATAGGAAAATCTCGATCGCTCGGTGCTGGGGTGAATGAATATATGACGAGGCATCCAACACTGAGTGATACGAGTAGTGGGCACAGCAAAAGTAGACTGTCTACGCACAGGATAATCAGAATTATGCAAAATGCGAGGTCTACCTACATGCTGTGATCCAAAAGCATGACGAGGTCTCCTACTCTAACGAGGTACAAAGCTACACGCCCGGGGTCTATCACCATATGGAACATGGTGAATACCTCGAGGAGCAAAACCTCTCTGAGAAGTACGAGAAGCCTCGAAAACAAGACGTGAGTAAAACTCAGACTCATGCATACCTCGAGATGAGTAATGCATGTCCTGGAAACTCATTGCCTGAGAGCGTCACTCATCCTTGATGCGACGAAAACAGAACCCAACCAGATGACCCACCCGCTGACAGTAGGAACAATGAAAAACTCTCCTAGGGGCACTCTCATGGGTCATAGGAGCAATCCTCACAGGCTCTTTGGGCTTCTGCTGAGTGGTTTTCTTGGGAGGAATTTTCTTTACTGGAGGAGTGGTTTTCTTTGGGGTTTTGGTAGGCCTTTTGGCTGATGGTGTGTCTAACATGGCTCTTTCTTTCTCTAAGGTAGTAGGTGAGGTAAAAACAGTTTTGTTCTCATTGTCTAAAGGATTCCTCTCAAAACCCAATCCCAGAGCTAACCCTGCCCTGTCAGCACACATCTTGGTCTTGGCCAAGAGAAAGTCCATCCTACCCTTTCCCTCTGTGCATTTGTAACCACAGAAAGAAGGTATTCATTTTCAGTCATGAGGTTCTCAGCTCGCTCTCTAACAGTGCCTAGTTGGTCCTTAAGGGTTATGCAAGTGTCACACACAGGTTGCACATCCTTAGAACTACCGGCCCTCTCTAATCTAGCCTCTAAGTCCTGAACATGATTATCACGTAAATTAATGCTCTCACGTAATAAGGGACAATTCATGCATTCAATTATATCATGAGGACTAGAATCAACCATCAAAATCTGCTTCTGTGCAGTCTCAAGCTCAGAAAGAGTTTGAGCATGCACAGAACACAACTGAGCAAGCTCACCCATGACAACAGTGCAAGATTCACATTCAACATCATTAACTCTAGACTTAAGCATGGCATAATCAGTAGAAACAGATTCTACCCTAAGTCTAAGGTATTTTCTATTTCTAGCGGCTTGCACAAGTAATCTATCCTGACCAAGAACTACTTCATTCAGTTGATCTAATTTAATTGAAAGCTGGTCATAGGATAGTGGTACCTCAGATGAGTCAAGCTCATCACCGCTGTGATCGCTGTCGGCCATGAAGCAAAGGCCGGTGAAATCTTGTCCCTTCTTGTCCTTCTTCTCCTCCTTCCTTGGAGACTCCTCCTCAGAGCTCGACTCCTCAGTTGAGGAAGTGTCGATGTCGCTGAGAGCAGCAACAATTGCTCTAGAAGCGGCTTTGGCTACCCTCTTAGCCACCTTGCCGCGTTTGCCCTTCACAAAGGGTTTCCTCTCCTTTTTGTGGTATTTGGGGCGCTCACTCTCATCTCTCTTCTTGAGTTTAGGACAATTGGCCTTGATGTGAGAAGTGTCGCCACACTCAAAACAACCACTAAAACCACTTCTCCTCTGATCCCGTCTCTCATAGTGAAAACGGGTGAACCTTCTGGCAATGAGATCAAACTTATCATCATCCAAAGTATCCACCTGCTCCTTAGTGACAGAGACCAGGGAGGACAAAGCAAAACCATCTGCAAAAACACAAGTGCCAAATGTGCTTGGTTCTGCAGTGGTGCCACGGCTAGTGCTAGAAACTAGTGCCAATGGCTGTGGCAAGGAGTTCCTATGCACTGCAAGAGATGTCTTGGCAATCTCTGTGGACTTCAGCTTGCTGAAGAGCTCATCACAGGTCAATGTGTCATAACCTGTGGACTCCTCAATGCTGGATATCTTCACTTCCCATATGCTACGATCAAGAGCATAGAGAAGCTTGATAGCCCTATCATGATCATTGTAAGCAAGAGTCCCGTTGGACCGCAAGTTACTCACTATCGCATCAAAGCGAGAAAACATGGCATCTATAGATTCACCAGGTGCCTGCACAAACAGATGATACTGTTGATTGTATGTGCTTTGGCGCTTGACCTTAATCTGTGTAGAGCCCTCATGAAAAATAGTGAGTGTAGTCCAAATCTCCCTAGCTGTCCTAAGGTGCTGCATCCTATCAAACTCACTTCTACTCAAACCAATGAACAGTATATTTCTTGCCTTAGAGTTGGCATTATGCTGATCCTTTTCTGTTTGAGAGGTGCGAGTTTCAGGGATGGAGTATTGTGAGTCCACAATCTCCCAAATTGCATTTCCTTGGCTTAGCAAGTAAGCCTCCATGCGCACCTTCCAATATGCAAAGTCCGTCCCATCGAACTGAGGTATTTTACTAACTCTGTCCATGTCGCCAACAGATCACAAAACCGGTTAAAGTCAACTGCCTCTGATACCAATTGTTGGACCGGAAATGGCGACCAGAGGGGGGTGAATGGGAGCTTTTAAAATTTCAGACTAAAAATAGTATTCTGTTTTAATTCTGTCTTCTTCGGAACAGGCTTCGAACATACCCTTCGAAGTTTTGGTTCGGAGGTATTTTACAACTCCGAAAACAGGCTTTGCAAGGAGCAAAAGTTTGAAGCCAAGAAGACTTCGCTCCTCCCACAACTCCGAAAATGCAGCTCTGCTAAGTCAATGCAGGCTCCGCACACGAGGTGCCTTTGAGCAGGCTTCACACTTCACCTTTCGCAAGAGCATACTTCCCTCTACGGACTTCAACCAAATACTCAGCGACAACAACTAGTGCTAGGCTTCGTACTTCGAAAGTCTAAACGCACACTGAACAGACTTTGTCGAGGACTTCGACAAGGGAAGAAAACTAGCTTCGATCTAAGCCAAGAACAGTGCTTTGCTAGTAATCAGAGAGGTCTAGCCTCTAGTTTACACAGAGCGAAAAGACACTGAAAAACACACTTCACACACACAGACCTCTCACACACTTCTCCAAAAACACTCTAGTGCAATAAACTCAACACAGGAAGAAGTGAGACACAGAGAAATCAAAGCATGCAGTGTGAAGTAAGCATACAAGTTCAAGCAGTAAATGAAAACAGAATCAAAGCTTCATTGCTTGAACAGGGAACACAAAATGAACTCACAGACTGAATACAAAGTATGTGGCGGCTAGCACAGGAGCTCAAAAATGGCTGCTCAAAGTGTTGATGTGACCTAGCTAGCCTCCACTATTTATAGGCACTATTCAGCCCTATGAATAGACTACTTTACCCCTAGGGTTTACACTATTTTTGTCTCATCAGAACAGGGGGGTACAGCTGGTAGTCTACTTTATTTGGAGGCTTCTTTTGTCAGCTACGTAGAGGAGACAACACCAACTTTTGCAGAGCAGACGCGGTCAGCCTTTGCAGTTTTGGACCCTTCTGAAGCCCCCCTTCGCATGCGAGGGGTGTAGTAGATTCGGTGAGAAGCCTTGAGCCTGACGGCCTTCGCTTCACCGAAGTCAGCTTTCGATACAGAGACGGTTTTGAGCCGAAGCCGTCAAAGCCCTTGGACCTTCGCACCAACACCTCCGAAGTGGACCACCACGGCTTTGCAGCTTCTCTCAGCTCGAACTCCATCAGCTCGTGTACCGAAGCCATGCATGGCCAAAGTATCTCAAGTCATCCTCACTTTGAAGCCCCACCTTTGGAGTACTATCCTTCAAAGTCCCTCCTTCGTCCAAGGCCTCTGCATGAAGCATTCCATGAGCACTTCATCGCAGTGTCTCTCCCCGAGCACACTCCTCGACGAACCTCACTCGGACCATGCCTTCGATGCACCTCGACTTCTGAGACCTTTGTCGGGTATACCTTCGAGTGCCTCCCTCCGGAGCACACTTCGAATGCCTTGCCTCATTGCTGAAGACTTTGTCCTCCATACTCTGAAGTCACTCCATTCGGAGTACCCTTCGAAGTGCCTCGCCTCTAAGGATTTTGTCTTGGGGTACCTTCACCCAGAGCCACACTCCGCACTTACTGCCTTCTCCTGGCGCACCTCAACCCGAGGTCCAACCTTGACCCCTTCGCAGCCTTCGTGACCGAGCTCCCCGCTCACCTGGCATCAAGCTTCCCGCTTGACCCAGGTTCACCTGCTATGAACTATCCGTCACTTCCAAAGTCACCTGCACACCACAGACAGTATATGTTTTTGAATACTTGTCGATGATCATGCTTCGCTTCAGTTCACATGATATGTCTGATATCTGTCATATGTATGACTTTTATTCTTTAAAATTGAAAAATGATCACCATTTCTTCTGGTAACTAGCATGTGTAGGTTGAGTGCTTTTGCTATCTTTTACATGCCTGGTAGCTAGTTCCTCACTTAGATACAGATATGCAACTTGGACATCTATATGCTTTAACATGGAAAATGTGCTATAAAAATGTTAAAAAATTAGAAAAAAATGAAAAATTCATGCCTTTTTATGCATAATTTGAAAAGATCCAGGTAGATTTGCTTTGTCACATTGCATTGTTCTGGACTGCTTACCATAGCACTTTGGTATGAACTAGGATAGTGTAATGTATGCCAAGACCAATGTCTTAAGCTTCTGATGGTTCAGTTCTAGCCTAGGCTTGACTTGGTCGGTTAGCATAAGGTTGACATGCAAATAACCCCTCGCAAAAAAATGAAAAAAGGAATAGAAGAAGCCAAAAATTTAAAACGATAATAAGTTTGTTGAAGCACTTTGTTGTGGACAATGCTTATCTTGGTAGATATCAGTTAGCTCTTGCATCTCATGCTTTACCCTTGCTTGACGACTAGGAAATGTGATGATGTTTTTGTTTACAAAAATTGAAATTGCATGCCAATGACTGTCTTTAGATATCATCTGCTGCACTGATCATGCCATGTGTCTTAGATAGTATGTATTTTGCTATACCTACTAGATGTTGTAATTGTAGTCAATCATATCTAAGAAGCATGCTTTTTACACTCCATATGCACCCCAGTTGCATTCATTGCATATTTTTAGAGGGAGCTGCATTTCAGGGGGGAGTTCGAGTTTGTGTCTCTTTAGAGTGTGCTTTTAGTCTCACTTGATGAGTACAGTTGTCAACAAGGGGGAGAAATTTTGTGTTACTCGATCTTTTTAGAAGAGTTTAGGGGGAGTTTTAGTCTTTTTTTTTGCCTTTACTCTTTGGATATCCTTGTTGATAATTCTGAGATTGCACTCGTTTTGAGTCTTTATTTTTGGTTAACCATAATGACCGTATTTCTTGCGTCTGTTCAGCTTTTGGTCATTAGGGTTAAACTTTTATTTTATTTTCTTCTTTCTATTTTCTTTTGTTTTTTGTTTTCGTGTTTCCACATGTTTTGCAGGTTCTGAAGAATTGATGAAGAGGGTGTTGACAATGCACTCATCAAGGGGGAGATTGAGGAACCATGTTGAACAGCATGGGTCTTATGGCTCCAAATGTGATGAGTGATTGTCAACGGAAGTCAAAGAGGAGATGTGAAGAGAAGATGAGATATGTCGTGTCTAGGGCGCATGTGACTTAGGTACACAGGCAGCGAGCGACAGTCGGGTAGAGGAGCCGCGGAGTCGGGCTGGCCCAATCCGAGTACATGGGCTAGGAGCGGTAGATGATCCACTTGTCTGTTGACTGGCATTGACTCAGGTACACGGGCGGCGAGCGATTGCTGGGCTGAGGAACCTGCAGAATCGGGTCGGCCCAATCCGAGTACCCGGTGCAAAGACAGTGGATGCTTTGTCAGCTTCGGCGCAAAACTGACAATCGATGATTATCTTTATTTAGTTTTTATTATTTAGCCTTTAGGCCCACAGTCTGTGTTATTCGAGTCAGTAAAAAACCATAAGGTCATTTTAGTAATTTCCAATTTTATTTTCAGAGTCAGTGTAATTTACCCTAGGGGTAAATTAGTCTTTTCCCTTTATTAGTGGGCTGCCTATAAATAGACCCCAACACCCTAGGGTTAGGGTTAACTGTTTTTTCGCAATTAATCTATAGTCCATGATTTTTTCCGCCATTGCCGCCACTGTTTGTTCCGCCGCTGGTATGTTCTTCTAATTTTCACCGCCACCCTGCCGGCTGCCAGGTTGTTCTTGTTCAACCGGTTTTTCTCTGACGTACAACTACGCTCTGGAGAAACTAGCGCCCACGCACGGTTTTTCTTTTCCCGGTCTACTCAGTCTGGGGCACCAACGCTCAGGATTACAGCAGCTTTTCTTTGGCGTGTGGGGTTCCCAGGCTTAGCGCGACACGTTGGCACACGCAGAGCAGCAGTTGTGCTAGCAGCATAGGCGTGTAGGTGCTGGCAGCCAAGTCGCGTGGCAGCCGAGGCACTGCTGCAGCTGCAGATGATGCAACCTATGATGCATGGCCACTAGGCATTGCGTGGAGCCGAGAGGCGTCCAAGCGATTTTTGGGGCGGAGGACTCGGCGCACTCACCCGGTTTCGGCGCCAGCGATTTTTTTGTTCTGGATTTGCATGCTGAAGAAACAAGGTACTATAGCAACAAAATTAGCACTGCAAATTATTTGTTCTTTCTCGAAAAATGTGTCTAAGCTTTTTGTTTAGTAGCTGACCGGATTAAATCTACACTGTACTCGTTAATTTTTCTGCATCACAGTAAATAATTCATCTAAATACTTGGGCTCTTATAAAAGTTTATTTCTGAACATTCTGTGCTGAATATTGCTAGCATTTTTATTCTTCACATCATACTATAAATGTGGTATTGATGTATTTGTTCCTCTTTAGTGCATTTTGAAACATCTGTGAGCACGTCTATTTACATCATTTATTTTATCTGATCAGATGATTGAATATCGTTGATATTTTTAGTTGTGCTGTTTGTAATGCCTGTGAGTTGGATGCATTGTTGATCCGCTTTTAAGCACTTTGTTGGTGTCTTTTCGATTAAGACACCGGTCGTTTTGGGCTAGATTATTTTTAGTACTTGTGATTTATTTTGCTTCTATTGATTGTCTATCGAGGTGCGTTGGGTGTTGGAAGAAGGCCATTTAATTCGAAAGAATTTTTTAGGCGCCCATTCACCCCCCTCTGGTCGCTACTTTCGGTCCTACAAGTACTCACTTCGGACTAGGGTTCGCCTCGTACGACAACAGGCCAATGATTCTCCACCTATTCTTGATTTCACCCAGGGACATCCTTCGCACATAGCCTCGTCATGGCATGCAGTGGTAAGTACATGGCACTCATCTATTTTTATTTGTACTAGTTGATATTTTTATGATTATTGTTTTTTTCCAAGCTGATCATGTTTGGATGGCTCGAGATTTTGTGGTACACATTGTTGACGAGTGGAACAGACATACTAGGGCCGAGCATGAGTAGACACAGATGCGAGAGGTTGTTGAACACATTGACATGTCTCTTTCCCGCATGTAGATACGACCACCTCTAGGAACTGTACCGTGGCCCGCACCTCCTGCTGCACTTCAGCCCCCTCCTGCACATCGGCCTCCACCTCTTAATGTACGTAGGTATTGCCGTGCCGGAGACTTCGCACTGAACCCTGTTGTTTGGAGGTGATTTCTATGTCAGTCGGTCTGTCCGGAGCCTGTCTTTAGTCAGATCGATACAGTTGCCGAAGGCTATCTTCGGCACATCCTTCGCACCAGACGCCAAAGGTACCCATCAGTGGCCCCTTCGCATGGCACACTTCGATCCAATCGGCTCCGTTAGGCTGGTTTGGTTTAATTATTTTTTTCTGCAATTTGGTTAGTTGAATAATTTTGCTTTCAAGTTATTTGATTGCCCGATGACTCCGTTATTCCCTTACCACTGTTTAAGGGTTATTGGAACATGACGTCAGCGTTGTGTTACGTTTAGGGGTTTACTCCTAAATATTCGCACACTTTTGGATCATCGGACTGACGTCAGTGTGCCGGCATGCTTTCGTGTCAACAAAAGCATTAAACAATATGTTGTTGATCGACTGTCATAACCAAAATTTTTCAAAAATTCTTTTGATTTAGTGGTTTCGTCTCTGTGCTCGAGAAGGATATCTGAAGTTTCACTATTATACATGTTTACTTATATATAGCTCGATCTAATCAATATATGTTTATATTTAATGGCTTTTTTCTATTAAACGTTGATGATACGATCATTTATTTGTATGTTTCTTTTTAGTTTTGACTCAATCCACCTTTATTAGTGTTTTCAGTAACTAAACATGTAGAATAGTTTTAAGGTGCACTCTGTGGTCAACTGAACACCTCACGTCGCCACCGCTGTGGAGCCGCCTCATCCTCCAGTGTCGCGTTGCGGCTTGCAACCAACCACCTTAGATGTTCACATCAACCTTGCTCTATCTTGACTTGTATCCACATTTTCGTTAAATTATTGATAGTAGACTTTTTCCAAAAAACTTGCAGTTACAGATAATTATATTATTATTTAAACACCAAATAAAATAAGTCTACGTGTAATACAATTTTTAGCATACTATATAATATATATATATAATAAGCTAAGCTCAGATTTCAGAAGTCGTTTATAGCATGATAATAAATTTCTTAGATTTTTGTAAACAACAAAATTATTGTTTAGATGTTAATTTTAAGCAGACATAGAAATTTACATGTAACCATCTACATGGGACCTATATATCCATGGTATGCGTACTTGCTGAAACTTATATATTGGCTTACTGCGTCCTCAACTCAGTCCGCGAAGAAAGAGGTAATTAGCAATGTTGTTCCAGACACAAATTGACGACTCTCAGTGGGACGTATTAGTAGAGACGATCAACAGCTCTGCCCTGTTCATGGGTTACCTGTCCATGGCCATCAGAGGGGTGCGCTTCCTTGTGGTTCTCTGGACCACGGTTGTTCTTCTAGGCGGCTTCGTCTCTATGCTCGGAAAGAAAGATTTTTGGAGTCTCACCATTATCATCTTCGCGCAAACTATTGGGTCAGGACTACTTACTTAATTATAGAGCTTTGAGCCTTTGATTAATACATATATTTATATTTATTGGCTTCTTTTCTGTCAAACTTGATATAATTTCTTTTGAGTTTTGACTCCACTGATCTTTATTACTTTTCCCAGTAAGAAAATTTGCGTTAAAAATTAGAGTTGTTTTATAGTGTATTTTAGTGGTAGTAGAATAAATTCCAATTGTTGGTATTTTTTAGAAGATCCTTGCAAGGATTTGTTTGTTTGTTTGTTTCTCTCTCTCTCTCTGTCTCTCTCTTTGATCTGGGTTTCTGGGTAAATTAATTAATTCAAGTAAACATAGCATGTTCATGATTGATTTTTCATAGGAATGCTGTAGCATTTCAATACAAACATGCCGGCATGTTGTGGACGCTGTATTTTCTTACAAAATTACAGGGCGACCATATGTTCGTTAGTGATAACTATGATAATTTCTTTATCGTAATCACAAAATAGAACGATTCGCAAATAGTAGGGTTATCTAATTCATCGGTATTCATGAATACTGACATATGTCAGAAAATTAGAATGATAGTAATTAGTATTATACTGTCGGTAGAAAATTAGTGTTGAATTTAAGTGAATTCAATCAAATTCAAAATTTTAGCAAATTTTGCCCAAATTTTAATTTTTGTACCAGAACACCATAATTGTATGCCCTGTACCAGAGATGCATCATGAACATCCTTAATATGAAACAACACAATAAATGTAACTTGGAAAAAGTCTAGAGAACCAAAATATATACATGCAAACTAATATTTTGCTAAACTATAACACTATGGGAATTACTAATATTTTCCTAAACTATAACACTAGGGGAATTTTAGAAGATTTAGTATAATTTTGTTGACGCCAATATTTGGTAGAAGCCTAGGCCCACTAAAGATGCCGCATAGTCAGTAGAAGTCAAAGAGGATCCGGTTAAAGGAGAGTCAATGAAGCCTGTCCATGGCATGCACGATCGGATAGGAAGATCCAATGGAGATAAGAGCGGAAAAGAAGATGAAGGTTATCGGAATCAGTTAGGAGATGTTACTTAGATGGGTTAGGAGATGTTACTTAGATGGCAAGCCTCCGGAATATAAATATGTACCCTTAGTTAGCTTAGAAAAAACACATCTCTGTCAATCAACTACTCGGCGCATCGCCACCATTGGCTTCCAAGGTTAATCCGACGGGGTTCGGCACTCGGAGTTGGGCTGCATCGTTTCGATCTATGGAGAAGAGGTGAGTCCTAACATCCCCGATGTCTGTACCAATTAGGTCAGTATCCTCACGGCTGCATCAGATTGATCTCTTGAGGTGAATGTTGAAACAGTATGGTCGTCGGTTGTTCTCGGTGTATTAACTAGGTCTAAGGCTGCATCAGTTTAGTTTGATCTCTTAAATTTATGTGATCTAGGTGTGGTAGTTTGAGTCTTCATCGGTTAGGTCTGACATCTCTTAATATTGTATCTTCTTCATGTTGTATACCGTTCATCTAAATAAAGCATGTCCGATACTTTGACATATTATTAAGATCATCATGATTAGCTATTGTCTTGGTTAGGTCTGATCTAGTTATTGTGATGATTTTCATGATATGGACATGTTATCTGGCATATTTTATTTATTTCTGTCGGAGTACAAGCCGATATGTTATCTTCAATTCAATGCCACATCTTATTAACCATCGGGGAATGTCCATCGGCCTGTATGCGTAAAAATGTTTATCTCATCGGACGATGGCATGGTCGCCCGATCGGTTCAAACATGGTCATCGACCATGTGACCGATCGACATGATATTCCACGATTTCACCATCTTTGCCACAGTCATCGCTTGCCAGCCGATCGGCTATGCTGCTAATGTCATATTTTTTGTTCCCTTATTAGTTGTAAGGTCAAACTGATTGACACGTCTTGAACCTTTTTTCTAAGAACGTAGGACTTACAGTAGAGTTAAGCAGATCTCTCAGGCCACGCGTGTGTCAAAGTGTGACAAAAAATGCACCAACAAATTCCCATAAAAATCCTGTAAAATTCATGTATTCCAAAGAAGTCCTAGGCTTTAAACCATTTGAACTATCCTATATCAGATAAATAATCCACTAGGGTGGTTTGGGATGACGGTTTTGCTCATATGTCTACGTGAGAGGAGACGCTGATTTGGCTAGGCTAATGACATGTGGGACTTCCTTGTCAGTGAGCACTCCACTAGCCTCTCTCTTTCTCTCTTTCCTTCTTTCTCATACTATTCGGGCCAACTTGGGTGTCTAGCAAATTGCCAACAAGCGAGGCACACAGATAGGATGTTTGGCGACTAGTTGGTGAACTAAGCGGGCAGGGACATTGAGCATACAAACGGTGGGCGAGGTGGGCATAAGGGCGTGTAGACACGATTGGTGAGCGAGGCAAGATGGGGGTGTGCGAACAGCTAGCAGGAAGGGTAGCCAAGGACAGACGACCGATAGGTGTGGCGACCATCCGATGAACTAGGTGAGTGGATGGATGGTGGGCGGGGCAAGCTTAGGGGTGGGTGGATGGCCGGTGAGCGAAGGAATGCTAGGGGTGTGTGGATAGTCAATGGGTGGGACAAGCAAGGGCAGACGACCGGGAAACTAGGCGGACAAGGGCAGACGACCGGTGGGTGGGGCAGACAAAGATAGGGTGGGGCAGACAAGGGTGGATGACCAACGGACTAGGTGGGTAGGGGGTGGACGACCAATGAACCGGCGGGTGGACATGGCTTAGGCTCGAGCAGTGTGGGTCAGGCCCGGAGAAAGAGGACAAAGGAGGTAGGAAGAAGAAAGTAGAGGAAATATATCGTTGCTTATAAACAACAATAGTCTACGGGGGTACTTGTAGAAGGATTTGTTTAGATTTGACAGGGAGCTGTGATACGACTCAATGATAATCTCAAGGTAAGAGACTTATACCAAGCCCTTTTATACAGGTTCGGGCCTCCCAGAGGATAATAGCCCTACTCCAGTGTGTATATGATCTTCGATTGATTCGAAAGGATTGTGTCGAGGAATCACAGAGCGTGCCTCTTACAGGCTTCCCTTGATCCCTTTATACGAGAGGGATTAGGGGTAGGGCTGGCAACGAGCCGAGCTCGGCTCGGCTCGGCTCGGCTCGGCCGAGCCACCTCTTTAGCGAGCCGAGCCAGGCTCGGCTCGGATGGTTTAACGAGCCAAAATTCCGGCTCGGCTCGGGCTCGGCCGAGCCACGAGCCGGCTCGGCTCGGCTCGTTAGTGCCACCGTTCACTTGTTTTTTTTAATCTTTTTCAATGTGTTGTGCTCACTTAACTTAAAAAGTGGCATTGTTGGGGACTCATTCCTCTCATAAAATCAGGTGGTGGCACCGGGTGTAGCCGTGTAGGTAGCGGTGGTCGGTGGGGGTTGTGGGCCAGCCAAAGACCGCTGGCCGTCGAGGGCATCGATGGTGCCAATTGTCAAGAGGGGAGAGGAGATGTGTCTATTGTTCGGTGTTTAGAGCTTAGTGCTCACACAATGATGAAAATACACAATTTGATGTTATTACTTCACATGAATCCATGATTTTATGTATTAGATAGAGGAATAGATTCGCTCCATATGCCGGTGACCGAGCCAACGAGCCGGCTCGCGAGCCGGCTCGGCTCGGCTCGAATGTTGGCCGAGCCAGGAGGCTTGGCTCGAGTTCGGCTCGGTGGCACAGCGAGCCGAGCCAGGCTCGGCTCGGCTCGGCCGAGCCCGAGCTGGCTCGCGAGCCCCGAGCCAAACTGCCACCCCTAATTAGGGGTTACAAATCAGACATAAAGAACACTACTGATGACCAAGAAAATGGTCGATTAGTGGACAATAACTGTTGGAGATAACCACTATGCATTATGGCAGTCTTTATGAATATTAACGATGACCTGACGTTATAAAGGTGACCGTTAGAATCTTGGTGGCCACTCCCCGAGCGCGGGACTCAGAGGATCCAGTTTTTTGGAGAAAGCCGATCATTGGTGGGTTGATTTAAAAGTTCTCGGAGGAAGCCTGGGATCGCATTCCCTACAAAAGAAAAAATAAAAGAGAATGACGCATCAATATCATGTTTTGCATTCCAATTGTCAACCATTTCCATTGAGCATCTCAATAGTCTTCTGCTACGACGTGGACTATCTTGGAATGTCACGTAGGAAAAAATAGCATGTCAGACCGTCCTAGGAGGATGTTTATCAAGAGGTTAAAAGCCTAATTTTGTTGTTTCGAAAAATACTAGTCCACCGTATATATATACTTACGGGGTCTGCTAGTCTTTTTTTTGTAACTTTGAGTCGACCGACACGTCAGACAAGCTGTGGAGGAAACATGAGAGCTAGCTCCCAATTCAAGTTTTGATTTTAGAGCTCAGATTTTGGATCAAAGGTGAGGCAGTAAAATTTAAATCGTGGCAGGATGTACTTTTAATAAAATAGATTTTAATGACGGCAGATTACAGCAATTATTCAAGCAATTGTTTATATCTTTCTTTTCTTTCGATGAGCCTAGAAAGCTCTAGGCATCCGGAGCAAATAATACAATAATATCTTCGTTACAGAAAAACTTTAATGTTAAGATAAAGTTTATAGATTGGTGGTTAGAGTATAAAAACAAAATATCACTTAGTTATTTACGAGAAAAGATTTTTTAAGTGCTAAAATGTGATATTGGAATAATAAAAATAATTAATTTGTGAACGGAGGGTATAAATGATTAGTTGTTTAAGAGATTATTTTTCATGTACTTGTTTCTTCCTCCCGCCTGCTTGCGTTGCCCTGGTGTAACGTGTACCGTAGTAACAATGTGCAGGGTGTTCGACGTTTTTCTCAACGAAAAGCTGCGCTTCGTTAGGAGGTCGTTCTATGGCCTCCGGAGTAGTACTGCACAGCTGTTATCGAACGACGACGACGGCGGCGCGAAGATACTGGTGGCAATTGTTTTGTTTCTTCTCCAGGTGCTGGTGTTCGCCGTGATATTGTGCCCTTTAGCGGCGCTCTACCTGTTCGGACTGCTGATCGCTACCGGCCTCTCGCTGTGGCGCCTCATACAGCGCGACTACGCCCAGTCGGGCGGCGACACCAACGCCAACCTGGCTCCGGCGCTAAACGTGCTCTACTCGTTGGCAGTCTTCCAGGGCGTGCTCTTCTGCTACCGCTTCACCACGAGACTCGCCGCGAAACGGCTGGCCGCCGAAGTCGCCAACTACTATGGCTTCGAGAAGGAATACCACGTCGGGCGCGCGTCGGTGATGCACTAACTGCACCAGATGAAGGTCGGGTGTCAAAAAGACCCGTCGTTCGCCAGAGGGAGGAACCTAGTCACGTTCGCCTTCGAGCTGATGGAGCCTGAGTCGACGTCGTCCGGCGACTTCGCCTCCGGGGTGAGAATCCTCGACAACCTCCTACAGAAGGTGGAGCAGTGGGGCCCGGGCCCGGGCCCGGCACTGCTTATCCGGCAGCTCGTCGGGTCGGCCTCGTCTAGCCAGGTGATGCATAAGCTGCTGCACACATTTCGCACCACGGGCCCGCATACCATGGATGTCCGGGAGCACGCCGCCAGAATAGTGGCCCACCTCGCCGGAGACATCGAGCTCGCGAGCTTCCCACAAGGGACCCGGTGCATATGCTCGCTACTCGAGATGCCCTCCACCTCGGAGCAGGAAGACGACGATAGTGCTCCAGCCGCTCACTACAGGGAGCTCATGGTGCAGGGCCTCGTCATCCTCCACAAGCTCGTCGCCAACGAGCACAACCGCAGGATCATCGACAGCGCCCCGGAACTGCTCTCCAAGGCCATGGCGCCCGTCAGCGCCGACCTGCTCCACCGCATCGACCATAAAGCATGGTCCAAAATCGTCACCGCCTCGTTGCAGCTCATGTCCCGGCTTGTCACTGCCCCGGGCGAGACTGGCGCCAATCTACGTTCCCTGGTCTTGAACAACAGGGACGTCATCAACACCATGGAGAAAATCCTCAAGTGTCACGAATGCAACGAGGAGCTCTACATACTCGCCTTTAAGATCCTCACACAGCTGCCCATGGCCGCCAACGCGTCTTCGAGTATGAGCACTGATGAGAGCAGAGAGAAATTCATCAACCTGCTGGTAGCCATCTTCACCGATCAAACCAAGGACGCCTCCATGAGACAAATGGCAGCTAAAGAACTAACAATGATGTCCGAGCAAGGAGAAAGCAACGCCATCATCATCTTCAAGGCAAGTGACACCATTGTCAAATATCTCACCGATTTGCTTCCACTGGATGATCATCAGTTGGACAAGATGATGATTACTCAACGGTATTGGAATGAGATATTTGATATAGGACACATAGGATACGTAATTAGTATTGCGGAAATCCTGGAGAATCTGTACATTAGATACACAAAGGACGACGATCATCTCAAGAAACTGACCGAAGCCATGAAAGATGTGTTGCCAAAGGTGATCAATATCAACAAATGCATGACTACATTTACTTGTTTTATGTTTGATTGATTAACTAATAACCATAATGTTGCAGCTGCTCAAACAAATACTTCTTCTTCCATGGAAAGAAAAGCGAGCAGAAAAGGAAACAGAGGGAGGCAGGTTATCGGCACAAAATGCTGACATTGAAAGCAATCATTCCGTTGCATCGCATGATGAGCAAAATGAAGGCGTTAAAGAGAGAAAGGTGGACAGGAAACTGTATGCAGCTTTACTGTCACTTAGTGCGACAATATTTGGAAAATTGATCACAAATCATAAAGATTTGGATCAACTGGCTGATAAAATTGCCCCAGGAGACCCTGCATTTAGCATCGTTGGAAAGCTCAAGGAGGTGGTAGAAGGAAACAGTGAACATGCAACAGCCAGTCGCCTGAGAATACTGAAGATTGCTACTAGGATGACCATATCACTAATAAATCTCGAAGGAGGCAGAGTCGGAGCAGACCTGGAGAGCTTGATGCAATCTCTGTCCGAAGCTTCAAAAAACATGTTGCAAATGGAGGGCTTCATGATTTTATCTAGGAGCCACGATAGCACGAGCACGGATCCTGCCAACAATCTTGATTCCCTCGTGAAAAATGCACAGGAGCTTCTAGAGAAGAAGAAGCAGGAGGCACAGAACTTGTCAACAACACCAGTTGTGTGATTTGTGTCAATGGAAACCAGCTGATTGAGTAGACTATCAACTTGATCATCTGCTGATATAAAATAATGGACTACTGGCATTCGCTACAAAATTGTTTGTAGGAACTATATTATGTAATGTATTTGTGCTGGGATAAAACTGTAAGCGCAACTGCAATTGCTCGCCGGGGAACAATTTAGCTCGCCGTGTGTATATACATATACATATACATATATATATATATACACACATATATACATACATACATATATACGGGAACGTTATTCTACACTACGGTTGTAGAATGCTATTCTACACCGATCAACCTAACCGTGCCCACCTCATCCAGTGTGTCCCAACGCCCCACTCAATCCCGACCACTCATTTCACGTCGGTGTAGAATAGCATATATATATATATATATATATATATATATATATATTATACAATCTTAAGTTCACGGTGAGTAGACAAATAATCTTCATATATGACGTTATTTAAGTTTTTGATATCACTCTTAAAACATGTTCTAGCGAAAGTTAGAAGTAATTAACTATAAGTTAGAAGCTAATCTTATAAAATTTGTGATTAGATTGAAATTAATTCGTTTGGCACTTAAAATTCAAAAGAGATTATGATAAGATCCAAAATTTCACTATTATTTTTTATTAGAATAATTTTATTACTATTTGATTCTCCATAAATCAGGAATTTTTTAAAATAATATTTTTAAAAAAAATCAAATCTGTATGGCCGTTTGAAAAATTTGCAAAAGTAGCATGCGGCCGGTTGACCAAGAGCCGACTCATGGGCGAGTCAGCTCTTGGTTAGTCGACTGCTGCCTCGTCAGCCCGAGTCGACCGACCAAAGGCCGACTCCCTGCCAAGTGGCAAATCTGCCCACTGGCGCCAGGCGCAACGGCCATTTCTGACCGATTGGTGCCACATGGCGCCAGTTGGCCGTTCAACCGCCGACTCGACCCCTATATAAAGGGGGTCAAACACCCCCTTCTCCCACCCCCACCACACCCCTTGGCTGCACATTGAGATATGTTTTCTCTTCTTTCCTCATGTTTTAATTTTTTTGTTTAGTTTAGGAGTAGTGTAGAATTAATTTAGGAATAATTTAAGGTTACTGTAGAACTAATTTAGGAGTAGTTTAGGATTAATTTATTAGTACTTTAGAAGTAATTAATTACTAGTTTAAAAATAATTAAATATTATTATAATAGAAATTTGGTAGTACCGTACTTTAATAGTTAATTAGTGGTAATTTAAAATTAAATTAACGGTAATTTATAACTAATATAAATGTACTTTAATAGTTAATTAATGATAATTTAACAGTAATGTAAGATTAAATTAACGGTTATTTAGAACTAATATAATTGTACTTGAATAGTTAATTAATGACAATTTAACAGTAATGTAAGATTAAATTAGCAGTTATTTAGAACTAATGTAACTATACTTTAATATTTAATTAGTGATAATTTAACAGTAATTTAAGATTATATTAGTGGTTATTTAGAACTAATTTAATTGTACTTTAATAGTTAATTAGTGGTAATTTAACAGTAATTTAAAATTAAATTAGCGCTTATTTAGAACTAATGTAATTGTACTTTAATAGTTAATTAGTAGTAATTTAAGATTAAATTAGCGGTAATATAATGATAATGTAGGACTTATTTAGCTGTCTATTATTAGTAAATTACGGGTAGTTAAATAGTAATTAACAATAATTTATGAGTAATTTAATAGCACTTTATGATTAATTTTCTAGTTTTTTGGTTGGGCCATGTTTATCAGCACACACACCGCTACTTTCGACAAGCACCTAGTGATCTGCACCCATCCATCCCACCTCGCCCTTGGCTTCAACATCTCCCTTTGTGAGGTATGTGCTCTTATCATTGAGTTTTATTTTTTGTTGTTTAAATAACAGTGATTTAAGTTTAATTTAGCAGTAGTTTAATAATTAGTCAAAATGCGGTCATTAAACAATACTTTAAGATTAATTTAATGGTAGTTGAATGGTACTTAGCAACAAATTAATGTTAAATTTTGCCACGTCAGTGTGAACATTATTGTTTTCAATAATTATGGATAGAACATCATTTAGAATTTACTATGGAGAAGGTCAAGTACTTATTGGTGATGATGGTGCTGATCTTAGTAGTTATCAATGTTCTCAAAATAGTTTAAATCGTGTTGAGGAGTGTGACATTGATAGTATTAGGAGGTGGATTTATCGTATATTTCAAGTGGATAAAAAGCAATGGGAATTGCATTTGTATGCTCGATGCAGCCATGTGGATGAAGGTTATTTTGGGAGATGGCTGCTATTACCTCAAACAACATGTGGAAGGGATATATAAGAATGACATTAGAGAAAGGTTGGGAATAGATTTTTCTTGTCTGTTTCACTCCTTGTGTCCTTCCAAATATAGACTCAGCATCGCAACAAGTATTACAATCAGGAGTACAATTAAAGGTCGGCGAGAGTAGTCAAGTCCAAGAGGTTATTCCCGACACAGCTGTTGTAGGGCTAGCTGACGAAGGGGAGGAAATAGAGGACAGAGCTGAGGTGCTTGAAAGAGAGGATCAAGATTTCAAAGAAGCTGTGGAGGAGGGTGGAGACGAGAACTCGGATGAAGAAGAGTGCAACAACGACAATGAAGAGTCGGGTGTTGTGATTCCCAACGAGTGGCAAGAAGAAGATTTTCATGGTCTCAATATAAATGATGGATGTGATAATCGTTGGGAGTATGCACAGAATGAGGTGCATATGGATGTTGTGTATCCTACGAAGGATGCTGTGAAAAATGAAGTGAAAACATGGTCTTTGTCACTCCGGCGACCATTTCGAGTGAAGATTTTAAACCGCACAATCTATGATGTTGTGTGCGAGAGGAATAATTGTCCATAGAGAGTGTACGCACATAAACCCAAGTTGGGAATTCATTAGGTCTACTCAATTGTGACCTAGCATACATGTGTGGTTGATACAACTATAACAAGGCATAAGAATCTAAGTGCCAGTTACATTGCGGGGGTGATGTACTCTAAGATTGTTGAGAATCTCAGTTACGAGCCTCAGGCTTTAATACTTGTGTCGTACCAATATTTATTTTTGATAGGCTGAGTACCTCGACCATGGCGCCGACACTTACTTAGTGAGTCATCATCTTGAGACTTTTATTTTGTTTCTTTTGTGATGGGTCAGGTTCACCAGCACACACGCATATAGTGTGGACAAGCACTTGCTGCAGTTTGCCGAGCCATTGCCGATGCCCCCGATGATATCGTGCCACAATACTCGTGGGTATCTGCTGTTCTTTGCGTGACATACCGCGGTCTTTGTGGTGCATGTCAACTACTAACGCATGGCAGATCGACCACTGGTTGTCCGTTATTGATACAAATCTAGTCATACTAGAGGGTGTGCTTTGGTCGACCCCAGGTTGACATGACACCATACCCACCGACACCGGATCTTACGGTGAGGTACATTTGGACTCACGGACAGATCATTGTTTCTTACACTTGCAAATGAACTTACATTAACTGTGTATTAACATGCCTTATTTTGTAGGCGACATGGGCACACAAACAGACCCATACTTCGTACCCCGACTATACTGCACAGATGGATAACATTTGGGCGGAGGACTTCCGCTGGACACCATACCTGTCACAGTACGTGCATCGTCGTGCGCCTTATGGACTCTCACTATTGTGCTTTCGGGATGCCGAGTGGTGGATGACACGTCGGTGCATCATAATTGAAGTGATGATCAAGGGATATGCCCCGCAACGTGTCTGTCGATAGTTTGGGAAAGCGCAACACTTTTTTGTTCCTATTCAGACCCTTGTTTATGACGATGAGCATAGGTAACTTCATACAGTATTTATCGTGTTCGGACAACTTACACTTGTTTGGTATATGCATAAGCAAATTGTGAAGGGTGGCAAGTCATGGTTTGTGAAGATGTAGCCATGGATCCAGTGATGGTTAGGTGCACTTCAAGATGTGCGCGACGAGGAAGTTGAGTACGATCCATCGACGTACTACGAGTACCTTCGATGGTACTCACTTTGGACTAGGGTTCACCTCGTACGGCAACAAGCCAATGATCCTCCACCTATTCTTGATGTCACCCAGGGACATCCTTCGCACATAGTCTCGTCATGGCATGCAGTGGTAAGTACATGACAATCATCTATTTTTATTTGTACTAGTTGATATTTTTATGATTATTGTTTTTTTCCAAGCTGATCATGTTTGGATGGCATGAGATTCTATGGTCCACATTGTTGACGAGTGGAATAGACATCCTGAGGCTGAGCATGAGTGGACACATATGCGAGAGGCTGTTGAACACATTGACATGTCTCTTTCCCGCATGTCGATACGACCACCTCCAAGAACTGTATCGTGGCCCGCACATCCTGCTGCACCTCGGCCCCCTCCTGCACATCGGCCTCCTCCTCCTCCTAATGTATGTAGGTATCCTCCTATAGCTGCACCTCCGCCGATGCACACACCGCCTTCATGGTACATGCCAAACGTGCAATTTAATTATGGTGCGAACCAATCAATGTATGTGCGGGGGGCTACTATTTTTGGTGCAGGTCCATCGGGGTATGGAGCACAGGTGACAAGTTGTGAGTATCGTAGAGTCTAACACTTATTTTCATTTTGATGTATGTTGTTATTAATAATTACTTATTTGTATAGTGTCGTATGAACATCACTCTGGGCCCCAAGTGGTCACTTATTTTGGTACTGGCCCATCATCAGCACCAAGCCCAGCAGCGGTGGGCCCATCAGCGTCATATGCACAACAGTCGTGGTGTGTGGACCATGCTTATCAGAGTTTGTTTGCATCGATCGATGACGATGCCGATTACTAGCAAGACGTAGCAGGATTAGCAAATTGGTCGACTGACTTTGCTGATGTCTTCGGCCCTCCGCAGCTTACTAGAGAGCCACTGCTCACTCATACTGAGGAGCAGCAGCCCGCTAGGCCGGTTTGGGTGCGTCGTTCACCAGATAGGCTTACATTTTCGGATGCGCCACTGAGACGTATTAGGGGTAGGCGTCGTGGTTAGATGTGTTCATTTTGATTTGTACTGTATGTTATTCGTCATGTTGTATTTATAATTACTACGCACTTATTATTATCATTTGCAATTGCAAACACCGCTTCTATGATCGATTTTATACCTGCTTTATACGTATTGACGCCATATATTTCAACTATAAAATTGTGATTATTTGTTACTCTGTGTACCTAGACGCCTTTCTCCGCTATGTCAACTAATCCTAGGGGGACCGAACATCCAATCAGAGTATCATCATAGCTTCAACGTCCAAAGTGTCATTGTAGAGAACGCTGTCAGGTAATTACCGCGACGTCAGGACAAGATGCTAGTAGAAGATTCTTCATATGTCCTGGCATCGATGATGACTTCATGGTAAGAACATAAACATTAATTTAGTTCGCACATACATAAATTAACTTAACAAGATTTTCTATTGTAGGATAATCCAAGGAAGTGTCCTTTCACTCAATGGATCGATGGTTCAAGCCAAGGATCCGCTAGCAGGAATGTAAGACAAGCAGAGACTACCGAGGAGTACACTAGAAGGAAAGAAGAGCATCTACTCAATGTTGAGCATGCTAGTTCACACTGGATGACAAATCCTCTAGGAATTCCCGACTGGAAACAATGACATACGTGCGCATGTGGTAGTCGTTGTATTATATGAACATCGCTTGGAGGCGACTCAAGGGGAAAGATAGAATTTGTGTGCCCCAACCTACGTGACCATGTCGTGGTAAGTGATGACAAAAATTGAACATGTTGAATTTGTAACGCAATAGAGACCTAATTAGTTACCGTGGCAGCAAAATGTTAAGAGATGCTAATTCCGATGGTGGATAGATGTCACACAACCTACATACAAGGATGATTCCGTCATAGAGGCAGAAAGACACTCCGAGTACGAAACAAGAAGGATTGAAGCTGATGATCGAGCGAGGCGTGCAATATGGAGTGAAGAGGATAGACAACAGAGGGAATACAATAGGAAAACAACTTAGGTATAGAGAACAACGAAGATGTGCTAAGCGAGAGAACAGAGAAATCAGTAGGACGGCAGTTGTACTATCTAACTGTGTTTAACTAATTGTATGACCTCCGTTATTTTCTTCAAACGTTCGAGGAAAAAAAAGTACTACTAAATTTATGATCAAACTCGTACGATACTAATAATTCAGTACAACACAAACATAACATAAAGTACCACTAATTAAAACAGTACAATACAAACAACACATAAAGCAGTACACAACATAACACAATACAACACAAATTTAAAAATACATACTACACTACATGCCTACTGAGTGCACCGAGGGTACATTCCCTTCCTTATGGCCTCCGGTCCTATTGCATGCACACGGCGAGCCCTCTCATGCTTCCTCTCTCTATCAGACTCGCGCTCCTCTTTTGCCTTGCGCTCTGCCTCCTCCCTCCTAAATTCTTCCTCGCACTCCTCCTCCCGCTTGCATATCATCTCAAAGAGCTCCCTACTGAACGCATGGTGCCTCATAAGTGAGGTCCAGTCCTCCGGATCCACCTCTTTGTCGATCTATTCGACAAAGTCACATAGCGGAGGTGGCGACAGTGGAGGAGTTACCTACAAGCATAAATATTAATAGACATATTGTAAGTGATTGATTCGAGACAAATATGAAAAATAATAGATAAAAATTTATTAATACCAGTTTATTTGCACGTGGTCCATGCTTCGCCCTTGGTTTTGGCTTCTCCAGAGTCCAAGAGTAGTTCGCATACTTCTAGTACCTCATCTCGTAGGTGAGGTCATCCTGGCTTCTTTAAAATTTACTTGTGTCTCCACAGAAACACATGGGGAGTTCGACACCTAGTGGTGGACGGTGACAAGCATCGGGACCATAAGTAGCTATATCTTTTTCATCATATTGCAATGTATCTACATAAATTCAGTAAATTAAATTGCTACTAAGTATTATTAAACTACCGATAAATTAATCATAAAGTACTATCAAATTACTACTAAAGTATTATTACTTACAATTTAATTATCGATAATTGACTACTAGATCTCCGTCTCTCACGTGTGGTGCTAGCACGCTGCCGTGGGAAGTATTCCATCCCTGTACATGTGGACTCCGTGGAGGCGTTGCTCCAATAGCGACGCTCGTGAACGTCTACATGCGAACGACTACATCGGCTTCATCAATTAGATCGGCGAAGGACGGTAAGTACGAAGCAAGGAGAGGCTTGACACGCTGCTCCAACATCTTCTTCCACCGCACCTAGCGCGTCTTGTGTTAGAAGGTACCGATCTATTATCTCACATGCCCATGAGCCTAGGGCCTAGGGCAGAAATTTTGAATTAGCCGGCTAGCATAGATCCCCTATTCTCCAACAACCACTTATTTACCTTTGTTCTATTTTCAGCAATTTTAACCATCACTTTGCATATTATAGCTTCAGTTATCGAGATGATTGGAAAGAACCTCAAATCCATGATAGAATTGTTGAAAGACTCACGCATGTTATCAACAGAGTCACAATTTGACCCTAGCTTAAAGAATGCCCTACTCCAATGCTCAGGTGCGGTGGTCATCAAGTCCTTAGCTCCTTGAGGAGTGTCTTGGGCTAGCTTTGCTCTGATATAGTTAAAAAGCTCCCTACATGGTGACTTTGCACAGCTCCAAAACTTCTTCTGAAGCTTATGATCAGTGTACTTTTTCCTCCAGTTTGCATATATATTCTTTACGCACATCCTATGTTCTACTCTAGGGATGAGCTCTACTACTGCCTTTAAGAGTCCCTACAAGTCAAAAATATTGATTATAGCTCATAATCCACTGCACATTTAATTAAAATATAAAAATTTGAAAATCATACCTTTTGTTGATAAGAGATTTTCACCCATCCTTCACCACCATCATTGATATTGAGGTCTTTCTATAGCAACCCAAGAATCCGATACCAGGAATCATATCTTTCCTTCTCCACGGTTCTCATACAATGGGATACATCTGGTTATTAGCATCTCTACCAATGGCACATATTTTCTCACCATTACAAGCACCCTTAAAGAAGCAACAATCTAGCCCAATAACTCTTCTACAACCAGCACACTACAACAATCCAGGAAACTTCCGTCGGCCAAAGCCGACCGAAGTTAGCCCTTTCCCGACGGAAGAAGCTAACTTCTGTCGGCAAAAGACTAACTTTCGTCGGTATTTGGCGGCCAAAACCTTTTCTACAAGTATCAAAGCATACATAAAACCTCTCAAATACTTTCCTATCAACTATATATGTATTAAGGCTAACAACCGCAATACTTCTGGATTGCTCCTTAATAGTTCTAGATGGTAATCATATACTCTGGAGTACTCTCCCCTAGTTTTATCTAATGCTTCTTGTAGCACTAAGGCTTTGGCCCTCTTGCATTTTGAAATAGACATATCAGCAAGCATGTCCTTCAGAACTGATTTCTTAATATGTTCCACTTTCCAAGTTGGGTTATCCTTGATAACATAAAAGTACTTATTTGCTATGATCTTGGATGTGACTAGCTTGTTTTCTAGCCTAGGTGGACAACAAAGCTCATTAACAAAAGTGATCACTTGGAACCATTCGGACCGACTTGTCTTTGACCCATATATTAGCCATTTACATAACGGGCGACTAGAGGAAGGTGAATAGACGTCTCACCAATTTTTTTGAATTGATGGTCTTTTCTAAGAACTCAATGCACCTCTAAATGAACAAGCGGAAGAAAATGAATCAGAAAAATCCTAAAGAAAGCAAGTGCTATTAATCTCCTATCATATATGGTATGATGTGACAGTCTAAGAGATCACAAGTACTGAGAATAATATAGCCTTTAAAAAACCAACCAATATCCTGATTGAAAAGACACTCATACAAAACACACAAGACTAATTAAATAACTATCATAGAGTAGACAACCAAACCATCAAGTGCCAGAAAAAGATTCATTCATCACAGGCATTCCATAGAGCACATAATAATCATTTACAGTTCACGGGAATTAATAGATACAATATTTAACACATTTAATTTGACAAAATAAATACAGGAAATAAACAATACTTTCAGATATATCAATAAATACTCATCGTGCAATTCAAATAATATTTTTAGCTATTGAAAACAGTTTATAAATAACATACATAATTTGTATGTAGATTAAGAAAAAAAATTACTATGTGACACCTGTGCGTTGTGCCCGGAAGCTGAAGCATGCGTGCAATGTGCTTACGTGCACAGCACGCACGATCCGCCCGCTGGTGCGCCCGCTCCACTTGAAGCTGGCGGCGCTACAAACCGCGCTAGTGGCGGCTCCGCATTCTATGCGTCAGTCTAGGCAGGAATCCGTGCGCTTGGCGGCTCGACTGAAGAAAAACCGGCCAGAGATTGCTCTGTGGCGGTGGCACAGGAAACCGTGGTTTAGAAAACAGGAGAACAAAACCTAGAAATTGGTAGAGTGAACTTCCATTTTTCAAATGGATGAGCTTATAGAAACCCTAGAGCTAGGTGGCCTAGGCATCTCAAAAAGATGAAAAGACACAAATACCCTTAGAGTTTTGTATAGGCTCGAAAGCCCATTAGACTAAAAAGGTAAAATCTTATCTAAAAGTAATTTGTCTCGATTCAAAACTTTCGTAGCAGTTGTGGCTTCTCTTCAGAACGCTTTGATTTCGATCCGACGGTTTTGAGCCGAAACCGACAAAGCCCTCCAAATCTTCAAAACATGTGACCAATCCACGAACTCGACCGCCAACAAATCTCTCCCGCTCTCGATTCCTCGAACCGCCTAGTCACTTGCATTGACCTCCTTTTCGCTGACTTGGTCAACACACTGTCTCGATCATCCGTCCGTCTATGTCTTGCTTCATCTCTACATGTCGCCTGAGATCATCCTCAACTTCACTCGGCCTCCTAGATCGTCCAGCGCCAAGCTCTCCGCTTGATCCTGATCACTCGCCGTTGATAGTTTACTAGCATCTCAACCCTGCACACCATAAGACAAGCAAAAACATGAATCTCCATGCACATGCATATCTCCACACACACTGATCCCATCGGTGAACACAAGCAATCACAAATCCAAACCATTAAATCAAGCAAACTTGTCAATCATTTATCATTAAGATAAAACCACAGTGCAAACCCACTTGGTTTGTCGGAATATGTCTATGCGTTGTCAACCCATACTTCACTAGTGCTTTCTTGAACTGCCTACTTGATCTAAAAGACATGCCAAGAGAAAACACATGAACCAAATGCTTTATTATCAAACCTATTGTGAGTGCTCTTCCATCTAATTGTATCTTCTTCACTATTCTCCTCGTAGGAGTAGTCATTGCTTGAGTTATATTATGGACTTCCATTATCTTGTAAGTTGAAATCTTCAGGCGGGTGGCGGCCTCAGTATGAGCTCTGGCGACTCCCATGGCGATTCCGCCTCCCCCCCTCCACCTCCTGCACCCTTGCGCAGCGCTTCGCCCTCTCCGCTGGAGACTCTACCAGACCACCCCTCCTCCATCCTAGACCTCATCGGAGTGCCTGAGACCCCCTCTCCCTCCCCACCACCGCAACTGCCCACCGATAAGCTTTCTCCTTCGAAGCACCTTCCTGCTGCTAAGCAGGTCCGACGCGGAGCTGACGAGGCGAACCCCGTGGGGCCGGCGAGCTGTGAAGGCGCCGATGGATTGGGAGCTGGAGCCCTGGACGGAATGGGGCTTGAAGTTTCAGGTAATGTGGTTCCCGTCGCTGACTCGCAGTTGAATTTCCATGCTCGTCTTGCTTCCGTCGATCTTGGGCCACCAGTAGTGGAGCTGTGTGGCCGCGGCCTCCCGGGCACCGGCAGGGCTGCCTCCGGGAGCCCCGTCAGTTCGACGGTGGGTCCGCAGTTATTGCCAGTGCGCAAAGCGCTTTGTGAGATTGACTCGCAACCGGAGAGTTCTGAGGAGTTATTGCTGAGGTACCCTACGAACACTGACCACCAATTAACCCCTCCACCGGTGCACAGTCGGCTTGGCCCTAGAGTTGCTGATGGCTGGACACCGGTAAGGCGGAAGCACTGGTGGAGAAAACAATGGATGTTGGAGCCCCTGCAGAAGAAAGAGTGCACAGTGGCGCTGCCTCTGACAAAATCTAAGCGCCAGAGATTTTTGGACGCTGTGAAGGGGAAGTGCTTCAATTGCCTGTCTTTCGGACATAAAGTTGCCCAGTGTATTTTTAAGACTAGGTGCTGGAAATGCAGCAAATCTGTCCACAGATCCTGGCAGTGTAGTCTTCCCCTTTCTCAGCCAAACGCTGCCCATCCACGGCCACAGAAAGCGACCACACAAAACTTTTCACCTAAGTTGCCGGGCATGGCGCACCGCCGGCATGAGTTCGTCCCCAGGGGGGCGGCAGATCACAGGCCACTCGAAGACTACTGCTTCATGTCGGCAACAGGCAAGATTGATGGCCGGGTGGAGAGGTTCTCCAACCACTCTTTGGTGGCCTGGCAGACTAACATTCAGCCTGGCGGAAGCAAGGCAGACCTGGCGCGGTTCGCGGACGACTTCCGCACCTTCTTTGATGTCAGTCGCCGAGACATGCATCTACAGGTGACCGAGTTCTTCCCGGAGGATTTCTTGGTCACCTGTGCCAACGCTAATGTCAGGGAAGCAGCGCTAGATGCGGGCTCGATGGCTATAAATGGCCGCATGTATGCTTTTCGCCCGTGGGACGTCAAGCTCCACGCAAGGCCGGCCACGCTTCCTTTCCGTGTCCGGCTGTGTCTTGAGAACCTGCCAATGCATGCATGGACTGAGCAAGCAGTTGGTCACCTCATAGGGAGGTTCTGTGCTGTTCACTACTTTGAGGAATTCTCTAGGCGAGGGAATGAAACTCAGACGTACAATGTGTGGGCATGGTGCCATAGCCCGGAAGACATCCCGAAGACAATCTGGTTGACAATCACCAACCCAGACCCGGAGCAGCAAGCGACAAACATCCCTTGGGTGCAAGCTGAGCTTTATGATGATTCTGTGGCGGGGGCTAAACAAGGTCATTCCTACAAGGTTCTGGTTCACCTTGATACCGTGCAAGATTTCTCTTTTGCGTCTCAGGTGGACCAGCCACGCTCCAAGTCCTTCGAGTGGCGTCTGGGGGTGCCGGACGGAGAGGAGGTCCGAGCACCGACGATAGATGAGCGCCACTGCAGTAGGCGCATGCCGCGAAGACGCGACGAGGATGATGAAGATGATGAAGAGCATCGCGACTTTCACCAACCAAACAAGCATCGGGGTCACCCGGTGTGGTCTCGCATCGACTACTTGGACGACTCAGATATCCGCATGTCAGCGTCAAGACGTAGGTCGATCTCTTATAGATCCGGAGATTACCGCCAGCACCAGGACGACTTAATGCCAAGGACTAAGGTACCCACATCCCTCGTGGTAGGCATTGACGTTGATGCTGAAGTGCAAAGCATTAATATTTCCCATACTTTATCGCATTCGGTAACCTGGTCTGATCCAATGTTGCTTGAGGCTTCCCAGCTATTGAATTCCACAACTGCTGTCCCTCTGATTCAGCATGCAGAGAAAGCCAGGGAGCAAACGGTGGATCTGGATGTCGACGACTCCGGTGCGTTTGGGACCAAGTTGGATGAATTCCTGGCAAATCTTTCCATGGCACTGCCACAGGCATTGGTGCCCACACCGCCCAAGGTACGGAGCACGAAATCCATCCCGAATACAGTGGGTACAAGTCGGCGTAGTGCTAGATTAGCGGCAAAAAACCCACATGGCAATAAAACTGCTTCGCTGGCTTTGCAAGTGCTCACTAAAAAACTTGGTATTATTGATCACTCGTCGTCTGATGATGCACAGAAATTGGCGACGTACTTCAAGCAACAGCTAAGCCCCTCAGCAGTGCGGGCGATAAGAGAGCTTGTGGACACCGGTGAGTTGACTCCGGGACCATCAGCAGGCGTCAAGGGACTGAACCCTTCTCAGTCCATCTCCCAGCAAAACTAATCAAGCTAGTAATGGGTGAAGGCCAATTTAGCCCCATGGCCAGACACCACAGCATCATCAACGGGGCCCAGAGTGGTATGGCAAGCACTGGCTTTTGTATTTTGTTAAGTACCAGTGTGTCTAGGTTTTGTGGTAATGTTTGCCAAGTTAGCCCCATGATCGGGCAAAGTCGGCGCAAAAGAAGGGACCAAAGGGACATGTCAAACGTTGGTTGTTTGTATTTTGGGGTGCTAACAGAGTGGTCTCGGGTCTATGTGGCAAATTTCTCGTGGATCCTGGCATGGATACGAGATCTAGGTGACGGTGTCTCTAAGCATGTACTGTGATAAACTTAAGATTCTAAACTGGAATGTAAGAGGGTTGAACGCCCAAGCAAAACAGATGGCGGTTGCCCAGGTTGTTCGTTCCATCAAACCATCAATTGTTTGCTTTCAAGAAACTAAAATTGCCATGATGGACAACTCTTTCATTGGCCGATTGCTGGGTCAAAATTTTATCAACTCTTTTGTGTTCTTACCAGCAAACGGCACCAGGGGCGGCATTTTGGTAGCCGTTGACAATGTGTCATTCCATTTAAATAATTGCACCCTTGGTTCCCATGCTGTAACGGTGGCTCTTACCAACAGTTGGGACAATGTACAATGGAGCCTAACATGTGTTTATGGGCCACAGAGCACTGACGAAAAGAAAAATTTTCTGCTTGAACTTCAACAACAGAGCGCACAGGTGTTAGCCTCCTGGCTGGTGCTAGGGGATTTTAACCTCATTTTTCAAGCAGATGACAAGAACAGAGGACCAATAAATAGAGGAATTATGAACCTTTTTCGGGCAGCCATCAACTCGCTAGCTCTTAAGATGATCAAAATGCAGGGCCGCCGGTTCACTTGGAGTAATAACACGGTTATGCCAACAATGTCAAAAATTGACCATGCGTTTGCCTCTGACAGCTGGTTAGTGACCAACCAAGACATATGGTTAACGGCACTGTCTTCTTCGGTTTCAGATCATGCTCCCCTGCTGCTCACACAAATGGCACAGCCCGCAAGGTACGGTGGTTTTAGATTTGAAAAATTCTGGTTGGGGCGGCCGGATTTTAACCACCAAGTCCTACAGTCCTGGGCTATGCCAACCCCTGCCACCTCGGACCCGGTCCGGTCTTTCCACACTAAGCTTCATCGGCTCGCAAAAACCCTGAAAGCATGGAACTCAAAGTTATTGGGCAATCTCCGGCTCAGCTCACAGATTGCCACGGAGGTCATACTGCTGCTAGACAGAGCACAAGAAGATAGAATGCTTTCCACGGAGGAGAGAAAGCTTCGAGCAGATCTCAAGGTAAAACTTCTGGGTCTTGCTACGTTACAAAACATTAGGTGGAGGCAGAGATCTAGAGTTACTTGGCTCAAACAAGGGGATGCGAACTCCAAGTTCTTCCATTTAAAAATGAACAGTCGTCGGGCTAGAAATTTTATTCCAGTGCTACAGAGCGAAGATGTGATACACACTGATCATGCGCACAAGGCGAAGTTTCTACTTGACTTCTTCGCAGAACGCCTAGGCGCACACGCTCAACGCCATAGCACCCTTATCTTGGAACAACTATACCCGACGCCTTGCGACCTCCACAGTCTAGAGCGGCCAGTTTCGTTACAAGAGCTACAGGAAACAGTTGGCTCGTTACCGTTGGATAAGGCACCCGGCCCTGACGGATTTATTAACAACTTCTACAAGAGATGCTGGCCCATCATCTGCCAGGACCTTTGGGAGGCCGTAAACCATTTCCTAGAGTGTGGTTCATCGCATTTCCATCTGCTTAACTCCGCACACATTGTCTTGCTACCAAAAACAGAAGATGCGTCGTCTCCGGCTAGTTTCCGTCCAATAAGTCTGACTCATAGTTTTGCTAAGATTGTGACCAAGCTTTTAGCGAGACGACTGGCACCTCATCTGGAAGATCTAATAGATCGGAATCAGTCAACATTCATCCACAAAAGGGGTCTACAAGACAATTTTCTACTAGTGCGTGGTGGGCTACGGAAGCTCCACCGCTTGAAGATACCCTCGGTTTTTGTAAAACTGGACATTTCAAAAGCTTTCGACTCCATTAGCTGGCCTTTCCTGATTGATGTACTTAAGCACCGAGGGTTTGGGCACCGCTGGATTAATTGGATTTGCAACATATTTTACTCGTCTTCCTCATCAATTATCTTAAATGGGATCCCTGGACAAAGATTCTACCATGGTCGGGGGGTACGACAAGGAGACCCCCTATCACCGTTGTTGTTCCTCATTGCAATAGATCCCCTGCAACGAATAATTTGTAGAGCGGAGGCCCTTGGGTTGTTAAAACCCTTCCGGAGACAAGCAATCAAAGTGAGAGCCTCTTTCTATGCCGACGATGTTGGATTCTTCTTAAATGCATGCAAGGATGAGGCCCACTGCATGAAACGTATCTTGGACGTTTTCGGAGAAGCGTCGGGGCTCAAGATCAATTTTGATAAAACAGAATGCTACCCAATCCGGTGTGAGGGTGTGGATCTGGAACAAATCCAAGAAAGCTTCCCGGCAAACATTGCATGTTTTCCATGCAAATATCTCGGCCTTCCGCTACATTTCGGGCGGATTCATAGGACTCATCTTCAACCACTAATTGACAAGGTGGCACACCGAATGGCAGGCTGGAAAGGAAAGCTACTAAGTAAAGAGGGGAGGGCTGTGCTAATTAAATCGACCTTGTCAGCAATTCCAATATTTCACCTTGCGGTGCTCCCGGAAAACAAATGGTTGATTGCACAGCTGGTTAAAATTAGCAGGAATTTCCTTTGGGGAAAGGCGGATGGCCAATATCAAGCAACAGGAGTTTGTCTGGTCAATTGGAAACAGGTATGCGTGCCCAAGGAATATGGCGGACTGGGGATTGCTGACTTAGAGAAACTCAGTCGGGCATTACGGCTTCGTTGGATATGGCTGAAGTGGATAGATCCTGATAGGCCATGGGCAGAAGTAGCACCACCAAATTCAGGCAAAGACATGGATCTCTTCCAGGCATCTACGCAAATTAGATTAGGAGACGGAAAGAAAACTAGCTTCTGGCATGATGTTTGGATATCAGGACAACCGCTATCCTTAGCAGCCCCTAACTTATACAAACTCTGCTCCAACAAAAAACTTACAGTGCATCAGGCCCTAGCAAACAACTCCTAGGTGACAACAGTGACAGACGTCTCGACGACACAGCAGGTACAAGAGATGGTTGCAATGCTAGTCAGTCTAGCAAATATTCAGCTTGATGTATTAAGGGAGGATAGCATAACATGGTGTTGGACACCACAGGGCGTTTTTTCGGTCAAATCCGCGTATCGGTGCCAATTTATTGGTTCAATTCGTTCAGTAATCTCTGATCAAATCTGGCGAGGGCTCGCGGAGCCAAAATGCAAATTTTTCTCTTGGACCTTGGTGAAGCAGCGAATCATGACGGCGGACAATAGGATTCGTCGAGGGTGGCCTTGCTACCCGTTTTGCCACTTGTGTTTGGTTGAAGAGGAGACGGCCAGCCACCTTGCCTGTGGCTGCGACTTCACGGCACAGGTTTGGACACTGGTTGTGCGGCACTTCCGCCTACAACAGCCTCCAACACTGCCGTCCCAAGAGCTGCCACACATTTGGTGGTGCAATGCAAGCAAACATTCGACACGGGCAACTCGGCGTAAAGTTAATGGACTGATCATGTACCTATGGTGGAACGTTTGGAAAGAGCGAAATCGGCGGGTCTTTTCGTCAACCTATGGATCTATCACTTCAGTGAGCGATCATGTAATCTCTGATTTCACAATGTTTGCACGAGCTCTAGAGACAGTGCAATAAGTTGTCTTGTATATGTTCTTCATCACGTGTAACCGCCCTTAACTCTTCCTTCCTTCTAATAATATTTCGCCGGCGAATCTCTCGCTAGCTTTCAAAAAAAAAATCTTCAGGCACCAATGCATTATCAAGAATCTCTATAGCATGGCTACTATGTAGTCCTAGTTTGTTTGCCCTAATGGCCCTCTTGATTTCCTTCGCAAATTCCCTAAGTTCGTTGTACAACTTCTTCATCATCTCCAGAGCTATCTTGCTCTATAGGCTGCTTATAATCAGAGTCTGAATCTACAGATAAAACAACAGTAGGAAGCAACTCTTCTACTTCTAAATCTGGTTTGGTTTCATAACCCCAATCAACAATTTGATTATCCTCTTGCCCCTCCTCATTTAGTACGTCCTAAACATCAATATCTGCAACATGACCAAAAGACATGTGATCTGTCATTTCTTTACAAGTATTATCATCAACCAAAAATCTTAGCCCATTTGATAACCGCTTCCCTGGATATAACCAATGCAAATATGGCACAACACTAACTAGCATGTGGTCACCGAGGAAACCTATGATCTCATGTAAAGTTAGTTTGTCAAGCTTTATGTATGATATTGCCGTACGTTCTCCAACATAATGCAATTGCCCCTCCAAAAGCATAAATTTTCCTCCATAGTGAAATTTAACTGGAAGAAAATCTGATGGATACATTCCTATAACAGATACCAATCGGCACCATATTTGGACTAGTTTAATGATTATAGTGAAAAAAATTGCACTTGCTTATTGAAGAAAAACAACTGGAAAAAACCTTAATTACATCAAGAAAAGAAGGAAATATAGAATGTGTTGCTGCTACCTGCTACTAAAAAAGACTGTAATTTGATGGTGTAGAGACTTACATGTGCTCCTTGTTCATCCATTGCTTGGCTAGAGAGAGCGAGGGGAGGAAGGGAGTAGTTACTGGCTTACTGCAGAGAACGAAGAGAGAGAGCATGGGAGGGAGGAGTAGCTGTTGTCTTGCTACAGAGAACGAAGAGGCACATAGAGAACGAAGAGGCACAAGGTGAATAAGAAGAAAAAAGTACAGGAGGCACAACCTAGATGTGTGTGACATGTCACTTTTATCCAATGTGGCATGTCAATATGACAAAATGGGTTTGCAAAACCACTTTAGGGTTGTAAGTAAATGGTATTTAAAAGAAGGAAAAATTACTTACATGTCATTATAATTTTCAAAATTTGCATATATGTCACTGTTAGTAATTGTGACCCATCAATCAGTGACACACCAATGATATTTTAGCAAACTGTGAAAATTGATATGGCACATAAAAAACTAACCATTGAAAAAATGGGGGGGTTAAACATCTAATTGGCTAAATAATCAATCATTTATGTAGGCTTATTCCTTGTTTATTGCAAATTGATTTGATGTTCAGATATAAGCTTCACATGATATCATGTGTGCAAAACTAATTTGTTCAGTGCAGTAGATTAGTAGGGATGTTTAATTTCACTTGTCTCTAAAAATCTTGATACATGTTTTGCACTGTTTTGGGTAATATAGATGGACAACAGTAAGCTCGTTAGGAGAAAATTGTTGATGCTTATTACTGCTGTAGCAGCATATGCAACTTTATGTATGGTGGTTTTGTTTGTAACGTCTAGACTGTTAAGCAAAATAAGAGGCAATGTATTACTTATGGGCGAATGGAGGATAGGGATAAGTTTAGGATTGAGTATGTTAACACAAGGATTTATAGGGATGATATATCCTGCACAAAAATGATAAGGCTTAAAAGAACCTCATTTTTCTGGTAGTACTCTTCGCGGTATAATGTCGCCCCCTGTTTTTCTTCGGAGTGTTACGATTGGGAGACAGACACGGCGAAGGGAGGCGTCTTCCATAGGCTATCTATGGTACCTCCGAACCGACTCACACAGGATGAAGTCATGGAAGATGAGCGCAAGGAGGCGAAGGAGAGGGAGTTTGAAGCCATCACAGTCAGGGTAGGGTCTTAGGAGGTCCCAATCCCGAAGACCTCCTCGCCGAAACCCGACGGAGGTAAGTCCCCTAATTCAGCTGAGGCCATCACCGGAGCCCCGTCCGATCGGTCTAACGAGGTTGGTCCAACCGACAGGGTCCACAGAAAGGCCCCTGTCGAACATAAAAAATACAAGGCCGACCCGGGTGACACCCCTTCGGCCAGAAAACACAAAAACAAGTTAGTGGCGCCTAGTGCCAAGCCATAATCATCTTGAGCACCTGTGGGCATGACCAAATCATAGAAGAGGCGTCTGCAATGCCTATGGGCACAGGAGATGCGCGAGAAGAAGGCCGAGGAAGAGGGAGACACCATCTTTGAAGAAATCCACCCTTAGCCTGCCGCGAAACAGGTATGGAAGCCCAAGCCGGTTGAGACAAACAACTCGGTTCCCGTTCCGAGTGACGACGATGACTACACACCCATATCCAAGGGGCCCATACCCCAGGCAATGGACATCAACGTCATCATGCTTCCTACCGAGTTCGCGCTGCCACGAGATGAGGCTGAGGTCGCTTAGTTGAACCTCGGCCCGCGAGATGCTATTTTCGAAAAACCCAATGAGAAACAAAGGGTTGGTTTCGGAATCTGTGATGAGTGATTGACAGATTTTATCCTCTGATTCGAAGGGGTCCCTCCAAAGGGGTTTAGAGGTTGTTTCACCGAAAGGTTCGGTGGGTTCTAGTTGCTACAGCTGTTGCAGCGGAGTGTTCCTATTGGAGGGGTCCGACAGTACACAATGACTTGGCTGTACCGAAGGTCTCAGTAATTTGGGCGGTACACCGGAGTGTGTGCCGGAGGTTATTTACTTGGAGAGGTCTCCGGGGTACTGGATACACTTGTCTGTTTGTCTGTGGTGCGCAGGTGACTTCGGAGGCGACGGACGGTTCGCAGCAAGTGAACCTAGGTCAAGCGGGAGGCTTGATGCCAGGCGAGCGGGGAGCTTGGTCACGAAGGCTGCGAAGGGGTCGAGGTCGGTCCTCGGGTCAAGGTGCGCCAGGCAAAGGCAGAGAGTGCGGAGCGTGGCTCCGGCTGAAGGTACTCCGAGACGAAGTCCTCAAAAGCGAGGCACTTCGAAGGGTACTCCGAATGGAGTGACTTCGAAGTATGGTGGAAAAAGTTCTTAGCAATGAGGCAAAGCATTCGAAGTGTGCTCCGGAGGGAGGCACTCGAAGGTATACCCGACAAAGGTCTCAGAAGTCGAGGTGCATCGAAGGCATGGTCTGGGTGAGGTTCATCAAGGAGTGTGCTCGGAGAGAGACACTGCGGCGAAGTGCTCATGGAATGTTTCATGCGGAGGTCTTGGACGAAGGAGGGACTTCGAAGGGTGGTACTCTGAAGGTGGGACTTCGGAGTATGGATGACTTGAGTTACTTCGGCCATGCATGGCTTCGGTACACTGACTGATGGAATTCGAGCTGGGAGAAGCTGCGAAGCCGTGGTGGTCCACTCTGGAGGTGTTGGTGCAAAGGCCCAAGGGCTTTGACGGCTTCAGCTCAAAACCGTCACTGTATCGAAGGCTGACTTCGGTGAAGCGAAGGTCGTCAGGCTCAAGGCTTCTCATTGAAGCTACCGCACCCCTCGCGTGCGAAGGGGGCCTTTAGAAGAATCCAAGACTTAGCGGGAGACGGCCGTAGTTCGGAGCACGTGATTGTTTTAGATCCACTAGGCCAGGTCCATTCGGCTGCGTACATGTCAGCCGACTCTTCTTCCCCTGATGACTCTTCTTCGGAGTGCTCCACGATGTGTAGCTTGGCCTTAGGCTCACTAAAAACTTTGACAGACCTTTTGGTCCTAGCTCGGCCTTCATGGTCCAGATCTTGCTATAAAACCTGAGTAACCTCGAGGAAGATTCGGCCGTCTAGCTTTTCCTTAATTTTGTAATTCAAACCATTGAAAGATAAGTCGGCCAAATCCCTCTCGGAGATGTTTAAACTAAAACATCGGTTCCTAGTGTCTCGGAAGCGCCTAATATAGTCGGAGACACTCTCATTGGTCTTTTGTTTAACTGATGTCAAATATGAGAGCCTAAGTTTGGTTTCCCCAGTGTAAAAATAATCATGGAATTTCTGTTCCAACTGGGCCCAAGTCTGAACGGAGTTCACCGGTAGCACCGAAAACCAAGTGAAAGCAGTGCCGGACAGCGATAAGGAAAATAATTTGAGCTTAAGCGCATTCGACCTGCTTGCTTCACCACACTGTGCTAGAAATTGTCCTATATGCTCTAGGGTGGTCTTGCTACTCTCGCCATCAAACTTTGTGAACTCAGGAACCCTAAAGCCGCGAGGATATGGGATGGCATCAAAATGGTCCGGGTACGACTTACGGTAAACCCTAATCCGATCCCGAGGCATGTAACCAGTGCATTCCCTAACAAGTGTGTGAATTTGCTCGTCAATATCCTCCATGCTTTCGGCTTGCGCGCATCTCTCGTGCGGGGGCGCGACACGTGGCGGTATGTTGGGGTGTTGGCCATGCGGCTCCTCATCTCGTGTCGGCTCATGGTAAATGGGATGCTCAGGTCTACGCGGGTATGTAGGAGCAGGAGGTGCGGGCAGCGTGGGCACAGGCGGTGCGTAATAAAGTGGAGCGGCCTGACCAGCCATAGGGCCGATTTGACCGTAGGCATACTGGCCGGTCAGACTGGCCTGGTAGCCGGTCTGACTATAGGTATATGGGTCAGTCGGACCGACTTGGTAGCCGGTTAGTCCGACTGTCATCAGTGACGGTGCCTGGTACATGCTGGTTTGGCTGGCGGGCCAACCAGACCAATAGTGGTTTGCACAGCCTCGACTCCGAAAATTGGAAACATATATGTAATGGCCTTTCCGGTGCTCCCGTCGGTTCTATTGTGTAAGTGGTGCGCGGGGGGTAGGCTAGCAATCAGGGTGTGAGAAGCGGCCTTGGAAAAGCCGAATAACCTAAACATCGCTTCCATTTCAGGCCTTAGTCGATTTGAAAATGTAGCACTAATGGTCTGATCCACTGTAGCGGCTATCTCCTGTCTAATCTCTAAGGGGGATAAATACGGGAGGGATGGTGGTGGTACCTTGTTTCCGAAGGGGTCCGGGATGTCGATGTCGTGTTGACGAAGCTTGTGCGAGTTTTCGTGTAGTGCCCGAGCATGAGGGCGTGGAATTCCTTCGTCTTGGCTTCAATCTCAGCCTGATCCTCTTCGGGGATGTCCGCGAGAGTGGGGAGGATGATGTTGCAGTTGTCGATCTCGGTGTTTATGCCCCCGGGTCTATCGGCGATAGGGGTACTGTTGTCGTAGTCATAGTTGTCGTGGTCAATGTACCCGCAGCCGATGTAGACGTGCTTGTCATGTTGATGTCGTCCCCAGAGGAGTCACCAAAAAGTGTGTTGACACGAAAACGCGCCCCCACACTTGGGTCAGTTTGATGATCCAAAAGCGCACAGATACTTAGGGATAAACCTAAGCATGACATGGCGTCGACGTCGCGTTCCGACAAATCCTTAATGGTTGTAAGGGTAACGGAGTCGACAGTTAATCAAACAGATATTAAGAAATAAAGTTTGATTAGCCGATGTATGAGAAAATAACTAAAAATAATAAAACCTGAACAAACCGGCAAGAACAGGGCCAATTATGATCTGTAATAAAATGGCGGTCGAACCGAAGGTATACTCCCTAGTCGGACCGATGATGCAAAGTATCGCCGAAGGGGGGCCTCGGCACTCTGTTGTGAAGTATCGTCAAAGGGGGCCTCGGCATTCTGGTGCGAAGGTGTCACCGAAGGTGGCTTCGGTGTTCTAGTGCGAAGCGGTCTCCGGGTGGTCAAACCGACGGAGGATACCCAATCAGACCGACAGCGGGGGTGCGATCAGACCGGGGCTTCGACATCGTGGAGTCTAGTGCGGAGTAGTTTACTGCGGAGAGTTCTCTCTGAAGAGGCTTCAGCATGATGGTGAAGGGTGTCGAAGACCGTGCCGACAATAGCTTGACGGCCCGGCGAAGCCCTGTCGGTCAGACCGACAGGCTCTGATCTAATCACCTAAGGGCTCTGGCGACTTTGTAGATGGATTGCAATCACCACGAAACTCTTTGGCAATGACTTTGAAGGTAATTCCCCTGCAAAATAGTAAAAGATCAAGTGCAATCTGTCTTAGAGGCCAAACTCCCAAGAGTAGCACAAGAAATCTGATAAAACGATAAAAATCCATTTCGTGGATTAAACGGGAGATTCACAGGCGAATCAGCAAGGGTTATCGTGATTTCGACGCGGCGGACGGAGGGCTTATAGCGCAAACCCACGAAGATGGACGTTACTATGCTAATCCTAGGGCAAGGAAAGTAGATTGGAAGATAAAATAACGATTCAAAGTGAGGTCTTTGTGTTGATATGAAAGTGGGGGTCTCTTGAATCGGCCTCACCCCTATATTTATAGGGGCTGGTCTCACCTAATTTGAGTAGGATGCGTCCAGGTGGTTAAGATTGGGATAAGAGATCTCACCTAATCTGAGTAGGATTCAGCTATGTGGTTAAGATTTGGATAAGAGATCAAAAACAGTTGAATTATACTATTTTGAATAGGACTCTACCGGTCGGAGTGGGCCTCCGTAGGCCTCGTCGAAGCTAGTCTGCCGGGCCAAAGCCCACAGGCCGCCGAAGGGGCTCACTGGGCCGAAGCCTGCCTGCGAAGTAGGCCTCCAAAGGTGCTGCCGAAGCCCAACGCAAGATGGGCCTTCGACACTTCAGGGCTTCGGCTTGTGCCAGAGATGGCATATTTTTAGCCCAAATTACCAAAATTGATATTTCGACAATTTTGACCATTAATGCCAAATTCGAGTGTCAACACATGGCTATTTCTAAATTAGTAGTCATGTCTAGTAAAAGTAATCTTAACTGGCTAAAGTCTCGTGTAGAGCAATATCAGTATTCTAAAGACGGTATTGCCAAAGCCATTGAAGACTATAGCGAAGTAGAAAAGTTAGGACAAGGTTTTGTGTCGGCTGATCCTTTAGAAGAGGTCGATATAGGCGATGGAAGCATTCTAAGGCTGACTTTTGTAAACAAAAATCTACAGGCTAATGAAAAGGCCGAAGTAATAAAATTGCTTCGGTCGTATGTTGATTGCTTCGCATGGGAGTATAGTGAGATATCCGGACTAAGCTGCGAGCTCGTGGAGCATCGGCTACCTATTAAACCCGGGTTTAGGCCTTATAAACAGCCCCTCGTCTCTTCAATTTGGTCATGTATGACTGAGTTAAAGAGGAGGTAGAACAACTGCTCAAGGCTGAATTCATTAGGCCATGCAGGTATGTTGAATGGGTTGCTAACATTGTGCCGGTAGAGAAGAAGGGGAGCGGCAAAATACAAGTTTGTATTGATTTCAGGGATCTGAACAAGGCCACTCCGAAGGACGAATATCCCATTCCTATAGCCGTCATGTTGATCAACGATGCTTCAGGACACAAGGTACTAAGTTTTCTTGATGGCAATGCTGGTTATAATCAATTTTTTATGGCCGAATAGGACGTCTACAAGACAGCCTTTCGATGCCCTTGTTTTGTTGGCTTGTTTGAGTGGGTCGTTATGACTTTTTGTTTAAAGAATGCTGGCGCTACATATCAATGTTTTATGAATTTGATCTTTCATGACTTGCTAGGAGTTATGCTAGAAGTCTACATAGATGATGTTGTAGTAAAATCAGATGCTATGAGAAACCATTTAGCCTATTTGAAAGTCGCTTTTGATAGAATGCGTCAGTATGGCATAAAAATGAACCCACTCAAATGTGCTTTCAGCGTGTCGGCAGGCAAGTTCTTAGGATTCATGATTCATGAAAGAGGTATCAAGATTGATCCTAAGAGGCTTGAAAAGATTAGAAACTTTGAAGCGCCGACATGCAAAAGAGATGTGCAAAAACTACTAGGCAAGATGAACTATCTGCGTCGTTTTATATCTAACTTATCTAGCAAAATCGATTCTTTTGTCCCCAAACTCCAGCTAAAGAATGAGGCTGAGTTCACTTAGGGTCAAGTCAACAATGCGCCTTTGAAAAGATCAAAGAATGATTGTCATCACCACCCGTGGTAAGAGCACCAAAAGTCAGAATTCCTTTTCGGCTATACATTGATATAGAAGATAGCGTGATAGGAGCCGTGATAACTCAGGAGGTGGAGGGGAGAGGGTACATCATCACATTCTTGAGCCACCGCTTGCTGGACACTGAGACCAGGTATGTGTTTGTGGAATGTTTGTGTTTATCACTTTATTATGCATGTACCAAACTACGCCACTATCTTCTCCCTAACACGTGTATTGTTGCTTATCAAACTGATGTCATAAAATACAGGGCCAAATTTTCCCATGCCATGACAATTTTCACGGTTTTGAAATATGTCATCGGCGTGTCACTGACACATGGGACCTACCACAGTCACTGATAGTGGTATTTTTCAAAATACAGAAAATTGTAATGGCATGTTTACAAAAATTCCTAAAATACATGTTGTAAAAGCCAATTCTAAGTGGTACAATCGGGAAGTGGTCTTAGCTTTGATTGAGTACAATTTGGCTTATGAACCTCTAAGAGCCATGAAAGGCTAAATCGTCGCTAACTTTATAGTTGATCACCACGTAGATAACAATTGGAGTAACAATATCGCTCTAATTGAAGTAGTGTCATGGAAACTTTATTTTGATGGTTCAGCTTGCAAAAATGGTCAAGGTATCGGAGTGGTCCTCATATCGCCCAATGGTATGCGCTATGAGACCTCGACCCATTTAGAATTTCCTTCTACTAATAATCAAGCAGAATATGAAGCGTTATTGCTAGGACTTGATTTGCTAGATTCTATGGGTGTTAAACATGTTCATGCATATGGTGATTCTCTGTTAGTGGTATAACAAGTAGATAAAAGTGTCCAGTGTTTCAATGGCTTGCTAAACAGTTACTTGGATAAATGTCTGGACATTATTAATACTTTGATGATTTCAAAATTTCCCATGTGTCAAGAGAAGCCAATTCAATTGCAAATGATTTGGCCCAGCGAGCATCTGGCTATCAAGTCAGGAGGGGAAGATTTTCTATACAAGAAAAGCCAATGATTGAACTCCCTATCGAAGCCAGAGGCTTCAGGCAGATGCGAAGCCTGTCGGACCCTCTGGTTCGGACCCCTTTGTCCACCGAAGGGTGTCGCGTGCCGGAGCCCTCGTGTCAAAGCCCTTCATCCACCGAAGGACCCTGCACGCCGAACCCCTACGGCGGAGGACTTTGGACCGATCGGCTCTGCACAACCGGTCCGGTCAACCTTCGGCAGAAACAAGAAGGACCCCGGGGGCACCTCGATATCAATAGTTTAGACGACACTTTAGGGAATGAACTAACTAAACCTCTAGAGACCCAGAAGGATGATTGGAGAATTCCAATCGTCCAATACCTAAGCGATCCTAGTCGAAGGGTTGAGTGGAAAATTCGGCGACAAGCATTTAAATTTGTACTACTCGACGATGTATTGTATCGTTGAACTATTGATGGGGTACTCCTAAAGTGCTTAAACGTCGATCAATCTAAGGTAGCTATGGGAGAAGTTCACGAGGGACTTTGTAGTACTCATCAGTCAGCCCAAAAAATGAGTTGGATGCTCAAAAGAGCGGGTTTTTATTGGCCGACTTTGACTGAGGATTGTTTTAAGTATTTATAGAGGGTGTGAAGCATGTCAAAAGTTTGGTAATATTCAATCGACTCATGTGTCATTACTTAACCCAATTATCAAACCATGGTCGTTCTAAGGTTGGGGTTTATACTTCATCGTCCATATTCATCCTCCCTCTTCAAAAGGGCATCGGTTAGTGTTGATGGCAACGAACTACTTCACCAAATGGACCGAAGTCGTGCCTCTCAAGAACATGATTCACAATGAGGTAACTGACTTCATTTTGAAGCACATCATACATAGATTTGGTATTCCCCAAACTCTCACTACGGATCAAGGTACTTCATTTATTGCTAAAGAAGTGAGAGATTTTGCCGAATTTTATGGTATTAAGTTAATAAACTCTTCACCATATTATGCTCAGGCCAATGGTCAGACTGAGTCTAGTAATAAAACTATGATTAAGCTCATTAAAAAGAAAATTGAAGAGTTCCCTAAAAGATGGCATGAAGTGCTTTCTGAGGCGTTATGGACTTGTAGAGCTGCAAAGCACGGTGCTACCAAAGTTAGTCCATATGAGTTAGTATATGGACAAGAAGTCGTTCTGCCAGTAGAGGTAGATCTTGGCTCTTTAAGATTTCTTAAACAAGATGGCTTATTGGTCGATGAATATAAACTTTTTTGAAGGATAATTTGGAAGAGGTGACCGATAAGACATTAAGGGCTTTATAAGCTATAGATAAAGACAAAAGAAGAGTAGCTAGAGCCTACAACAAAAGAGTTAAACAAACATCATTTCAAGTTTGCGACTTGGTTTGGAAGACGATTTTGCCCTTAGGAACTAAGAGCCCTAAGTTTGGGAAGTGGTCGCCTAGTTGAGAAGGACCTTTTAAAGTGACTGAAATCGCTTCAGGTAATGCATACTTGTTAGAGTCCCTACAAGGAGAGCGATTTTTAAGAGATTTAAATGGAAGGTATTTGAAAAAATACTTCCCAAGTGTGTGGCAAAGCGCATAGAAGAGCCGAAAGGCCGATATGGAAGGCATCGTCCTTAGCCCGTTGTGATTTTAGTTCACTTAGTTAGCTAAACTACAGGGGGGCATGTGTTGATAGCAAAAAATGGTATTAATGGTCAAAGTTGTCAAAATATCAGTTTTGGTAATTTTGGCCGAAAATACACAAGTCCTGATACAGGCCGAAGCCTTATAGTGTCGAAGGCCCATCTGCATGAGGCCTCGGAGGCCTGTTAGCAGCCTGTTGGCTTCGGCCCAAAGTCCCTTCGGAGGCCTGCCCCGCCGAAGCTTTGGCCCGAGGAGCAGGCTTTGGTGGGCCTACCAAAGGCCCACTTCGGGCAGAGCTTCAGAGATAGAATTTGATACTGTTAGACCGAAAACGGCAACCAGAGGGTGTGAATGGGAGCTTTTAAAAGTTCAGGCTAAAAATAGCCTTCTGTTTTAGTTTTGTCTTCTGCGGAATAGGCTTCGAACACACCGTTCGAAGTTCTGGTTCGGAGGTATTTGACAGCTCCGAAACCAGGCTTCGTAGGAGCAAAAGTTCGAAGTCAAGAAGACTTCGCTCCACCCATAAAACCAAAAACTCAGCTCTGCTAAGTCAGTGCAGGCTCCGCACACTAGGTGCCTTGAGCAGACTTCGCACTTCACCCTTCGCAGAAGGTGGTTCCCTCTGAGGACTTCGACCAGATACTCTGCACTAGCAACTAGTACTAGGCTTCGTATTTCGGAGGTCTGAACGCACACTAAACACACTACGCTGAGGACTTTGATAGGGAAGAAATCAGGCTTCGAGATAAGCCTTGAACAGTGCTTCGCTAGTAATCAGAGAGGACTAGCCTCTAGTTTACACAGAGCGAATACACACTGAGAACACACGCTTCACAAGCACAGATCACTCACACACTTCTCCAAAAACACTCTAGTGCAAAACTTGAATCAGGGAGAAGTAGAACAGAAGGAAATCAAAACATGCAGAGCAAAGCAGGCATACAAGTTCAAGCAAAAATGAAAACAGAATCAAAATTTCATTTCTTGAACAGGGAACACAAAATGAACTCACAGATCTAAATACATGTATGTGGCGGCTAGCACAAGAGTTCTAAAAATGACTGCTCAAAGTGTTACTGTTGCCTAGCTAGCCTCCACTATTTATAGGCACTATTCAGCCCTTTGAATAGACTACTTTACCCCTAGGGTTTACACTGATTTTGTCTCATCAGAACAGGGGGTAGAGTTGGTAGTCTACTTTATTTGGAGGCTTCTTTTGTCAGCTTCGCAGAGAAGACAGCACCATCTTTTGCAGAGCAGACACAGTCAGCCTTTGTAGTTTTGAAGTCTTCTCAAGCCCCTCCTTTGCACGTGAGGGGTGCAGTAGCTTCGGTGAGAAGCCTTGAGCCTGACGGCCTTCGCTTCACTGAAGTCAGCCTTTGATACAGTGTCGGTTTTGAGACAAAGCCGTCAAAGCCCTTGAGTCTTCGCGCCATCACCTCCGGAGTGGACCACCATGGCTTCGCAGCTACTCCCAGCTCGAACTCTGTCAGTCCATGTACCGAAGCCATGCATGGCCGAAGTACCTCAAGTCAGCCACACTCTGAAGCCTCACCTTCGGAGTACCACCCTTCGAAGTCCCTCCGTCGTCCAAGGCCTCCGCATGAATCATTCCATGAGCACTTCGTCGTAGTGTCTCTACCCGAGCACACTCCTCGACGAACCTCACCCGAACCATGCCTTCGATGCACCTCAACTTCTGAGACCTTCGTCGGGTGAACCTTCGAGTGCCTCCCTCCGGAGCACACTTCGAATGCCTTGCCTCATTTTTGAGGACTTTGTTCGCCAAACTCCGAAGTCACTCCTTTCGGAGTACCCTTCGAAGTGCCTCGCCTCCAAGGACTTCGTCTCAGGGTACCTTCAGTCGGAGCCACGCTCCGCACTCTCTGCCTTCGCCTGGCGCACCTTGACTCGAGGACCAACCTCGACCCCATGCAGCCTTCGTGACTGAGCTCCCCGCTCGCCCGGCATCAAGCCTCCCGCTTGACCTATGTTCACTTGTTGTGAACCGTCTGTCGCCTCCGAAGTCACTTGTGCACCACAGACAAACAGCCAAGTGTATCCAGTATCTCGAAGACCTCTTCGGGTAAACAACCTCCGGCACACACTCCGTTGTACCGCCCAAAGTACCGAACCCTTCGGTACACTCCACTGCAACAGCCGCAACAAACGGACCCACTGAACCCTTCGGTGAAATAACCTCCGAAGCCTTTCGGAGGTACCCCTTCGAACCAGATGTTAAAATTTGTCAATCACTCATCACAGACTCCAAAACCAACAATTGGTTTCTCAAATAAAAATTCAGGTTGTTTTTATCCCTAAACTTGATTAGGCCGAATCTTATCACATTAGAATTAGAGATAAGAAGACTAGCCCTATAAATATAGGGGTGAGGCATGTTCATTGGACCCCGAACAACAAATCAACCACAAAGCCCTAGCTTTGAACCGTATTTTATTTCCTTTACTCTTTTGTACAACCTTCGTGGGTGTTTATAGCAAAAAATGGCATTAATGGTCAAACTTAGCAAATACTGAAAAATAGTATTTTTGACCGAAAATATGTCAACCTGGCAAAGGCCAGTCTGACCGGCTATGGTAGGCCGGTCTAACCGGTCAGACCGAATCCATGGGCTCGGTCAGACCGGCCAGGGTCTGGATTTTGGATCCGAGTAGGATTCGAGGTATTTTCGCCCAAAAATTATCTCAACAGAGTTTTGGATGCATCTAACTCTATCTCTAGCCAGGGATAACTAGCCCACCCCCCTATAAATACTAGGGGGAAGGCCGATTCAAAGCCCCCCCCCCGACATACCAATCCAAAGCCCTAGCTTTGAATCGTTTTTACTTTCTTTATTTTTCCGCATCTTCGTGGGTTTGCTTGAAAGCCCTTCGTCTACCGCGTCCGTAATCACGGTAACCCTTGCTGGTTCTCTTGTGAACCTCCTGTTAATCCACGTAATAGATTACTATCCTTTTTATCGGTTTTTAACGCTCTACTCGGCAATTTGGCCTTCCGGCCGAATTGTTTGTGATCTATTATTGTTTTGCAGATTAATCGTTATTCTAAACATCCCTGTGAAGTTTGGGAGTAATTGGAGATCATTTTCTACAGTTGCCGAGGCTTAACAGATCAGATCTGTTACCCCGGTCTAACCAGCGTTGGGACACCGGTCTGACCGGAGCCCCTCGTCACGCTGTTGTCGGCAACAGCCGGTCCGACCGATGGCACTCTGCCGGTCCGACCGGGACCGTTTGCACCGGGCGCGCTGAAGCCGAAGTCCGAGCCCTCCGAAGCCCTGCGCGCAGGAGTTCCGCGCGGTCAAAGGGCAATGTTCGGAGGTCCCTTCGCCCGGTGTGACTAGAGTAGCACGGTCGGTCCGACCGACGAGGCTTCGTCGGTCCGATCTCCAGAGTCGTACTTCGCATCTGCCTTCGGGACACCGCCCGAAGCCCCTTCGCAGCCCTTCGGTCCAATCGGGGTTGTACCTCCAGTCTGACCGAACTTGAGGCCGATGGCGTCTCAAGGACCCTTTATACCAGTATCTGCTATAACTCTGAATCGACCTCTGGATTGGCTGATTCCAGGTATTTTGATCGTTTTGTTACTGTTTACATTGCTATTAATACTTTCGGCCAATCGGATTAAAATATTAATTATTTATCTGATTGTCTGGCGACTCCAAATCCCTTGTCATGATTCCAGGGTAGTCGGAATGCGGCGTCGGTATTGTTGCGATACTTTTGGACGTTGAACCGGCCCAATTGCCGGGGCGCATTTCTGCGTCAACAGTGGGTTTTCCTGGAAGCCCTCTACCGGCCACAACGTGATAGTGGTAAGCCTTGTTGGTTCGCCTGTGAATCATCTGTTAATCTATGTAACAGATTGCTATCACCTTGTTGGATTGCCTCCGAACCATCCGCTAATCTACGTAACAGATTGCTACCTTCGTTTATCTACTACAACACTTAGTAATTCGGTCTCCAGGTCGAATTGGCACTTGATCTCAACTTTGTTGTAGGTTTCTGGAGCTATGAAGCTGGTTTCAGAGGCTGACAGAGCACCCTTTGGCGAGTCTCTGCTTCGTCCATCCGTGCTGGATTCGTCACATTGTTGTCGGTCCAGACAAGTCCCGTATGCCAGAGCTACTTCGCATCGGGGTCGCTTCGCACTGGGGTCACGCCAAAACGCTCCGCAATGGACTCTATCACGCCAGCACTCTGCACCAGGTCTTGTCGCGCCAGCGCTCCGCGGTGGACTTCATCGTGTCAAAAGGCTTCGCACTAAACCCTATCGTTTAGAGGCGATCACGCGTCACGATCTGTTTAGAGCCTGTCTTTGGCCAGATCAGTCCGAACGCCGAAGGCTATCTTCGGCGCACCCTTCACACCAGACGTCGAAGGCTTCCCTTCGGTGACCGTTCGCTCGGTACACTTTGAACTGATCAGGCTTCATTCGGCTGATTAGTTTATTTTATTTATATATTTCTTTTTGGCTAATTAGGTTGTTTGCTTATGATCTGATTACCTGGTGACTCCACCCCTCTTGACACTGTTAAGGGTAGTCAGAACATGACGTCAATGTTGTGTTATGCTTAGGCTCGTTCCTAAGTATCCACGCGCTTTTGGATCGTCGAACTGACCCAAGTGCAGGGGCACGTTTCTGTGTCAACACCTCCGCATCCTTCTTTTCGTCGTCCTGATCGGCCTTGTCCTTCGGTCGCCATTCACTTTTGATTATATGTGGTCGATCAGTTTCTTCTTCGCACATATGTGCCTTCCCTTCTCTTTGTCGCAGACGTTGCACCCTTCTCTTCTGACTCCTCATGAAGATCCTGGGAGGACACCATTGTGGCTTCCTTGCTTTGCCCTTGCCATCATCAGCCGTCTGACCGATTCCTTTATGATTGACGGGGTTGAGTCTTTCCAGCACCGGTACCCTTGGAATCGACAACCTTTGGTGCACAGCCTCGTAATCATGCATCTCGAGCTTGATGTTGCATGACCGATGACTCTCTTATGTCCTGCCTTGAGCACCGCATCCCAGGCAGTCATCCATGGATGGTAGATGCATCCCCTCATTCCAGCAAAGCCTGAAGAACTCACAGTTCCAATGGAGGTTGAAACATAAATAACCACGGACGTCTTCGCTATTATCCCTCTCTTTCGACCTCCTCTGGTACTTCTTGATGAGGCTTGATGGGGTGATGTTATTGTCGATTTGTCTTCCTCTCCTCGTGTTCCGATCATCAACGTAATGGACTTGTACCATGTTGACCGAGAACGGATGACCGTCTATGTTCATTAGCTTCATTCCATCATCAAACTTGATTCGAACTTGATCCACGACCGATTGTATCTGTTGTCTAAACACTTTACATTCATTAGTATGATGTGATGGGGAATTGTGACACTTGCAATACTTCCTATTCTTCACCTCATCGGTAGGTGGTATTATGCGATCAGGTGATAGGTGAATCTGCTTCTCTTTAAGTAACAAGTCAAATATCTTGTCGGCCTTGTTGATGTCTAAGTCATACTTCTCCTCCTTCTCGGTTGGCTTCGCCCACGGGTACGCAACCTTTTCTTGTTCTTGGACAACTTGGCCATACCAACCTCTGCATGTGAGTCACTGCTCTCATTGGAGTCTGAATGGTATACCTGGGCGTATGCCACTTTCTTCTGATACATGTCCCTCTTGGCCTCTTGGAATCAGCTCTCATGTGTCGATACCCTTTGTAACACTTGCGAGAGGCTCTCGAACTCGTGTGATGAAAATCTCTCCTTAATTGGGTTTAGGAGTCCTTAAAATGCCAACTCTGCCAACTAACTATCGTTAAGGCTTAGATTGTAGCATTTGTTCCGTACATCTTGGAACCTATGGACATAATATTTTACTGACTCGTCCATTCTTTGCTTGACGGTCGTAAAGTCGGTAAGCTTCATCTCATGGATGTTGGCGAAAAAATACTTATGAAACTTGTTTTCCATATCTTCCCATCCTCTGATGGAGTCCGCCGATAGTGAAGAGAACCATGCGAAGGCCGATCCCGATAGAGACAGCGGGAAGAATCGGACCCTCAGTGTTTTGTCGGCCAATGCCTCCCCGCACTAGGCAAGGAAACGACTGATTTGCTCGATTGTGGAGACCGAGTCTTATCCCGAAAACTTAGTGAAGTCGGGTACCTTGTATTATCTTGGCAGTGGTACTCCATCGAACCATACCAGGTATGGCCGCAAATACATGTATGTCTACTCTTTGGGCTTCAGCCCGAATTGATCTCTAATAACCTTCGTGATCCGATTCACTAAGTCGTCTTCTTGCTACCCTAGTGTTGGATATTGGTCAGGTGTTGGGGCCTGTACTGTCCCTCGTCACCGTAGGGCTATGCTCCGTAGTATGTCGTCCGATGATACCTGAAAGGGATGCCATCGGGTGTCCCCCTTAGCGACACGAGGTCTCGCAGTGTGTTTCTTGTGATGTCGTATGATACTTGCGGCACCCCTATCTTGGCAGTCATGGGTCGAACGCTGGGAGCGGTGCCAGTGCATTCCTCTCGATGCCATACGATGCCCTCTATGGCAGACCCTGTGCGGGGCCTACTGGATGAGTTGTCTCGTTGACTTCATGACCGAGCGAGGTGTCCAGCTGCTCTAGCCTCATCGGCCCTTGCGGCTATGGTGTCGGGTGAGTGTGCAGTAGTTTTGTCTGGTCATCGGGGAGGTACATCGGCCCTTGCAGCGGTCCATAGACCACGATTCCCTAAATAGCCTTCTTGATTAGCCCGTGAAGAGTATTGGCCAGTGTCCCAGATTGACTAACCAGTGAACGATAAATCGCCTGGTCAACGATCTCTTGGAGATTGGCTTGAGGGTTCTCCACTGATTGGCCATCTTCTATGGCCAGCACTGGTCTCGACAATGGATTCTTCTGGACGGAACCTAGCTAATTCATATCGTAAGCCTGCAAGCACGACTTCTGGAATTCCTCCACGTGTCGTTGCATCTATAGCCTTTGTTCTTCAGTCAAGGTATCCATGGTGATCGGGATGACGTTGTCATCGTTGATCTCACTCGCCATGGTTGGGTTGCAGGAGATGGTCCCACCAGGGGTGCTAAAAAGCGTGTTGGTGTATTTTTTGGTCATACTTTGACACATGTGTGACCTAGGAGATCTGATTAACTCTAGTGTAGGTCCTACATTCTTAGAAAAAGGGTTTAAGGCATGCTAATCAGTTTGACCTTGCAACTGATAAGGGAACATAAAATATGACATTAGTATCATAGTCGATTGGTTGGCAAGCCGATGACTGTGGAAAAGATGGTGAAATCGTGGAATATCATGCCAATCAGCCGCATGGCCAATGACCATGTTTGAACCGATCGGGCGACCATTCCATCAACCAATGAGATAAGTAGTTTTACGCATACGGGCCGATGGACACTCTCTAATGATACTCTCATCAGCAATCTTTAGCATCCCGTGCAGCTCAGCTAGTGTCTTCTCTAGTCCAACCATGTTATAATTCATGATGAATAGCTCAAAGCTCGATGGGAGCGAGTGGAGAATGACATCAATAGCTAGGTACAGATCCAGTGGGGTGCCTAGTCTCTCTAGAGTCTTAGTGTAACCAATCATCCTGATCACATGAGGACTCATAGGGCTCCCTTCAGACAGCCTACTTTCAAACAAGGCTTTAAACATATTGTATCTCTCAACCCTTGCTTGGTTCTAAAACATGACCTTAAGACCCACGATCATATCGTAAGCATCATGTTCCTCATATTGTTTCTGGAACTCAAAGGATATGCAGGAAAGCATCAGACAGCTAACATCCACGGAATCACTAGCATGCTTCTCATAAGCACGCTTGTCTATTGCAGAAGCATCCTCTCCTAGTTCATCGGGGTGAGGTTCCTCCAGAACATAATCATTTTTCTCTTATTTAAGAACAATTCTCAAATTTCGATACCAATACATAAAGTTTGTTTCATATAGTTTCTCACGTTCAAGTATAGATCGCAAATTAAAAAATTGAGTGCTCTTAACAGTAGAAGTAGTAGGTGACATGATCTACAAAAGATTAAATGCAAGGTTCAACACTATGCAATGTTTATCTTCTATCCAATAAAAGATATTCTACTATTTTAAACCAAGTCACTTTCCCTCTAATGACTAAAAGTGGCGCAAGATCCATATTCATTGTAACTCCTAGTGAGCTTTGGCATCACCGCTAGAAGCTAGGTGACATAGGTAAGCAACATTTTGCTAATCACATCGTATGTGACTCTTGCTGTTGGAGAAGCATCATATGCTCTACACCAACTCTATGCTCCAAAGCCCAAAACCATTTTGATAGCCTGTAGCAAACCAATATTATGCGTGCAGAAGTCCGACTTCCGCCCCAACTGGTCAAGATAAAAGATAGCGCCCTGCTTTGGCAGACCCACTATCGATGAGCAAGAACCTTGGTGGGTGCAGGTATTGGAAAGAACATCAATACTTAATTGATGAGGAAAAACTATTCTAGCATCGTAACATCCCTAGCGCACATGAAACATGCAAGAATAGTATAACATGAACATAAGAAAGCATCACATGCAATCATATTAACTGTGACAAAGCATGACCCTCTTCACATGGCGATCTCCATCTCCATGGATCCCGTCATTGAGTGCGTGCTCCCGACATCCATGAAGAGTACTAGTCTATCTCTCATAGCCTATACTAATTACATGGGCCGAAGCACCGCGGAAACGACATGCAAGCCGTAATAAATTTTACATCAGTATTGGGTTGTAAATAACCATGGCACGCAGGCCATATTTAATTTACATTCATCACATGCATCTCATACATTACATTTATCCAAGGCCATGCCAGTCACAACATTCTCTACAAAACAAAGTTAGGCGAGCAATCTACAAGTGATTGGATTCTGGATCTGAAAAACCCGACTCAACAGGCTTGGAATTTCAAATTCGGGTGGGTCAGAACTTTCGATCTGTCGGAACTTACGATCAATATCGGAATCCCGAACAACACCAATTGCTTTCTGTATCGAATCAATATTCGATATCGGAACATTCGATCACTATCGGAACTTCTGATCCGCCATCGGAACTTCCGATTTGTCACGGACAGAAACATATCTAATCTATTTTTCCACCATGTATCTCCATACATGAGGGATCCAGATCGAACACTATGCACGTAGGCTCTGATACCACTATTGGAGAATAGGGGAGCTACGCTAGCCAGCAAATTCAAAATTCCTGCCCTAAGACCAAGACTCATGCATGTGCGAGATCATAGATCATTACCTTCTAGCACGAGACGCGCTAGGTGCAGCGAAAGAAAATGTCGGGGTAGCACGTCAAGCCTATCCACGCTTCGTCCTTATCGTCCCTCGCTGATCCGATCGATGAAGACGACGTAGTCGTTCACATAAAGATGTCCATGGGCGTCGCTATTGGAGCAACGCCTCCACGGTATCCACACGTACATGGATGGAGTTCCTCCCACAGCAGCGTGCTAGTACCACACGTGAGAGACGGGGATCCTTGACCTCGATGATTGAGATCAAGAAAGGGAGGAGAGGAGTCTATGGTGGCTAGGTCTAATCTAGGCTTATTCCTCTACCGAAGATGTCCTCCTCCTCTCTTTATATAGGGCTAAGAGCCCCCTGGCCATGCTCAACTCGAAACCCACAAATTGGTAACGGATCCAATCTGTTCGCCCACATCGGAACTTCCGATCCTAGATCGGAACTTCCGATAGGGTATTTTAGGTCTCCTGATACAATACGACATGCAACAGATCCAATTTGTTTTCGCCCACCTCGGAACTTCTGATACACATATCGGAACTTCCGATCAGAACAAAATTCTTCGATTCTAAATCGGAACTTCCAGCTCATCGGAAATTCCGATACCATATCGGAACTTCTGAAGCAACATTTTCTCTCTGACTCGAGACCAGAAAATAATTGGAACTTCCGATACTACCTATTGGAACTTCCGTTACACGGAATTTTCTTAGGCATATCCTTCAGTATAGTGATTGGAATAAAAGTGGGGCTCACTCGAAGGAGTGAATGTTCAACACTAAGAAATTTGTTGACCGTGCATTCGCTTTGACAAAAACAAGTGGCGTGAGGTGCCCATGCATGAAGTGCAGAAATTCTCTTTGGCAAGACAAGAGAACATTGTCACTGCGCATTTGCAGGTATGGTTTCTTGCTAGGTTATGAAGTTTGGGTGCACCATGGTGAGATATTTTGTGAAAAAAATGGTATTAGTAGTGGAAGAAAATGATTCTCTTCCTGCGTGAAAACAAAGGCAATTAATATTGTGTGCTCCGAGGAATGAAGAAAACCAGGTTTGTCTACAAATTTAAAAATCTTTCTACAAAATTTTGTCCAACTGCTTGGAGCTTTAATGCAAGGATAATGTGGCTGAGGCAGTAAATTTTTTTCCTACCGAATACAAGGAAAAAATGGCACGAAAGAACTATCTCATTGGTCACAAAGGATGGGTACTTTGGATGGTCAAGGGAAAAAAAGCCTGGCAAACATGTAATTTATTGTTTTGAAATTTCTATTGACATTGTGAAATGGGATGTGAGTACCCGACACCAGATCTCATTATAACTCCAATTGAGTGTGATGGAGCGAGAGCAGTACTAGGATGAGTGACCTCCTAAGAAGTCCTCGTATCACATCTAGTCACGCATGACCTTCAAATAAAATCGGGTTTGAATAGCCTTCTTTAAAAAAATCCATTGACAACAACAAAGCTATGATCTCCTCACACAAGTTAATTCAAGTATCTTACCAAATTTCTCACTAGTAATAAAATAGATTCGGAGGCTTTAGAAAATTTTAAAAATATCATTACAATTTTCTGTAATTTAAAAAATATCATTGTTAGTGACTATAGTAGATCCCATATGTTAGTGACACACCGATGACATATTTCAAAACTGTAAAAAATGTAATGGCATAGAAAAATTTGACGCTTTATATTTTGTCACCCCAAACCAAACGAACCCTTAAACTAGTACATATAAGGATGATATCAGCTATAACAAACAACGTCTGACATTTCATAAATATATAGATCTACTCTTGTCTTTGAAAATAAAAGGTATTTCCTATAACTCCATCTTGATATAGTATGGATGGTGTCTTATCCTCTATGATGACATCATATCTCCCAATCTCTTGGAGATCATGATGATCCTAGATGCCACCCGTCATTTCGTTTGGATGAGGATGAGTTCGTTCATAAGGCTATTCACCGTGGTGGGTTTCATAACATTGTTTCATATAAGTCCACATCAACTTTACAACTGAATAAAATATCATCTCTCAGTGAAGAGTTTCATTTCACTATTTCCTAGGCTAACCAGTATAATTAAATGTAACTACCTCTCATGAAATACCCTCTCTCTGATGAAACGATTTAATTTTTAGTGGGCATTTTATCTGTCTTGAAAACGGGTTAGCACCATGTTATGGTGATGACACTACTTCTTTCTCTTTCCTCATTAATTAAATGACATGTCAACAAAAAATCTGATGTGTAATGGTAATTAATACCATGAAACCCATAAAACCCCCGTTGTGAATAGCCTAACAAAGAAACCAGGTGATGATTCTTGCCACATAATTCCGTAGTTTTATCCAAAGCGATCTTATTATTGTCGCAAATTATTAAAGACTATGGCCGATCCACTTGCTCATCTCGGTGAACATGTTCCTTATCAGACTAGTTCTTTCAGTCCTTCGAGATTTGTTTCCATCTCGGTGAACATGCTCACGTGGCTGCTCTTCTCAAATGACAGAAGTTGTTTCCATCTTTTATTGAGTTCTCAACGACATAAGCCTTCAACGCCATCTACTGTTGTGGTTGCCTCTACACCTTCCCCATCTACCAATGCACTGCCCGCTCGTGGTTCTCTAGGCAGCAGCAGTATCTCTTCTAGCGGTAGTGGTTAGTACATATCCATATCCATATCTGTTTACCCAACGGATAAAAATTTGTGCTTATACTTGTTACCCACATGTACCATATATCTACGAGTATACTTGTTTATCCATGACAAAAATGAAGAGAATGAAAAGTGTTGGGTCGGGTCGCCAGGGTCGGAGGGGAGGCCAATTGGCCGATGTGCGGGAGCGCGCGGGGACGTAGGCACACGACCACGTGGGCCAGCGTGGTGCGGGCGTGCGGCGCTTGGCAGCGCGTGATGACGCGGGAGCAGGGCGACGCTCAGCGATTCTAGCCACCGCACTAGCGACGCTCGATGGCATGCAGCGGCACGATGCTCGATGGCGCACTAGGGGTACAAGACAGAGAGAGTTGGGAGATGAGTGGAGGAAAGAGAGAATGGAGTTGGGATGAGGGTGGCGGCTGGTAAGGGTGGAAGGAGGAGAGAGAAGAGGGAGAGATGTTTTTAAGGTTTTACATTTTTATAGTGAGGATAATCGGGTAAACGGATAAACGGATATGGATAGTCGATACCTATACCCATACCCATTTATCTATCAAGTCAAGAACAAATTCTGTTGGGCTTTTGCCCATGCGTTAAATGGGCCAAGGCCCAGGTGGGTGGAAACAAAAGCAACAGCCGTAGCTGCTGCTGCCCTAGCGATCGAGCGGCTGCTCCCGAGCAGCACGCTCTCGCGATGGTGGCGGCGGCTGCGTGCTGCGCTCGCACGACGTGGAGGCGTGGGCGCAGAAGTCGGAGATCCCCGGATCTCTCGTGCAGACCGGTGCTACTCCACGTATAGGTTCCCTCTCCTATTTGAGTACGCTTTCCTCCTCTCTTTGAAATACATAAGAAGCACAACTCTCTGGAAAAAATCCCCTCTTCTCTGATCTGATTTTTGGGGCAATTTTTGGGCTGGTAATTGCTGATTCGTTGGCTTGCTGGCTCACCGGAGTTGCTGATTCGCTTGTGGTGGTTGTGTTGTCTGGATCGGCTTTGGTCCCTTTGGCCAAGGGCTGGACACCGTGGTCCTGTTGCTGCGCTCTCTACACCTCGGGCCTTCTGGTGACTTTCACGGGAAGGTGACGGCTTTGTATCTCCGAAACACTCGCTGTTGATTGCGTCCGTGCAGCGGCGATATTGTTTTATGGGACAGCGACTTCGTCGTGACTAGCCATTCTTCATTCTGACTTGAATCCGGAACTCAGTGAGTTGATATCTATTCTTGTGTGTGCCTGCTCATTGTAGCAATCAAGACAGTTCAGGGGGACCTTGCTTCTAGTAAAGGAGTCGGTATTGTCTTGATTTAGATGTTATGTTCTTTACAGTTGGCTTGTTGGAACAAATGCTCTGTGATGATTACATATTAAATGAGGCTATATGATCAAATTGTGATATATTCTGGTATAGTTCTGTATCCTGTATAGAGCTGGTTGCACTGCCCTCTTTGTATTGGTCTAGATATTTAGTATTGTGATATATTTCTTGCTAGGCTGGTTAATTCAGTTCATATAGATTTCAACTTACTGTTGTCTCCTTTTGATGATCTGATCAAGTGCTGAATTAAATAGAACTATTAGTGGTTGCCTGCGATTTTTATCACTTGTCATCTAGTTCTATTGATCAAGGGCAGTGCTGATCAGTACATTAGTTCTATACTGTTGATCATATATATAGCATGTGACCTTGGTTTAATTGTCGTTGGAAGGCTGTTCTCAGCAACCCGACACTGATTAATTAATCTGAGAGCAATCCTTGTTATAAACTGAGCTATGTTGCTGTTTATACATTCCCGGCTAGTACTGTATGTCATGGTGGAATATGCAATAAACATGGTTTATTTTCGTTCTAAAAATACATTCTTAATGGTATTGTTCATTGTCATATTTCATGATATGAGTACTGTATTGTGGCTGTTTATAGCTGGAAATAATTTCTATATATCATTGCTTATACCGCAATTATTACAACATTCCAGAAAACAATATTCTATGGCCTCCGGTAGTAGTGACGTGGTGAAGCCTAAGGTTTTTGATGGCACCAGCTTTAAACGCTGGCAGGCACGCGCTAGACTTTGGCTGCTGGACCTTAAGGTTTTTTGGGTGATTTTGGATCCTCCTCAGCTCCCACTAGAGGAAGACACGCATAAGCGTTGGGAGGATGCGAATCATGCAGCCCTAGCTCGTTTGTTGGTTGTATTAAACAATAGGTTGTTTGACGTCTACTCTAACTACACTACGGCAAAGGAGTTGTGGGATGACCTTGAGCTAAAGTTCACAGAAGGGGACAATGGGAACGAGAGCTTTATCACTAAGAATTACCTAAACTATAAGATGACAGAGAGTAGGCCCATTATGGAGCAGGTCCATGAGCTTCAGCTTCATGTGAGGGATCTGCACCAGTATGGATGCACACTCCCTGAGACGTTTTAGGTTAATGTGATGCTGGCCAAGTTACCGCCTTCATGGCGTGACTTTGTGACCACTCGTCGACATATGAAGGAGCGCCTCACTACTAGCGAGTTGCAGGCAGCTATAAATGTCGAGGAGAAGGCGCGTGGCAGCGCAAAGGGTTCCTCTTCCCAGGTTCAGGCTCATCATGTGGATGTGAAGAACTCCAACTCCAATGCTGGTGGAAAGAAGAACAAGAACCCTAGCAACCCAACTAGCGTCAAGGCAAAGCAAATGAAGAGGAAGAAGAAGGAGGAGCTGGTCTGCTACGTTTGTGGAGTTCCTGGGCACACTGCTCGCAGGTGCTGTGATCGCAAGGGCAAGGGACCAGCCCCGAATCAATAAAGCGGTCGCAAGGCTGAGGCGCACGTTGCAGTGGCTCCTTCTGGCTCCACTGACGGGTATGCACCTAGAGCCTTTATGGCTGATTCATCATTAGATTGGTGGATTGATACAGGTGCAACGCGCCACATCTGTGCTGATCGATTCTCATTCTCTTCTTTTCAGGGTCAAAATTGTGGATCCGTCTTGATGGGCAATGGAGCTACAGCACAAATACGAGGTGTTGGCCAGGTTTGCCTGAAGCTCACTTCGGGCAAGACACTGATTCTTTGTGACGTGCTGTTCGTGCCCACCATGAGAAGAAATTTGCTTAGTGGTTCTGCACTTTGTAGGCAGGGCGTCAAGTTAGTTTTTGAGTCCAATAAGGTCGTGTTGACCAAATTTGGTAATTTCGTAGGCAAGGGTTATGAGAGTGGTGGCATGTTCTGCCTCTCTGTCTTTAGTCATAATAACATTTCCATCTATAACGTAGTTTGTAATAAAGTTCATGATTTATGGCATTCTCATTTATGTCATGTCAACTTTGAGGCTATTGTGCGGCTAAGCAAAATGAATTTAATTCCAGATTACAGCTACGATAAAAACTCAAAGTGTGAAGTGTGTGTGCAAGCCAAGCAGCCCCGAAAACCATTTCATTCGGTTGAAGGGCGAAGCACTTCTCCACTTGAGCTTGTGCATTCAGATCTTTGTGAAATTAATGGAATATTTTCAAAAGGTGGCAAACATTACTTTCTAACTCTCATAGATGATTGTACTAGATATTCATATGTCTATTTACTTAAGACCAAAGATGAAGCACTAGAATATTTTAAAATTTATAAGGCTGAAGTGGAAAACCAACTAGAAAAGACTATTAAACGGTTGAGGTCAGATCATGGAGGTGAATATATCTCAAGAGAATTCTCTCTTTATTGTGAAGAATATGGTATTATTCATGATACCACACCTCCTTATTCTCCACAATCCAATGGAGTGGCCGAACGAAAGAACCGGACTTTATGTGACTTAGTTAATTCTTTGTTGCAAAGTTTATGTATGTCGGTCCAATGGTGGGGAGAGGCGATTCTCACAGTAAACTATGTCCTTAACAGGGTGGCACTCCGCAATCGCGAGGTGACGCCTTATGAAGGATGGAAGGGGAGAAAACCAAACCTGTCTCATGTTTGTACTTGGGGCTGCTTTGCAAAGGTTAATTTGCCCATACCGAAGAAGAGAAAATTAGGGCCTAAGACTGTGGACTGTGTCTTTCTAGGATATGCTGCTAATAGCACAGCCTATAGGTTTCTAGTGATTAAATCCGAGACAAATGAGGTTGCAATTAATACCATCATGGAGTCTCGTGATGTAACTTTCTTTGAGTCTATTTTTCCTATGAGAGCAAATGAAATAATCTCACCAGAGTGCTCTCATGAGCACTACTCTATTCCTCCTGAAGTGGCTGAGCCCGCTCCTGAATTGGAGTTGAGGAGTAAGAGACAGAGGACTAAAAAGTCATTTGGTGATGATTTTGCCATCTATCTAGTGGATGATGAACCACGAACCCTTTCAGAAGCATTTGCATCTCCTAATGCAGAGTACTGGAAGGAAGCAGTCCGTAGTGAGATGAACTCCATCGTCGCTAATGGAACTTGGGAGGTCACTGATCTTCCGAGTGGGTGCAAGCCAGTGGGTTGCAAATGGATCTTTAAAAGAAAGATGAGACCTGACGGTACTATAGAAAAGTACAAGGCCCGCTTAGTGGCTAAAGGTTTCACTCAAAAGGAGGGAGAAGATTATTTCGACACTTACTCTCATGTGGCGAGATTACCCACCATACGAGTGCTTCTTGCACTAGCTGCTTCGTTAAAACTCCAAAACTCCATGTCCACCAAATGGATGTAAAGACTGCTTTCCTAAATGGAAATCTAGATGAGGAGATTTATATGGAGCAGCCTGATGGTTTTGTAGTAAAAGGCCAGGAGAATAAAGTTTGTCGCTTGATTAAGTCCTTGTATGGTCTCAAGCAAGCCCCCAAACAATGGCATGAAACATTTGATAATACATTGACATCAGCTGGATTTTGTGTAAATGAAGCAGACCGATGTGTGTATTACAGATTTAAAGCAGGGAAAGGTGTCATTCTATGTTTATATGTAGATGACATATTGTTGCTCGGGACTGATTTAGATGTCATTATGGAGGCAAAAAAATTTCTCTCCTCTAATTTTGACATGAAGGACTTAGGAGAAGCTGATGTTATTCTTAACATTAAGCTGATTAAAAATCATAATGGAATAACTCTCTCTCAGACCCATTACGTGGAAAAGATCCTAACCCGCTTTGGGCACATGGACTCTAAATCTGTTTCCACACCTTATGATCCAAATATGAGGCTTTGCAAGCACACTGGTGAAGAAGTTAATCAACTCATGTACTCATAAATAATTGGATCCTTGATGTATCTTTGTAGTGGTACGAGACCTAACATCTCATATGTGGTATGCAGATTGAGTCGTTATACGGCCAATCTCGGAGATGATCATTGTGTAGCATTGCATAGAGTTCTCAGGTATTTAAAAGGTACCATGAGACTTGGAATCCATTATTCTGGTCATCCTGCAGTCTTAGAAGGATTTAGTGATTCTAACTGGATTAGTGACTCAGATGAGATGAAGGCTACAAGTGGATATGTATTCACTTTAGCAGGTGGGGCTGTTTCTTGGAAATCTGCCAAGCAAACAATTATTACACGCTCTACCATGGAGGCTGAACTAGTAGCTCTAGATTCAGCAACAGTAGAGGCGGAATGGCTCAAAGAGCTTCTTTCTGACCTACCAGTGCTGGAGAAGCTGATTCCAACAGTCTTAGTATACTGTGATAACCAAACTATTATAGTTAAGGTTAAGAGTAGAAAAGACAATATGAAGTCCTCGAGGCATATTAAGAGAAGGCTTAAGTCTACTCGGCATGCGAGAGATACGGGTGTAATTGTTGTAGAATACACTCAGTCTAGTAGCAACCTTGCTGATCCTTTTACAAAGGGTTTGTCTAGGTCTACTATCGATGCAGCATCCAAAGGTATGGGACTTATACCCTGCTAGAAGTAACCAACAGTGGAAACCCATCTTGAAAGAGTGGAGATCCCACGAATCAAGCTCTGGGACAACGTAGTTGTGTGGTACTGTCAAGCACACTTCAAGATTGGTCCCGTTCGCTGCTGTGCTTACTACTGTATGGAAGGTTGAGGTAACACCTCTTAATGAGTTTGGAGCCTTGCATAAGGCTAGGGAATTGTCCTACAGAATTCCCTTGAAAAACAAACCTATGTGAGCTGATTGTGAGGTCGCAATCTGTGAGAGTTCAAGGGTATACTCTCTAATGAGCTCATGAAAAGATACAAGGACATGACCGTAATGTCCTGCCCCGCTAGAGGTGCAGGTCTGCAGCCTAGTACTGTGTGCTGCTGAGAAACCATGTTGAAGAATATGGTTTTGATATTCCAGATATGATGAGTGATTGTAAACAGAAGTTAAAGGAAGGGAGAGATGAAGACCTGCCGAGTCTGAGGTGCATGTGACTCAGGTACACGGGCAGTGAGCGACGGCCGGGCAGAGGAGCTGCGGAGTCGGGCTGGCCCAATCTGGGTACATGGCTAGGAGTGGCAGATGATCCACCGGTCTGTTGACTGGGTTTGACTCAGGTACACGGGCGGCGAGCGATTGCCGGGCTGAGGAAGCTGCGGGGTCGGGTCGGCCTAATCCGGGTACCCGGTGCGAAGACGGTGGACGCTTTGTCAGTTTCGGCGTAAAACTGACGATCTATGTTTAATTCGTTTTTAGGATATTAATATTTTTTTTAAGTTTAGAATATTTTTATTCGAGTCGGTTAATTTTTCTAAAAATATTTTAGTAATTTTCGGAATTTATTTTAGAGTCAGTTTATTTTACCCGAGGGTAAAGTAGTCTTTTCATGTATTAGGATTTGCCAATAAATAGGCCCCTATCCCCTTGGGGATAGTTGACTGTTTTCAATAGATCAATCTGCAGTCCACTTTTCCGTCGCAAGTTTTTGGATCCCCAAATTTTTCCTTTCGCCACCGTCGTGCCGGTTCTGCCAGAGGCTTTCGCATGCGCCTGTTAGCTAGAGCATAGGCGGTGATCAGGGCTAGCAGCCGGCCGGCCGGTGCAGGTTTTCCCGGGAGTAAAGCTCGAGTCGCCGGCGTGAAGAAACTGCGGCGGCAGAACACAACACAGCAGCCGCTGGAAATTACCACCAGCAAAAAGCAGTGCACAGTGCAAGGCGCGCGGTTCAAGATGACGCAGTGCACCAGGAAACAATTTTTTGTAGCGGGTCCCACGGTGTGTTGGCCACAGTGGCCTTCTTTCTTCTCACGGCTGAATTTTTGTGGCTTCCTGCTTTTGTTTTTTTTTGGCGCTGATTCACAGCGGCAAGCAGCACGACAACGGCGGCGGCGTTTACTTCTGGACTTCGGCGAAATTTTATTATGCAAGTTAGTTTCCTATTTTCTTGGTAGATTAGTTTTTAGAGATAATCATCTATTAATTAACGAAAATTTTGTTTAGAAATTTCGTGGTAATTTAATCTGCCTAAATGTTTTCTTACTAGTATATTTTTATTTTAATATTCTTTAATCTGCTTGTATAAAAAGAAAAATTTATTAATAGTCGCAGTAATATTTTTATTCTAGATTTACTTGAAATATTTTATGTTTATCTCTATATTAATTTCTGGATGTTACATGTTTTTGTTCATTTATTTAGTATTTTATTTTTAGGCTGAAAAATAAATATTTCGTGATTTATCTAGGTGTTTTTATTTACTGTAGTGTTTTTATTTAGTTTACCTGTGATATCATTTTAATTAAGAACACCGGTCATTTTTAGGCTAGACAACTTTAGTTTCAGTAATTTGTTTTGCTAATATTATTTGTCTGGTCAAGTTCGTCTGGGTGTTGGGATTAGGATATAGTTTAGCAAGAATTTTTTAGGCGCCCATTCACCCCCCTCAGGTCGCTACTTTCGATCCTACAGCTGCTGGTTTGAATGCTCTCACATCAAGGCTGTGGATCAAGACTTAGTTCTCCATGGTCTGTGTAGAGTTGGATTTCTTACAGCTAAACATTGGTTCAAACCTTAATGGTACCAATATTGAATAACAGTATATAAAACAAGATTACACGGTTTCGATACCTTTGTTGATCATGAGTCAAAAGGGTCGTAGCTGCTGTTGCCCTAGCGATCGAGCGGCTGCTCCCGAGCAGCATGCTCTCGCGATGGTGGTGGCGGCTGCGTGCTGCGCTCGCACGACGTGGAGGCGTGGGCGCGGAAGCTGAAGATCCCCGGATCTCTCGTGCAGGCCGGTGCTACTCCACGTACAGGCTCCCTCTCCTATTTGAGTACGCTTTCCTCCTCTCTTTGAAATACATAAGAAGCACAACTCTCTGGAAAAATCCTCTCTTCTCTGATCTGATTTTTGGGGCAATTTTTGGGCTGGTAATTGCTGATTCGTTGGCTTGCTGGCTCACCGGAGTTGCTGATTCGCTTGTGGTGGTTGTGTTGTCTGGATCGGCTTTGGTCCCTTTGGCCAAGGGCTGGACACCGTGGTCCTGTTGCTGCGCTCTCTACACCTCGGGCCTTCTAGTGACTTTCACGGGAAGGTGACGGCTTTGTATCTCCGAAACACTCGCTGTTGATTGCGTCCGTGCAGCGGCGATATTATTTTCTGGGACAGCAACTTCGTCGTGCCTAGCCATTCTTCATTCCGGCTTGAATCCGGAACTCAGTGAGTTGATATCTATTCTTGTGTGTGCCTGCTCATTGTAGCAATCAAGACAGTTCAGGGGGACCTTGCTTCTAGTAAAGGAGCCGATATTGTTTTGATTTAGATGTTATGTTCTTTACAGTTGGCTTGTTGGAACAAATGCTCTGTGATTATTACATATTAAATGAGGCTATATGATCAAATTGTGATATATTCTGGTATAGTTCTGTATCCTGTATAGAGCTGGTTGCACTGCCCTATTTGTATTGATCTAGATATTTAGTACTGTGATATATTTCTTGTTAGGCTGGTTAATTCGGTTCATATAGATTTCAACTTATTGTTGTCTCCTTTTGATGATCTGATCAAGTGCTGAATTAAATAGAACTATTAATGGTTGCCTGCGATTTTTATCACTTGTCATCTAGTTTTGTTGATCAAGGGCAGTGCTGATCAGTATATTAGTTCTATACTGTTGATCATATATATAGCCTGTGACCTTGGTTTAATTGTCGTTGGAAGGCTGTTCTCAGCAACCCGACACTGATTAATTAATCTGAGAGCAATCCTTGTTATAAACTGAGCTATGTTGTTGTTTATACATTCTCTGCTAGTAATGTATGTCATGGTGGAATATGCAATAAACATGGTTTATTTTTGTTCTGAAAATACATTCTTAATGGTATTGTTCATTGTCATATTTCATGATATGAGTACTGTATTGTGGCTGTTTATAGCTGGAAATAATTTCTATATATCATTGCTTATACCGCAATTATTACAACAAATTCAACTCTAATAGGATTTTTATAAACAGGTAATCAGGTATCGTCCTTAGTTTCACTTTCCAGTGGAAATCGTTGAAAAGATCGTCGTCGGCGAAAAAATCTGGAAATTCCAACAACAACAACGCACCATCCGGTTCCGGTGGCAACACCATTACTGGCAGAAAAATTCCGAAATTTTTTAATAATAATTTTTAAATTCAAATTCAAATTTAATACCGATTTTAAAAAATTGCAAAACTACCTCGCCGATCACAAATTGGGTGATTGTTTCTCGACATGTCACGTCATTACCGTTTCCTTTTGTTGAGTTCACTAAAACTCAATCCGCTAACCAATCCAGAACATGCAATGGCCCGGTTGGCATTCTACCTGCTTGGCCTTCTTCTCTAGCGTCAGCCCAATTTGAAGTCAGTCGACTGTGCCTTTTTCTACCAGAACTCACATCGGTTCAACAAAATCACACGTGAGATCTTATTCACCGCACAAAAACAAGTCGTTTTAGGCTTCTATCAAAAGGTTGCTAAAACAAGTCATTTTGTATTTTATTGTGCATTTTGGACAACTGTACCCCTCAAGTAGTACTACTTTTTTTGTTTTTCGTGCTATGTTTACTCTTGCACTATATTTAATATGGTAAATATGGAAAATACGCACTAATTAATTGTTTCTTAGTATGTGAAATCATGTCCAAAATGACTTGTTTTTGTGTACCGGAGAGAGAGTAACCAACAATTGGGTTTCTCGACACAAATTTCATCATAATGGCTCTCTGGAACAATATAAAGCTCATCGGGTACTTCGAGGTTGCCCATGTTTGATTTTGATGAGGCCTGGTTGTCAAATTTGCCATAATTCACATTGTTCTAACTATTGCTCTTTCTTATGACTGACTCATTCATTAACTTGATGTGAATAATGTATTTCTTTGTGCAACTAAATTTTCCCTAGAATATAAAATGAGTCAGTAAAAAAACAAACATTTTCCCTTTCCATAGGCGATACGTGCACATTGTGGGAGCTCATGGCAAGACCATCAGCTTCTCACATTATTTCTGATCCTATTATCTCTATGAAAAAATCAAGATCGTGAATCTAAAATCAAAACAAGCATATCTAAGTAACATGAACAAGTAAAAGAAATCTGCACATAGCAGTATTTAAGTTACTGATGGCAGCAAGTACAACTTTTCTTTGTAAAAATACTTACTGACCATGCACAGTTCAACTAAAAACAGAGCAGTTGCAAAAAAAAAAATTGCGTATGGAATGAACTGTAGAGATTGTTATGTTATTCTTTGTGTTCAGTCAGCAAAATTGTTCCTAGATGTTTTGGCTTGTCTGATGAACAATTGGATTTTACTGACCATGATTTTTTTTCATGATTGCAACGAAACTGACCATGCCATATGTAGTGATCTCAGCACAGTCCAAAACTGAATTTTGATCATCTTTCTCTGCAGGTTCACTAACCTGAAAACCTGAACATAAGAAAAAGACACAACAGTGAGGAACATACAATAATTCATTGTGACTCATGCGATCTTCTCCAAAGATTTTCTTCGCTGGATATTTTTACTAATTTTTTCTTGTCCAAAGATTTTTGTTGAGAAACAAATCAATTCAGTACGATCTCATCATCCTTCTGAATCTGGTGAAGGTCATATGTTGCCTTGCCATCTTGAAAGACACCCAGAGGAATGTGCACACAAATCAGCTCTCTAGAACACCACATAATTGCATTAACAAAATTTTCAACAATTTCTTGTGTAGATTAAAGAACTAACCGATCCATTTACTATAACCTCGATGTTGTCCCTGTTCGCTCAGATTCTCATATTCTGATGGTGTCTCTGTGCCTCACCGCGAACCCACAAATTTCAATCAAATGGCACATGAAACCAATGAAAATTTGATTTTTTTTTTTTTGCTGAAAATGAAGGGATCAAAAACATAGCTTCGAATTAATGAAACGACTCAATCAACCAAATCTGATTTATTTTACTGAAACATTATTTATCAACTGATGAAATTTTTTTCATTGAGTGTTAACCATAATACATTTTTTTCAAAACTAAGTACACGCGGATTTGTAGTTTTTTTTTAAATTTAACAGTTACACAAAAGACGTATGGGCATCACACGCGCAAATGGACAGTGGCTAGTTTAGCGTATTCTTGGTTTACGCTTTCTGAAAAGCAATGCGGAACAATGTTTACACCTTCAAGCTGAGTACGCACAGTGGTAGACGGGAAAGACAATGGAGCCCTCCACTTCGAGCACCCCCTCGTCTTAAAGCCAAGAAATTACTTATTTATCTAAATTTAAATTTAGATATTTTAGTAAAAAATAAAGCTCCAACAGTATTCATAAATGAGTTCCGTATCTATTTCATTCCCTAAGTTATCTTTTATCTCTCTCAAATATAAGATTACTTTAGTTATTCCCTATTATCATTCATGCATATTTTTTCTCTTATGAGTGTATTATTTTTCCCACGTATTGTTATATATTGGATGGCACACATGTTTAAAAGTACTATAGTTTCACATAAAATTATTATAAATTATAGGTCATATTTGTTCTATTTAAAAAGTAGGGATCATGATTACATGGAAATTGATATAGATTAATTAATTTTTAGAAAAAAATAGTTTGAACGAGATTTAGAGAATAAAATTTAAGAGCTCCTTTCGCACTATAGGACACACCGATTTGACCAACAACATGCGTCCACGTTCCCCACCAACACCTGGACCCACGTACCGAATCCCAAACTCCCTCCTTATTCAAGAGTTTGGATAGTTTATTTGAGTATTTATTTTTATGTACTTTTTAATAAAAATAATTTTCTACTCTCTTTATAAACTAGCAATAAATTGATATTTAATTCAACTTTGTCGGAAAGATTTTAGACTTATTAGTCAACAGTCAACGTCCTCCAAACGGTCAACAAGCGAAGGCCCGAAGACTCCTGAGTCTAGCATTCAGGAAAGAGGGCCCCTCGACCAGTATTAATTGGATGGCTATCTTTAAGAGTCGAACCGTCATTAATCTCCCTACGCCACTATTATCAGCACCTTAACCCATTGTACCTGGACCCACCTTAAGGGAACTCTTAGCACAATAAGTAACGATAGGCTTCAAGTTCTATCAATAATTATCTATGAGTTTTAACCATACAAAAAACCCTTTACTTTTTACAATAGTATGAATCAATAATTTAGATATTTTTCAATTATGCTGTTAGCTTAATTTCTGGTCAAATTAACTGGATGGTACCAAATACCAATAGAGAAAAACAGTTTCAAAATAAAATATTTGTACGCTAAGTTATAAAGTTTTAAATGAAAAATAAAATAAAATTTGGCTGCACGGAGAGAAGCCGCCACCGACGCGCCGGCAGTCCCACGCTAAAGCACCTTACCATATTTATGGATCACTGTTATATGGGACCCACTGAGACTGCTACCCTACTTGTCAGTGAGGTGGTTAGGACTAAGTCGTAGTAGTCATAGTGTCATCTCGCCCCTTTATCGTGGGCCCCGCATGGCAGTGGAAGCACGGGACCAATGATATCCCCCACGTGCCCCCGCTCCACCCGGGCCCGCTCGCCAGTCACCCACCAAGACAGCCGCGTGAGACACCACCACCTCTCGCTTCTCCCCCATCTCTCTCTCGCTCGTTCGACTCCCCCCCCCTCCCCTCTCCCATCGGCGGCGAGCCGGCGACATCTCCGGCCGGCGGCGTATCTGGCGACCGGACCACCGCGTCATCTGCCGCCGAGTAACTGTTCTTATTTCTCAGATCGGCAGGTGGAGCATCGCCTTCGATCCTCCTCGCAAGATTCACCTCGTAGGGCACTCGCTCATTTCTAATTAGGAGGCGGGAGCGCGGTGACCGAGTGCGCGAGCCTCAGATCCAGCGACCCGCGTGACAACGCGGTCGCCATGGACGACTTCCAGGGTCTCCTGGCCCGCGACTTCGGTCTCCACCCGCAGGGGAAGGCCGCGCCCATGTCGGCCGCCCGCGGCGCCGCAACCTCCGGATCCGCCTGGTCCAACTCCAGATCCACCTCAGCGTCCGCCTCCGCCTCCGCTGCCGCCAGCGCCCCGCCCGCGCCTTCGTACCATGACCTCTTCGGGGCCGCGGCGCCATCCGCCCCGCCTTCCAAGGCCGCGCCATCTCCCTCCCTGGACGCCATCTTTGACTCCTTCAAGGAGCCCTCCGCCGCTGCGGTGCCTCCGAAGCCGAAGCACTCGTCCATGCCGGTGTTTGACAAACCGATCTATGATGACGACATCTTTGACGGGGTACCTGGGGTGAAGAGCTCCAGCTCCTCAGCGCGGTTTGACGACGTGTTCAGGGGCAACCACGCTACACCCCCTGCTTACGACGATCTGCTCGGGGGATTTGGGAGCAAGCCGGCTGTTAAGGAGGTACAGGAGGAGAAGAGGAAACCTGAGATGGCAGTTCCATCAGCTGCGTTTGATGATTTGATCCCAGGGTTTGGCGGGAGGATCCCAATGCTCGGCAGGTGAGCACGTTTTGTGCATGGAAATATCGAACGTTACATTGTCTACACAAGCAATCTAGGAGTAAATTTGGTAAATTGGATTAAATGGAAGATTTTGTTGGTACTCTCCTACTTGGTAACGAGAGAATCATGTGAGTTCAATCGAGTCGAAAAAATTATGGAGCCACATATCTATTATGGGCCTGTTTGGTGAAGCTACAGGTCCTAAAATCCATACTGAAGCTGGAGTGGAGCACTTGAAGCTGGCTAGACCTTGCTCCACAACTCTAGTTCATTTTTCTAGAGTGCTCTCAGTAGTATCATTCTTCAGGAAAAGTGTTTGGCTTGACTCTAGCTTCACGGAACAAAGAAGCTGGAGCCTTGCCAAATGCATCCTATATTTCACATTTTCGTAGATTTTTAGCTTGTTAATATGCTTTGTGCACAACAGTTTGAATTTGTAACTTATACAGTTATACCACTTGAGTTAGGAAATGCATTTATGGTTTACTTTAGACCTTTGACAGGAGAATTATCTCAAAATCTATTTGGAAATTGAATTTAATGGGTTTTTTTGCTAGCTATGATCCACATTGGCCATTCAATATTGATCTCATATTTTGGACCAACTTATAGGAGTATGATATGCTACATGGTAATGATCTTACTATTAGAAATGCCTAAGAACATGTTGAGTGCTTTTAGAAGTAATCCTTATTTCCATATTGATATCCGCACATCTTTCTTAGGCGAACTTGCTTGGACCTCCATTCGCATTATGTGGATAATAAAATGTATGTTTGATTGTTAGGATTATTGTAGGTTATTTATATTGGTTGTAGGTTCTTAGCATATTTTCTAGGGTCTAGGCTGAACAACTTCAATTGTATTGAGCAAATGACCTTAGAGTATATGTTTTAATTCAGCATATTAATGGAATATGTAATGAGTTATTCAAGAAGAGTATATATGATGCTATAAAATTGTTTCACTTACAGAATGACTAATCTTTTTTCTCTATAACATGTCAACTTATAGACAGACTTATTGATTACCTTCCTTCTCACTTTTTTATTTTCTGTAATCACAGGGAGACCGCTGGGTCCAAAGAAAAGAAGGTATCCATGTCAACATCCAAGCCAGCTAGCATGGCACGTGACCCTTTTGTTGTTCTTGATACAACTTCAACATCAAAGCATCCATCTTCAGGGATATTCACAGATCTCTTGGATGAACTGGTTAGGCCGCCTGCAAAATCCCAAGGGAAAAATCATGATAATACTGCTGTTGACAGTGGCCTATTTGAGGACTCGAGCACTTCCAATCAGGTTCCAAAAGCAGAACCGTTGTTTACATCAGAGGTGAATGATGACCTGAAAGATAGGAATGGATCTACCAAAGACCGAGACTCAAGCCCTGTGCAAAATTTTTCCAGAAAAAAACCAACTCAACAACATTCTGTGGAGAACTATGAAAATATCTTTCCTAAGTCACAGTCTGCCCGATATTCTGATGTTCATGTTGACATTGGTGTGCCTGGTTCAGAGAAATACAGTGGGAATGGTATGGATGACCAGTCTCCAAGATCTGATGAGTCTGAAGATGAGATCTGGCTTACAGTTTCTGAGATTCCCCTCTTCACACAACCAACTAGTGCCCCACCACCTTCAAGAGCACCACCACTTCTTGCAGTTAAGCAAAAACCACATGGGTCAAAAGAAAAAAGAAAGGATGGTGATTATCTACAGCAGTCAAACCAAAACTACAATCATCACAGAAGCTCATCAAGTCAAGTTGGCATTTCTTCAATGGATGGACTGGAGGATTTTGCCATGGGAAAGTCTCAACAGTCTGCCTACGGCAATGCAAATCCTTTTAATGAGGAAGAATTTGAGCATAGTTCGTCTGCAGCAGCATCTGCAGCTGCTATGAAGCAAGCAATGGATAAAGCTGAGGCAAAGTTCAAGCATGCCAAGGTAGTACGTGAAAGAGAACGAGATGCAAAACTTAGAAACAGAGAGCAGCAGGAACAAGATGATGAATCAAGGTTTTACTCCCAGGATCCTGAGGAGAGAGTTAGGCTGGAAAGGCTAGAACTGGAGAGAGAGATGAGAGAAAATGAGGAAAAGGAAAGAGAGCAAAGAAGACTTGAAGAGGAGAGGGAACTTGAGAAACAGAGAGAAAGAGGTAGGGCTAGGCAAGCTGTGGAAAGGGCTACAAAGGAGGCAAGGGAAAGAGCAGCTGCAGAAGCTCGTGCAAAAGCAGAGAGGGAGGCTCGCCAGCGTTCAGAGCGGGCTGCTGTCCAAAGAGCTCAACAGGAAGCACGTGAGAGGGCTGCAGTAGAGGCTAAAGAACGAGTTGAGAGGGCTGCTGCTGAAGCAAAGGATAGGGCTGCTGCTGAAGCAAAGGAGAGGGCTGCAACTCAAGCCAGGGATAGGGCTGCAGCAGAAAGAGCTGCTGTAGAGAGAGCTCAGCAGGAAGCAAGGAAAAGAGCTGAACGAGCAGCAGTAGAGAGGGCTGCTTCTGAGGCTCGGGAACGTCAAGCTGTGGAGGCTCGAGAAAGGCAAGCTGCTGCTGCTGCTGCAGCCACAGCAAGAGAAAAACAGAGTAAACCAGATGATCTTGAGTCCTTCTTTGGTATGGGTGCCCGACCCAATAGTGCACCAAAGCAAAGGGCTCCAACAGTGGTGATTACTCTGAAACATTCATGGCAAAATTGTGTTCATGGCAATTTTGATGTTATTGTTTTACTAAATGTTGATGTTTCAGGATTCGATGTTTAATTCTCAATCTCAAAATAGAGGGGCAGCGACTTCTGCTTCAGCATCTATGCGGAAGGCATCATCATCAACAAATATTGCAGATGACCTATCGGCAATATTTGGAGGAGGTACTAATCAATACAAAAGTAACAGGACTGAAAATCTGAAGTATTGCAATAGGACTCTTAGAATAACCCATTCGATCTATCCTTTTCTTTTAGCTCCCACTTCATCTGAAGAATTTCAAGATATTGAAGGTGAGAGTGAAGAAAGAAGACGTGCTAGGTTCGAACGGCATCAAAGAACTCGTGAACGAGCGGTAATGTTTTTCTACAATATAATAATCAGAACATATATTCAATTGTATCTCCCTCTTAAAATTTTCTGCCGTGGACAATTAGTTCATTAATTGTATGTTCCTGAATCATGATTTTATGTTTTTCACTCTTTTGTCTGTTTCCTAAAAAACTATGATACATGCATGTCTAATATAGTCAGAGTGTCATTTATTAAGTTTACTGTGTACACAGGCAAAAGCGCTGGCTGAAAAGAATGAACGGGATATGCAAGTTCAAAGGGATCAAGCAGAAAGACATGTAAGTACTATGTTGTAATCACATTTTGTCTTCCAAGATCCCGATTTTACTTCTTTTGGCCTCTAGTAAAAACTAAAAAGCTTTTCATACTTGTTAGTCTCAATTTATTTTCATAAGTCTACTGACAATCCTGTGGTTCTTGTGTGTGTAAGCATATTATATGTCCTTTTAGATGATCTTAATCTGTTGCTAATGGCTAGTTTTCCCTTTTGTCATCTGTTAATTCCAGAGAATTTCAGAAACAATGGACTTTGAGATTAAGCGATGGGCTGCTGGAAAAGAAGGCAATTTGCGTGCATTATTATCAACTTTGCAATATGTAAGTCATGATTCCTGAAACTGCTAAAAATTGAAGCAATTGTCCTTTTCATTTCAATTTTGTGTTCTTTCTGTGGGTATTATTTTAGTGAGTTCCTTTATCATGGTCCATGGCCACCGCCCACCACATAGTATTTCCTGTCCATGTGTAGTTGTGAATTTTGTTAAGCATTCAAGTTCCAGTAATTGTAATCCAAATTCTAGCTTTTTTCTGAACTTGTTTTCAGTTGAGTTTAGTAGTTGACCAGGAAAATGATATTGAGATGATATTAGTTAGTTTTGGCCACTTGCTGATCCTTGAATGTAATATAGCTGGATATATCTTGAGGACCAGATTTCTGGATGAGTTGAGTGTCATTTTTATCTTATAAATATTTTAGCGGAAATATTTAACATGTGTTATTCTCTCGGTTTGCAATTACCTGCATAAATAGCTCCTTGCAAGTCGCAAACAAAGATTCATACCTGTAGTAATAGAGAATCATGCAGAACTAGTGAACTACTAGTTATGCACAGGGCATTGCATTATAGGGCTAGTTTAAAGAGAAGTTCTGTATCCTTATACTAATTCATATGTTCTTTCTAACAGGTACTTTGGCCAGAATGTGGATGGCAGCCTGTATCCCTGACTGACTTGATTACTGCTGCTGCGGTTAAAAAAGTATACAGAAAGGCAACATTGTGCATACATCCTGACAAGGTACAACAAAAGGGTGCAAATCTACAGCAGAAATATGTCGCTGAGAAGGTGTTTGATCTCCTTAAGGTGTGTATGCTGTTGAAATATACCCATAAACTATATTAGCATGCTGTTTCACACTAAACTACTATGATTCCGGCATTCATCCTTGTTTTCTTTTTCTTTTTAGCTTATGAAGACATTAGGAACTGCGTAGCTAAGCGCCTAGTAGGACTCACTAACGTGTTTTCCAATTTTAGGACATTGGGCTCTACATGGAATCTATTTGTCAGTGGTGAATATTTAGGATCTTCCACTATGCACCATTTTGATATCTTTTCAATTATTCCTATAGTTGTTATGGCGACGAAATATCGTCGCCATATTGCTATGGCAGTTTTTGGCTATTAGCCACACGGTGCCATAGCACTGAAGGTCTGTGGTGAGCACGCAGAGGGCCAAGTAGAGGTGGGATCCGGCGCAGAGTGGCGGGGTCGGGGCCAGTCACGATGCAGCTAGGCGCGTGTGATGTGTGGTGAGGCCGAGCGTGCCGGTGTGGAAGAGGGTGGAGAGAAGAGGAGGGAGTCAAGGAGAGGAAGGGAAAGGGGTGTGGTGGCGGGTGGAAGAGGGGATGGGACAGCGAGAGGAGATGGGAGTGGGAGAGAAGTTAGAGTTGAGAAATAAAAAATATTAATGGGCTTTAAATGGGCTGTGTTTTAAATAGGCTGTTTGATCATATTTATATAAATAGATTATTAACTGAACTTTAAATATAATATTAGATATAATTTTAAATATGTTATTGCAATTTTAATTATATATTTTTTATCTTATAAAATATCTAAAGTGACAATATTATAACTTGATATTGTATTGATATTTTTATCATGCTATATTTCTATTGTTATTTGTAATTTACTACTTATATATTGATATATTTTTCTAAATCCTATAAGCTATTTTTCTATATTACTCGCTACACTGATGTGTGTATGGCGACGCCATGTCGCACGCCATAAACGTTATAAAGTTGTGAAAGTGGTAGGTCGCCACGCTTCGCCACGTGCGATAACTATGATTGTTCGATGTGTGGTCCATTGAGCCAAAGATGACATCATCTGATTTCACACGGAATGTACCAGTGTGACAGTTTTAATGTGATTTATCATTTATGTAGCCCTAGAATAATCCATGTTAATTCTAACCATGGTTTGTGTCCACGTGGACCATCTCCGGGTGCCTTGGAAGTATACTTGCCATCATAGTTGTTATGGCGTTGCTATACTGTCGCCATATCACCGTGGCGGAATTTTGCAATCTGCCGTGGACCGCCATATCACCTGGTGGTCTATGATGGGCGTCACATGCACGTGGCGCCACTGTGGCGTTGCGTGGCACCCGTCATACGAAGCCGCTGCCACCATGAGCACTGAGGGCACGATGTGGCGAGGGCGTGGTGTGGGCGCGACGAGGGCACTGTAGGTGCCAGATCCAGCGAACTGCGGGCAGTAGGGGTCTTCGGCGGCGGCCAATGCATCAGGGCAGAAGATGGGGGAGAGGAGAGGGAGAGGAGGGGAAGAAGTGTGGCGGCTGGAGAGGGCTAAGAGAATGGAGAGGGCTGAGAGAAAGAGGGGGAGCGGGGAGAAGTTAGGGTTGAGAAATGGGCTTTAAATGGGCTGTTTGGTCAAATATATATAAATAGATTATTTACTAAACTTTAAATATATTATATTATTAGACATAATTTTAAATATATTTTTGCATTTTTAATTATATATATTTTATATTATAATGTATCTAAAGTGACAATATTGTAACATGATATTGTATTGCTATATTTATCATACTATATTACTATTGTTATTTGCAATTTAGTATTTTAGTACTTATATATTGATATATTTTTCTAAACCTATAAGCTACTTTTCTATATTGTTTGTCACACCGATGTGTCTATGGTGACGTCGCGCTGCATGCCATAAGCGTTGTAAAGTTGTGAAGGTGATAGGTTGCCGTGCTTTGCCGCGTCGCCGTAACAACTATGCTTGCCATGTGCTGCCACTGCGCCCCACAGCCAAATCAATTGCTTGACAGATATAAGTTCATTTAATGTATTGGATTGATATTGTTCCTATTTAGTTCTCTGGTATAGCTTACATTAGCTTCTTTATTTTCACTCTGTTGCATATTATATATGTCTAGATATTATTTTTTAGAAACAAAGGAGCTTTTATTCACAATGTTTTCCCTAAAAAGTGATTACCAAGTGCTGGAAATTTTTATTTTATAGTCTTTCCCATTACATCCCTTTGGCATGAAGTTTTATTAAACCTCCTCTTTGCTTGCACAAAACAGGAAGCATGGAACAAATTCAACTCAGAAGAACTTTTCTAAACAGCCTGTGCAAATGAATATATTTCCAATCCAATCTGGAGGAACACCTCATGGAACAACCCGAGCTGGAGCAGTCGGTCGGAGAACCCATCAAATGATGAAGCGAAAATCCAACCATAATTGCAATTGTATTATTGTTTCCAATATTGTTTATTTTGTTACACCCCCTATCTTCCTTCACCCTTTTGTATGTGTTTATTCAATGACCATTTCACAGCTACATGTGGTGGCCCCGGACCCTTATCAAGTAGGTGTATATTAGGGTTCTTTTTGCTTGGTTGACCCAGGGTTGTGTAGCAGCAGATTGTGGTCAGTGTTGTGAATTTTGGATCAGGCACAGGGTTTACCTACCATGGAGGGCCCAAGTTGCGTGGATCATGGATGTCACCAGTTTGATGCCATGGGCGCTTTCGTAAGTAAAATTTTATTGTTTATAGTGAACTTCTGGACCATACATTAGAGATATGCCACATGATTCCTGTGATTTTGTATAAAGTTGATATGGAATTTTTATTACCTCATATTCTCTGTTGTACTGTTCGAGGAATGTGTGCCGCTAGCGTCCCCAAGCATGGTTTCTGTCTGTTTGGTTACATGTACTACATGGTTTCTAGGGTGTTTGGTTACATGGATTAAAGTTTAATTTGAAAGATTAAACGTGAATTAATTATAAAAATAATTGTAGAATTGAAGGATTATTTGTGATATGAATTTATTAAACTTAATTAATCTATAATTAGCAAATGTTTATTGTAGCATCATATTGTCAAATTATGGTGTAATTAGGTTTATTAGATTTGTCTCGTAAATTATGTTTTATAAATAGTCTACATTTAATATTTTAAAATAGTACATAAATATTTGATGTAATGAGACTAAACTTTTGGACTAAAGAATCAAACTGTACCTTAATGGTGTCGACAAGGTGACATTTTTCTTTGGTTGTTGGGGTTGTCGTAATTGGAATGAGTACGACGTCGTGTTGTGGCAATGACTTAGGGGGTGTTTGGATCTAGAGGCTAAATTTTAGTCTATGTTACATCGGATGTTTTGACATTAATTTGAAGGACTAAATGTGAACTAATTATAAAAATAATTGTAGAATTGGAGACTAAATTGCGAGATGATTTTTTTAAGCCTAATTAATCCATAATTAGCAAATGTTTACTATAGCATCATATTGTTAAATCATGATGTAATTAGGCTCATTAGATTTGTCTCGTGAATAATCCTTCAATTATAAATGAATTTTATAAATAGTCTATATTTAATACTTCAAAATAATATTTAAACATTAGATGTGACAAGAGCTAAAATTTTAGCTCCTGATCCAAACACCCCCTAAGACCGTGGTGATGTCATATGGTGTGAGGCATGGAGATGCGTGCAAGAAAATGTGGGAGCACGTCAGAGGAAAGTGTGAGTAGGCTATGGGTGCCAGAGGAAAATAGAAGAGAGTCACAAGCGAAAAAGGATCATGGTCTTGGGAAAGAAAAGGGCGATAAAAGAATCATAGTTTCATAGAAAAGAAGAGAGGAAAAGAGAGGAGCACGGTGGCATGAGAGATAATGTGGTTGACGTCTGGTGGAGGCACGCGACGCGCTCTAGATCTGGTGGTGGTGGCGAGGGCTCTAAAAATAATGTTTTTTTAAAAAAAAATTAAATGTGTATAGCAGTTTCAATTTTTTTGCAAAATAGGTAGCTGTCGGTACTTGATGGGCCAATACGGGCCACGTGGCTTCGAGTCAGCTGATGGTCGGCTGAGACTTACCACGTCAGCGTGAGTTGGTCGACTCGAGGCCACGTAGCTTGCAACGACTCTTTTCTAGTGTGTCAATAGCTCTTCTGGCCGACTCAAGCCACGTTAGTGCGAGTCGGTCGATCAATAACCGACTCATGCTGACGTGGCCTGAGTCGGCCCATCAACAGCCGACTCGTCCTCTATATAAAGAGGGTTGAACCCCCTTCTCAGCACCCCCGCTGTAATTCCAATACATCCCAAGCTCTTGAGCTGCCCACTCCTCCTAGGCAAATCTCTCATCCCTCTTTTTTTCTTCTGTAGTTATTAAGTTTAAATTAATTTAGTTGTAGAATATAAGTAATATAATTGAGAAACTAAGGGTTGGTTTCGGAGTCTGTGATGAGTGATTGACTGTGTTTAACCTCTGTTTCGAAGGGGTCCCTCCGAAGGGGTTCGGAGGTTGGACCTCCGAAGGTGTTCGGAGGCTGTTTCACCGAAGGGTTCGGTGGCCTTGGTTGCTGCAGTTGTTGCAACGGAGTGTGTCTGTCGGAGGGGTCCGACAGTACACGATGACTGGGTTGTACCGAAGGTCTCGGTACTTTGGGCGGTACACCGGAGTGTGTGCCGAAGGTTGCTAACCCGGAGAGGTCTCCGGGATACTGGATATACTTGTCTGCTTGTCTGTGGTGCGCAGGGACTTCGGAGGCGACGGACGGTTCGTAGCAAGTGAACCTGGGTCAAGCGGGAGGCTTGATGCCAGTGGAGCGGGGAGCTCCGTCACGAAGGCTGCGAAGGGGTCGAGGTCGGACCTCGGGTCGAGGTGCACCAGGAGAAGGCAGTAAGTGAGGAGCATGGCTCCGGGTGACGGTACTCCGAGACGAAGTCCTCGGAGGCGAGGCACTTCGAAGGGTACTCCGGAAGGAGTGACTTCGGAGTATGGTGGATCAAGTCCTCAGTAGAGGCAAAGTGTTCGAGGTGTGCTCCGGAGGGAGACACTCGAAGGTACCCGACGAAGGTCTCAGAAGTCGAGGTGCATCGAAGGCATGGTCCGGGTGAGGTTCGTCGAGGAGTGTGCTCGGAGAGAGACACTGCGACGAAGTGCTCATGGAATGCTTCATGCAGAGGCCTTGGACGAAGGAGGGACTTCGAAGGGTGGTACTCCGAAGGTGGGACTTCGGAGTGAAGCAGTGGTCCACTCCGAAGGTGTTGGTGCGAAGACCCAAGAGCTTTGACGGCTTCGGCTCAAAACCGTCACTGTATCGAAGGCTGACTTCGGTGAAGTGAAGGCCGTCAGGCTCAAGGCTTCTCACCGAAGCTACCGCACCCCTCGCGTGCGAAGGGGGGCTTCAGAAAAGTGAAAGACTGCAAAGGCTGACATTGTCTGCTCTGCAAAAAGCTGACGATGTCCCCTCTGCAAAGCTGACAGAGAAGCCTCTAGAATAAAGTTGACTACCTTTTGTACCCCTCTGTTCTGTAGAGACAAAACCAATGTAAACCCTAGGGGTAAAGTAGTCAATTCACTTGGGTGAATAGTGGCTATAAATAGTGGGACTGGGTAGGTAACATTTAACACTTTTGAGCATTCATTGTTGAGCTCCTGTACTAACCACCACATACTTTGTATTCATCCAGTGAGTTCATTTTTGTGTTCCTTGTTCAAACAGCGAAGCCCTGCTTCTGTGTTAAGTTTCTGCTTGAGCTTGTTTGCATACCTCGCTAGTAGTAGTGCACCGAAGCCTGTCTAGGTGAAGTGTGTTTTGTGCGAAGTGTGCTTTTACAGTGTGCTTTCGCTCTGTGTAACTAGAGGCTAAACCTCGCTGTTTACTAGCGAAGCCCTGATCGAAGCCCATTTCCTTCCCGTGTCTAAGCCCCTAGCGATGTCTGTTTAGTGTGCGTTTAGACCTCCGAAGTACGAAGCCCAGCACCAGTTGTTGTCGCTAAGTATTTGGTCGAAGTCCTCAGAGGGTAGTCTGCTCTTGCGAAGGGTGAAGTGCGAAGTCTGCTCAAAGCACCCTGTGTGCGGAGCCTGCACTGACTTAGCAGAGTTGATTTTTCGGGGTTGGGGTTGGAGCGAAGTCTTATTGGCTTCGAACTTTTGCTCCTTGCGAAGCCGGTGTTCGAAGTCGTCAAATACCTCCGAACCAGAACTTCGAAGGTTGTGTTCGAATCCTGTTCCGCAGTAGACTGAATTAAAACAGAAGACTATTTTTTAGCCTGAAATTTTAAAAGCTCCCATTCACCCCCCTCTGGTCGCCGTTTCTGGTCCAACAATTGGTATCATAGTAGGTTAAGATCACCAATTGACCTTAACCGGTTTTGTGATCTCTTGGCGACTTGGACAGAGTTAGTAAAATTCCTCTGTTCGATGGGACTGACTTTGCATACTGGAAGGTGTGCATGGAGGCTTACTTGCTAAGCCAAGTAAATGCAATTTGGGAGATTGTGGACTCACAATACTCCATCCCTGATACTCGCACCTCTCAAACAGAAAAGGATCAGTATAATGCCAACTCCAAGGCAAGAAGTATATTGTTCATTGGTTTGAGTAGAAGTGAGTTTGATAGGGTGCAGCACCTTAGGACTGCTAGGGAAATTTGGACAACCCTCACTATTTTTCATGAGGGCTCTACTCAGATCAAGGCCAGGCGCCAAAGCACATACAATCAACAGTATCAGCTGTTTGTGCAGGCACCTGGTGAATCTATAGATGTCATGTTTTCTCGCTTTGATGCGATAGTGAGTAACTTGCGGTCCAACGAGACGCTTGCTTACAATGATCATGATAGGGCTATCAAGCTTCTCTATGCTCTTGATCGTAGCATATGGGAAGTGAAGATATCCAGCATTGAGGAGTCCGCAGGTTATGACACATTGACTTGTGATGAGCTCTTCAGCAAGCTGAAGTCCACAGAGATTGCTAAGGCATCTCTTGCAGTACACAGAAACTCCTTGCCACAGCCATTGGCATTGGTTTCTAACACTAGCCGTGGCACCACTGCAGAACCGAGCACATCTGGTACTTGTGTTCTTGCAGATGGTTTTGCTTTGTCTTCCCTGGTCTCCGTCACAAAGGAGTAGGTGGATACTCTGGATGATGAGCTTGCTCTCATTGCCAGAAGGTTCACCCGTTTTCACCATGAGAGACGGGATCAGAGGAGAAGTGGTTTTAGTGGTTGCTTTGAATGTAGCGACACTTCTCATATCAAGGCCAACTGCCCTAAGCTCAAGAAGAGAGATGAGAGTGAGCGCCCTAAATACCACAAAAAGGAGAGGAAGCCTTTTGTGAAGGGCAAGCGCGGCAAGGTGGCTAAGAGAGTAGCCAAAGCCGCTTCTAGAGCATTTGTTGCTGCTCTCAGCGACATCGACACTTCCTCAACCGAGGAGTCGAGCTCTGAGGAGGAGTCCCCAAGGAAGGAGGACAAGAAGGACAAGAAGGGACGAGACTTCACCGGCCTTTGCTTCATGGCCGACAACGATCACAGCGGCGATGAGCTTGACTCATCTGAGGTACCACTATCCTCTGACCAGCTTTTAGTTAAACTAGATGAGCTGAATGAAGTAGTTCTTGGTCAGGATAGATTACTTGTGCAAGCCGCTAGAGAAAGAAAAGACCTTAGACTTAGGCTAGAATCTGTTTCTACTGATTATGCCATGCTTAAGTCTAAAGTTAATGATGCTGAATGTGAATCTTGTACTGTTGTCATGGGTGAGCTTGCTCAGTTGCGTTCTGTACATGCTCAAACTCTATCTAAGCTTGAGACTGCACAGAAGCAGCTTTTGATGGTGGATTCTAGTCATGATTTAACTGAATGTATGAACTGCCCTTTATTACGTGAGAGCATTAATTTACGTGATAAGCATGTTCATGATTTAGAGGCTAGGTTGGAGAGGGCCGGTAGTTCTAAGGATGTGCAGCCTGTTTGTGACACTTGCATAACCCTTAAGGACCAGCTAGGCACTGTTAGAGAGCGAGCTGAGAACCTCATGTCTGAAAATGAATACCTTCTTTCTATGGTTAACAAATGCACTGAGGGAAAGAGTAGAATGGATTTGCTCTTGGCCAAGACCAAGATGTATGCTGACAGAGCAGGGTTAGCTCTAGGCTATATACGGGAGGAGGTCTATGTTAAGCAACCCCCCGGTTTCGAGAACCCTAAATTTCCACGACATGTTTACAAGTTGCAGAAGGCTTTATACAGTCTGAAGCAGGCCCCCAGGGCTTGGTATGATCGCCTGAAGCAGTTCTTGTTGCAGAAAGGTTTTGTGATGGGTTCTGTGGACAAGACTCTTTTCTTGCTTAGAGATGGCGCAGTCTTATTGGTTGTTCAGATTTATGTTGACGATATTATTTTTGGTGGTTCTACTTATGAGCTTGTTTCCAAGTTTTTTGAGTAGATGCATAGCGAGTTTGAGATGAGTCTCATGGGAGAACTCAAGTACTTTTTAGGGCTCCAGATCAAGCAGACCAAGGACGACATTTTCATCCATCATGGTAAGTATACACGGGACATGCTAAACAAATTTGATTTTGGTGGAGAGCTAAAGCCACAGATGACCCCAATGGGCACATCTGGAGGTCTGGACAAGGACGAATACGGCGTCAAGGTAAATGAGAGAGAGTATCGAGGGATGATCAGTTCTCTACTATACTTGATTGCGTCAAGACCAGACATTCAGTTTGCCGTGGGTGTGTGTGCGCGTTTTCAGTCTTCGCCACGCGCATCTCATCGGCAGGCTGTGAAGGGTATTTTCAGGTATCTTACATATGCTCCTGATTTAGGTCTTTATTATTCTGCATCATTGTCTCTTGATTTAGCTGGTTTTTCGGACGCTGATTTTGGTGGGTGCCAGCTGGATCGCAAGTCTACTTCTGGTACTTGCCAGCTTCTTGGTTCTTCACTTGTTTCTTGGTCCTCTAGAAAACAATCTGGAGTTGCGCTTTCTACTACTGAGGCTGAGTATGTAGCTGCTACTAGCTGCTGTTCTCAGTTAGTTTGGATGATTTCTACTTTGCGGGGTTTTGGGTTATTCTTTCCTTCGCGAGTTCCATTGTTTTGTGATAGCACTAGTGCAATTAGTGTAGGGAAAACCCCATGTCTTCATTCAAAAACCAAACATATTGATGTGCGCTTTCACTTTCTGAGAGATCGATATGAGAAAGGAGTCATTGATCTTATACATGTTGATACCCATCAGCAGCTGGCTGATATTTTTACTAAACCCCTAGATCAGTCTACTTTTGAGAGTTTACGAGGGGATTTGGGAGTTGTGTATCCTTTTTAGGATACTTTGAGTCAGTTTTTCCTTTCTTTTTATTTTTATTGAGTCTTTTTGTGTGCATTCATATCATGCTTTACTTTCTCTAGCTAGTATATGTTTTTTGATTACTTGTCGATGATCATGTTCTGGTTCAGTTCACATGATATATTTGATATTTGTCATATGCATGACTTTTATGCTTTAAAATTGAAAAATGATCACCATTGCTTCTGGTAACTAGCATGTGTAGGCTGAATGCTTTCGCTATCTTTTACATGCCTTGTAGCTAGATCCTTACTTAGATGCAGATATGCAACTTGGACATCTATATGTTTTAAATATGAAAAATGTGCTATAAAAATGATAAAAAACCAGAAAAATGAAAAATTTATGCATTTTTATGATTATTAGAAAAGATCCAGGTGGGTTTGCTTTGTCGCATTGCATTGTTCTGGACTGCTTACCATAGCACTTTGGTATGAACTAGAACGGTGTAATGTATGTCAAGACCAATGTCTTAAGCTTCTGATGGTCCAGTTCTGGCCTAGGCTTGACTTGGTCGGTTAGCATAAGGCTTGACATGCAAATAACCCCTGGCAGAAATGAAAAATATAAAGAAAAAGTCTGAAAAATTTAAAAAGATTACAAGTTTGCTGAAGCACTTTGTTTTGGACAATGCTTATCTTGGTAGATATCAGTTAGCCTTTGCATATCATGCTTTACTTTGCTTGTCTACTAGAAAAAGTGGTGATGCTTTTGTTTGCAAAAATCGAAAAATGCGTGCTAATGACTCTCTTTAGATATCATCTGTTGCACTGATCATGTCATGTATCTTAGACAATATATCTTTTGTTATACGTGTTAGATGTTGTAATTGCAGTTAATGATATCTAAGAAGCATGCTTTTCACACTCCACCTGCACTCCATCTGCATTCATGGCATATTTTGAGGGAGAGCTGCATTTCAGGGGGAGTTTGTGTCTATGTCTTTTTAGAAGTGCATTTAGTCTCACTTGATGAGTCCAATTGTCAACAAGGGGGAGAAATTTTGGAGTCTAGGAACATTTTTAGCTTTCTCTGAGATTTATTTCAAGGGGAGTTCCTTGTTGGTAATTCTATGGCACTTGTTTTTTTTGAGTCTTTATTTTTGGTTAACCATAATGACCATTTTTCTTGCTTCTGTTTGGCTTTTGGTCATTAGGGTTAAACTTTTATTTTCGCTCTTCTATTTTCTTTTGTCTTTGTTTTTCTGTTTCCACATGTTTTGCAGGTTCAGGAGTTGAGCTGAAAAGGGTGTTGACAATGCACTCATCAAGGGGGAGATTGAGAAACCATGTTGAAGAATATGGTTTTGATATTCCAGATGTGATGAGTGATTATCAACGGAAGTCAAAGGAAGGGAGAGATGAAGACCTGCCGAGTCTGAGGCGCATGTGACTCAGGTACACGGGCAGTGAGCGACGGCCAGACAGAGAAGCCGCGGAGTCGGGTTGGCCCAATCCGGGTACATGGCTAGGAGCGGCAGATGATCCACTGGTCTGTTGACTAGGTTTGACTCAGGTACACGGGCGGCAAGCGATTGCCGGGCTGAGGAAGCTACGGGGTCGGGTCGGCCCAATCCGGGTACCCGGTGCGAAGATGGTGGACGCTTTATCAGTTTCGGCGTAAAACTGACAATCTATGATCAATTCGATTTTAGAATATTAATATTTAGTTTTTAAGTTTAGAATATTTTTATTTAAGTCAGGTGATTTTTCTAAGAATATTTTCGTAATTTTCGAAATTTATTTTAGAGTCAGTTTAATTTTACCCGAGGGTAAATTAGTCTTTTCATGTATTAAGATTTGCCTATAAATAGGCCCCTATCCCCATGAGGATAGATGACTGTTTTTGGTTTCAGATCAATCTACAATCGACAGTCCACTTTTTGTTCTCGTCCACAAGTTTTTTTTGGGGGAGAAAATTATCTGTTGCCGTTCCACGGCGAGGTTATTCTCATCGACGGGCGCAAGATTTCCTGTGCGGACGAAAGACGTAGCAGCAGACCGCACGATATCCAATCAATAGGCTACAACTACAAGCCGACAACCTTTGGTGTTTCTTTTTCCCACGGCAACACACTCAGAACGGCGCACGGCGGACTACAAACCTGACACAAGCGGGTCCCACGGTGGCTTTGCCACTCCGTGCGTGAATCCTTGCGCGGGCCCTCAGCGTCCAGTCCATCGCCTCCTGTCGGCGGACGTGGGAGCCTGCACGCGCCTGCACAGCAGCACAGGAGCGGTAGCACGCAGCGAATAGTGATTCACTGGATCTTCTGCGCGACGAAACTTTGTGCGCAACGCAAGCACGACGGCCGACGAGAAATCTTGGGGCGCAGATCGAGACGATGACACAGGTAGTTTTAATCTACTATTTTTTAGGGAGATAAATTTTATAGATAATCATCTATTAATAAATTAGCTAAAAATCCTTTTCGAAATTTCATTGTTATTTTTATCTGTTAAATGTCTATTAGTTATCTCGTATTATTTTATCTGTTTAATCTGCTCTCATAAAAAGAAAAGAAAATTTATTAGTTGCAGTTATATTTTTAGTCTAGTTTTTACCTGCAATATTTTCGGTTTAATTCTGAATTAATTTTTCATGATTCATAATTTTATTCATTTGATTAGTTTTTACTTATAGACTGAAATATAAATATCTCATGATTTATCTAGGCCCTTTTATTTACTGCAGTATTTTTATTTAGTTTATCTTTAATATCATTTTAATTGGGACACCAGTTATTTTTAAGCTAGACAATATTAATTCCAGTAATTTGCTTTGTTAATATTATTTGTCTGGTTAAGTTTGTTTGGGTGTTGGGATTAGATCTTAGTTTAGCAAGAAGTTTTTAGGCGCCCATTCACCCTCCCTCTGGTCGCTACTTTCGGTCCTACAGAAAGATCAACAACTTTATCGCTAACAGAAAAGCGGAAGTGTCTGTCTTGAACCAAGACTACGTGAAAGCCAGCCGGGGAACCACCAAGGCAAGCGTGGAGGGCAAGGCTAACCGAGTCCACCGTTAGACGAAAAGTAAAGCGCCGGAAAACAGCCAGGAGGAGAAAGGAACCTGCAGGGGAGGACGAAGGATGATGGACCAGAAGAGAGAACTGCATCAGCATGAAGCGCTGAAAGAGGGCACCCTTGGAGAAGTCCCAAGAGGAGACCAGATCCCGGAGGGCCGGGTCGTCCTCAAGCTCCACCAGGAGAAGAAGAGGACCCATGACCGAAGAGAAGGAAGGGGAGAGGAAGAGGAGAGGCGAAAGCAAACCAGAGAAGAGAAAGAGTGACTAAACCGAGCGGAGGGATCAAGGACGGCGAGGAGGGGAGGGCCGGCGGCGGGTGGCCGCCACCAACACCAGCGACATCGCCTTTGACCGTGGTTTTAGTCGGACACAATCCAGCTTTGCTTGAAATTAATGTCTGAAGATATTTTTAACAAAGTTAAAATCTTGCATTATGAAGGTAGTAAGTGGTTTTGGCGTTGACTTGATAGATTGACTTTCAATAAATTGGAGAGTGTAAATCTAGGTTTGTTTCTTCTTTTAAAAAGCTCCAGACAAATTTGAATTTCGAAATTATATTAGTTTTTTAGCCTTGGCATCATGAAAAGTAGAAATACAAATATAAAAGTCTTATTCCTTTTAGAAAAAAAGAAATGGAAGGGGTGAATGGCGTTACAACTGTCATTGTTGTCGCGTGTAATTCTTCTGCCTTTAATACTTACCAGTCGGATGCGTGTTGCAGAAATTTATTTTGCAACAGGGTATTTACGTAAAATTCATATTTTTGTATGATTTTTTAGAAATCTAAGTGTTTTTACACAAAATTTGTACATACGCGTAAAAATAAAGAAATTAAAAAAAATTGAAATACAAAAATATATTTTTCTTTTTTCCTTTTTTCTGTTTTTTCTTCTTTCTCCCATTTTCTTCAGTTTGGTGCATGCGCTGGGCGCATCGCGCTGCCTGCGGCGCGTGCGGCCGGGCGGTTGCGCTCGGGGCGGGCGGGCCGACGAGCTGGTTCAGGCGGTTTTTACAGGGTATAAGTTTTGATCGATTTTTTATAGAATGTGGGAAGGCATGTACGGGGTCGCGGACGGATGACACGGAAATCTGGACACTTTAATATAATTAAGAAATATTGATAAAATTATTTCTGTCATATTCCGTTTTGAGATTATAGGACTCTAATTTTGAGCTTGATTTTTTTAAAGCTAACCGGTTAATATATTCTTATTTTAGATAAAAATCAAGTATTTACCTTCTAACCGAACCCTCAATTTTCGTTCAAAAAAGTATAGGAACAAGTTCATTTTTGGCCATCGAAGTAAGCTAAAGTTTGTTTTTGGCCATCGAACTCTAAAACCAGGAATCTTCGGCCACTGGACTTTACAAACCATGTATAATTAATTGATCACCAAGTCCTGTTTTGAATGGTTTTAGGTGGTTTTGACCGCCATGTTGGACTCCGTCGCCACATCACCCACCACATCAGCTTTCTGACTCAGCTGTAGTCCACACGTCAGGTCAGGGGCCCTCCTTATCTCTTTGTTAGGTCACTCGACAGCGACGCTAGCTCATTCGAATCCTACGACGGCGCAGGGGGCGGCGGAAGGGACGGGACGGGAGCCATGGCCAGGTCGTCGAGCTCGTCTTCCTCGACGGGTACGCTTGGAAGTTTGGGTGAAGAGTCTCCAATCCTATACAGGCATGATCCCCTAGATTAATCGCCGCCGACGATCTGTTATTGCGGGAACAAGGCGACGCGGTGGATTTCTTGGAGCGAAGCGAACCTAGGGCGACGCTACTTCACTTGCTACCGTTGACGCTACGCCACGCCGCCCTCTGCCTTGCGCACCGACGATTTGAGGAACGAGATGTCGTCGGGTGACCTAACGAAGAGATAAGGAGGGCCCCTGACCTGACGTGTAGGCCGCAGCTGAGTCAGCAAGACAATGTGGCGGGTGATGTGGCGACGGGGTCTAACGTGGCAGTCAAAACCACCTGAAACCATTCAAAATAGGACTCGGTGGTCAATTATACACGATTTGTAAAGTTCAGTGGCCGAAGATTCCTGATTTTAGAGTTCGATGGTCAAAAGCAAATTTCGGCCTTAGTTCGATGATCAAAAATAGACTTAGATCCAAAAGTATAATGTGAAATCTCCCTTACAACGGCTCAGCCTCCGACCATAAAAATTTCAAATTTCCGCACTCCCTCAAGTCCCTCCTCCCCTCCGACTCCTCGCCGCGATGGATTACGACAAGATGGACGTCGACGCCGCCGACGAGATGGGATCCCCGGCCTCCGGCTCCGGCTCCTTCTCCGCCTTCGTCTCCGAGCTCGCCTCCCTCCACCGCCGCTCCTCCAGTTCCAGCACCGCCTCCTCCTCATCCCCGCCCCTCTCGCTTGCTTCCCTCACCTTCCTCTCCTCCTCCGCCGCGGCCCCCTTGTCTTCCTTCTTCCAGCGAATCGCCGCCGCAGGCCTCCCCACCTCCTCCCTATCCGCGCCGCTCGCCGCCTCCCTCTCCGCTCACCCACTCCCTGCTGCCGTCGCCTACCTCCGCCTGCTCCTCGCCCCGGCCTCCCCGCTGCTCTCTCTCTTCTCGCCGCTCCCGTTCCTCTCCCTCCTCCTCGCGCTCCGCAAGGCGTCGTCCGCCGCCGCGCACGATGCTACTAACCCTAATTCCGGCTCTGGCAACAAATCCCGGAAGCGCAAGTACCAACAGCGTCCACCGACCGCGCGGGTCCCGTCGCTCCTCCCCGAGGCGCTCTCCCTCCTCGCCAACGCCGCGGGGAGGGTGCCACTCGAGGAGCATCCAGACGCGCGGAGATCACTCGTCGACACCGCCACTGAGCTCATGGCCTTCGATGTCCTCGCCGCCGTCCTTGGATCTGACTACCGCGCCGAGGCGGTGCCCGATGTGGTACGAACGCTGGTCCCGGTTGTGTTCTCAGCGTCGAAGTCAGCAGCGCGGGCGGCAGCGGTGGAATTCTTAGTTAGAAATGTGGTGCCTTTGGGTGCGGAGGAAGGGGAGGATGGGGTGAGGAAGGCAGTGGCCTACCTGCCGAGGTGTTTGGCGAAGAAGGCGCCGGAGAAGTCAGAGGCTAGGGCACTGGCGGTGGAGGCCATAGTTGAGGTGTTACGAGCAATGGGGCCATATGAAAGGGAGGGATTTGCTACATATGTGGTGGCTATGGCGAGAGGAAAGGCGAAGGGGCGGCTGCTTGCTGTTGATTTGGTCTTGGCGATGCTGCCATCGCTGCTGCCATCGGAAGGAGATGACTGTGGCCTGCAGGAGGGCTCTTGGGGGCTCAAGTTTGTCCGGCTGCTTGTGGAGAGGTGCTCGGATAGTGTTGGAGGGGTCAGGGCTCGGGCCTTGATGAATGCTGCCCAGGTGCTTGATGTTTTGTCTGAAAGAGGCATGGAAGTTGATCAATTGCAGGAGGTGACGAGGATTGGGAACATGGGTCTTGGTGAGTTGCTGAGACTTCGGTGTACTGATGATAAGGCTGCTGTGAGGAAGGCGACACTTGTGCTCATTACGAAGGCAATCAGATTGATTGGGAGGCCTGTCGATGAGTTGCTACTCAGTGCAATGGGAGCTGCATGCTCTGATCCACTAGTCAGCATACGCAAGGCAGCTCTTGCAGCCATCTCAGAGGTATTCAGGAACTTCCCGGATGAGAGAGTGACAAAAGAGTGGCTTCAGGCTGTGCCACCACTGGTTATTGATAGCGAGACAAGTATTCAAGAGGAATGTGAGAACTTGTTTCTTGAATTGATCCTGAACAGGATCTGCCAAGCTGCCAATTTGAAACTAGAAGATCATTCAATTGATATGGAGGATGTGTTCCCTGAAGGGACACTTGATTTGCTGAAAAGCATCTGTGATGGAGAGGTTGTGCCATGCATAAAAAAGATATGTGCAAGCCTTGGGAGGAAGAAAAAGCTGAAACCACTGCTTGCAAGTTCACTCCAGAACATCATAACAATATCTGAGTCTTTGTGGTTGAGAAGTTCTAGGCCAATTGAGAAGTGGACTGCACCAGTCGGGTCATGGTGGCTTCTTTCTGAGGTCTCATCGTTTGCACCTAAATCAGTTAACTGGAAATTCCTCTCTCACCACTGGAAACTCCTTGATAATGTTGGCCAAGATGGTAGAGGCAAAGTTTGTTCTAAAGAGGAACCAAATTCTGCACTCTGGGCTGTGGATCGTGTTTCACTCTTGCAAACTATTTCAAATGTCTCCACGGAGCTGCCTGTGGAACCTGCTGCAGAACTTGCACACAGCTTGCTCACACGGATTGAGAATTTTGACATGCACCTTAGTGAGGTAATCATTTATTTTGTATAATGCAAAATTTACTTTAGTGCAATAAATTTGTTTGTAACAGCTAAGTAGTGCACTCTTTTTGTGGCAAGGACTTGGCTGCAATTTATTTTTTTAAACACTAATCATGGCTAAATCATCCTAATCCACTATGCCATATTGCATTCTATCCTAGTCCTGTTACTATGTTGGAACATGGGGCTAGGGAATACGATTATCTAGTTTTATAAGTAATTTGAGCTAACCAGTGTTACAAAATCAGAACTAGGTGTTGCCTAGGCGGTCAAAAGGTGCTTGGCGGCCAACTGTGGCACCTAGGCAGTCAACTGTGGCTAGATCCACTGCTGAGCTTGCCTCCCGCTGCTAGATCTGCCGCCTGTTCGCTACCAGATCCGCTGCCCGCCCGCTGCCAGTCACTCATTTGCCGCTGCACTCGCCGCCCACCACTTGTTTGCCACTGTGCTTGCCTCCCACCACCTGTCCGCCGATAGATCCACCGCCAGTCGCCTGCTGTGTGTCTGCCACCCGCCGACCATCCATAGAGCCAGTCCGCTGTGCCCATAGTTGTTATGGTGTTGCTGTATCATTGTGGCTGAAATTTGCAATTCGACAGACCCCCATATCACCCGAGTGTCTGTGGTGAGTGCTACAGGCGTGTGGTGTCGCGTGGTGTTTGCCACATCTATGGTGCTTGCCATAGGGGAGGGAGAGAGGAGTAAAAAAGTTCCAAGTCGGGCTCACTCATACCCCAAAACCGTAGCTGGTGCACTGTAGCTCTCAGTCTATCTCTCCCATCTTGCTATTGAAGTGTCACTACTATGTCTGCTACCATTGAGATAAAATTTTAAAAATTTGAAATAAGATAGATTTATGTTTTATGCTATATTTATATTGCTATTTTAATTTCTAATATTAGAATATGTTCGCTACGCCATATGTCTATGGCGACACCACATGTCTATGGCGGCGCCACGCTGCACGCCATAGTTGCTGTAATGTTGTGAAGGTGGTAGTCGCCGCGTCACCGTAACAACTATGGCCGTACCAGTCTTCCCCACCGCTAACTGCCAGATCTGCTTGGCTATTGCTCTATTGCTCTGCCAGATGCCTGCTTGGCTAGTTGTATTTGTATTCTTTGGCAGAAATAATAGTTGATTTTCTTAGTCAAAGTGACATACACAGTACAAAAGAAGCATGCCTACACTATACTGATACAACTATAATATTGATCTGTTCCAACTTCCAAATAATAATACATTAATAGTTAATATATGACACTATTCTTTATGTTGGCATGCTGAAACTTTGCTAAAACATGTGTTTTGATCGTCGTTTTTGATTAAACATGTACAGTCTTCCTATTCAACCCTGCTAACTTGCTGACCATTGATTTTGATAAGGTATTGAATTTAAATGAAGGCAAACATGTCAGTGATTTACTGATTTATAAAGCAGATCTTTTGATCCATATAGGTTAATTGGGTATTGATGTATCATTCACCCATAAGTTAAATCCTCAATATTTTGCATTAATTTTCTGAATGAATACTCATCTAGCTTTATTGAAGGTTCATCGTAGTCCCAAGATTTTTCTGTGGAAACCAACCTATTATGGCAAGATTATCAAGTGCCCGTGTTCAGATTATTTGTACGGTTGTACCTACCTTTTTTTTCTCCCTGTAGTTTTGCAAGTGTTCCTTATCCACTCGTATTAATATTCATGGCATTGTTACCTTGTTTATTAAATGCATACCACTTCCTGTACCTCATCATTCTTGATGGAAGTAACTCATTGTGATATGTTGGCCATACTGTCTTCTTTACATACACTTACAGCTTGATGCTCACGTAAAGTCCCTGAAAACTTTATGTAAACGGAAAGCGAAAACAGCAAAGGAGGGCGAATCATTGATCCAGAAGTGGGTGAAACAACTTGTATGTAAAGCTGTTGGCATTCTTGATGACTGCATAAAGGAGACATCAGAAGCTGGGGGTCGTAACTTTTTTACACCTTTGAGTGGAAAAGTCAAGGGAAGAAAAGAGACATCAAAGTCAATGTCACAAGCAGTTATTGCCATCTTCACCATTGGATCGCTGATCCTCGCTTGCCCCACTGCTAATGTGCAAAGTGTCATTCCATTGCTGCACACAATCATAACCTCTGGAAATGCTGAGCCAAGGCCAAAAAATCTTGCTGGAGGTGCTGTTTCTTTCAAAGAACTAGCTCCATCTTTATATATACAATCCTGGGATACAATGGCAAAAATATGCCTTGTGGATGACAAACTTGCAAAAAGATATATTCCACTTTTTGTTCAGGTGCGTAACCTTGCCCAGTTGCACTTCTATGCCTACACTTAACAGATAGGCATTCAATGTTACTTCTATGACTCAGGAACTTGAGAGGAGTGATTTGGCTACCCTTCGGAATAACATCATGATTGCAATGGCGGACTTTTATGTCCGTTATACTGCATTGGTTGACTGGTGAGCTTATATATCTCCATGATCACAAAACTACTTATACTGATTTCATTGTCCTTCCATAATTCTGTCATTGTGTTTCTTTTCAAGAAGAATTGCATGCTCTTGTTTATTATGAGATTTCTTAAACTCACATAACACAAAGCATAGATATCATTAGTGTTCATACTTCATACTTTGTAAAGTTAGCACATATTTGCCAATATTCACAAAACGGGTAAAGTTAGAACATTTATACATTTTCAGTTGTGTACAGCACCAACGGCCATAACAAGTTGCATACAAACGATAAAACCACATTACTGTTTGATTGAGACTGTCTTCATACCTTAGCAGTTAAAATTGCACATGGGAAAGCATTAGGAATAGGTCAACTTTAACTGACCTCCCCTTTTTGTTCACTCTGCAGTTATATGTCAAAAATAACAAAATCGTTGCGTGATCCCTGTGAAGTAGTGCGGAGACAAACATTCATCCTACTCTCAAAGCTGCTGCAGGTGTCAATCAGTTTTCTAATATCACTTCTAAATGTTTGCACCATGGTTTATTGAAACTATTTTTATTTAGAGGGACTATGTAAAGTGGAGAGGGGTGCTCTTCCTTCGGTTTTTGCCATCGTTAGTTGACGAGTCAGAGAAAATAAGGCATTTGGCTGACTTCCTTTTCGGGAACATCTTAAAAGGTTTCACCCCTGGCATTCAGTTCTATCTTATCTGTGCCTCTGATGTCAACCACTCTGCCTAACTTTGAGAAAAATGTTGCAGCTAAAGCGCCACTCCTTGCATATAACAGTTTCATAGAAGCTATCTACGTCCTAAACAATTGCTTGGCTCATGGTGCACATAGTGAGTCTCAAGGGAGGTCAGACAGAGGGCCGGCCCTTTTTGCAATACGGTAAAATATGCTCAGACTATCCACCTTGCAAAAAACTGTGAATCTGTGATTCATCCTCTCCTGTGTTTTATCATAAGCATTTTCGTTGCAGAGGCACTGACGAAAGATCGAGGTCAAAAAGAATGCACATATATGTATCTTTGTTGAAGCAAATGGCACCAGAGCACCTTTTAGCTACGTCAGCCAAGTTATGTGCCGAGATCTTGGCAGCTGCTTGTGATGGCTTGCTTAACGTTGATGATGCAGCTGGAAGTGCTGTACTTCAGGTATGTACCATATTGATATCGATATTTTGGACAAATTTTATTCCAATGTCAGCTAAATTATTTGACCTGATGCTTTCACTGGTTGACATCTATCCATGCACACATGCAGCCTTGGAACTGGGGTCAAGTTTCATGCTTACACTTTCCATTTTTTAAGATAAAGCTTACACGTTTAATGGGTTCAAAGTTCAATTATTTATTGCATTCGCATGTTGCTTCTCTCCTTTGTGACCATTTAGCTACTACTTTGAACAGGATGCTCTACAAATACTGGCATGCAAGGAGATGCGCATCCACCCCAACATTTGCACGGACAATTCTGAGATGGACGAGGAAGGTGGTGGTGATGGCGGGACGGCCAGCGCTCTCATGGCTGCCAGAGGGAGGGCCGTCACCCAGGTGGCGAAGAAGAACCTGATCCAGCTCGCCGTCCCCATTTTCATCGAGCTGAAGCGGCTGCTGGAGAGCAAGAACAGCCCACTCACCGGCTGCCTCATGGAGTGCCTTCGCGTCCTGCTCAAGGACTACAAGAACGAGATGGAGGAGATCCTGGTGGCCGACAAGCAGCTGCAGAAGGAGCTCCTGTACGACATGCAGAAGGTGGACGCCACCAGCAAGGCCAAGGCCCAGGCTGGAGCTGCGAAGGTTGCTGGACCCAGCAGAGCCACGCCGGCGCACGGTAGCGGCAAGGTGGACGCGGCCGCGAGAGCCACGGCTAGGTCGGTGCTCAAGGAGGTGAACCAGAACACGCCCACGCCGCCGCTGCACTCGATGAGCGTGCCCAAGGTGAGGTCCATGCTGGGCACCGGGTCGCGCCGCCCCGCCGTGCTGGAGTCAGTCCGGCGGCTTCAGCCGTTCGAGTCGGACGATGAGAATTAGCCGAATTTTACACGCTTGTGTTTGGTTGAGCTGTAACTGTTTAATGGATAAATAGAAGCTTTCCATGTTTAGTCTCACTATTTTTGTATAGCTGCAATCATGGGATATCATTCCCTTTCTTTTGTACTTACCATTGTTTGGCTGCCATGCCCACTATATAAAGACACCTAGCTGCACTGTTGGGTGTGTGGCCTTTGTCCCATTCTCTCTAGTTTACATGGTATCAGAGCATTTGCTCGATCCCCTCTCCCTGCACCTCTTCTTCCTCCTCTCTATAGAAAGAAAAACATGGCCACCACTAGCGAGATCCTTTCCTCCACCATAGCTCCTCTCACACCAATTGCTCTCAGTATAGCTAACGTGAAAACACATGTCCCTGTCGTCCTGGACATGAAGACTCCTAACTACACAAAATGGAGAACTTTTTTGTGGCCTTCCTCGGCAAATTTGGCCTCCTCGACCGCATCAACGCCGACTCACCTCCGACCGACGTCTCCTCCTGGACACAAGACGACTTCGCCGTCCTCACCGCCTTGTACTGCTCCATCTCCAGCGACGTCCTCGACATCGTCATGGAACCAGACCAGTCTGCTTGTGCTCTTTGGCTCGCCATCGAGTCACAATTCCGTGATAACAAAGAAACCAGGGCACTCTACCTGGAGGCCGAGTTTCAAACTTTGCTGCAGGGGGACATGTCCATTACCGACTATTGCCGTCGCCTGAAGAATCTTGCCGATGCGCTTTGCGACGTCGGTGAGCCCGTCTCCGATCGAACACAGGTCCTCAACCTGATCTAGGGACTAAGCCCACGCTTCGCCACCTAGATGGAACTCCTCCCGGCGCAGGTTCCCTTCCCCACCTTCGCCAGCGTCCACAATCTTCTCCGAACGAACATGCCTTCGTCACCAACTCTGCTCTGAACTCCTTCAACATCAACCGCGGCTCCGGCGGTCGTGGCCGCGGCCGTGGGCGGGGCCACCACGGCGGGCGAACTGGTGAGGGCGGCGGCCGTGCGCCGGGTGGCCGAGGCACCGGTGACTGCCCACCTGGATCCAGCGATGGCTCAGGCGTTCACTCCGGATCTGGAGGCGTGAGACCTCCCCCCATGACCCCTTATTTTCCGAATGGGCCCTGGATGTTTTTCAATCCATGGGCTGCCTCTCCATGGGCAGGTAGTGGCCCACCGCAATCATGGGCAGGCAGCGGCCCACCGCAGCCATGGGCCTCCTCCTGGCATCCTCCCGTGAGCAACCCTGGTGCCGACCAGGGAATTCTTGGGCCACGGCCCACCTACGGTGGACAGCAGGCCTTCTTCGGCCACGGACAGCAGCAGTCCGGCACCATCACCAGCCAGCCAAGCTGGGATCTATCCGGACTAATCACTGCACTAAACAATTTTTCCATGCAGGATCCGTGTAATGGTGGTTGGGTGGTAGACTCCGGTGCTTCCTCCCACATGTCATCCTCCGATGGTATCCTTTCCTCCTCCTGTTCCCCACCCTCCCCTATTTTAGTCACAATAGGAAATGGTACATCTATCCTTGTCACTCATATTGGTCACTCTTCCTTATATCCTTTTATTCTCAAAAAATTCTTGTCGTTCCGTCTCTCATTAAAAACCTTATTTCTGTTCGTCAATTTACTCGTGATAATGATTGTACCATTGAATTTGACTATCTTGGTTTTTCTGTTAAGGACCGTCGATCGGGGACCGTGATTCGTCGATTCAATAGCACCGGCAACCTCTACACAATCCCAGCAGCAGCAGTTTTCTCCCAACCACAAGCCCATCTCTCCATGACCTCCTCCACCGACCTTTGGCACCGGCGACTAAGTCATCCCGGTCCCGACGTCCTTCGTCACCTCCACAAGACCTCTAGTTTATTAAATAATTTCTCTAGCAATTCCACTTGCCACACATGTCGTTTAGGCAAACATATTCGCCTCCCTTTTTCCCACTCCACTAGTACCACTAAAATTCCTTTCCACCTTTTACATTGTGATTTGTGGACTTCACCTATTTTAAGTATTTTGGGCTATCGGTACTACTTAGTCATCCTCGATGATTTTTCTCATTTTTTATGGACTTTCCCTTTACGCCCAAAATCAGATGTTTTCTCCATTTTTCAAACCTTTATTCCCTACGTCAATACTCAATTTCAACTTCCCATTTTTTGCTTCCAAAGTGACAATGGTCGTGAATTCCTTAATTCCTCAGTTATTTCCCTCTTTAATCGCTACGACATAATTCTTCGAACCTCCCGCCCCTACACCTCTCCTCAAAATGGTAAGGACGAGCGAATCATTCGTGCCACCAATGATATCATTCGATGTCTTCTTATACAAGCTCACATGCCCGCTTCTTACTGGGCCGAAGCCCTCGCCACAACCACCTATCTTCTAAATCACCGCCCATCCCAACCCATAGGCTTTACCACTCCTTTTGAGCGTGTTGGACCGGAAATGGCGACCAGAGGGGGGGTGAATGGGAGCTTTTAAAAATTTCGGGCTAAAACTTAGCCTTCGGTTCAGTTCTGTCTTCTGCGGAACAGGCTTCGAACACTACCTTCGAAGGTCTGGTTCGGAGGTACTTCGACACCTTCGAACACAGGCTTCGGAGGAGCAAAAGTTCGAAGCCAAGAAGACTTCGCTCCACTAACAACCCTCGAAAACCTACTCTGCTAAGTCAGTGCAGGCTTCGCACACAGGGTGCTTCGAGCAACCTTCGCACTTCACCCTTCGCAAGAGCGGACAACCCTCTGAGGACTTCGACCAAGTACTTGGCGACAGCAACTGGTGCTGGGCTTTGTACGCGAAGGTCTACACGCACACAAAACAGACCACGCTAAGGGCTTCGACACAAGAAGCACAACGGGATACGACCAGGGCTTCGCTAGTAAGCAGCGAGGTCTTGCCTCGTGTTACACAGAGCGACAGCACACTGAAAAACACACTTCGCGAGAAAAACACCCTTCGCCAAGACAGGCTTCGGTGAACTAAAAACTAGCGAGGTATGCAATACGAGCTCAAGCAAAAGCACACAGACGCAGGGCTTCGCCGCTTGAACAAGGAACACAAAATATATTGAACTCTGGATGAAAACCAGCGAGGTATGTGTACAGGAGCTCAACAGTAAATGCTCAAAGTGTTTCCAATGTTTCCTACCGAGCCCCCATATTTATAGCCCATGGATTCATCCTAAGGAAGTGACTACTTTACCCCTAGGGTTTACATTCATTTTGTCTCTTCAGAACTAAGGGGTACAAAAGGTAGTCCACCTTTATTTTGGAGGCTTCTCTGTCAGCTGCAGAGGGGACAGTGTCAGCCTTTTTCAGAACAGACAGTGTCAGCCTTTACAGTGTTGACTTCTGGAACCTCCCTTCGCACCGGAGGGTGCGGTAGCTTCGGCGAGAAGCCTGCAGCCTGTTGGCCTTCGCTCCGCCGAAGAAGTCCTTCGATACAGTGACGGTTTTGAGCCGAAGCCGTCAAAGCCCTTGGGCCTTCGCACCTCCACCTTCGGAGTGGACCACCACGGCTTCGCAGCTACTCCCAGCTCGAACACCGTCCGTCCGTGTACCGAAGCCATGTATGGCCGAAGCACCACAAGTCAACCTTACTCCGGAGCTAGCCTCGCTCCGAAGTCCTTCACACTCCGAAGTCCCACCTTCGGAGTACCACCCTTCGAAGTCCCTCCTTCGTCCAAGGCCTCCGCATGAAGCATTCCATGAGCACTTCGTCGCAGTGTCTCACTCCGAGCACACTCCTCGACGAGCCTCACCCGGACCATGCCTTCGATGCGCCTCGACTTCTGAGACCTTCGTCGGGTAACCTTCGAGTGTCTCCCTCCGGAGCACACTTCGAACACCTTGCCTCCGCAGAGGACTTGATCCACCAACTCCGAAGTCACTCCATTCGGAGTACCTTCGAAGTGCCTCATGTCCGAGGACTTTGTCTCGGAGCACCTTCAGCCGGAGCCACGCTCCGCACTCTCTGCCTTCACCTGGCACGCCTCGACCCGAGGACCGACCCGGACCACCTTCGCAGCCACCGTGACGGAGCTCCCCGCTCCCCTGGCATCAAGCCTCCCGCTTGACCCAGGTTCACCCGGCTCGAACCCTGTCCGTCGCCTCCGAAGTCCCTGCGCACCACCGACAAGCAAACAAGTGTATCCAGTACTCCGGAGACCTCTCCGGGTTAGCAACCTCCGGTACACACTCCGGTGTACCGCCCAAAGTACCGAAGCCTTCGGTACGAACCCAGTCATCGTGTACTGTCGGACCCCTCCGACGAGCACACTCCGCTGCGTGGCTGCAGCAAGCAAACACCTCCGAACATCCTTCGGAGGTTCCACCTCCGAAGCCCCTTCGGAGGTACCCTTCGAACAGAGGGTAAAAAGCCTGTCAATCACTCATCACAAACACCGAAACCACCCTTGGTTTCTCAATCTCCCCCTTGATGAGTGCATTGACAACCAAATCCAAGTTCAAGAAAATTTAAAAACTTTCAGCACACAAGTGACCATAAAAACTCAGAAAAGAGCCAAAGCATGTCACTTGATAAAAGAATTTTTCTCCCCCTTTGTAAAAGAGTAAAAGCCCTTTTTGGCAAATCTCCCCTTGATAAGAACTCCCCCTGAGTTAAGCAAGTTTTTCTTCCCCTTTATGTCAAAAATCTTTCCCCTTGTTGAAATTATGCCTTCTTGCGGCAGAGAACATAGCAAATCTCTCCCCCTTTGGCAATGCAAGCATCAAGGAGCATGTAAAAGATGCAAAGCTTCGAAATGAATAGAATTGCAAAGACATATAATGCAAAAATATGCCAACAGTAGCATCAAGGATCATGTGCTCAGCTCAATTTAACATTCTGTGAAACAAGATGATGGCATGTGATTTTGACATTTTGGAAGTAAAAGCATCACCACTTAATCACAGCAGCTAGACAAGAGAAGGCAAGGACTGCGCAAAGCTAACAATTTCTACCTTAGACAGACAAGTTTTGTTCAAAAGGAGCTTTTGAAAGCAAACTTGATGAGCAATTAAATTTGTTGGTCTTTTCTTAGTGCCAGGGGTTATTTGTTTGTCCACCTTATACTTTCCAATCAAGCCAAGCCTAGGCATGAAAGCCATCTGAAGCTTAAGGCGGTGATTTTGGCATACACTACACTATCCCAGTTCAGACCAAAGTGCAATGGTAAGCAGTCTAGAATAGAGTAATGCGACAAACAAACCCTCCTGGATCTTTTCATTTAAACCAGGCAAATCATGGATTTTGACTTTGTTGCAGATGAATGAATTATTTTGATGAATATCCATGAAAAGAACACAATTTTTCAAGTTGCAACTTTTAGCATCCAAAGAACAGTGTCTTGCTGACAAGTAGATAAAAGATAGCTAAAAGCAGTCCTGCCTAAACAAGCTAGATACACGATTGAGCAGTGAGCAAGTTTTGATGTTAGAAAATAAAACATCATGCACAATCAATGTTCCAGACATATTTCATAGAGCTGAGCTGACATGATTTCTTTGAATTAAAGGCAGGCATATAATAGCAAAAGATGTAAGTGCAATTCCACACATAATGAGCATATGCAAGTCAATTAAAATCAGCTCCCCCTCACAAAATGCCGTAGGGATGACAAATACCAAGTTCCCCACGCAAGTAAGCAAATCGAGAAGCATCGAGGGGTTTTGTAAAAATATCGGCAAGCTGGTGTTGGGTATCAACATATTGAAGTTCAATATCACCCTTCTCATTGTGATCTCTGAGAAAATGATACCGTACATCAATGTGTTTGGTTCTGGAGTGCTGAACCGGGTTGTTTGCAATACAAATAGCACTAGTGTTATCACAGAAAAGTGGAACACTCTTATAATCTAACCCGAAATCCCGCAAAGTGGAAACCATCCACAAAATCTGAGAGCAACAGCTAGCTGCAGCAACATATTCGGCCTCAGCCGTCGATTGTGCAACACTAGACTGTTTGCGGGAAGACCAGCAAACCAGAGACGTACCCAGAAAATGACAAGTACCAGAGGTACTCTTCCTATCAATTCTACACCCAGCAAAATCCGCATCTGAATAGCCTCTAAGACATAAAGATGAAGACGAAGAATACCATATGCCAAATTCAAGGGTGTGTTTGAGATACCTTAGGATGCGCTTGACCGCTTGGCGGTGCGAAGCTCGTGGTGAAGCCTGAAAACGAGCGCACAGACACACAACGAAGTGTATGTCCGGCCTCGTGGCAGTCAAGTAGAGGAGGGAGCCGATCATGCTTCAGAACTCCTTCTGGTCTACGGCTTCTCCATCTTCGTCAGGGTCCAATGCTACAGATGTAGCCATTGGAGTGGCGAGGGGCTTCGCATCGGACATGTCAAACTTCTTGAGCAGGTCCTTGGTGTACTTTGTCTGGTGGACAAAAGTACCTTGTTTGCTTTGCTTGATTTGCAAACCAAGGAAAAAGGTGAGTTCACCCATCATTGACATTTCAAATTCCCTGCTCATGGTATCTGCAAACTCGGCAACTAAAGCATGAGAAGAGCCACCAAAGATGATATCATCCACATAAATCTGCACTAGGAGGAAATCTTTGCCATGCTTGAGAGTAAACAAAGTTTTATCAACAGAGCCCATCAAATACCCTCGCTCAAGCAGAAAAGACTTAAGTCTATCATACCACGCCCGAGGGGCCTACTTGAGTCCATAAAGAGCCTTATGAAGTTTAAGGACTTTATGTGGGTACTTGGGGTTTTCAAAACCAGGGGGTTGTTTTACATAAACATCTTCACCTATGAAGCCATTAAGAAAAGCACTTTTGACATCCATTTGATAGAGTTTGAATCCCCGGGATGTCGCAAAGGCAAGCAAAATCCTAATGGCCTCAAGGCGAGCAACAGGTGCAAAAGTTTCAGTAAAATCAATTCCCTCTAGTTGAGAAAAGCCCTGAGCTACAAGTCTAGCCTTGTTTCTAACTATAGTCCCATCCTCCCCTTGTTTATTTTTAAAAATCCATTTTGTTCCAATGAAATGAACATTAGGTGGAGGATCAACTAAAGTCCAGACTTGGTTTCTTTCAAAATTCTCAAGCTCTTCATGCATGGCATTGATCCAACTAGAATCAGAAAGTGCATGACTAACATCTAAAGGCTCGAAAGAAGCAACAAAAGCAGCATTAGTGAAATGGGCATGAGAACGAGTTACCCTTTGATCAAGCTCACCAATGATCTGCTCGGGAGGGTGCATCCTTTGGACATGATGTGGAGCCTCGCGGCGGGATGCAGTCTCCCCCTCAACTTGTGCGTTGGAGTGGTCCAAGATGACCGATGTTGAGGTAGTCGCTTCGGGACCTCGTGCCGAAGTAGTTGAAGCGGGGTCAGCTTCGGGGGTTGATGTCGAGGGTAGTAGGGGATCATCCTCGAATTCTCCGGGATCTTCGTCTTTGAATAAGTTCTGTTCCATGTCGTGTTCATTTGCCTGTTCAAAAGCAGAACTAACAGAGGGGGTTGATTCATCAAAAGTCACATCACATGACTCGATGACAGTGTTAGTTTCCAAGTTATAAACACGATAAGAATGACCATGAGTAGTATAACCCAAAAAGATCCCGTCAGAAGATCGCGACTCAAATTTATCCAAATTTCCACGCTTTAGGATGAAACAGCGACAGCCAAAAACTCGAAGATGAGTAACCTTGGGCTGTCTCCCAAAACGCAGCTCATAAGATGTCAAGTTTAAAATTGAGCGCAAGAAAATTCGGTTTGAGATGTAGCAAGCAGTGCTCATGGCCTCAGCCCAGAATTTTCTAGGAGTCCTATGCTCATCAAGCATCGTCCTAGCCATCTCAACCAAAGTGCGGTTTTTCCTCTCAACAACACCATTCTGTTGAGGAACCCGCGGAGCAGAGAATTGATGTTCTATGCCATGCTCCATGCAAAAGTCAACAAAGAGACTATTTTTGAACTCGGTGCCATTATCGCTTCGAATGAATTTTAATGCACCAGGGAGTTCAGTAAAAAGTCTCAAAGCCAAGCTCCGAAAGTGTGAAAACACTTCATCCTTGCTGGCAAGAAAGAAGACCCAAGAGTAGCGAGAGTAATCGTCGACAATAACTAAAACATACCACTTGCCGCCTAAAGAACTAACCCGAGAAGGACCTACAGTGTCCATATGGAGAAGTTCTCCGGGCTGTTCAGTCATCACTGTGGTGACTGGCGAATGCGAAGCGGCAATCATTTTTCCATGTCGACAAGGAGCGCAAACTAAATTCTTCTCAAACTTGAGCTTGGGCAATCCTCGGATCAGACCTAGGGCGCTCAAACGAGCGAGCAACTCAAAGCTCATATGCCCTAGTCTCCTATGCCACTTCCAAAGCTCAGAAGTCGAATGTGCAACAAGACAATGAGAAGATCCAGACGACTCTGAAAAATCAGCTCCAAAAACTCTCCCAACCCTAAAGATCTTACACACCACAACGCCATCAGAATTGAGCACTTGCGAAGTATCGCGATGAAATCGCACTTCGAAGCCCTCATCAAGCAACTGAGATACAGACAGCAAATTGTATCCCAGGTTTTCAACCAAAGCAACATCTTTGAGAGTGAAGTTCGAGTTAATTCTTACCACACCTTTACCTTTCACTCTACTCCTTCGATTGTTTCCGAAGGTGATATGTTCCCTTTGCTTGGTTGTGGTGAGGCTGGAGAACCAATTTGCATCTCCGGTCATGTGGCGCGAACAACCGGAGTCCATGATCCACGTGCCCTCCAAGCCTCGACCTGTCGCCTACACATGATAAGAACGTCTCGATCGCTCAGTGCTGGGGTGAGTGAAATAATGACGAGGCATCCAGCACTGAGTGACACGAGTAGTAGGCACAGTAAAAGTAGATGGTCTACGCACATAATAATCAGAATGATGCAAAGTGCGAGGTCTACCTACATGCTGTGAAAGAACAACATGTCGAGGTCTCCTACTCTGACGAGGTACAAATCTGCTAGCCCGCGGTCTACCACCATATGGAACATGGTGAAGACCTCGAGGAGCAAAACCTCTCCGAGAAGCACGAGGAGCCTCAAAAGCAGGACGATAGTACATCTCAGACTCATGCATACCTAAAGATGGGTAATGCATGTCCTGGTAACTCATCGCCTGAGCGCGTCGCTCATCCTTGATGCGACGAAAACACAACCCAACCAAATGACCCGCCCGCTGACAATAAGAACAATGAAACACTCTCTTGGGGGCACTCTCATGGGTCACAGGAGCAACTCTCACAGGCTCCTTGGGTTTCTTCACAGTGGTTTTCTTGGGAGGATTTTTCTTGGTAGGAGGAGTGGTTTTCTTTGGTGGATGGGTAGGCTTTTTGGTTGGAGGGGTGTCCAACAGAGCTCTCTCTTTCTCTAGGGTGGTGGGAGAGGTAAAAACAGTTTTGGTCTTACTGTCTGAAGCTATCCTCTCAAAACCCAAACCTAGAGCTACCCCGGCTCTGTCAGCACACATCTTGGTCTTGGCCAAGAGCAAATCCATCCTACCCTTCCCCTCAGTGCATTTGTTAACCACGGACAGGAGGTATTCATTTTCTGACATGAGGTTTTCGGCTCGCTCTCTAACAGTGCCTAGCTGGTCCTTAAGGGTAATGCAAGTGTCACAAACAGGTTGCACATCCTTAGAACTACCGGCCCTCTCCAATCTAGCCTCCAAATCATGAACATGCTTATCACGTAAATTAATGCTATCGCGTAATAAGAGCAGTTCATGCAATCAATAACATCATGAGGTCTAGAATACACCTCCAAAACCTGCTTCTGTGCAGTCTCAAGCTCAGAAAGAGTTTGAGCATGAACAGAACGCAACTGAGCAAGCTCACTCATGACAACTGAACATGATTCACAATCAGCATCATCAAATTTAGACTTAAGCATGGCATATTCAGTAGAAACATTTTCTAGCCTAAGTCTAAGGTCTTTTCTTTCTCTAGCGGCTTGCACAAGTAATCTATCCTGACCTAGCACAACTTCATTCAGCTCATCTAATTTAATTAGAAGCTGGTCAGATGATAGGTTTACCTCAGATGAGTCAAGCTCATCGCCGCTGAGATCGCTGTCGGCCATGAAGCAAAGGCCGGTGAAGTCACGTCCCTTCTTGTCCTTCTTGTCCTCCTTCCTTGGGGACTCCTCCTCCTCAGAGCTCGACTCCTCAGTTGAGGATGTGTCGATGTCGCTGAGAGCAGCAACAAAGGCTCTGGAAGCGGCCTTGGCTACTTTCTTAGCCAACTTGCCGCGCTTTCCCTTCACAAAGGGCTTCCTCTCCTTTTTGTGGAATTTGGGGCGGTCACTCTCTTCTCTCTTCTTGACCTTGGGGCAATTGGCCTTAATGTGAGAGGTGTCGCCACATTCATAGCAGCCACTAAAACCACTTCTCCTCTGATCCCGTCTCTCATGATGAAAGCGGGTGAACCTCCGGGCAATGAGAGCAAGCTCGTCATCAGCTAGAGTATCCACCTGCTCCTTTGTGACGGAGACCAGGGAGGACAAAGCAAAACCATCTGCAAGAACACAAGTGCCTGATGTGCTTGGTTCTGCAGTGGTGCCACGGCTAGTGCTAGAAACCAATGCCAATGGCTGTGGCAAAGAGCTTCTGTGCACTGCAAGAGATGCCTTGGCAATCTCTGTGGACTTCAGCTTGCTAAAGAGTTCATCACAGGTTAGAGTGTCATAGCCTGTGGACTCCTCGATGCTGGATATCTTCACTTCCCATATGCTACGGTCAAGAGCATAGAGAAGCTTGATAACCCTATCGTGATCACTGTAAGCAAGCGTCCCGTTGGATCGCAAGTTACTCACTATCGCGTCAAAGCGAGAAAACATGGCATCTACAGATTCACCAGGTGCCTGCACAAACAGCTGATACTGTTGATTGTAGGTGCTTTGGCGCCTGGCCTTAATCTGAGCAGAGCCCTCATGAAAGACAGTGAGTGTGGTCCAAATCTCCCTAGCAGTCCTAAGGTGCTGCACCCTGTCGAACTCACTCCGACTCAAACCAATGAACAGTATGTTCCTTGCCTTCGAGTTGGCAATATACTGATCTTTTTCAGTTTGAGTGGTGCGGGTATCAGGGATGGAGTATTGTGAGTCCACAATCTCCCAAATTGCATTTCCTTGGCTTAACAAGTAAGCCTCCATGCGCACCTTCCAGTATGCAAAATCTGTCCCATCGAACAGAGGAATTTTACTGCCTCTATCCATGTCGCCAACAGATCACAAAAACCGGTTAAGGTCAACTGGTGATCTTAACCTGCTCTGATACCAATTGTTGGACCGGAAATGGCGACCAGAGGGGGGGTGAATGGGAGCTTTTAAAAATTTCGGGCTAAAACTTAGCCTTCGGTTCAGTTCTGTCTTCTGCGGAACAGGCTTCGAACACTACCTTCGAAGGTCTGGTTCGGAGGTACTTCGACACCTTCGAACACAGGCTTCGGAGGAGCAAAAGTTCGAAGCCAAGAAGACTTCGCTCCACTAACAACCCTCAAAAACCTACTCTGCTAAGTCAGTGCAGGCTTCGCACACAGGGTGCTTCGAGCAACCTTCGCACTTCACCCTTCGCAAGAGCGGACAGCCCTCTGAGGACTTCGACCAAGTACTTGGCGACAACAACTGGTGCTGGGCTTTGTACGCGAAGGTCTACACGCACACAAAACAGACCACGCTAAGGGCTTCGACACAAGAAGCACAACGGGATACGACCAGGGCTTCGCTAGTAAGCAGCGAGGTCTTGCCTCGTGTTACACAGAGCGACAGCACACTGAAAAACACACTTCGCGAGAAAAACACCCTTCGCCAAGACAGGCTTCGGTGAACTAAAAACTAGCGAGGTATGCAATACGAGCTCAAGCAAAAACACACAGACGCAGGGCTTCGCCGCTTGAACAAGGAACACAAAATATATTGAACTCTGGATGAAAACCAGCGAGGTATGTGTACAGGAGCTCAACAGTAAATGCTCAAAGTGTTTCCAATGTTTCCTACCGAGCCCCCATATTTATAGCCCATGGATTCATCCTAAGGAAGTGACTACTTTACCCCTAGGGTTTACATTCATTTTGTCTCTTCAGAACTAAGGGGTACAAAAGGTAGTCCACCTTTATTTTGGAGGCTTCTCTGTCAGCTGCAGAGGGGACAGTGTCAGCCTTTTTCAGAACAGACAGTGTCAGCCTTTACAGTGTTGACTTCTGGAACCTCCCTTCGCACCGGAGGGTGCGGTAGCTTCGGCGAGAAGCCTGCAGCCTGTTGGCCTTCGCTCCGCCGAAGAAGTCCTTCGATACAGTGACGGTTTTGAGCCGAAGCCGTCAAAGCCCTTGGGCCTTCGCACCTCCACCTTCGGAGTGGACCACCACGGCTTCGCAGCTACTCCCAGCTCGAACACCGTCCGTCCATGTACCGAAGCCATGCATGGCCGAAGCACCACAAGTCAACCTTACTCCGGAGCTAGCCTCGCTCCGAAGTCCTTCACACTCCGAAGTCCCACCTTCGGAGTACCACCCTTCGAAGTCCCTCCTTCGTCCAAGGCCTCCGCATGAAGCATTCCATGAGCACTTCGTCGCAGTGTCTCACTCCGAGCACACTCCTCGACGAGCCTCACCCGGACCATGCCTTCGATGCGCCTCGACTTCTGAGACCTTCGTCGGGTAACCTTCGAGTGTCTCCCTCCGGAGCACACTTCGAACACCTTGCCTCCGCAGAGGACTTGATCCACCAACTCCGAAGTCACTCCATTCGGAGTACCTTCGAAGTGCCTCATGTCCGAGGACTTTGTCTCGGAGCTCCTTCAGCCGGAGCCACGCTCCGCACTCTCTGCCTTCACCTGGCACGCCTCGACCCGAGGACCGACCCGGACCACCTTCGCAGCCACCGTGACGGAGCTCCTCGCTCCCCTGGCATCAAGCCTCCCGCTTGACCCAGGTTCACCCGGCTCGAACCCTATCCGTCGCCTCCGAAGTCCCTGCGCACCACCGACAAGCAAACAAGTGTATCCAGTACTCCGGAGACCTCTCCGGGTTAGCAACCTCCGGTACACACTCCGGTGTACCGCCCAAAGTACCGAAGCCTTCGGTACGAACCCAGTCATCGTGTACTGTCGGACCCCTCCGACGAGCACACTCCGCTGCGTGGCTGCAGCAAGCAAACACCTCCGAACATCCTTCGGAGGTTCCACCTCCGAAGCCCCTTCGGAGGTACCCTTCGAACAGAGGGTAAAAAGCCTGTCAATCACTCATCACAAACACCGAAACCACCCTTGGTTTCTCAGAGCGCCTCTTTGGCTCTCCTCCTGACCTATCACACCTTCGCGTCTTCGGTTGCCTGTGCTATCCTAACCTTTCAGCCACAGCACCTCATAAACTAGCTCCTCGCTCCACAGCCTGTGTTTTCTTAGGATATCCTAACTCCCAAAAAGGATACCGGTGTCTCGATCCCACCACCCAACGGGTCATCATATCTCGACATGTTATTTTTGATGAGACAGTTTTTCCATTTTCAGTTGCAGCATCAAACACTGATCCCAATATTTTGGCTACATGGGACGACGAAGACACTGTTCGACCTCAACTCAGAGTGGTTCCGGCACCCACCCGCGATGATGCACCGGTCGTTACTAGACCGGGCGAGGCTTCTCCGTCTGCCGGGCCAGAGCAAGCCGATGCGCCCGCCGGGTCAAAGCAAGCCGACGCATTCCCGCACCAGGTCGGTGCTCCCACTCCGCAAGGCAGGCCTACTCACTTAACCAGGCCGGCCCAGTCTCCTCCGTCTGCCGGGCCAGAACAGGCCAGCGCGCTAGCCGGGCCAGAGCAGGCCGGTGCCTTCCCGCACTAGGCCGACGCTCCCACTTCGCAAGGCAGGCTTGCTCACTTCACCGGGCCGGCCCAGTCTGGACCGCCAGATGGTATGTCGCCCGGCGCATCCATTCGGCCTACCAGGCTAGATCTGGATGCCGCTTCTCTTCAGCCTACAACCGACGGTGATTCTCACCAAGTGTTGACTTCATCCGGCCCACCACCAATGGCTGGCCCACAACCGGATGATCCCCGTCGAGCTATCACTCTTCACCCGATGACGACTCGGGCTCGAGCTGGGATTATTAAGCCCATCACGAGGCTTAATCTTTCAGCCACCGCGTCCACTACAGCCACAACGCCATCTCCGATACCACGGTCCTACCGTACGGCGCTACAAGATTCCCGGTGGCTACAGGCAATGCAAGAAGAATATAATGCTTTGATGCACAACAAGACTTGGACGCTTGTTCCTCGTCCATCGAATACTAACATTGTTTCAAGAAAATGGGTGTTTAAGCACAAGTTTGCTGCTGATGGTTCTCTCGCTCGACACAAAGCTCGTTGGGTGGTTCGTGGCTACTCCCAACAACCCGGCATCGACTTCGACGAGACCTTCAGCCCGGTCGTCAAGCCGGCCAGCATTCGGGTCATCCTCAGCCTCGCCATCTCTCGCTCGTGGCCTATTCATCAGCTTGATGTCAAGAACGCCTTCCTCCATGGGACTCTTGCCGAGATGGTCTACTGCCAGCAACCATGCGGCTTCATCGACCTGGCTTATCCTGATCATGTGTGTCTTCTGCAGAAGTCACTCTATGGTCTCAAACAAGCTCCTCGTGCTTGGTACCAACGCTTCGCCACACATGCCCGCTCCCTTGGCTTCACGTCAACTACATCCGATACCTCACTATTCGTTCTACCGGAATGGGAGTAACATGGCATATCTTCTACTCTACGTTGGTAACATTATCCTCACAGCATCATCGACTCAGCTTCTCCAACAACTTTTAGCCCGTCTTCATGCTGAGTTTGCTATGATAGATCTGAGACCTCTTCACTACTTTCTTGGGGTGTCTGTCAAACGCACTCTTGCCGGTCTTCACATGTCCCAGCGACAGTACTCCATCGAGCTCCTCCAGCGAGCAGGGATGGTTGACTGCCACCATACTGCTACTCCCATCGACACGAAGGCCAAACTATCTGCCTCCATCGGTGAACCTCTTTCGGACGCTGCTGCCTCGAAGTACCGTAGTCTTGCTGGTGCCCTACAATACCTCACCCTGACTTGACCCGACATTGCTTATGCTGTTCAACAAGTATGCTTGCATATGCACGCTCCACAAGACGCTCACATGGCACTCATCAAGCGCATCCTACGGTACATAAAGGGCTCCTTGGATCATGGTCTATTCCTACATGCTACTGCGTGCACTACTCTGACAGCTTACACTAATGCTGATTGGGCCGGCTGTCCTGACACCCGATGCTTGACATCCGGCTATTGCATTTTCTTTGGCGACAATCTTGTCTCCTGGTCATCAAAGCGATAGACCACAGTCTCTCGTTCCAGCGCCGAGGCTGAATATCGCGCCGTGGCACATGCCGTGGCTTAATGTTGTTGGCTTCGCCAACTCTTACTTGAGCTACATGTCTCCTTGACAGCTTCCACTGTCGTCTTCTGTGAAAACGTTAGCGTGGTATATCTCTCCGCCAACCCTGTTCAACATAAGCACACAAAGCATATTGAGATTGACAGTCACTTTGTTCATGAGAAGGTATCCCTCGGACAGCTACGAGTGTTACATGTTCCATCCGCTCATCAGTTCACAGATATCATGACAAAGGGACTTCCTGTTCAGCTTTTTCATGACTTCCGTTCCAGTCTTCATGTGGAGGAGCCCCACGATTTGACTGTGGGGGGGGGGTGTTTAACGGATAAATAGAAGCTTTCCATGTTTAGTCTCACTATTTTTGTATAGCTGCAATCACGGGATATCATTCCCTTTCTTTTGTACTTACCATAGTTTGGCTGCCATGCCCACTATATAAAGACACCTAGTCGCACTGTTGGGTGTGTGGCCTTTGTCCCATTCTCTCTAGTTTACAGTAACCGTGGAAGTTAGCTGTGAGAAAGTTGAAAGTCGTTTGATTGAAACGACTGTGAAGCTGAAGCTGCTTTGAGCTATGAGTTGTGTAAAAAATTCAATTTATGAAATTTTGTATGGTTGTATGAAATTTGAAATATCAATTTATGAAATTTTATATGGTTGTATGAAATTTGAAATGTCAATTTATGAAATTTTGTATGGTATGAAATTTGAAATGTCAATTTATAAAAAATTGTATGGTTGTATGAAATTTAAAATGTCAATTTATGAAAATTTGTATGGTTGTATGAAATTTAAAATGTCAATTTATGAAATTTTGTATGGTTGTATGAAATTTGAAATGTCAATTTATAGAATTTTGTATGGTTATATGAAATTTGAAATGTCAATTTATGAAATTTTATATGGTTGCGAAGCCAAAAACCAAAAACCGCAGAAAGCAAGTATGGAGGAATTTTCACATTTTCACTGCATCAAAAGTTGTTTTAACTAAAAGCTGCTGGTTTGAAATATACACTTTGATTTAGCTTTTGGCTTTTAGGAAGCAAAAGCCGCTCTTAGAAGCCAAACCAAAGGGACCCTCAATCTCTCACTGAGCTTTTTCTCATCTTCAGTTGACTCGTTCCAATGTTGTTAAGAAATTTGGTTCAATTCTAACTAATTCTTATAAAAATCTTATAAAATTTTCGAGGGTTTGCCTGGTTTACAGAAATTTCGGTGAATAGAATAGGCGAAGGAATATGAATACCTATATGAAATTTCTCAAGAGGTCTGAATGGATATAAAATTTCCTATGTGTTCCCTTACAACCGGTAGAGAACGATAATTTCCTACAATTTTCATATACCTCATTTCTGCAAACCGAATTGTGCTCATAAGAATTAATACTTTCCAAATCCTTTGTTTTTTCATGGCCTAGTTTTAACGGAGCCATAGAAAGGGAATTTGCAGAATGGGTAATGTTGCGGGGAAATACTGTTTGAGTCACTTCGAGACATTCCGAAGGCTGAGGCTTTGAAGCTGCTTGATCAACTGAAACCCTCTTTAGCTTGAGGGCGACGTTGAAACTATGAGTTCTTCATTCTTTCTAACAAGACATACTCTTTAGCTTATTTACACATAGTATTATTAAACTATTTCTATGTAATTTATTGCTTAATACTATAATAGTCGGTTATAGGTAGGAGATAAACTAACATTATTTTGTTGTTATTGTATCTATAAATACCCTCTCTTTATAGGGTAGAAAGGATCAAACTCCTAAAGTAGTAATTAATACAACTACCGTTTGAAGTCTGTTATCTGTTCAAAAACCTTGAGCATTATTCAAACCTTTTAAATACTTCGAAGGTTCCAAACACTAAACCTAGTTTTGAATTACCCCAACAAGTAACAATGCAACTCCAGCTCCAAAATTACTTGTCATTTTTTCTTTAAAATACTGTTCGAACAAAAAAAATAGATTCTCCATCTCATTCAAACAAAATGGCCGTGAAGCAAAACTGGAGATTGTGATGAAACTCAGGTTCACAAGAAGGAAATTTGTAAAAATCACGGACTACAGATTGGCAGAACAACATTCTGGTAGTCTACACAAGAACGCAAGAATGTTACATGCAACTGATATATAATACATATTAAAAATTTGCCAAACCACACAGCATATCATTGTTTTCCATGGCCATGTGTGCACAAAAATGAAAAAAATTCAAGCCCTCACTTATAAGCTCATACGAAAAGTAATAAAAAGTTCATAACTTTTAGTCTGAACTTTTGAAGCGAAGAGAATCACCATTCAGGAAAGTTCAGAGATTCCTACTGGACATCAGGCCCTAATCAGCAGCAGGTGACACAGATCCCAACTGCTCATGACAGTTTACAGTTAATAGAATCTTCCAAGAACATTCAGAGAAGATTCCATTAACTATAAACCGGCTACCGATGATTGTGTACTAGTCGCAGCTGCTTTACAGTTAGTATGGCAGAGTGCCGGATGCTCTCACTAAGATTCTTCCGACAAAATTCCTATCATGTATATACGCTGGTAGGCCTCACTCAATAAGAGTTTAATAAAATTGAGAAGAGAACAATGCCATAGCATCTTTATGCATGAAATGGAGAAGTGATTACTACACGAATATATAAGAGCTTAAATGTATGTTTGTAACTAACGTATGTTTGTTTCAGTTTGCAATTACTGCTAAAATCTAAAGCTGAAATAAACGGTATATATTCTAAACTTAGATTGTGAGAATCGGTAGCTATAGAATCTAAAAATGAACTAAATTCCAGAAACTGGAAAACACCATCTACTCAGACTAACTAGCTACTGAGAATATCTAGCTGCCAGAAGCTAAAACAAACAAACCCTAAATATTAAACACAATTTATACAAGATATTCAAAAAGTAAACTAGAACTTTAATTGATCATAATTTGGGTATAATCATTAATAGGGAATTCGTATATATCTCTTTGGACGGACGGTATCTATATATCCACTTCACTCATTTTTTATGATTTTAGTCATTCTAAATTATACTACTAATAATTAAACAACTAATTAAGATAATAATAGATTTTTTAAACTCTTGGATAAAAAGAGATGAATAATTAAGAATTATTCTAGTACCAATAGAATACACCATAAAATTGCTCAAATTCATCGCGCAAACATCAAATTGTTATAGCACCAACAATTTAATTTATTCTTACACGCTGGAGATGGCGGCACAGATCGACTCTGTTGATATGTGCGATTTGTCACCGTCAAATCAAGGGACTAAACAAGGAACAGATCAAGCTGACGAACCCTAATCCAAAGGCTGCAGCTTCGTCTCTTCTTCCAGGCTGCAATCTAGATATGCATCAGTAGAACGGCAGCAGCCAAACTTTGGAAGTATTCTTTCGTAAAACATGTCAAACTTTTAAGCGGATTATTTGTTTTTTTGGCACGTAAGGCTGATATCTATCTATTGTATTATTACTAAGACTGAGGGAACCAGTCATGACGTTTGTTCTAAAGATCTGGAAATTGTGACGTTGATCCGAGAAAAAGAGATAAATTAGTAGTATTAGATCGTGGTAGGTTTAGGGTCTGTTTGTTTCAGCTTCTAACAGCTAGAGATTAGCTAGCTAGTTTGAGTAGCTGGTGTTTTTTAGCTTCTAGATTCTAGTTCATTTTCAGATTCTGCCGCTACTGATTCTCACAATCTGAGTCCAGAATCTGGACCGTTTGTTTCTACATCAACTTCTAAAAGTAGCTGCAACTATCAAAAGCCGAAACAAACAGACCCTTAGTAAATATGCGGTACTAGTTTTCTTAGTTCAAAAATGCATCAAGTTCTTGACATACATAAAAATGGTCTCAAATGACCCTTATTGTTGCATTATTTGGACTGTTAAGCTTAAATTAGTTTATAAATAAGTCAAAACCGTCTAAAATGGAAGGTCAACATAATAAGAATATAAAAGGAATTGCCACAAAACAAGAAGCTAGAGAGGATCAAGCAACCCCATTGACAATTACACATTGCCACTCAAGTCAGAGAGAATTCAGACACTCAACTTGCACTTGCAATAAACAGTAGTGAGAGCTCAAAAGGAACATTCCCAGCTTGTTCCATGAGCTTTCCCTCCCATCTTCTTCTTCCTGCATGCCCTTGATCTCTATTTGTGCCACCCAGCCAAAGCCATGCGACTCGCCCATTGCTTTCTTCACCAATGGCTCCTTCCAAGAGGCTCCTCCCCTGGTCCGACGACGACGACGCTGACGCCGCCGCCGCCGCCGAGCTGTCCCGTCCTCGCAAGCGGTGGAGATCACTTGTCCTGTGAGTGCACAGTAGCTGTTTAATTTGATTCTTGGGCTGGAGTCAACGCCAGGTCAACCCGGTGTTCTTTCTTTGATTCTGAGGTGGTCTGGAGAGTTCATCGCTGGTGATTGGTTTTGCAGGGAGCTGAGGGGGAGGAGGAGGACGATGGAGGGGGTGTTTGGTTTCAGAGAGTTCATGGGGGAGGAGTTCATGGCCATGTTCCTTCCGTTCTTTGGCAAGATGGTTCAGAGAGTGGTAAAGATTTCCTTCTTAATTGATTACCTTTCCCTCATCCAGATTCCAGATCCGTGATCTGCTTGTTTGGGTATTTTTCTTGTATTTCACCTGTGAAATTGTTTACATGGGCGCTTTAATTGTTACTTTCGAAATATTTAGTTCTTGTTCTTGTATACACTACATACATGATACATACCACGTGTATATCATATCACTTATACGCAATACGGGTACGGTGATACGCCAATATCGCAAATCCCCCAAAACCAGGATATGCTGATATGCCCAGAATATCTAAATATGTTGCTTTTTCAAATAAAAATAACTAAACATGAAAGAGAATTATATATATATATATATATATATATGAGAAACAAGATAACATACATACCCAATTTTTCAAATTTGAAAGACTCAAGCATTACAAATTTATAATATTAGTGAATTACAAGGTACAAAACATCTATACTCTATACTACTTTAAAAGTAGCTAGTGGCCGTGAATCCGCCACCGCCACAACAATCCTTTTCATTAACATGTGGGCCTTTATTGTAATTGATATATGGTGGCATGATTTTATTTTAATATTATAAATTTTTTTCCATTGCAATACATGGACACTCAACTAGTAAGGAAAAATATAGGATTATACAAATCATCTCTCTTCATGCTGAAGTTCAATCATCTTCTGTAATCATAACATGTGGATCTGTTGGCTGACATTTATGGGCTTTAGCTTGAACTAGGCTTCAAAATGAGATGTTATTATTGAGATGTTGCTGAGTTGTATCGCGGATTAAATTATTTATTTTTAAATCGAATTAATCTGATACTCCTCGATGCGCATATTGGGATACATTGCTGTATCCCGCCATATTGGATACAATGGTTCATAGCAGACCATAAAAGTAAGGTATGGGCATTTCATTAGCATTTTTAGTCAAAATTCGCGATGTGGCATTCCATTTGGAATTTATTTTCTGAAAGTAATCTAGATTAGTAATCGTAAGAAATTGTGTCGATTTGCTAGAGTTGAATTCATGGGAGAGAAGAAGTTGAAAACAAATATTTTTTACTGTTTTTACTCAAGAGTGCCTCAACACATGCATGTAATTGCAGTTCCCAGGAGCCAATATTGCGATTTATTTACCACTTCCTGCAATTTGCAGAGTAGGATATGTTAACACTTAACAGTTCATACTGATAAAACAACAAACGTGCACGTGAATCTGATCAGATACTCTTGTTAATTTCAACTTGGGAATTAGAAGTGCTCCCCTAACCTGATATGCGCGTTTCAGGTTTCAGAGGAGGTAGAGAAAGCAGATTTCAGGCGATTCAGCGCACCAGAACATGCACCTGCACCTGCACCTCCAAGGTGAGACTTGAGAACATCATTAGTTTTCCTTCATCATGATCACCAAATTCCATTTTTCATTCAGTATCACAGCTCCTACACACTCTTAATTCAAGTGTGGTTCTTTACTTCTTTACTTATTTTATCTGTAGACTGCTAGTAAGCTGGAATCAGCAGCGTCCAAGATATCAACTCATGTTCCTGAATGATCTCAAACCTGTTTACACAATGTTGAAATTGGAAGCCAAGGATGGACAGGCTCTTAAGGTGGCCATATTTGAAAGGCTGGAAAACAATCAAATGGACATTGTCAAGTTTGGTCATCTTTCTTCTGCTAAGGTTGAAGTTGTAGTCCTCCATGGCAACTTCAATGCTAAAAATGAGGAACACTGGACCCCTGAAGACTTCACCAAGCACATAGTATGCGGGCGAGAGAAAAGTGCAGAGCTTCTCACCGGCAACCTGACACTGAAGCTCAATGGAGGGGAAGCTTCCCTTGAAAGTGCAATCTTCACTGATAACTCCAGCTTCACCAGCACCAAGAAGTTCAGGCTGGGGTTGAGGCTTGTCAATGATTCTGGAGATAGGGTTCTTGAAGGAGTCACTGAACCTTTCCGCGTAAAGGAGCGCAGGGTGGAGGGTATGCTAGATTTCCAGATTGTTTGTTTCTTCAGAAATGTGTCTTTTGGAGCTTAGAGCTGAGACTAATAATATTTCATCTTGCTGTTCTTCTTTTCAGGATTTGAAAAGCACTACCCACCAAAGCTGGAAGACGAAGTTTGGCGTTTGGAAAAGATCGGTCGCAATGGTGCTTACCACAAAGCCTTGTCAAACAGTGGAATCAATACTGTGCAAAAGTTTTTACAGGATTATGTTATGAATGAAAAGAAGCTTATTCAGGTACAGGCTCTATGATTTTTTTTCTATCAGTAATACCAGATGATGTTTCCATGAAAATTTGGCTTGATAATACCAGGTACAGTACTTGACAATATGGACTGACAGATGATCTTTGGCTTTAATTTCTCTAGACTTTCAGCAAAATGTCACAGGCAGCTTGGAAAGCCATCATAAGCCATGCCATGACCTGTGAAGTCAGCAACAATCTTTGCTTGTATGAAGTCAAGGGCATCAACATTGGGCTTTTCTTCGACGCGATATATCAGCTTGTTGGGGTGAGATTAGGTGGTTCTTACAAGCCTATAGATGATCTCAGCCAAACTGAGAAGGTATTGTTTCCTCACTTGCATCAAACAGGAGACTTTATGTCTAATATTCTAATAATTTGGTGGTTTCTCTTCACAGAATGAAGTGGATGCAATGAAGCAAGTGGCTTATGAGAATATGAGTGGTGTTCAGTATGGCTATAAGATGGTTAACAACTATCCTGTACTTTTCCGTAGTTTCCATGATGAGGATACTCCTGTGTTGACTAATTTTGTTCCAAATCAGCAGCTCCCAAACTGTGGTAATTTGTTTCTCTGAGAAGTTCAATCACTAGTGGTATTTACTCTCTGGTATTTTTTGTCATGGATGTCAATTGTTGGCAGGTCAATACAATTCATCTCAGCCAGAATTCTCATTTGGTCAAGCATTTGAATCAGAGGAGAATTTTTCTTCATTCCAAGGAGCCCCTAATGTAAGCAAGATTGCTTCAAAAACACAAAATAGTAGATGATAAGAAATGTGTTTATGTATATTGGTCTAAAACTTTATCACCAATTTTCTAGCAGGTTTCCAGACAAAGAATAAAGCCGTCACATATACCTAATACCGAAATAACATATTTGAGTTCAGATACCACTGCATCTGCTGCTCATAGCAACATCCAGATTGATCAGTTTGCTACACAAATTGATCAGTATGGACATAACAAGCCATCTCATTCCTATGAAGAATTGTACAATGTAAGTATTGTTTGTACAAAATACAAAATTGTGTGGCTTTTGTGTTGTGAAGATCCGAATCGAATTGAAACCAAAGAATGCATTTTTCACATTACTTTGCTTTTCACTGAACAAAATCAATCCATTGTGTTTTTGTGCCTGCAGACCTTTTCTCCAGGTCCTTTCCTGCTTCCAAGCAACAGTAAGTACTCTGAATTCTGAAACTTTGTGCTAGAGCTATTTTACTCATTTTGATGCTCACTTGCTGTGGATGGCATAAGCAGGCGAGGATTTCAGTAACCAGCACGAGCTACTAAGCAATGACCAAGCATCACAGCAAACTGCCACTCGAATTCAGCAATCAAGAACAAACAGCTTCGATTCCAGCTCATGCTATCAGCTCGTACAGAATTTCATCATGTCCCAGAATTATAGCAGTGGAGGGGCTGCTGCGCCAATGTCTCCACGCAAGTGGTTCAAGATCAAGGCAGCATTGAAGCTGGCATCTGTGGGGAGGCTATCCAGAGCCTCAAGGGGCACCTCGCATCGTCCCCCGACAAGGCCAATGCTTGTACCAACAACAATATGAGCATGGTGAACTGAAACCAGGATTGTAAAATTTTGCACCAAAGATCCATCCTGGTGTAATGTTCCATGATGTTGTTGATGAAGATGCTCTAGAGACATCTGGTCAATGGAAATCAGTATTGGTTTTGTCAAAAAGTTGGTGTATGTAGTCTGTACATAAAGGAGCTTGTTTGTTCTTCAGTTATTATTTTCATGGAAAATATGAAAATTAAATTGAACCCCACCTCGTGGAAATATTTGATGATTTGTCGCTCTAAAAAATAGCTTCGATCATTTGCCATTTTGGCCCACTGTCATAAACTCAGCTGGCCCTACTTGTCATCCACGCAAGTAGCAAATAATCAAACTGCACAAACTTTTTAGTGGAAAATCCTCAAATCTCCCCTCGTTTCTGTAACTTTTGTATTCTTTGCTTGAGGATTTTTCATAGTAAAGATGCATTTGTTTGCAATGCCAGCAGCTTTGAGGCGACTGTCTGACAACTGACAAGAACATTTCTTGGTAAGAAAGAGTTGGAAGCTGTGTGGTAGGAAGGAATTGCCATTCTCAAATTGATCTTTACCAACAGACACCTTATCGGTCCAACCCCCTAATCTGTTTCCTTCACAAGATCAATGCAATTTTCAGCCAAGTTGGATGAATTGTTCTCACTGAGGACACCAAAATTATCAAAGTTTGCCTTTTTGCATTGAAGTATAATTGTTCTGCACCAGGTGACGTCAAGGCCTCGACTTCTTTGACTGCTCATGTGGAGTTGCTATCCCGACAATTTTCAACGCTAGAATCCTTACCTACCTGCCTGCACGGTCCATCAGATAAAGTATGGGTGTTGCAAGCCTCTAATTTTGAGAAAGTCCTCGAGAATTATGTATTGAGCTAGACATGGCAAGGCTAAGTAGATCAAGGTGTGCCGCTCACATCATGGGCCCCTGTTGTAGACTTCTTTTTATGGGCTGGCGGCTAGGGCTAGGCTGAGGCCCAAGCCGAACCAGTTAAGATAATTCAGTTTAGATTTTCTCCTAAAGGATAGTAGATTAGATTAATAGAATCCTTAGAGATTAAGGGTCTTAGAATTATAAAAGGTAGAGGTAATAGCTATAATCTTTATAAAAGGTCTCCCCGATTAGGGCAAGATTTACCTTCTTAACCTGGCCGATATCAATTTGGTATTAGAACTGGTTGGAACATCGACAACTATGTCCAATTCCACTCAAGATTCTACAACCATGTCCATTGATGAGAAGCTTGACTTCCTCATGGCAGCCGTTACTTAGCTGATGGGCTAGATGACCACGATGAACAACTGCCTCGACGACCATGAATGCAGATTGACGCTGATCGAAAAGAAAATCAATAGAGCATCAGATGGACTTGTTGACCTCAACAATGAGGGCGTCGAGGACAAAGATGACGAGCTGCTTCCTCACCTAGAAAGTCCCGACGATGGAGGCAACCATGGTGGCAACAGTGGTCGTGGAGGGACCCTAAGGCCTGCCCACGTCAACCCATCCTGAGCAGTAGATTTGACTCGGAATTCTAAGGTTTTGGGGGTGGCAGGCCCATGTGCTAGCCCCCCGCGTTCTGCCACATGGCCTGCATGCTGCGGTGTGCCACGCCGCCCGCTGCTTGTCGTGTCTTCACACGCCTATGAGCGCTGCCATTGCCCATGCCTGAATGCACGTCGCCACACCACGAGCGCCACTCGCCGTCAGTGCACCGCCGCCACAACGACCGCCAGCGTCGCCATGTGATGACATGACGTCTAGGGTAGAAACCCTAGCCACCATAGCCAGTGGGCTGTCTAGGCCTTTCATGGGTCACCCAACCACAAAGGAGAAAAGAGGAGCAACAAGTGATTCACAAGTGGTTTCCCTACGCAAAACAATTACAGCCAGCACAACACAGAAAGGTTGGACAAGAGCAGATGAGTTTTTGTTTTTTAAAGGAAAAGTGTTTGTGTTAGATGTCGCATCAGATGATTCCAATAGTACAACTCACGGACGAGTTGTTTGTTAGGGAGGTGGGAAATGTTATAGACTTCTCTTTATGGGTCTAGCCCAACCACGTGAATAGTGCCCTCACTGTAATGTTCGCGTGAATAGTACTACCAAGCATGGTTGTCACGACGCCCTGGCGAAACCAGTCGCCAGAGGACCGACTGGACGCCTAGGCAACCAATCAGCAAACAAAGGTTAGCAAACATGTCCATAGCAGCAGTAAACATAAGTGATAACTGATAAGGCCCTATGCTGCTGCTGCCTGCTGCTGCCTGCTGCGGTGAGGGAGAAGGGGAGGGGGAGAGGATGAGAGAGGCAGAGAGGGAAGCAGAGGCGGCAGCGCAAGGGGAGGGGAAGCAGAGACGGCGGCACGACGCACGGGGAGGGGAAGCAGAGGCAGCGATGCAAGGGGAGGGGAAGCAGAGGTGGCCGGTGGCGCACGGGGAGGGGAAGCAGAGGCGGCGGCGCAAGGGGAGGGGAAGCAGAGGCGGCCGGTGGCGCACAGGGAGGGGAAGCAGAGGTGACAGCACATGGAGAGGGGAAGCAGAGGTGGCCGGTGGCGCACGAGGAGGGGAAGCAGTGGAGGCAGCGCAAGGGGAGGGGAAGCAGAGGCGGCCGGCGGCGCACAGGGAGGGGAAGAGGCAGCAGCGCAAGGGGAGGGGAAGGAGAGGTGGGCGGCGGCGCACAGGGAGGGGCAGAGGCAGCGGCTGGTGGCGCAAGGGGAAGGGGAAAAGTCGAATCAGTGTTGAGGGGGTTAGGGAGACGCCTTAGACACCGAATCTTGCCCTAGTCGTCTGCCTAGAGACGCCTGGAGACCGCCTAGTCGCCATGGGCGACGCCTTGAACCTCTAGGCAGGCGCCTAACTCCACCAAGCGAGGCGAAGAGGCATGGCGCTCGGCGGTGACCGCCTGGACGCCTAATCGGCGCCTAGGCGACGCCATGACAACCATGCTACCAAGTACTGTAGCAGATTAGGAGTAGTAGCAGATTTGATTTAGGGTTAGGAGTTCTATTTCCTTAAGAGTAGATGTGATGCTATTTGTATTATAAATATGGCCCTAGGCCAAAGAAATAAAGCAGTCAAGAAAGATTAGATCAAAGAAGGCTGGGTTGGAGCCCTACCTCGTCTGCGCGGAGACTACCACGCCGACAAGGACAAAGCTAGAAATAGAATACGAGGGGGTCAACTCACGAATGAAATTTATATTAGTTGTCTTATAAAAACTACAAATTCACTTTTTATGGCTAAAGGCTAAATTAATCAACGACTAATTACTACCAAAACTACAATTAAAAAGAAATATTAGATTTTGACACATCAACTATATAAATCACAACAATATATAAATACATTACAAAAAATGAGGACAACAAGATCATGGCCTCATCATCTCTATAAGCTAGCTAGTAACAATAACCAGGATTTATCAGATACATTTTTAGTAAGTTGAGTTTCAAACTGAGAATGCATTTTTTGTTATTGTGTTGATTATATAAACAATATAACAGTAGAAGATGGCCTTCTCATCTACTCATGGACATGCATGATCCATAATGGCACCCTTAAATGTGTTTAAATTTAGACTACCAATCTAAATGTATATTACATGTTTTGCTTTTAATTATTTAGTTCGCACGATTTTGCCAGGCAAGATGCATTACACGAACATCTCTCCAAGAAAAGCAAAGAGAAGAGAGCTTATTACTAGGCTTATACCCCCCTTCCCTCTGCCCCTACACTTTGACGAGGCTAGGGGCTAATTCCGGCCATGTATTTTAGAAATTCTGATACACGTGACAACTTGGTTGTTGTATGTGATAGTTCCTAGCTTTTTATAGACGGATATATGAACATTACATCTTTGCTTGTCGAGAAGATTAAAAGGAATAAAAGCTACTGATGACCATAACTACTCTCAACAAGGCCTCTTTCTGCTTTTTATGGGTGTTCAGAGTTTTTCAGACCAAAAAGGAAATATCTTTGTGATTTCCAATAAAAAGAGCTGATCTATTCTCCAAGAAAAACACCTCTAGGTTTCCAACTTCTTCCATTGGCTTTTCGTTTGATTTTAATATATAATATTAATAGGAGTCGTTCCTGCTGGTTTACATAAAAAACATTTCTTAGTGGCAAAAGAAACAAAAATTTATAGTTAAACATAGACTACAGCCCAAGCCTCCAAGGTCATCTTGTTCCTTCAAAACTCAAAATTGTACCTTTAAGGTCATGTATTTGGTTGCATCCCTTGTTGCGATGGGTGATATACTTTCAATTACTTAAGTTCCTAGCATTTTTTTGAACATAAGGAAAATAGCCAAGTACAAAAAAGGATTAAGAGACCAAAAAAGAGACAGATTAAAAAATGTAAAAGTTTAGCATCCCTGCCCCCCACAAGACTGAATCAAAGTGGGTAAATCTCATGTGTCAGCTGCTGCCCGGTCACAGAGCTCATCCTTTAAAAATATATGGACAGAGTTTGCCAAACTCACCAAGCCTTCAAAGATCCTTGCATTACATCACTTCCAATTTTTCCAAATAGATGCAAGTTTTAGGGGCTGCGCTCCTCTAAAATTCTCCTTAAATTCATTCCTGAAACCTTCCAATCATATACCGCTTATATGTTAAGCATCATGTTCATCACTGATAAAATACCCATGGAAGTGTTTTCCTTCTTCTATCCTGAACTTTCCAATGTCTTGTAATTTACATGTAGAAGAGTAGCACATATCTTTCAATTGCAAATACTCTCCTATTGTGAAGACCTGATCACTTGCCTTTTTATCTCTCTCTCTCTCTCCTATCAGTTTATCTGATAAAAATAATATATATCTTGTCAAAATTGTATTGCTGTAATTTCTCCCAGAGAAAGTTGTACTATTGTGGAGCTTGGATGCATGTATTGATGAAGCATGTACTTGGAAGCAGGGTTTGCAACTTTCGTTTGAGTATAAAATTTTGGCCCCCGGCGGTAGCAAACGAAAATATTGAGAAATACCGACAAATTTGTGTTTCTGAGCCAGTTTGAAAACTCAAAATTCGTGACATTTGAGCAAAATTTCACGAAATTATGAACCGTGCTTGCAAGTAGTTGGGAGAACAATGCTGCTACATTGGCTGGAGTCGGAAAAAAATCAGTTTGTTTCTGTTAAGCAATGTAAATGTGTACTTATGTAAGCTCAGCAAACGAAAATCGATGTGAACTACAGTTTTCCATGAGTTCCACACCTAAGAGTTTTGATTTTTATTCGTTGGATATGTAAGGAAGTAAAAACAAAATGTTTATAGAACAAAGTTAAAGAGCCAGAAGTAAAATCATTTTAGGATGGAGTGAACACTTCTTTTTCTAAGATTTCGTCCTCGCATTTTGTTCGAGTCGAAGAACAAATCACATGATGTCTTCTTTTCACGATAAATTGACATGATTTTGTCATCATCTGACTCATCAACTTCTCCCCCGATTTGTTCCACCAAAAGCAATCATTTTGCATTGGATTTTGATCTGTGCCCTCACTTTGTCAAATGCAAGCGACAAATTTGATGCAAAGAGAGCAGATAATCTGCAAATTCAATACCAGGTTTCTCCTCTTGGAATTCAGGAGGTGTGGATCAGGGCATCTGTGATCCTTTCATTACTGATACCTCTCAATCCTAAATAAGTTCAGTAAAATCTCTAACTGATAGGCACTTATATGAAAGTATTTTTGTTGATCTCATTTGAACTCTCTAAGCTCGAGTATACATGTGGAAGAGCAGCAAAAATCTTCAAATTGCACCTACTCACTCATGGACAGACCAAGCTTGCTCTCTTATCTCTCTTTCACTCTTTCAACGCTTTCATTTCTTCTGACCAAAGTGACATAAATACTGTCAAAATGTACTGCTGTATATCTTGGATGCAATTGTTGATCAAGCATGAACATGCAAGTAGTTCAGAGAACAAAATGCACTGTTACATGCATAACTGGTCTTCTAGCCATGCCAATTTTTAAATTCCATCCTGGCTCAGTTGTGACTGCTGGTATGCTGCTATCTATGATGATATGATCTTGTTCAACCTTGAATAAACTCTTTTCAAATCTCTTACTAACTCCCTGCTCTATTTTCTCCTACCCAATTATCAAACTTCTTTTTGAGGTGTTATAGTGAAAGTTTATTATACTATTTACATAAAGAAATGAAAAAATCATGAAAATCCGAAGGGCATAGAAAAAAATTAATAATTATAGAAAGATAAAGTGACAAATCTAGCCGATGCTTCAACTTAGTGATGCCCACTTAAGGAAGTAAGGCTAGGCCAGAGGAGGTTCATTGCACCAATTCTGTTAGAGCCTAATCTAAAAATTTGTAAACCAACACGATCTTACAAGTAGAGCACTACCTCCTTTGGGAGTAAAATAAGTGATACAATAGACACAAAGCTACTTTGATTACCAATACCTCCCAATCCTATGCAAGAGACCATGCTATGTGCAGCATGCTAAGAATTGCTAGCTATGTTTCTCATGGCTGGAGTTCTAATGGAGACCGAAGTTCTTACCATTGGTTCTCTGCATTGTCTCACCTCCATTTTATGTTCCAAAGCACCACATGTGCCAAATTGTACTGTTTGTTTCATGCCTTGATAGGGGTCATAGATTCCCTGATGGAGACGGGACCTGACATGTGCGAGGACAGGGGACTTTTTCACTATGCAGGGAAGCAAGGCCGAGGCCCCCAAATTATGTAAGGGCAAAGGAGATTTATTTCTCCACCCATAGGGAACTTGTAGGACCCAAAATAGGCCAACGTTGCCACCACTAGTCTCACCACCGACAATCATCATATCCACCCCGATTTGAGATCCTCTATATTTTGGCAATCGCTCCCTCTAGAACATCTGATTGAGATTCGACAGTTCTAGAGGGGGATTTATGCGTGGTGAGACCCACCTCACAACAGTAGAAAGGGGGTTCCATACCATCAGATCCACATTGGACGACATAGATTGATAATTGTAGAGGGAAGTTGGGATCACGAAGTCAGAGGAGCCAGATCCCACCCACCTCTATCATCGTCAACTTGCCTCTGACCATTTGCCATCTCCCCATGGGGCCGTAGTTGGGGTTTGGGGCCTCCATAAGAGCAAGAGCAGGGATGTGGATGAATTTATCCCTATTTGCTCAACTAGGGTTAGGGGCAACAAATTGGAGCTAGGGGTGTGCATGTTCATGCTCAACTTGCTCTTGTCGCACCCCATTAACATCTCTACTTTCTGATAAATTAAGTCCATAACTTTGTACATTTATAATTTCTAGGTGTGCTAACAAAGTGTGCAATCACAAGTAATTGAGAGAAACTTATACTGGAATAGCTTGATAAACTAGTCTTCTTTTCAACAACAACAATTTTTCTATGTGTAATGAAAAAATAATTCTTGGCTCTTTAGAAAGAATTCTCATATACCTTGTGTGTGTTCTTTGTGTTCCAAAAAGAATTATCCTTGCATTACTCATATAGATGAATTATGTGCCAATATAGATGAATATGGGGGAAGATCCACGATATGATTAATCGGTAGGATGATGTGGAAAGAAGAAAATCAGAAGGGATTCTAGGGCAGTTGTGGTTCTATCTAACAAGGGTTTGCATGTCAAAATGAGAAATAATAAATCAATAACCAAAGCCTGGACTAGATAAAACTTTTACTGCTATTGAGAACTTGTTATCTCTTGAGACCTGACTAACTTAGTATACTTAAGAAAACAACGAGTAGAGTAGGTCCTTCATAGCTTTGATTCCCCATACCTCCCAATCCTATGCCACAAACTATATACTTCGTATTCCAATCCCACGTCGTCTCTCCTTCTGTGGCTGACTTCCACGACTCCTGCAATCAATTATCATTCACCTAGGAAGTGACAAAATAGTAAAGTCTATTTAACTATGTCACATAAATCAATTTTTCATTAGGTGTCTACGTGAATTTGACCTTAAAATCCACTACTAGCATCTCTCGGATTTGTATATTTCCGTAGCCTTCAGCGGGGCGATGGCTAAATTGGAATAGATTGTGTGAAACATGATGCTTCAAAATCTTCAACTTAATCAAGCTAGTAGATACATGATTAATGAATTGTATTTTTCTGAATGTATGTGTTCATCAGAAGTGTTCTTAGAACAATTATACCAAAGAGGTTCAATAAAAGCTTCCATTATAATAAAAATGTGTTTGTTAGAAAAGGTGTTGGCGATGTTCTGACATTGATACCGGGCATCCTAGCCACTATGATTTTCCATGAGACAAGGAAATTTTTGCACTTTAGGGCTTGTTTGGGTAGCCCAATCCCGGTGGGGATTTTGGCCCAAACCCTCGGAAAAATCTGGCCCGGTGCTTTGAATCCTGTTGGATAAAGGGAGGCCTTTTGGATGTTGGATGGGCTAAAATTTCCACAGGCTTTTGGATTCCAATTCCAGATGATCCACGGGGAGAGGAAAAACTCATCCTCTCCCATGTTTTCTGTTCCCCACTTCTGCCACTCGCCTGCTCGCACCGCTTCATCGTTGTCACCAGAAATCTCCTCCTACGCTAATGCACGCTCGGTTGCTAGAGACCAACGTGCGGAAGATCCTCCTCTTGCTACACTTGGTGGCCAGAGCTCGACACATGGAAGTTCCTCCTCCTACGCCTAGCGCTCGGTAGTGAGCGCCCTACGCAAAAGCTCCTTGCCCTCCCACACCTAGAGACCAGATCTGACCGCTGCCTCCTAGAGCACATCCACATCTAGGTAATCTCCAGATGTGCCTAATCACCTTCTATCATCCTCCCCTAGCTAATCTTCATATCTCACCACGGTGCACATGGCCACCATCTAGTACTTAGCACCAGTGCATCACTATTGCCCATGCTTGCATCTGCAGAGGATAAGAGAGAGGAGGACTCAAAGGGCATGGCTAGTTGATGCTCATGCTCCTTCTCCCATGGTTGTGTTTTAGGTTTGCTCCAGTTTAGGTGAGAAAAGAGTATGTATTTGTTCTTTAGTTGATTACTATACTAGCTATGTCTAGTGATTAGTATTTGTTACTTATGTATATATGTCTAGTATTTTTTCTATGAACTTTCACAAATCACAACAGATTGCATGAGTTTGTAACTAGACAAGAATATTGTTGGTGTTGTTTTTGGTCACACGCGTGGCCTGGGAGATCTGCTTAACTCTAGTGCAGGTCCTAAATTCTTGGGGTTTTGAGCGTGCCAATCAGTTTGACCCTGCAACCGATAAGGTACAACAAAACAGTTAGTAGGAACATCGATCGGCCGTTGAGACGATGGACATGATATACGCCGATACACGAGTATTGGTGAAGGGTCATCGGGAACGATATGCAGTGCCCGCACCATTGAACTGATGGTGGGGAAAGCAGTGCACTATACGCTCAAGCCGGTCGGTGATCCCCGATGCCAAAGAGATGTAATGTGGAATTAAAAGGTAATATATCGGGTTATACTCTGACAAAATCTAAACCAAGCAGGCCAGGTAATGTATCCATACTATTAAATCATCATGACAACAAGATCAGACCTAACAAAGACAGTCGCTAAATCACAAATAACTTAACAATCCTTCAACATATCGGGCATATTTATTTAGATGACTGATATACAACATAAACCAGATACAATAAACCAAGATGTCAAACCTAATCAATGAAGCCTTGAGCTAGTATACAAGATCTACTTCGATTTAAGAGATCAAAATGATGCAGCCTTAAACCTAGTTAATACACCAAGATAAATCAGTGATTAAACTGACCGAATCGGCATCACAAGAGGTTGAGGCGATGCAGCCTTGGATGACGCTAGCTTAGCCAATTTGATCACCGGGGTGATGGTACTCACTTCTTCGCCAGAGATCATGACGATGCAGCCTAGCTCCAAGTGCCAAGTCCCGCCAAAATTAACCAAGAATAAACAAGGGTGGCGATGGCCGAGAGTAATTTCGTGGTTGTTTTTGTCATCGTGCATGATTTTAACCTAGCTAATAGGTACATATTTATAGTCTGGAGACTTGCTATCCATTACAATTGCAATTGATTCTATTTTTATCTTCGTCTTCCCCTCTATCGACTCCTCTTTATCCAGTCACGTTCAATGGACAGACTCATTTGATCAACTTTGATCGGACTTCTTTGACTTCTATTGACCATGACAGATCCTTACTGGGATTGGGCCTTGACCAATTTCTGGCATCAACAATTACTTATTAGTTACTAAGGTTAATATGTCTATGCACTGAAAAATGGAAAGTCTATCTATTTGCCAATGCCCTTAATACTCTTTTCCTAAAGATATCAATTGATGGTTAATGTTTTCAGGCCATTCCATTACTCTTCACTGTGGCAGTGATTAAGCTAAGTGATATTGCTTTTGCTGTAAGTTCCTTTGCAATCTAAATTGCATAAGGTTTCCGTAGGCCAGAAGCTTTATTTGTTGTGATTGCATTGTTTTATAGGGAAATTCATTACTAGGTAGGCATGTAGTGCTGATGTGCTGATGAACACTGCTATTGTACTTGGAAGTTAAAATGCAATTTCAGATTTTGATTTAAGATGGTTTGTCTTCATATGTGGAAATAATATGCTCGTATTTTGCTATCCTGTTGATGTATGTTGCTATCCATTTGAGCTAAAGATTTGACATTACAAAAAAGATAGGTCTTTTATTTTTTGCTTAGATTGAATAAGAGGATTTTTATCCTCTTTGGTTCCCAAATGCTGGCCGGGAATGTTTCCCAATGGGGAATTCCTCCCTAGGGCTTGTTCGGTTAGCCCGAAAATGGCTAGGTTTGGGCTGCGTTCCCCAGGGAACATCCCAGTCTGGAAAATTTCCCGACCCACAAAAATTGTTGCGTTCAGTTAAGCCCAAAAAATATTTGAACCTAACCCACCTTGGTGGTTTTCCCCCAACCCGGCCCAAGATTCCACCCCTAGGGTTTAGGGGTGGCAACGGGGTGGGGCGGGTCTGGGTTGGTGAATACCAGACTCGAACCCAGACCCATTAGGACCTGGACCTGTTAGCCCCACAGGTGAATTTCTTCACCCGAATCTGGACCCGCAAACTTTTTTTTTCACCCCTGATCTCCATTTGTACTACTAGCTAGCCTTGAACACATGCAAACTTTAGAAATGAGCACATATTATATGATTCACTTTTGCATTGGTTCTGAATCAAAGGGTTTCTTCAAACAATGACATTGGTATTCATGAGGCCTTCCATGCCTAATCTTGTATTCCTAGCATTCTTTGATGAAGGTGATAATCTTAGGACATTCAAGATGCTCCTCTAGGCCGACGGAAGTTAATCGACTTTTTCGAAAGCCGACAAAAATTAAAATTGCCGACGAAATTTTTTTGTTTTCTTGTCGTGAGCCTTCTCCCCCTCCAACTCCTCCAGAACTTTATATGAGAAATTTTATGGTGCATTCTAATGTTAGTAAAATAATCCTAACTCTTGATCTTGTTTCATCCTAGGGTTAAAAATAATTTTTACTATTATCTTAATTAGTGATACTGAAAATTAGAAAAGGTAAAATCAGCCTAAAACTAAATGATGTGGAGAAATAAAATTATAAATTTGTATAGCATGCATGCTGGATATGAGGCGGTGAAAGATATGGATCAATGCAAAATAGTATAATTTTTTATATAATATTCTTATTTAAAAATATGCTAATATTATTAAATATGATATATACAAATATATTTGAATATGTTGTATACAAATAAAAAAATATAGCTTAGTTTAAATACAGGTAACACATATCTTAGACAAAGTTAAACATGCAATTTTGATAGATACACAATTAGTACTAATTGGATTGGTAATAGAATTGACCGATATGGTAGTGAAATTGGTTGGGATGATCAGTTTGACAGATATTGCAATCAAAACTGTACACCACTTAATTTATACTGTTTTTGAATACAAAAGTGGCACATACTAGCCATTCCAACTGTCATTGAAATGGAATTGACAATTTTAATTAACAAGTTTCTAGTTGAAGAGTTGCAAAATCATGTTTTCTCTACTCATAAAGATCACAATACTAGGAGCGCTAGAACATGTAATAATGATTGTGGGATCAACATATACAAATGGTAAGATAGAATGAACCATTTGTACAATCATATATAAACCTACTAATTCACCTAGAGTATTGATCTTATTCTTCCAAGAAATCATAGATCTCACAATATCATATTAGTGGAATTGCTGATGCCTACCATGCATACAGGATACTTGTGGAATGTGATGAATTTGAGGATTGGTGGATGATCAATGTCATGTGTGAGAGCACAAGGAATGGACCAGAACTGAGAAACATGCACTGCTCAACCACCATCTAAAAATATACTCACTTTGTTATGTATTATAAGTAGTTTGGTTTTTATAAGTAAAAAAAATACTAACAATTATAGCATCAAATTATTGTTCGTTAATCAACCATAAAATATGTCTTAGTATTATGTTTATTTGATATCTGACTTTAATAAAAATCAAATGACTAATAATATAAATCTTAGGTGGTAAATATTCTACCTCCAACTATTGAAGTAAATATCACTCTAGCTTCTGTTTTCCCTTTCATTGGCATTAAGGACACAAGTACACAAGTACATATACTGCTTATAAATACAACATACTCCTCACTAAAGTGATTCAGCTCTGCATGTGGCTGTATAATGCAGCAAAGAATTAGTACTACTCAGATCACACCTTTTCTTGGGCAAGTTTGAGCAAATTTAAGATGGGCAAAAATACATAAACATGAGCAAGCTTAGCTACACTGATTCACATTAATGGAAAAAAACTTAATTACTGGTGCCAGAGCAGACAAATTAGTTTTAGTTTTGGTATTAAAAGATCATATTGTTATACAATGTTATAGATAATGTGCTACTTTTGATCGAGCTTTTTTCATAAGGATAAATCAAGAGATCATGCTTTACTTCATATATTCACATGATACAAAAAAGCAAGTATATTTCGCAACAATGCAAGAAATATAGTTAGATTGATATTTGAAACTAATTTTATAAGGTATTTAGGACTTTGATTATCCTTTATATCACAAATGGCAAGCCTACCATTTTTCATTTGATTAGAATTTGACAATTACTGAGTAGGATTTGACAATGGGACTACGTCAATGATCATACGGTAAAAATGATAATACTAGCAAAATCAGAATGCCCATCAAAAGGGGTATCTTTCGGTTGGGTCATCGAAAGGGGTATCATTGAATCTAACTTCCTTATTTAGATATTATATGAACGGGCTTGACAAAATCATTTTATGACTTCCTTCAATCCGATGCCATCCATCATATCCACTCTATTCTGAATTTTTTGATGGCTAATCAGACTGAATTTTGCTATCAAATCCTTCTCCTAGCAACAAAGAAAGTACCTAAATTCTAATGCAGTATTGTAATGTATTTGTGTAGGAGACGACACTTGCACTACCGGAAACTCTCTGTTTGCCGAGTGCCCGTGGCTTTTCCGAGTGCATTCCCTCGGGCACTCGGCAAACCTTGTACACACGGCAAAAACTACACTTTGCCGAGTGTCACGGGGGAGACACTCGGCAAACAAGTGGGAAAATCCCGGGGCACCATTTTTCCTGACGCCGTTGTAACGGTAGAGGGAGAGATTAGGGTTTGCCGAGTGCCACTAACGGACACTCGGCAAACCCTTATATTTGCCGAGTGCCATATGTGAAAACACTCGGCAAAATTAAAATGCTCATTATTTTATGTGAAATCACAATGTAAGCACATATCACATTTTAAACATGTTTTGAACTTGAATTTTTTTTACACTCATAATGCAACCTATGTTAAGCCATGGAAAAGTTTCATATTTTTCTGAGTGGGTTTACTATTTTTAATAAATTAATCATGTTTCTATGATTTACTTCCAAGTGGGTCAAATTTCAACTAAATGTACATGAAATAATGACTCAAAAATTATGAAAAAATCATATTTGTGTTCATGATTACATTTGTAATATTTTACAACTAAATATAACTAAATATTTAAAATCTAATTTACGACACTCGACCGACAATATGCAGATTAATGGTTTTTTAATTATAGAAAATGTAATTGATGCACTCGGCACACCCCCTTCGCCGAGTGCCACGTGGGGCACTCGGCGAAGCCCCACGTGCTACGTGCCACGTGCCCCCCCCGAGCCCCTTCGCCGAGTGCCCCCCGTGGCACTCGGCACACCCCCTTCGCCGAGTGCCACGTGGGGCACTCGGCGAAGCCCGTTAACGGCCACCCCGGCCGTCAACCGGCTAAGTTTGCCGAGTGCTATACGTGGCACTCGGTGAAGTCTATAATGCACTCGGCAAAGACTTTGCCGAGTGCCCGATAAAAAGCACTCGGCGAACCCTCACGTCGCCGACACGGCTAGTGCCGAGTGGGGTTCGCCGAGTGTGGCACTCGGCGAAGCCTTTGCCGAGTGCATTCTGGGCTTCGCCGAGTGCCCTAGGCACTCGGCAAACAGGGCTATTCCCGTAGTGTTGGAAGAACAACAATCACCTAGACCATTCTCTATGCCCCCAGCCCTACATTGTACGTTGTCAAAAGTAGTGAGTTTTGTGTTTCATGGAGCATGAGAGCCGAAGCTCTTTCTAGGCTTCATCTTTATATATACTAAAGCTCTCATATCTGTATGATACCTGGTTTCAAATGCCATTATTGGCCATGGAGACATATAGTTTTGTAGTTTCTGCATTCAATTTTGGATATCTGACTAGCTAGAGACTGGGTATTGTACGTTGTCGAATGCAGTGAGTTTTGTGTTTCATGGAGCATGAGAGCCGAAGCTCTTTCTAGGATTCATCTTTATATATACTAAAGCTCTCATATATCTGTATGATATCTGGTTTCAAATGCCATTATTGGCCATGAAGACATATAGTTTTGTAGTTTCTGCATTCAATTTTGGATATCTGGCTGGCTGGAGACTGGCTGGAGAGAGCAAATTATATAGTGTTCCACCTAGCTATATGTACTTACATCTTCTTTTATAAAGGAAGTTTTATTCAAATTAGTCAGTTATATCAAGGTGATACAATTATGGTAAATATACTTATGTTTTTTTGCATAACTAAGATGCACGCAGCAAAAAATGCACACACACATTTAACTAACAAAAGATAAGGAACTAAGAAAATATTAAGGTCATTAATCTGAAGACTATCGTCACCCATGCTCTGCATAAAATGCTAACTAACTATCTTTTCTAAATGTTGACATGCCATAATAACGAACTCCCGTGAGTTAGATTTTTGAATGATGATCAATGAATAGAGACAATGAAATAATAAAAATATGACCCGTAGAGAAGAGGAAATTATTGTTTTTGTTAAATGTCATATCATTTCTGCATAACCAAAACGACCAGCAAGCGGCAACCGCTCCTAGCATAACATGTGCTTTGAAGTCATTCTGATTCTCTGAATTCAATCATCAAACATCAAACATGTACTTACATCTAGGAACTCTTAATTAATCTTAGATTTTTCTTAATGATATACTTAGTTAACTTCCTTTAATCAATCTCTATCTATATTCATATGGCAAAATGATGATACTAGTAAAATCGGAATGCTTGTCGAAAGAGGTATCACTGAATCTAACATCCTTGTTTAGATATTATATGAATGGGCTTGATTAAATACTTGCAGGTTCTTCCAATGTAGTGCCATCCTGCATATGTCCTCCATTTTTCTAATGGCTAATCAGACAGAACTTTGTGATCAAATCCTTCTCCCAGGAACAAAGAAAGGATCTGAATTCTAATGCAGTACTGTAATGTATTTGTGTAGGAGACTACACTTGGAAGAACAACAATCACCTATACCATTCTCGATGCCTCCCAACCCTACATTGTAGGTTTGTCGAAAGCAGTGAGTTTTGTGTTTCATGGAGCATGAGAGCCAAACTCTTTCCAGGCTTCATCTTTATATATATTAAAGCTCTCAGTATGATACCTGATTTCAAATGCCATTATTGGCCATGAAGACATATAATTTTGTAGTTTCTGCATTCAATTTTGGATATCTAGCTAGCTGGAGAGAGCAAATTATATAATGTTCCACCTAGCTATATGTACTTACACCTTTTTTTTGATAAAAATGCTTTATTGAAATTATTCAGTTATATCAAGATGATACAATTGTCATGAATATACTTCTTATTTATACACAACTAATATTCAATCTGAAGACCAGATCGTCACCATGCTCTGGATAAAACGCTCACTAACCATCTTTTCTAAAGGTTGACATGCCACAATAATGAATTCTTGTGAGTTAGACTTTCTAAATGGTGATTTATGAACGGAGCCAATGAATTAATAAAAATATGACCCATAAAAGAGAGGAAATAATTTTTTCTGTTAAAGATCATAACATTTCTATATAACCAAAATGACCAGCAAGTGGTAGTCGCACCTAACAGAACATGTGCTTTTAAGTTGTTCTGTATTCTTTGAATCCGAACATCAAACATGTACTTACATCTAGGCACTCTTAATTAGTCTTAGATTTTTCTTAATGATATACTTACAAATGAATTAGATATTGTCCGAAACTTCATGGCTTTCTATCAACTTTCAAAAAATGAGAGAAAAAACACACATTTTTCTCGGTGATGCATTTGCAAATCGATTACATTGTGTGAACCTTAATTAACCTAGGTAATACAGAGCGGTGTGGTGCTATATAATTAAGCCCAAATTTAGCATGTCATGAGTTCATCATACCTCAACAGAGGTAATCAGACGGCCTGAAGAAGAGAGAGCTGCATCCATGGCTAAAACGTGGGTCCCATGCAATGGTGAGAGTATCCGTTCCCGCCAAAAAAAGGACGCCAACCACCCGACCACAATGGCCACCACCCGGACGCACGCGCTGCCGAACGCCACGGTCACCGCCTCATCTCCGCCGCTGACTATATCTACCCCACTCTCCACCCTCCATATAGGCAGGCACCATTGTAGGGAGTGGCCCGCCTCTCTTTCCTGCACCTCCAGCCATGGAGGCCGCCGGCGTGCGCTGCCGCCCGTGCTGCCTCGCCGTGGCTGCCTTGCCTCAGCACCATTGTCGTTTTTCTCGCGGTGACCGCGGCCACCGCGCTCTCGGATGCTGGGGCATAGCTAGGGGTGGTCCAGGTAGGCCCAAGACCACCCAAAAATGACCCATTAAGATGTTAATATGTTTATTTTCATGTTCAAATCAATTTCAAAGTGTATAACAACCTAATTTATATTATTTTACAATGTTATGATATATTACCACTATATTTATATTTAATAGTTTTGCATAAAAATATTTTATATGTATATATAAAATTTATGATGGTACACAAAATTGAGTGTATATTAACTAGGCTTACCCAACAATGTCATCCTACTGGCTGTTGTCCCCTTCGGGAGGGTGACGACATCCTCCCCGATGACTTCGAGTTTGACATGCACGTCTACGTCACCTTCACCAACGAACGCCTCCACCGTGCCTACATCGCGCTCCGTGTTCCGCCATGCCATCTACTCCGACCCCAAGAACTTCACCACCGGGTGGGTCGGCGCTGACGTGTGCTCCTACTTCTGTGTCGCCTGCGCGCCAACACTCGATGACCCTAACACTACCGTCATCGCCGCCGAGCTTGGCCTGGTCACCGATATCGCCTTGTTCCACATCAACTCCAACCGTTTCTGTGGCATCATCCCCAAGAGCTTCTCGAAACCGACGCTGCTGCATGAGCTCCATGTCAGCAACAACCGCTTCGTCGTCGTCTTCCCAGAGGTGGTGCTGCAGATACCAGTGCTCAAGTACCTCGACCTCTATTTCAACGACTTCGAGGGCGAGCTAGCTACCGCTGCAGCTGTTCGAGAAGAGCTTCGATGCCATCTTATTCGTCAACAACAACCGGTTCGTCGGCCCCATCCCGGAGAACTTCGGCAACTCGACGGCAACTGTGATGGTGCTCACGAACAACCAGTTCATCGGCTGCATCCCGCGCAGCGTCAGCCACATGAAGGACACGCTCGACAAGCTCGTGCTGCTCAACAATTGTCTCGAAGGCTGCATGCCGCCGGAGGTCGGTGAGCTTGTGTCAACACCGCAGTGGTGTACGTCAGAGGTAACCTTCTCGCCGGCGCGCTGCCGGAGGAGCTCGCCAACACGAGCAAGCTGTTGAAGTTAGCCGTTGGCGAGGCTCCAGGTTGGAATCAAAGCAGCAAAGATGATCGCTGGAACTGAGGAAAGAAATCAAGGCTAGAGTATTCCAAATTTATGCAGTAGCTAAGTTTGGTAGATTGCTCACTGATTGATGCGGCTAGAAATGCATTGCCTTGTATTAAACTTTCCAAATAGCAAGAAGATCAAATAAGAAAGCAACGCACAGAATTTCAGTGCTGCTGTTTTTTTCCTGAAAACACTGTTTATCTTCAACCTCTGGCTTTGCTCTCTGTTCATCGTTCTCCAGGTGTGTACGATCGTGATCCTGCCAACATTTGGTATCAGAGCGATGTCGATCGTACCGGCGGACACAGCTAGGGGGAGCACGGGAGGTGTGTTCTACCCAATGCTAACTGCAACCAACTACACCAGTTGGGTGATCCGGGTGCAGGCGATGATGGAGGACCAGGGAGTTTGGGAGGCGGTGGAGCCGGCGGCCGGGGAGGACGTCGACATCAGGAAGGACAAGAAGGCCAGATCAAATCTTCTCCAAGCATTACCAGAAGATCTTCTGATGCAAGTGGCGAAGAAGAAGACTGCGAAAGAAGTTTGGGACTGTCTCAAGACAAGATTTGTCGGCGAGATTCGTGTGCGTGATGCGCGTCTGCAAACATTGAAGGCTGAGTTCGACGGCATGCGCATGGGCGACGGTGAGTCCCTGGATCAGTACGCGGGACGTATTTTTGCCATGTCAGTCCGGTACTCGGCATTGGGGGCTACTCTTGATGACAAGGCAATGGTGAAGAAATTGTTCGACACCGTCCCTGAGAAGTTCATCAATATTGTTGCCGGTATTGAGCAGTTCTATGACCTCGATGAGATGCCGTTTGAGGAAGCCATAGGTCGTCTCAAAACCTATGATGAGCGCACACGCAAGAAGAGCTCCAGTGGCAGCGGCAACGCCGATGCTCAAGTGCTACTCACCCAGGCGGAGTGGGAGGCACGGTTTAGGAAGGAAGGCAGTGAAACAAATTCATTCCAGAAGAAGAGGGACTCTGGAAGTGGCGGCAACCGTGGCCGAGGAGGTCGTGGGCGTGGGAGAAGCCGTGGCAGGGGAAGTCAAGGCGGATCACCTCACAAGGATGGGGCAAGTGGCTCCAGCAATGGTGGACGAGACAAGAGCCACATAAAATGTTTCAACTGCGCTAAATATGGTCACTATGCTAGCCAGTGCCGCAATCCAAAGAAGAAAGAGGAGGAGGCAAATCTCACCAGAGCTGATGACGCTGATCCAGCGCTACTGCTTGCAGTGACTGAAGAAGGGGCAGAAGTGGTGGAACAGACGATCGTGCACGAGGAGTACGCGTGGCCGAAGCTGCTGCTGGCAGATGGCGGGGCAACAAGCGGAGACAATTGGTATCTTGATAATGGCGCTAGCAACCATATGACCGGCGATCGCCACAAGTTTAGGGAGTTGGACGAAACGATCACCGGCAGTGTAAAATTTGGTGATGCTTCATCGGTACAGATCAAAGGGAAGGGATCAATTTTGTTCTCCTGCAAGAATGGTGACCAGTGGTTGCTTGATGATGTTTACTACATCCCTAGCCTTCGCTGCAACATGGTGAGCTTGGGACAACTCACTGAGATGGATCACCAGGTGGTGATGAATGGCGATGTGCTTGAAGTATTCCAGAGATATCCATGGCGATTGATCATGCAGGTGAAGCGCACATGCAATCGACTATACAGAATTGAGCTCAAGTTAGCACATCCAGTGTGTTTGCTAGCAAAACTTGAGGACCCAGCGTGGTTGTGGCATGCACGGCTAGGTCATGTAAATTTCCATGCAGTGAAGAAGTTGGCGGATAAGCAGATGGCAATAGGAGTTCCTATGATCTCTCATCCCAACCAACTGTGCAAGGCATGCTTGGTGGCCAAACAGATCAGACAACCATTTCCAGCAATGGCGCAATTCCGAGCAGAGGAGCCACTCGAGTTGCTGCACATGGATCTGTGTGGCCCAATCACACCGACAACCATGGCCGGGAACAGATATTTCTTCCTTGTAGTTGATGACTTCACTCGCTGGATGTGGGTGTTCGTAATCAAGACGAAGGACCAAGCGCTGCCAAGTTTTATCAAGCTCAAGCCTCTGGCTGAAAATTTGGTTGGACGGCGCATCAAGACACTACGATCTGATCGTGGTGGGGAGTTCCTATCCGGTGAGTTCAAGCAGTTATGTGAGGAGGCCGGAATCCAGCGACACTTGACGGCTCCCTACTCGCCGCAGCAGAACGGTGTGGTGGAACGCCGGAATAGGACTGTGATGGCCATGGCGCGCTCTCTGCTCAAGGGTATGACTGTGCCCAGCAGAATGTGGGGGGAGGCGGTGAGGCATGCTGTGTACTTGCTAAACCGCCTGCCAACGAAGACGATGGGAGAACGCACCCCATTTGAAGCTTGGACAGGAAAGAAGCCGCAGCTGGGACATTTGCGTGTGTTCGGATGTACTGCTCATGCCAAGAACACGACGCCGAATTTAAAGAAGTTGGACGACCGGAGCTCTCCATTCGTCTACTTCGGTGTTGAAGAAGGGAGCAAAGCACACCGTTTGTATGATCCTCAGCGCAACAGAATCACTGTAAGTCGTGATGTTGTGTTTGAAGAAAATGTTGCATGGCAGTGGAATGGTGAAATTGCAGGAATAACAGAAGAACCAATTGAGTTCTATGTGGAGGAAAATAATGACGCCATGGAGGAGCCAAGCACGCACATGCCTCATACGGTACCAACCACACCTTGCTGCCAAAGTCCAGAACAAAATGAGGAGGGTCCAGGACAACAAGTACTTGAAGAAATCACTCCGGCACGTTCAGGTGGATATGAAGATACAGAAGCAATGCCAAGACTACCAGCATCACCACCATCTCCAGGAACAGGAGCTACTAGGACTGCTAGTGATCAAGAAGTTGATAGCAGTTCTAGTGGTCTCTACAAGTCCACTCGCTACAGAAATATCAACGACATCATGCGGGATGCCCCTCGCATTGACCTGATGGAAGATGAGGAGGATGGCGAGCTGTACCTTGCAGAGACGGGGGAGCCAACGTGCTACCAGGAGGCCTCTGGCTGACAGGCATGGGAAGATGCCATGAAACAGGAGATAGAGTCCATTGAGAAAAACAGAACATGGGTACTCAGCACACTGCCTGCTGGACATAGAGCTATCGGGCTCAAATGGGTGTATAAACTGAAGAAGAACACAAATGGTGAAGTGATTAAGTATAAAGCAAGACTAGTGGCGAAGGGTTATGTCCAGCGGCAAGGAGTTGACTTTGAGGAGGTATTCGCGCCGGTGGCGAGGCTTGACACAGTGCGTGTTGTATTGGCAATTGCTGCTGATCGTCACTGGCAAGTACATCATCTTGATGTAAAATCAGCATTCCTCAATGGTGATCTCGAAGAAGAAGTGTATGTGGCTCAGCCGGAAGGCTACGTCCAGAAGGGAAAAGAGCACTTGGTGCTGAAACTGAGCAAAGCCTTGTATGGACTTCGACAGGCGCCACGGGCGTGGAATCTGCGCCTGGACAGGAGCTTGAAGAACCTTGGGTTCACTCGGTGTGCACAGGAGCAAGCAGTATACACTCGAGGCAGAGGACAGAGAGGTATCATTGTTGGTATATATGTTGATGACTTGATTGTGACAGGGGAAGACCCGAATGAAATCACAGTATTCAAACAACAGATGATGAGAGAGTTTGAGATGAGTGATCTTGGACTGCTCTCGTACTACCTTGGCATCGAGGTGGCTCAGGAAGAAAGTGGCATTACCATCAAACAAGCAAGCTATGCCAAGAAGATTCTGGCCCAGTTCGGGATGATGGAGTGCAATGCTACCTTAATTCCAATCGAGCCACGAACTCAGTTACACAAGGACGCAGGTGGACTCCCAGTTGATGCAACAGAGTATCGGCGTGTTATCGGTTGTCTACGTTATTTGCTGCACACCCGACCGGACCTCTCCTACGCGGTTGGGGTTGTGAGCAGGTTCATGGAACGGCCAACAGTTATCCATCTCAAGGCGGTGAAGCAAATTCTGAGGTACCTAAAGGGGACAATCGACTTCGGCCTTGTATTCCCTGCAGGTAGTGGTGCAGTTGAGATCACCGGATACACAGACAGCGACTTGGCAGGAGATGTTGATGATCGCCGCAGTACGGGTGGTATGGCGTTCTACATCAACAACAGCTTGGTCGCATGGACCTCGCAGAAGCAGAAGACGGTGGCGTTATCATCCTGCGAGGCTGAGTTTATGGCTGCTACTACTGCAGCATGCCATGCAATCTGGCTCAGATCACTCCTGGGAGAAATGCTTGGCATCGGGGAAAAGACAGTGAAGTTGTTCGTCGACAACAAATCAGCAATAGCACTAATGAAGAATCCTGTGTTCCACGGGAGAAGCAAACACATCGACACTCGCTATTATTTCATTCGTGAATGCGTCGACGCTGGACAGATTGTGATCGAGTTTGTTCGTACTGAAGAACAGCGGGCGGACACTCTAACGAAAGGTTTGCCGGCGGCAAGATTGGTAACAGCAAGATATCTGTTGGGCGTCCGTAATCTTGAGCCACGCCAAGTCTAAGGGGGAGTTTGTTGAAGTTAGCCGTTGGCGAGGCTCCAGGTTGGAATCAAAGCAGCAAAGATGATCGCTGGAACTGAGGAAAGAAATCAAGGCTAGAGTATTCCAAATTTATGCAGTAGCTAAGTTTGGTAGATTGCTCACTGATTGATGCGGCTAGAAATGCATTGCCTTGTATTAAACTTTCCAAATAGCAAGAAGATCAAATAAGAAAGCAACGCACAGAATTTCAGTGCTGCTGTTTTTTTCCTGAAAACACTGTTTATCTTCAACCTCTGGCTTTGCTCTCTGTTCATCGTTCTCCAGGTGTGTACGATCGTGATCCTGCCAACACAAGCTCGAGCAGCTCGACGTGTCAAGGAACCTACTCACCGACGCTGTGCCAGAGTCCATCTGCGAGCTCCTGACGCTCACCAAGTTGAGCTTCGCGTACAACTTCTTCAATGTGGAACTGCCGGCGTGCGTGCTGGCGAAGGATGCCGAGGTGGAGCTAGACGACATGAGCAACTGCCTCGGCGGCGCGCGCCCAAGTCTAAAGACATCGTGTTAGCGTCTTAGGCTTTAGCTCCACCTATTCTCGCCCCATGTTCAGGCGTTCATGTACATCTGACGCACCTTTTTAAGCAGAGAGCCATTTTTATCCCAAAAGACCGGCATGAGGGGAGATGGCTAATCTCTCTTATAAGGAGCTCGTAGCCCCTTGCGTGGGCGAGGTGGGACTAAAGTTGGCTGGCAACACCCTAGTCTAGACGCCATCACATCCCACCCCCTAGGAATCCCCCAGGTAGGCATGGCGATGCTGGCTTGATACCAGTTGTTAGCGTCCTAGAATTTAGCTCCACCCACCCTGATGTTAGGGTGTCTGGATTAGGGTGTTGGCAGCCAACTTTAGTCCCACCTCGCCCATGCAAGGGGGCTGTGAGCTCCTTATAAGGGAGAGTAGTCATTCTCCCTCGGGCCGGTTTTTCGGGATGGAGAGGGCTCTCCGCTTAAAAGGGTGCGTCGGATACGCATGAACGCCTGAACGTGGGGCGAGGGTGAGTGGAGCTAAAGCCTGGGACGCTAACAACTGGTATCAGAGCTAGCATCACCATGCCTACCTGGGAGGCTTCCTAGGGGGTGGGATGTTATGGCGTCTGGACTAGGGTGTTGCTAGCCAACTTTAGTCCCGCCTCGCCCACGCAAGGGGGCTACGAGCTTCTTATAAGGGAGAGTAGCCATCCTCCCTCAGGCCGGTCTTTTGGGATGGAGAGGGCTCTCCACTTGAAAAGGTGTGTCGGATGTGCATGAACGCTTAAACGTGGGGCGAGGGTGAGTGGAGCTAAAGCCTGGGACGCTAACACATCGCTCGAGTGCGCGCCCGTGCTCGCGCGCCATGTCGACTATCGCACGAACGTTTGCTCGGTTCGCCCATCACCGAAGCCGACTCTGATACCGCCGCACACGCCTTCTAATAAGTTGTCCCTACCGGAGGTCAGCCCGAACAATCCACCAACACCATCGCCCCGTATACCGGTGAAATCATCACTACCGCCGGAACCAGTAATCTCGTCACCTCCAATGGTGAAATTTCACCCGCCACTAACATCAGTGAGCTCTCCACCTCCACTAATAAGATTCCATCCACCACCGATGAGATCTTCACCTCCACCAATGAAATCTCCTCCGCCACTGGTATCAATGAGATCTCCAACTCCATTGGTGAAATCCCCGCCACCGCTAGCACCAGTGATCTCTCCACCTCTACTGGTGAAATCTCCTCCACCATCGACACCAATGAGCTCTCCACCTCCACCTATAAAATCCCCTCCACCACCTACACCAGTGAGCTCTCCACCTCCACCGATAAATTTCCCTCCACCACCCGCTCTAGTGAGCTCTCCATCTCCACCGATAAAATCCCCACCACCTCCATCACCAATGAGTTCACCACCTCCACCAGTGAAATCACCACCACCACCTGCACCAATAAGCTTGCCACCTCCACCGATGAAATCCCCACCGCCACCTGCACCAGTCAATTCACCTCTATCGATCAAATCTCCACCTCCATCTACATCAGTTAGTTCGCCACCTCCGCCAATCAAATCCCCACCGCCACCCACACCAGTAAGCTCACCACCTCCTTCACCAACCGCTATCAGTTTTCCACCTCCACCTCCATCTCCAATGATCTCATCGCCTCCACTGGTTCAATCTCCACCACCACCACTTGTTGTACCATCGTCGCCGCCACCGGCACCATCACTACCGTCTCTAGCCTCGGAGGAGCTGCCAGTTATCCTACCGCTGATCTTGAGTCAAACCTACACATCTCCACCGCCGCCTCAATTCCAAGGATACTAAAGCAGCGTGACACCGGCGAGACATCCATGACGATGATGACGAGGAGGAGTTGTGATCATCAACTCATCACAACACAATGCAATGTCTGCCTCCACTTTCTCGCAATCTCATGTACTCCTCGCATGTAGGGATGGAAATTATACCCGTGTACTCATTTACCCGCGGGTAAAAACCCTATTAGGGTCGGGTTTGTTCCATTTTTTATACCCGCGGGTATGTTAATGGGTCAAATCTTATACCCGACTGGTAAATGAGTACGGGTATGGGTATTTAGTACCCATACCCACTTTACCCATTTACCCGTTTACCCGGAGTATATAAACCCATTCCAAAAATCAAAACGCTAATTCTAGGTTCCTAGGCTCCCAGCCACTGCCTCTCACCCCGTCACCCGTGACCCCTCCCGTGAATCCCTATCGCGGAGCCACCTCTCTTGCTATTCTCCAGTTCTCCATAGATAAACTGTCGTCGTCTGCACCATCCGCCGTCCGCGTCCGCGTCATCCGCCATTCGCCGAACGCCGTCGCCTAGGAGGCAGGGCATGCACCAACGTCCGTCGAGCTCATTGAGAAACCAAGTTGAGATGTGCCTTGGTTTCAAGTCTGTGATGAGTGATTGACAAGTTACCTTCTGGGCGAAGGGGTCCCTCCGAAGGGATTTAGAGGGTGTTTACCAAAGGGATTCAGAGGGTGTTTACCGAAGAGTTCGGTATTTGCTGGCTACAACGGAGTATGTCTTTCAAAGGGATCCGGTAGAATACAATGAGAAGTTTGTACCAAAGGGCTCAGTACTTTGGGCGGTACACTGGAGTATGTAATGAAGGTTGTTTACCCGGAGAGGTCTTCGGGGTACTGGAAACACTTGTCTGCTTGTCGGTGGTGTGTAGGTGACTTCTGAGGCGACGGGCCGGTTCACAACAAGTGAATCTGGGTTGAGCGGGAGGTTTGATGCCAAGCGAGCAGGGAGCTCTGTCACAGAGGCTGCGTGGGATAGAGGTCGGTCCTCGGGTCAAGGTACGCTAGGCGAAGGCAGAAAGTACGGAGGGTGGCTCCGGCCGAAGGTACCCCGAGGCAAAGTCCTCAGAGGCGGGGCACTTCGAAGGGTGACTCTGAAGGAGTGACTTCGAAGGATAGAGGACGAAGTCTCCTCAGGAATGAGAAAGGCTCACAAGTGTGCTCCGAACGGAGACACTTGGAAGGACACCTGAAGAATGTCTCAGAAGTCAAGGTGCATTGAAGGCATGGTCCGGGTAAGGCTCTTTGGGAGTGTTCTAAGAGCAGAGACACTACGAAGGAGTGCTTATGGAAGTGCTTCATGCGGAGTCCTTGGATGAAGGAGGGAGTTCGGAAGGAGGTAAAGATACTTCGAAGGTGGGCATTTAGAGTTTGGATGATGAAGTACTTCGGCTATACATAGCTTTGATACATGGACAGATGGAGTCCGAGTTGGGAGTAGCTGCGAAGCCGTGGTGGTCCACTCCGGAGGTGATGGTGCGAAGGCTCAAGGGCTTTGATGGCTTCGGCTCAAAACCGTCAATGTATCGAAGACTGACTTCGGTGAAGCGAAGGTCTTCGGGTTCGAAACATGTCACCGAAGCCTCTACACACTTCGTGTGTGAAGGGGGCTCCAGAAGATTCCGCTTTGCAAAAGTTGATCGTGTCTACTCTGCAAAAGCCGATACTATCTCCTCTGCGAAGCTGACAAAAGGAGCTTCCAATAAAGTGGACTATCATCTGTACCCCTATGTCTGGCAGAGACAAAATCACTGTAAACCCTAGGGGTATTGTAGTCTATTCGCAAGTCAGAGTAGTGCCTATAAAGGAGAGGCAGTCTAAGGGCTAGGGCAACATTGTGCACTCTTTTAGAACCTTCTGTTTCCCTATAGACTTGGCCAACCGCCATGAAGTGTTCTCTGAACTTGTGAGTTTTTGTGTTCCCTGTTCTAAGCAATGAAATTTCCATTCTATTTTTTATCTATTGCTTGAACTTGTATCTGTGGTTTGCACTGTATGAGTTGAGTTTACTGCGTTTCACTTCGTTCTCTCTCAACGAGTTCTTAGTCTGGTTCAACTTCAACAAAGTTTGTTTTCAACTCATTCGTGTGATTTTTGTGAGTATCTCAATGTATGTTCGCTCTATGTAAATCGGAGGCAAGTCCTCACTGATTACCAGCGAAGCACTGTGCGAAGTGTGGATTGGAGGTCTTGTCTTTCCTCTTAGCCAAAGTCCTCAGAACAGTCAGTTTTATGTTTTTAGCTCTCCGAAGTGCGAAGCCTAGTACCAGTTACTAGTGAGGAGTATTTGTTCTAAGTTCTCAGAGGGAAACGTACTTATGCGACGTACAATAGTGCGAAGCCTACTCGAAGGCACCTCGTGTGCGGAGCCTGCACTATCTTTGTAGAGTTCGGTGCGTTTTTGGGTTTCTGAGTGCGAGCGAAGTGTTTTGATCTTTGAACTTTTACCCTATTCGAAGCCTGTGTTCGATACCTCCAAACCAGATACTTCGAAGGGTGTGTTCGAAGCTTGTTCAACAAAACAAAATTTTAAAAGCTCCCATTTGCCCCCCTCTAGTCGCCTGTTGAGGAGCCATGCTGAATAGCGTGAGCCTCATGGCTCTAGAAGTGATGAGTCATTGTCAACGATAGTCAAAGAGGACAAAAGAAGAAGAAATCTGCTGTTTCATGGGCCGCGTGTGACTCAGGTACACGGGCAGCGAGCGACTGTCGGGCAGAGGAGGCTGCGAAGTCAGGCTGGCCCAATCCGGGTACATGGGCCAGAAGCAGTAGAAGACCCACTGGGCTGTTGACCAGGGTTGACTCAGGTACACGGGCAGCGAGCGACTGTCGGGCAGAGGAGGCTGCGAAGTCGGGCTGGCCCAATCCGGGTACATGGGCCAGAAGCAGTAGAAGACCCACTGGGCTGTTGACCAGGGTTGACTCAGGTACACGGGCGGTGAGCGATTGCCGGGCTGAGAGAGCTGCGGAGTAGGACCGGCCCAATCCGAGTACCTGGTGCAAAGTCAGTGGAGGCTTTGTCAGTTTCGGCGCAAAACTGACAACCGTTGATTCTGTATCCGACTGTCCTGAAGAGAAGCCTTAGTCGCTACGAAAGCTTAGCTTCCGGATAAGTCATCTGTAACTCTAGGCCCACAGTCAGTCAGTCGTGTCTGTAAAAATACCTAAGGGCAGTAGAGTCTTTTCCTTTATTCTTGCGTCTGTAAAAACCCTAAGGGGCAGGTGGAATGTTCCTAGTGTTGGGAGCCTATAAATAGGACCCCAATCCCTAGGGTTTGGACTACCCTTTTGGCTGAATTCAATACTACTCCTTTGGGTCACTTTTTGTCTCTTGCTTTTTCTCCCTTCTCCCCTCCTGTTCTTGCTTGCGCCGCCAGGGAGTTTTTGCCCCTATTTTGTTGCCTTGCATTTATTGTTGTAGTGAAGGTCCTATTCCCAAATCGTGTGCAGCAACTGCAGAGTTTTAATGGCTTCATTTCATTCGCACAGCAAGTCTTTCCATGATTTTTGAGGCTTCGGAAGCTTCTGCTGGGTGTGTTCTTGTCGCGCCCCGATTTAATAAATCAGGACTTTATTGAAATTCCATAGAAAATCAATAAAACAAGACGTTCATCATGCGACCACGTACAATACGGGCAATCATTCACGGTTCGTAGACCGCATTAATACAAAAGTGAAATAAAGGTGAAGAGAAACTAATAAAATAAGGGTCCTAGATGAACGCCTCCTTCCAGTCTCGCCTTGACTGGGTCGCTACTCCAGACCTTCATCCTCCTCGTAGTAGACGGGCTCTGATGGTGTAAGTCAACGGGGTGAGTACAGATGTACTCAGCAAGCCACCGAATGCAAATATTATGCAAGGTAATAACAAGGGAGATAGTGGCTAATTTTGCGGAAGCGAGTAATTTGTAAAGCAATTTAATGTGAACAATTTATTAGTGCTGAAACGTAAACATGTGTATGCATCATCATCTTCTAACTCGAGGAGTACGTTTTACCTCCTCGCACAACAGTCCTTACATGCCATGAATAACTCAATCCTTCAAACAATTGTAAACTAACTGCGAGTAGTCACACAACCCGCCCTTGACCGTGGGCTCGGCTTTTCGAAAAGATTGATTTTACTCTGATCAGAGATGTACCACTGTACCCACAAGGCACGCACTCATCACTTACACCAAAGTGTAACGAGATGACCCATTTCACGGGAACTCGTGCCAAAACCTTCCATATAGTCCTCCCCGACCCAACAGCACCCTCTTATGGGTTTCATATGGTGTCCCGACGCATCGGAGCCCCACCATACCCCCCCTTGAGCCTCGTCGGTACAAGTCGCCCGCAGGCTAGCCCCTTGCCCCCTCCTCTATGGTGCATCCAGCTGGAGTATTCCATACTTCCAGTTAGGACTTACCCATTAGACTTGTGGTTGGTACGGAAGTGCTTTGCAACAGATCCCGCAGACCGGTCCTTATAGTGCCCCGGGTGCGACAAACCAGTGCAATCTCTCTTTTCATGCTGACCCACCAATAACGTTCCTTCAGGTCCTGGTACATCTTGGTACTGCCGGGATGAATGGAGTACAACGTCTCGTGGGCTTCTCTCAGGATAAGGGTCTTTATCTCTGGCTTATCCGGCACACATATCCGGGTTCCAAACCATATGGTGCCGTTCTCGTCCTCTGAAAATCCTGGGGCCTTTCCTTGTCTCATGTTCTTCCTAATGGCAGCTATATCCGGGTCTTCCAATTGAGCTTCGCGGATTTGCTCGAACAAGACAGGTTGAGTCTCCAAGGTGGCTAGATATGCTCTTGTGGTTAACCCAAGATTCAACTTTTCCATTTCTCTACATAACAGGGGTGCGTGTTCTTGAATCATCATGGTTGTGCAATATCCCTTGCGACTTAATGCATCAGCTACCATATTTGCTTTTCCGGGGTGGTAGTGAATACCTAAGTCATAGTCCTTTATCAGTTCCAACCATCGTCTTTGCCTCAGGTTAAGATCTGGCTGTGTGAAAATGTACTTCAAGCTCTTGTGATCTGTAAAGATCTCACAGCGATTTCCAACCAAATAGTGCCTCCAAATCTTAAGGGCGTGTACCACAGCGGCTAATTCCAAATCGTGGGTCGGGTAGTTCAACTCATGAGGTCTCAACTGACTGGAGGCATAAGAGATAACTTTTCCATCTTGCATAAGAACACATCCCAATCCTTGGCGGGATGCGTCACAATAGACATGGAAGTCTTTCCGGATATCAGGTAGGGTCAGTATGGGTGCATATACCAAACGGGTCTTGAGGGTGCGGATGAAGACGCTGTGGGGACTCCCTGGAGTGCGCATGGGCATGAAGGGGTAGACGGTGTCGCGGAGGTGGCAGTCGTAGACCAGTCGAAGCTCGGCGAGGGCCTGGAGTGCAGCGCGCTGGCTGGCCACCACGAAGGAAGGTCCTCCGACTCCATGGGTGTAGAAGGGTGGCTGTGTGGAGGAGGGGCGGATAACAACCGTGACCTCGCAGTAGCTCTCGCTCGCATCGGGAAAGATCCCGTGGAACGCAGGCTCATGGGGAAACCCCAAGAAGTCGACGAGCACACGAAGCTTGCGGATGAATCCGGCCTCGTCACGAAGAGTCCCACTCATGGTATGGACCGGCATCTACAAAAGAGAGAAAGTTTTCGTGTGAAAATCTTGGAAGATGAGAGGATTAGTAGTTTTTGTAAGAAAATATAGTGGATTTATAAGTCCTAAGGTCAGGTCTGTTTGGCTTCCTACAGTCAAGTTGGCTCTGATACCATCTTGTCGCGCCCCGATTTAATAAATCAGGACTTTATTGAAATTCTATAGAAAATCAATAAAACAAGACATTCATCATGCGACCACGTACAATACGGGCAATCATTCACGGTTCGTAGACCGCATTAATACAAAAGTGAATAAAGGTAAAGAGAAACTAATAAAATAAGGGTCCTAGATGAACGCCTCCTTCCAGTCTCGCCTTGACTAGGTCGCTACTACAGACCTTCATCCTCCTCGTAGTAGACGGGCTCTGATACCATCTTGTCGCGCCCCGATTTAATAAATCAAGACTTTATTGAAATTCCATAGAAAATCAATAAAACAAGACGTTCATCACACGACCACGTACAAGACGAGCAATCATTCACGGTTCGTAGACCGCATTAATACAAAAGTGAATGAAAGTGAAGAGAAACTAATAAAATCAAGGGTCCTAGATGAACGCCTCCTTCCAGTATCGCCTTGACTGGGTCGCTTGGTTTCAGGATCTAATCCTGACCGTTCAGTCTGGATCGAATGGCAGAGGCGCCGTCCGGCACGCGCGCGGCACGGGGAAAGCCGAGGGCTTCGTCCCCAGCGCCGGCCGAACAACGGCGAGCCCCTACCGGCGACGGCGAAGGCCTAAGGCCCTAGTCTTTGCCAAAAAAGGAATGAGGAGGAGCTGGCAGTCACGCTCGTACCTTTAGCGGTGACGGTGATCAACGGACGGTGACCGGTGTAGGGGTAGACGGCGGAGGGGGTTCAGGAGCTCGATGGCGACGACGATCCGGCGGGTTCCAAGGCCAACGGAGGGGTTGCCGGAGACGGGGGGTCGTCGACGGTCACTCTGGTGGCGGTGGCTAGGGCGGAGGAGGCCGAGGTCGATGGCGATGGCTTGCCGGAGTCGAGGCAGAGAGGGAGCCCGAAAAACGGGAAACGAGCGCTCTGTTCTCGCTCGGCTCGGGCTGCTACGGTGTGGCTGAGGGCGGTGGTCGCAGGTGGTTTAAATAGGGGGGGTCGTCGGCATCCCTAAGGCAAGGAACCGAAGGGTTCCCGTGAACTCCGGCGAGGTCTTTCCAAAAGCTTCGGCTAGCTTCCTTTCTCGCGAAACCGCGTCGGCTATGCATGGAAAGGGGCGGTGGCGTTCGGGGAAAGTGATCCGGGGCCAGATCGGGCGAATCAAGGCGGCCGGCGGCAGGGAATCCGAAGGAGATCACCGGAGAAAGGAAAGGGGATCCCCTGCCCGGGAGGAAGACAATCCTGACAGGTGGGCTCCACCTGTCAGTGAGCGAGCGTGAGACCAATGGCGCCGACAGGCGGGCCACACCTGCCAGAGGGAGGAAGGGGACGCAGCTGAGGCTGACTGGTGGGGCCGAGGAGGGCGCGGGTGGGAGAGAGAAGAGGGGAGCGGCGCCGACATCTGGGTCCCACTTGTCAGTGACTGGTGATTTGGACTGGGCTGGGCTCGGGGACTTTGAAGGTTGCGACCCGTTTAGAATTTTAATCCTTTTCTGATTTAAAATAAATCCAGTAATTTATATATTTGATTAAGGGTTGAATCACTGTGGGTAAAAATTTGTAAAAATTCCTAAAATTATATTTTATCTCTAGTGCATCTCATAAAATTTTCAAGTCCATATTTTGAATATTTCTCCTTGTTTGACTTTATTTGGGTTCTTTTATGATTTTCCTTTAATAAATAAATCCAAAAATGATTTAAATAATATTTTTCTTTTATTTTATTTGTTTTTATTTCTTGGGGTGTCACAGTTCGTCGCCGAATGTGACACCTGCAGAAGAGTAAAAGCTGAACATCAGAGACCTGCAGGATTGTTACAACCACTTAAGGTGCCTGAATGGAAGTGGGAAGAGATCGGTATGGATTTCATCACCGGATTACCAAAGACCCAACTTGGGTATGATTCTATTTGGGTGATCATCGATCGACTTACGAAAGTAGCACATTTCATAGCCGTCAAGACGACCTTTAGTGGTCCTAAGCTTGCAGAGCTATACATGGCCCGGATCGTGTGTCTTCATGGAGTGCCCAAGAAGATAGTGTCCGATAGAGGAAGTCAGTTTACCTCTCGTTTTTGGAAAAACCTTCAGGAAGAGATGGGCACGAGATTGAACTTCAGTACTGCCTACCACCCTCAGACGGATGGACAAACAGAGAGGGTAAACCAGATATTGGAGGATATGTTACGGGCATGTGTCTTGGATTTTGGAGCCACTTGGGACAAGAGCTTGCCGTACGCTGAGTTTTCGTACAACAACAGCTATCAAGCCAGCCTTCAGATGTCTCCTTTTGAAGCCCTATATGGACGTAAGTGCAGAACGCCTCTACTTTGGGACCAAACTGGGGAATCCCAAGTGTTCGGAACGGACATTCTTCGTGAAGCGGAAGAGAAGGTACGGATCATCAGAGACCGACTCAAGACAGCCCAATCACGACAGAAAAGCTACGCAAACAATCGACGCCGAGACCTAGCCTTTGAAGAGGGAGATCATGTCTACCTTCGAGTTACTCCTCTCCGTGGCACTCAACGGTTTAACATGAGAGGAAAGTTGGCCCCTCGATATGTTGGACCATTTCCCATTATTCGACGCCAAGGCGAAGTTGCTTATCAGTTGGAACTACCACCCTCATTGGCTGGGGTACATGACGTGTTTCATGTTTCCCAACTAAAGAAGTGTCTCCGCGTCCCCACAGAGCAAGTGGATCTTCAGCAGTTGGATGTTCAGGAGGATCTGACCTATGTGAAAAAGCCAGTCAAGATATTGGAAGTCAAAGAAATAAAAACAAATAAAATAAAAGAAAAATATTATTTAAATCATTTCTGGATTTATTTATTAAAGGAAAATCATAAAAGAACCCAAATAAAGTCAAACAAGGAGAAATATTCAAAATATGGACTTGAAAATTTTATGAGATGCACTAGAGACCAAAATATAATTTTAGGAATTTTTACAAATTTTTACCCACAGTGATTCAACCCTTAATAAAATATATAAATTACTGGATTTATTTTAAATCAGAAAAGGATTAAAATTCTAAACGGGCCACAACCTTCAAAGTCCCCGAGCCCAGCCCAGTACAAATCACCAGTCACTGACAAGTGGGACCCAGATGTCGGCGCCGCTCCCCTCTTCTCTCTCCCACCCGCGCCCTCCTTGGCCCCACCAGTCAGCCTCAGTCGCGTCCCCTTCCTCCCTCTGGCAGGTGTGGCCCGCCTGTCGGCGCCATTGGTCTCACGCTCGCTCACTGACAAGTGGAGCCCACCTGTCAGGATCGTCTTCCTTCCGGGCAGGAGATCCCCTTTCCTTTCTCCGGTGATCTCCTTCGGATTCCCTGCTGCCGGCCGCCTTGATTCGCCCGATCTGGCCCCGGATCACTTTCCCCGAATGCCACCGCCCCTTTCCTTGCATAGCCGACGCGGTTTCGCGAGAAAGGAAGCTAGCCGAAGCTTTTGGAAAGACCTCGCCGGAGTTCACGGGAACCCTTCGGTTCCTTGCCTTAGGGATGCCGACGACCCCCCCCTATTTAAACCACCTGCGACCACCGCCCTCAGCCACACCGTAGCAGCCCGAGCCAAGCGAGAACAGAGCGCCCGTTTCCCGTTTTTTGGGCTCCCTCTCTGCCTCGACTCCGGCAAGCCATCGCCATCGACCTAGGCCTCCTCCGCCCTAGCCACCGCCACCAGAGTGACCGTCGACGACCCCCCGTCTCCGGCCACCCCTCCGTTGGCCTTGGAACCCGCCGAATCGTCATCGCCATCGAGCTCCCAAACCCCCTCCGCCGTCTACCCCAACACCGGTCACCGTCCGTTGATCACCGTCACCGCTAAAGGTACGAGCGTGACCGCCAGCTCCTCCTCATTCTATTTTTGGCAAAGACTAGGGCCTTAGGCCATCGCCGTCGCCGGTAGGGGCTCGCCGTTGTTCGGCCGGCGCTGGGGACGAAGCCCTCGGCTTCCCCCGTGCCGCGCGCGTGCCGGACGGCGCCTCTGCCGTTGGATCCAAACTGAACGGTCAGGATTAGATCCTTAAACCAAGCGACCCAGTCAATGCGAGACTGGAAGGAGGCGTTCATCTAGGACCCTTGATTTTATTAGTTTCTCTTCACTTTCATTCACTTTTGTATTAATGCGGTCTACGAACCGTGAATGATTGCTCGTCTTGTACGTGGTCATGTGATGAACGTCTTGTTTTATTGATTTTCTATGGAATTTCAATAAAGTCCTAATTTATTAAATCGGGGCGCGACAGTTCTTCACGCAAGTAGTACTAGTTCTTGTTGTTGCAAGTAGTACTGCTATACTGTAGATACAGTACTCTGTGCCAGCTTTTTACTTTCTACTGCGCAACTTTTTGATCGAAGTTGACAGGCTCTAGAAACTTTTCTGGCTGTTTTCTGGCGAAGCCATCCTCTCTGTTTGAAGCCCCTCAGCTTCGTGAGGCAGGCTTCGATCTGACATACTCGAAGGCTTCGTTCGAACTTCGAACCTTGCTTTGTGTGTGCGAAGGTGCTCCGCCTCTAGCTGTTCGAAGTCCACACTTCGATAGGTTTCGAAGTTGTCTTCGAAGCTTGTCGTTTTGCTAGGCTTCGCTTTGGTTTCTTTGCTGCGTGTCAGCCTTCGCTTCTCTTTTCAAAGCTTGCTCTTTTCGAAGGTAGAGTATAGCCTTCGGTTTGGTCTCTGTCGTGTGATAGGCTTCGCTTCTTTGTTCGAAGGTTGTTCGTTTGTGTTGCGTTCGAAGTTTTCTGTTCGAAGGTCTAACTTCGAAGCACTTGGTTCGGAGCCGCGTTCGAAGCTGTGTTCGAAGCCTTGCCTTCGAAGTACATACTTCGAAGCAGGCTCCGACTTTGTCTACTTCGCTTCGAAGCATACTTCGTCATCTACCACTTCGAACTAGGCTAGATCGAAACACCTTCGGCATTTACAACTACCTTCGGCAGACCTCGCAACCGACCTCCGAAGCAGGCTTCGACAATCTTCTCCGAAGCAGACCCCGACAGGCGAAGCAAGCTTCGCCGAGTTCCGAACAGGAGACAAACCTGAACAGTAACTTCTCATCTCACTTGACATATACTTAGTTAATTTCGTTGAGAAGTTAAGGCCTGCCATATTTTGTTTATCTGCCTAGTTGCACTACTTTGGTAGCTCTCTGTTTAACATTAGTTGATTCTAGGCTAGATACCTTTAGACTTAGGCTATCTGTTCATTTTCTGTTGCGTAGTCCTTTTTGAGGTGCGTTGGGTGTTGGGAACAGGCCACATATTCGAAAGAATTTTTAAGGCGCCCATTCACCCCCCCCCTCTGGTCGCTACTTTCGGTCCTACAAGTGGTATCAGAGCTTGGTTAGGGTTTTTCCATACCTTAACCGGTTCTAAACCCCGGTAGTGACCATGACGTCTCCTGGCAAGGTCCCGTCCTTGGAATCCTATGGCTATAATTATTGGAAGACTCGCATGCGAGCCTATCTTATGAGCCAGGGTTCGGACATTTGGGATATTTGCGTTCACACCACGTTTGTCATATTGCCAGTTACTGAGCAGGGTACTGCTGGTATCATTGCTCAGCATCTGAGCAACAGTAAGGCTGTGAACATTCTGTTTTTTGGTTTAGGTCCCACTGAGTTTGAGCGTGTGAGTCATCTCTCCACTGCGAGAGAGATCTGGGCTACCCTCAAGGCACACCATGAGGGAACAGCACAGGTCAAGGCTCGGCTCTATCAGACCTACCGGCGTAGATATGAGAATTTCACACAGAAGCCGGGTGAATCTGTTGAGGCTTTATTTGGTCATTTTCAGTCGATCATAAACAAGCTTCGGGACAACAAGGCTGAGGGTGCTCAGTTAGTCTCAGATCATGAGCAGGCGCTCAAGGTTCTCCATACCTTGGACCCAAAGATCTGGGAGATCAAGGTATCCTCTATCGTTGAGAGCACTTCTTACGATACCTTGACCATTTCTGAGTTGTTTAGCAAGCTGAAGGCCACTGAGGTAGATATCCAGCTGAGATCAAATCTCACTGGTTCTAGATCAAAATCCCTGGCCCTTGCTACACCTTCTGTTGATCCCTCTTCTGTGAGTTGTGCTGGGTTCTCTTTGATGTCTATCACTGAGGACCAGCTAGAGTTATTAGGAGATGATGATTTGTGTCTTTTTAACAACCGGGTGCGTCGTGTCTATGATAAGAGAATGTTCAAAAGACACGGCACAAAATCCGGATGCTTTGAGTGTGGTGATCCAGGACACTTCATCGCCGACTGCCCCAAGCGCAATGGATACAAGAAGGGTACCGGTGGTAGCTTCCATGACTCCGGCAAGCACGAGAGCTCATCCTTCAACAAGGGCAAGCCGAAGACTCGATTCTTCAAGAAGGCCCTGAAGGACTACCAACGAGAGAACAAGAAGCGCGACAAGGCCTTCTTCGCCGAGATGGAGAAAAGCTACTCCAAGCGGTCCACGTCTTCTTCCTCTTCATCGAGCTCAAGCGATGAGGAGATCGCCATCAGGAAGGGGAAGGACAAGGACGATCTGGCGGGCCTCTGCTTCATGGCCTTCGGAGACAAGCCGAAGAGCCACTCACACCAGCGCCGAAGATCCCGCAAGAGCTTCTGTTCAATGGCTCTTGGGGATAGGGAAGAAAAGAGCTCCTCCGACAACTCCAACGACGACGACAACAAGGTATCATCTTACGAGCGCGAAATCGTTGACTTACTTGAGAGCAATCGTCAGGAGTTGAAATATCGGGAAAAACTGCTTAGGGGGGCTAAGAAGAGGATAGATGAGTTAGAGAGTGAGCTTGTCGTGGCCAACGACAAAATTGAGAGTCTATCTTCTTCCCCTTGCTTGGGTGATAGCAGTGAGTGCCCGAAGTGTGAGGTGCTTCTGTGTGACCTGTCGACTCTGAAGTCCAGGTACACAGAAAGGGTTGATGACGGGACGCTTTGGCCACTGAGCTTGAAAGCGCTCAGCTGGAGCTGAAAGATGCTCAAGCCACTGTCGTCGCACCCTGTGTTGATTGCCCATCTCATCTAGCTATCTTAGCTGAGCTGAAATCCAAGGGCGATGAACAGTTGGGTGATTTAGAGAGGTTGAGAGCTGAGCTTGCGCAGACTAGGCTAGAGCTTGAGACATTGGCAGTTCCACCCACTGTCTGTGAGAACTGCATGTCTCTTAGAATGGAATTGATTAAGCTAAAAGCCGAGAAGTCTGTCCAAGTAGAGAGTGAGTGTGAGACCTGCTTGTCTCAGGTGGAGGTTCTAGCTTCCTTGAGAGAGGAGCTAGCAGATTCTCAGAATGAGAACTTTTACCTCTGTTCTATCCTGAGTTGGATCAGTGCCAGAGAGCCACAGCTTGGCATGATGATCCAGTAGTTCAAGAGGCAGGATGGGTTTGGGGTAGGTTACACCTACACCAAGGCTGACTTTGAGAGTGCCATTAGCCAGGCAGTGGAGTGGAGCAAAATGACCCCAGAGCAGAGGTATCCCAAGACTCACTCCACTGAGACCTCCCAGGCTTGTCAGCCCAAGGATGGAGTGATTCATGAACCACCCAAAGCTCCACCCAAGAAGCCTATCTGGGTTCCTAAGCCCAAACACCTCCACTCTTCTCTAGACTCTCTTCTTGGACCCTCTCAACCCAAGAAGACCACACCAAACACTACCAAGCCCAAACATCCCAAGCCTCAACCACATCCCAAGAAGCCCACCTATCATTGTGAGTACTGTCAGAGAGACGGGCATCTTGCGGAATTCTGCTTCAGGAGGAAGCGGGTTGAGAGAGCAGAGAGGGCTCGTAGTGATCAGGAGCAGTTCTACCAGCAGGGTGGTAGACTGCGTGTTCCTCGGCGCGGGGAGAGGCTGGAGGCCAGGCCGCGTCGTGTGGGTGGTGGTAGAGGAGACGACGTTCTTGCCCGTGCTCCAGTTGGTGGTGTTCGTTCCGGCAGAGTTCCAGGCCGTGTTGGCTACGGTCCTGGACCTCGTGGCCGCAGGGTTAGGCAGAACCGAGGACCGCGCTTTGAGCCGCGTTTTGGTCCGAACTTTCTTGATGGTTTTCGCTTTCCATATTTTGAGCAGATGGCTCGACACTGGTTTAGCTCTTTTGCTAAATCTGGTGTCGGACCATTTGCTCCCACTTACAGCCACTGATTGTGCAGGACTGAGGACTGGAGGATGTTTGGATCATGGACTCAGGATGCTCTAGCCACATGACGGGACATCGTAGATGGTTCTGTAGTCTCACTCCCCCGAGATCCAAAGAGTACATCACCTTCGGGAACAGTGGTCAAGGTAAAGTAAGTGGCATTGGCTCAATTCGCATTTCAGATCATTTCTCTTTGAAGAATGTTGCATTGGTTAAAAATTTGAACTTCAACTTGATTTCTGTTTCGCAACTTCTTGAGGATGGTTTGGAAGTGCGTTTTAAGAAGGGTAATTCTTCTGTGGTTGATTCTAGAGGGTCTTTGATTTGCCAGATTTTACCATTCGGCAAAGTTTTTCGAATTGACTTCTCTAGTTCTTTTGGCCCTTCTCGCTGTTTGATTGCTGGATCTTCTTCTGAGCTCTGGAAGTGGCATAGGAGGTTAGGTCACTTGAGTTTTGATCTGCTAGTCAGGTTAAGCTCTATGGACCTCATCCGAGGATTGCCCAAGCTTAAGATGGAGAAGGATCTAGTTTGTCATCCCTGTCGTCATGGGAAAATGGTTGCCGCTTCTCACTCACCTGTGACTCAGGTGATGACTTCGTATCCGGGCGAGCTTTTACACTTGGACACTGTTGGTCCTGCTCGGGTACGTTCAGTCGGTGGGAAGTGGTATGCACTTGTGATTGTTGACGATTTTTCTCGATTCTCGTGGGTTTTCTTTTTGGAGTCCAAGGATGAAATGTTTCAGTTTGTTCATGACCTAATTTTGAAGCTGAAGAATGAGAACAATGGTCGGATGCGAGCAATTCGCTCCGACAACGGCTCTGAGTTCAAGAACTCTCAATTCATCAGTTTCTGTAGTGATCAGGGTCTGGACCACCAGTTTTCTTCTCCTTACACTCCCCCACAGAATGGCGTTGTGGAACGAAAAAACCGCACGCTAGTCGAGATGGCCAGGACGATGCTCGATGAGCATAGGACTCCTAGGCGTTTTTGGGTTGAAGCCATGAACACGGCTTGCTATCTGGCCAACCGCATCTTTCTTAGAGCTTACCTTGGTAAGACATCATATGAACTGCGGTTTGGCAGACAGCCCAAAGTGAGCCATTTGCGAGCGTTTGGCTGCAAGTGCTTTGTGCTCAAGAAGGGAGGGCATTTGTACAAGTTTGAGTCTCGTTGCTGGGACGGTGTTTTTCTTGGCTACGCTTTGCATTCTCGAGGCTTCCGTGTTTGGAACCTCGAATCCCAGCTGCTTGTCGAGACTTGTGAGGTTTCATTTTATGATTCCTTGCCTTCTTTGACTCCTTCTTTTGAGCCTTCTGATGGTGAGCTCGGAGAATCCATCTTCGAGGAAGATGAGGATACTCCAGCCGCTAATGAGGGTGGGCCTTCTGCACCCCCTGCAGAGCCCACACCTTCTGAGACTTCGACTGAGGATGAGGGCGGACCTCTGATCACTTCTTCCACTACGATCGAGCCCCCTCAGTCGAGTCCAGAAGTGCCAGCTGCTGACTCTGGTGAGGTGACTTCAGATCACCAGGGAACCCGAGCAGTTCAGCGTGACCATCCCTCAGAGCTCATCATAGGTGATCTGACTGAGAGAACTTTGCGTTCTTCTGCCTCTCTTGCTGTGTTTGCTGAATCTGCGTTTGTTGCATCTTTTGAGCCCAGAGATGTTTCTCATGCTCTTTCTGATTCTAATTGGATTAATGCTATGCAAGAAGAGCTTGAGAACTTTGTCCGCAATCGGGTTTGGACACTAGTTGAGCCGCCACCAGGATGCAACCCCATAGGCACCAAGTGGGTATTCAAGAACAAACAAGGTGAAGATGGGGTTGTGGTGCGCAACAAAGCTTGACTAGTTGCCCAGGGTTATTGCCAGAAGGAAGGTATTGACTTTGAAGAAACTTTCGCCCTTGTTGCCCGTCTTGAGTCCATTCGCATTCTTTTAGCTTTTGCCGCTTCGAAGGGTTTTAAGCTTTTTCAAATGGACGTTAAGAGTGCTTTTCTGAACGGGTTCATAGAGGAGGAAGTTTATGTTAGGCAGCCCCCCGGCTTTGAGAACCCTAAGTTTCCTCGACATGTTTTTAAGTTGCACAAAGCTTTATACGGGTTGAAGCAAGCCCCCAGGGCTTGGTATGACCGGTTAAAGCAATTTTTGTTGGGGAAGGGCTTTGTGATGGGTTCTGTGGACAAAACTCTCTTTTTGCTCAGAGTCGCTTCAGACTTCTTAGTTGCTCAGATTTATGTGGACGATATTATCTTTGGCGGTACTACTGATTCTCTCGTGTCCAAGTTTTCTGAGCAGATGCACAGTGAGTTTGAGATGAGCCTCATGGGTGAGCTCAAGTACTTCTTAGGGCTCCAGATCAAGCAGACCAAGGACGGCACCTTCATCCACCAAGGTAAGTACACTCGCGACATGCTTAAGAAATTTGACTTTGGTGGTGAGTTGAAGCTGCAGATGACCCCGATGGGCACATCTGGGGGGTCTGGACAAGGACGAGAACGGCGTCACGGTCAATGAAAGGGAGTTTCGAGGGATGATCGGTTCGCTGTTATACTTGACGGCAACCAGACCGGACATTCAGTTCGTCGTGGGACTGTGCGCGCGCTTCCAGTCTTCACCACGCGCGTCTCACCGGCAGGCTGTCAAGTGCATCTTCAGGTATCTCACTTATGCGCCTGATCTTGGTCTTTTCTATTCTGCATCATCTTCTCTCGATTTATCTGGATTTTCGGATGCCGATTTTGGTGGGTGCCGGTTGGATCGCAAGTCGACTTCCGGTACTTGCCAGTTTCTTGGTTCTTCTCTTGTCTCTTGGTCTTCTCGAAAGCAATCTGGAGTTGCTCTTTCGACCACAGAGGCTGAGTACGGAGCTGCTGCTAGCTGCTGCTCACAGTTGGTTTGGATGATTTCCACTCTACGAGATTTTGGGTTGTTCTTTCCTACCAGAGTTCCTTTGTTTTGCGACAGCACCAGTGCAATTAGTGTAGGGAAAAACCCATGTCTCCATTCAAAAACCAAACACATTGATGTGCGTTTTCACTTCTTGCGGGATCAATATGAGAAAGGTGTCATTGACCTTGTTCATGTTGATACCCATCATCAGTTGGCTGACATTTTCACCAAACCCCTAGATCAGTCTACATTTGAGCGTTTACGAGGGGATTTGGGTGTTGTGTATCCTTTCTAGGATATTTTGCGTTAGTTTTTTTCTTCTTTACTTTTTCTTGAGTCTTTTTGTGTGTGTTCATATCTTGCATATTCACATATCACACTTTTGAGCTTGCTTCTGTTATATGATTGAACTGCTTTACTTATTCTAGCTGGTACATGCTTTTGATTACTTGTCAATGATCATGTCTTGTCTCAGTTTGCTTGATAAGTCTGATATCTGTCATATGCATGGCTTTTTATGCTTTAAAATTGAAAAATGATCACCATTGCTTCTGGTAACTAGCATGCGTAGGCTGAATGTTTTTGTTATCTGGTACATGCCCTGTAGCTAGTTCCTGACTTGGATGCAAATATGCAACTTGGACATCTTTATGCTTTAACATGGAAAATGTGCTATAAAAATGATAAAAACCAGAAAAATGAAAATTCCATGCCTTTTTATGCTTACAATTAAAAAGATCCAGGTGGGTTTGTCTTGTCGCATTGCATTGTTCTGGACTGCGTACCATAGCACTTTGGTATGAACTAGGACACTGTAGTGTATGCCAAGACCAATGTCTTAAGCTTCTGATGGTCCAGTTCTGGCCTAGGCTTGACTTGGTCGGTCAGCATAAGGTTTGACATGCAAATAACCCCTGGCAAAAATGAAAAAGGGAAAAGAAAAAGCTTGAAAATTGAAATGATAACAAGTTTGCTGAAGCACTTTGTTTTTGGACAATGCTTATCTTGGTAGATATCAGTTAGCTTTTGCATCTCATGCTTTACCTTGCTTGGTTATTGGAACATGTGGTGATGCTTTTGTTTGCAAAAACTAAAAAAAAATGCGTGCAAATGACTTTCTTTAGATATCATCTGTTGCACTGATCATGCCATGTATCGTTACAGTATGTCGTTTGCTGTATCTGTTAGACGTTGTAATAGCAGTCAATCATATCTGAGAAGCATGCTTTCTACACTCCTTATGCACTCCAGTTGAAATCACTGCATATTTTGAGGGGGAGTTGCATTTCAGGGGGAGTCTGTGTCTCTATTGAGTGCTTGATGAGTTCACTTGTCAACAAGGGGGAGGAAATTTGGGATCAGAGTTTAAGGGGGAGTTTTTACTCTGTTGATATCCTTGTTGTTCTGAAATCGCACTCATTTTTGAGCTTTTACGTTTTGGTTAACCATAATGACCACTTCTTGCTTTTGTTTGGCTTTCGGTCATTAGGGTTAAACTTTTACCTTATTTTTTCTTCTTCTTTGTTTTCTTGTGTTTTTGTTTTCGTGTTTCCACATTTGTTCGCAGGTGCTGAAGAGCTGAAGAAGAGGAGTGTTGACAATGCACTCATCAAGGGGGAGATTGAGGAGCCATGCTGAATAGCGTGGGCCTCATGGCTCTAGAAGTGATGAGTCATTATCAACGATAGTCAAAGAGGACAAAAGAAGAAGAGATCTGCTGTTTCATGGGCCGCGTGTGACTCAGGTACACAGGCAGCGAGCGACTGTCGGGCAGAGGAGGCTGCGAAGTTGGGCTGGCCCAATCCGGGTACATGGGCCAGAAGCAGTAGAAGACCCACTGGGCTGTTGACCAGGGTTGACTCAGGTACACGGGCAGCGAGCGACTGTCGGGCAGAGGAGGCTGCGAAGTCGGGCTGGCCCAATCCGGGTACATGGGCCAGAAGCAGTAGAAGACCCACTAGGCTGTTGACCAGGGTTGACTCAGGTACACGGGCGGTGAGCGATTGCCGGGCTGAGAGAGCTGCGGAGTAGGACCGGCCCAATCCGGGTACCTGGTGCAAAGTCAGTGGAGGCTTTGTCAATTTCGGCGCAAAACTGACAACCGTTGATTCTGTATCCGACTGTCCTGAAGAGAAGCCGTAGTCGCTACGAAAGCTTAGCTTCCGGATAAGTCATCTGTAACTCTAGGCCCACAGTCAGTCAGTCATGTCTGTAAAAATACCTAAGGGCAGTAGAGTCTTTTCCTTTATTCTTGCGTCTGTAAAAACCCTAAGGGGCAGGTGGAATGTTCCTAGTGTTGGGAGCCTATAAATAGGACCCCAATCCCTAGGGTTTGGACTACCCTTTTGGCTGAATTCAATACTACTCCTTTGGGTCACTTTTTGTCTCTTGCTTTTTCTCCCTTCTCCCCTCCTGTTCTTGCTTGCGCCGCCAGGGAGTTTTTGCCCCTATTTTGTTGCCTTGCATTTATTGTTGTAGTGAAGGTCCTATTCCCAAATCGTGTGCAGCAACTACAGAGTTTTAATGGCTTCATTTCATTCGCACAGCAAGTCTTTCCATGATTTTTGAGGCTTCGGAAGCTTCTGCTGGGTGTGTTCTTCACGCAAGTAGTACTAGTTCTTGCTGTTGCAAGTAGTACTGCTATACTGTAGATACAGTACTCTGTGCCAGCTTTTTACTTTCTACTGCGCAGCTTTTTGATCGAAGTTGACAGGCTCTAGAAACTTTTCTGGCTGTTTTCTAGCGAAGCCATCCTCTCTGTTCGAAGCCCCTCAGCTCCATGAGGCAGGCTTCGATCTGACATACTCGAAGGCTTTGTTCGAACTTCGAACCTTGCTTTGTGTGTGCGAAGGTGCTCCGCCTCTAGCTGTTCGAAGTCCACACTTCGATAGGTTTCGAAGTTGTCTTCGAAGCTTGTCGTTTTGCTAGGTTTCGCTTTGGTTTCTTTGCTGCGTGTCAGCCTTCGCTTCTCTTTTCGAAGCTTGCTCTTTTCGAAGGTAGAGTATAGCCTTCGGTTTGGTCTCTATCGTGTGACAGGCTTCGCTTCTTTGTTCGAAGGTTGTTCGTTCGTGTTGCGTTCGAAGTTTTCTGTTCGAAGGTCTAACTTCGAAGCACTTGGTTCGGAGCTGCGTTCGAAGCTGTGTTCGAAGCCTTGCCTTCGAAGTACATACTTCGAAGCAGGCTTCGACTTTGTCTACTTCGCTTCGAAGCATACTTCGTCATCTACCACTTCGAACTAGGCTAGATCGAAACACCTTCGGCATTTACAACTGCCTTCGGCAGACCTCGCAACCGACCTCCGAAGCAGGCTTCGACAATCTTCTCCGAAGCAGACCCCGACAGGCGAAGCAGGCTTCGCCGAGTTCCGAACAGGAGACAAACCTGAACAGTAACTTCTCATCTCACTTGACATATACTTAGTTAATTTCGTTGAGAAGTTAAGGCCTGCCATATTTTGTTTATCTGCCTAGTTGCACTACTTTGGTAGCTCTCTGTTTAACATTAGTTGATTCTAGGCTAGATACCTTTAGACTTAGGCTATCTGTTCATTTTCTGTTGCGTAGTCCTTTTTGAGGTGCGTTGGGTGTTGGGAACAGGCCACATATTCGAAAGAATTTTTAAGGCGCCCATTCACCCCCCCCCCTCTGGTCGCTACTTTCGGTCCAACACCCGCGCCGCCGTCTGCCGAGCCCCACACCGCCATCCACTGAGCACCTGAGCCCTCCGCCGAGCCCCGAGACCAGCGCCGCCGTCCGTCCAGTCCCGCGCCGCCATCCACCTAGCCTTGAGACCGGCCCCGCTGTTCGGCGAGACTCACATCGTCGTCCGCAGTCAGGTCTGTGCTTATGAACTCTGCCAAGCCCCGCATCACCTGCATCTGCGTTGCTTCTACTTTCTATTGTTCTACATTCTGAATATACTCCGTCGTTGGTGTTGCAGGTAGACTTGGGACACATTAAATCAATCAGCCAACTATTTTGCATTTCTTCTGCGTTCTACTGATTCTATGTTCTATGTTCTGAATAAACAATGTGAAATGTCTGCGTCTGTCTTATATTTTTGTATCTGTCAAATAATATATGTGAAATGTGGTATACTTGTGTTGTATTATTCTGAATAGAATTTTTGTTGTTGATAAGTATAGAGCCATGTCAACTCCGGGGAGTAGTAGCCAACCAAAACAAGCTTCACAACAAGCTTTAGCCCCTGCATCTGTAGAGGAAACTCAACCCCGAAATGAAGAAAAGACTGTTGATCTTGAAGATGAGGAAATTGTAACCGGAAATCGTGGATCAAAGAGGAAGCTCACATCTATTGTTTGGAATGAGTTTACGAGAGTGAAAGTAAAAGGAGTTGACAAAGCAAAGTGTATGTGGTGCTCAAAACAACTTTCAGGTGATACTAAAAATAGCACTAAACATTTACATTCTCATTTAAAAGTATGTATTTATAGAAAGAGGGACAGAGGAAAAGTACAAAGTAATTTGAGATTTGAAACAAGTGATGAAGGACAAGTATCATTAAGAAACTATATCTTTGATCAGGAAGTAGCTCGGAAGGCACTTTATGCTACGATTATTCTACATGAGTACCCTCTTTCTATTGGTGATTATCATGGCTTTAGAAAATTTGTGAGTTCATTGCATCCCTTATTTAAAATGATCACTAGGAACACTATTAGAAAATATATCATGGACTTTTATGAGACAGAGAAAAGAAATGCTTCTTTTTTCATACAAAAAATGAATTGATGTGTTGCTATTACAACTGATCTTTGGATAGTTGATAACCAAAAAAGAGGGTACACAGCTGTCATTGAGCATTTCATTGATGACAATTGGATGTTTAGAAGTTGTATATTGAGGTGATTATTAGTCTTTTGAATTATTTTTCAGTAGTTCATGTATAATTTATTTTACTATGCTACACTGAAATGATGCAATAATTTTGTAGGTTTGTTTATGTGTCGTGCCCACATACATCTATTGTTCTAGCGAGTGCTCTTTATGCGTGCCTTCAGGATTGGGACATTGATTGTCGGGTATCCTCTATGACTCTTGATAATTGCTCAAAAAATGATAATCTTATACAGAAAATAGAGGACAAGATTGTGACACATAATATTTTATTGGATGGAAAGATGTTACATATGTTTTGTTGTGCAGGGTTAGATGTGATTGGGCCATGTATTGTAAGTATATGAGACGGTGTTGCATATTGGCTTGCCACTCCAAAAAGATATGAAAAATGTGTCAAAGCAACTCAGCACCAAAAGGTTGAATTAATTAAGAAGTTGTGTCTTAATTGCAAAACTAGATGGAATTCAACCTATATCATTCTTAGTGTTGACATACCTTATAAGAAAGTGTTTGATCATTTGCAACAATTAGATAAAGGTTATATTGCTCCAACAGCTGATGATTGGATTTTTGCCTCAAGTGTTTGTGATAGATTGGGAATTTTTCTTTCTCTCTATGAGTTGTTTTCTGAGAATAAGTATGTTACTACTAATGTGTGCTTCCCTAAAATATGTGAGATCAAGATTAAAATGAAGAATTTGCAATTATCTGAAAATGAGGTTATTACGAAAATGTCTTGTGACATGATAAAAAATATGACAAGTATTGGACAGATATCCAAGGTGATTTGGTTGTTGCTGTTATTCTTGATCCACGTCTTAAAATGACAATGTTACATGCTTGTTATATTGCTCTTTTTGGAGAAGAAAGATCGGGCACTTATGTTGATGAGGCATATGAATATATGTCTTCTCTGATGAATGAGTATGAAAAATATGTTAAACAATAGGGCATTGTTGGTACATCTGCTAGTAGAAGTAATACTAGCTCAATTAGTGCTTTAGAGGTATTGGAAATATTCAATGAACTCACTGCCAACAAAAAGATTTCTACTGTTCGGAGGACAAAAAATGAGTTAGATCGATATTTGGAAGATGAAACACTTTCATGTGACCCAGGTGTGGAATTTGATATACTTGGTTGGTGGAAGGTTGCGGGAAGTCGCTATCCCACACTAAGGATGGTAGCTCGTGATATATTGGCTATTCCAATTACTACTGTGACTTCAAAGTCAGTCTTTAGCACTAGTGGAAGGGTTCTAAGTGAACATCGTAGTCGTCTCACTCCAAAAATGTTAGAGGCATTAATGTGTAGCCAAAGTTTGCTATGATATCAACTTGAAGGTATGATGATACATGAAGCCAAGATTGTATTTTGTATTTTTTATGTGATATGCATTTACTTATACAAATATTATTCTTGATGTTCTAGGTGAAGATGAGGCGGATAACTTTTGGTCATGTCTTCAAGATGTTGAAGAGGAGTTTAAAGATGGATCATCTTCTATATTAAATGATGAATCAAAATAATTTATGGCTTGTTGGGTGTGTTTTTCATCATGTTTGAACTTTGAACTATAATGTCATGTATTATGTCATTTTCACTCATTGTGATGATGTTGAACTTTAATGTGTTTGATGTTTTCATGACTTCTTAATAATGAGGTGCTGAAAATGATGAAATATTGCTGAAATGTTGTACTGAAATATTGTTGAAATGTTGTGCTGAAATATTGTTGAAATATTGTGATGAAATGTTTTTCAAAGAGGCGCTGAAAATGCTGAAATATTGTTAAAATTGTGTTGAAACTGTGCAGAAATCAGAATGTTGATTGCTATCTTGTTGTTCGCGGGTATACGGTACCCGCGGGTATCGGGTATGGGCTCTGGTTTTTACCTGTCGCGGGTAATGGGTACGGGTACGGGTGTTTTCGTGGATACGGGTATAGATATGTAATACCCGTGCCTGTGATACTCGACTGCCATCCCTACTCCCATGCATGCATGGGAGCAAGAGTACAAATACATGTATACGCGTATAAATACGTGTAAAAAGTACGTACATGTAACGTATGCGTGTGTACCGCAGAGAAGAGTGTGCAAATGTGCAGAAGATGCGGATGGAATTTTTTTTGAAATGATACATTTTCGAAAAAAATAAAATATAGTACATGTTTTTTAAAAAAATATATATAAAACTAATCTGCATTTCAAGTGATTTCGAGATTTAGGCCCTAAATCAATACTTCAACGGCCGATCTAGACTGAATGGACCGATCGAGCGGCTTTAGTACTCTGTCGGCGTCATATGCCGACAGAGTACTAGATTAGTGTTTCATTAGCTGACAAATCATTGGATCGATGATGATCGAACAAATCCAACACTTTGTCAGCATTTTGACGGAGAGCTCTGACGGCGTTTGAAACGCCAACAGAGAGCTTTGATTCACCCCATCAACTCGTACAACCTAGATTGGCCGATGAAATACCGATCTAGGACATAAAACCCTAAATCGACACTTCATCAGTCGGCAAAATATTAGTTTTCTAATTTTTCAAAGCGGGTACCATATTTAAAATTTGTTTTAAAAAATGTATCGTTTGAATTGAAAAAAATTCTTGATGAAAGGGGTGTTTCCTGGGCCGTTTCGTGCAGGACGGAATTCGAAATCAGTCGATTTGAGCCCAAGAAATGAAGGGAAATTTGATTATCTACCACCTTAAATTTCGTTATTTTCGTGGTGTCATAAAAATATTGTGCCCCTGAAAATGGAAATGAACAGGAGGAGAGAGAAAAACAGCAGTGCCAAATATTGGCAGAAAAAGTTCAAACTATGGCCAAATTTAGTTAGAAATGCCAAAGTTTGGTTCCAGCGTAGGCTATTCACAGTGATGGGTTTCATAACATTATTTTCTAAAAGGTCACATCAGCTTTACAACTGAAAATACTCTCTATCAGTGAAGAGTTTTATTTCACTATATATCAGCTTTACAACTAAAAATACTCTGTCTCAATGGAGAGTTTCATTTCACTATACATCAGCTTTACAACTGAAAATACCCTCTCTCTCAGTGGAGAGTTTCATTTCACTATTTTCTTGGTTAACCAGTGCAATTAAATACAACTAGCTCTAATGAAATACCCTCTCTCTAATAAAACGATTTGGCTCTCAGTGTGTGTTTCATTTCGTTTCATCCCGTTTTGGAAACGGGTTAACATCATGTCATGGTGATGACACTACTTCCTTCTATTTCCTCATTAATTAAATGTCATGTCAGCAGAAAAATATAATGTGACATAGTAATTCATACCATAAAACACTCCATGAAACCCCAACTGTGAATAGCCTAATTATTGATCTCTCTCACTAGACGACCTAGATTTTTGTCATTTAATTTTTTCCAACAAAAACTTAATTTTTAGTTTTTTAATGTGTAATTAATAGGCTAACCAAGTGATTTCACTAATTAGATCGTTTGAAAATTAGAGCTAATAAATTAATGATAAGTGCATGTCATTTCTCAATGCTACAATTACTAAAAATCTACATCGTAAATCTACAGCAAAATTAGAACTCACTCCGATTAATTATATAAGTTTTTTTAATCATTTTCTTCCTTTTAGAATATATAATTCTCTATCTTTCTTATATCCCTTTCACAAATAAATAACTCGACTTTTGTCCAATAAATTAGAGACAGCAGATTAATTTCTCCATTCTTCCTCTGTACGAATCCAAATCAACTACTTAACGAATCATAGAATCTTGTTACAACCTTAAGTGTTATGACATTAAGGGCTTGCTTGTTTCAGCTTCTAACAGCTACAACGAACAGCTACAACGAAACAAACGTTCTAGATTCTGAACTCATACGGTAAGAATTAGTAACTGTAGAATTTAGAAATAAACTAGAATACAAAAGCTAAAAAATACTGGCTACTCAGTTTAGCTAGCTACTGAGAATCTCTTTCTACTAGAAACTGAAACAAACAGACACAAAGAGCAGTTTGTTTCAGCTTCTGATAGTTATAGATTCTCAGTAGTTAGCTACTCTAAATAGTTGGATAGTCTAAATATCTAACTAACGAGAAAACTGATGTTTTTTAAATTCTAGATTCTAGTTTATTTCTAGATTCCGCGGTTACTAATTCTCACAATTTAGACCAGAATCTAGACCATTCTTTTTTAACTTCTGGATTCTATTTTATTTCTAGATTTTACGGTTAATAATTCTCATAATTTAGACTAAAATCTGAACTGTTTGTTTCAATTTTAGATCCTAGAAGTAACTACGGCAACTAGAAACTGAAACAAATAGATTGAAATCATCTGCGCTAACTTAACATGCCGCCAAGCAGATCATTTATTACCAAGCTAAAACAAATCGAAAGACACGCTGAATAAAAGATTCTGCAATCAATCCCCAACAACACGGCACTTATTCTAACACTCCCCAGAGCGACACTTCCTCGGATCTCTCTGATACTATATTGAAATATTGAGTTACATGCATCAACTAATTCAACCAAAAAACTTAAGTTGATGAAGAAAAACAGACAATTCATTTTATATTCTAACAATAGACGACATGATTATAGTATGTTAGAAATCATCTGATGCACTTCATCTGTTCTATATTAGCTAGCTGAATTCACAGTGGAGAAGAGAACACTGAAGGCACTACTGGAAAGAACAAGGTGCTGCTAACTACCAACACTGTCAACACATTTGGGTTGCATCAGTAGACCAGTCACCAGGAACAGGGGACCAACATGGCAAGGTACTAACCTTTGATCCAAGAACCTAACAGACAGCCATGCTATAGAACCCTAATGTGTGCTATCCAAGTTTGCAAAGGCATAGGAGGGGAAAAGATAGGAAATGGGAGCTATCCTTTCTTGCTCAAGATGCTATGAGGCATCAGGCACAAATATATTCCTGCTGCTAACTTAACACTGTGGAAAATCAGAGATGACAGATCAGAGCAAGAACAGGAGCAGCCAGATGTACAAGTGAAAAAAGTGATGATGTACAATGCTTGCTGCTCTAGATCTACCCCAATGCAACCCAAATCAACCCAAACCATCTCTCCGTCTCAGAACAGCATATCATCGCAACCGTAAGTCTGTGATTAAGGTAGAAATGAGCCAAGAACAAGCAGGACTGAACCAAGCAGATTAGCAGAAAGATGCAGTTGTTCTTTCTCTGACTAACCCTGGATTCAGATGAATAAGAATATATATCTCATGATATTAAGCCAACCACAAGGGGGCACAAATCTCTCTTACTTTACAGACACAAAGATCCCAAATACAACATCGGCATCATTAGCAGAAAATCAAACAAAGGAATGGTCGCTAATAAATAGTGGCAATAGTAGTAGGGACACTTCAAGAACACAATAATAGTTTTTTTGTTTTTGTTTTTGTTTTTTTGACCTGGCGACAAAGCTAGCACCGGCGGCGAAGGAGGAGGGCGACGACGAGGATCTCAGCCGCGGCAGCGGGTGATGCGGGAACAACCGCGGTGGTAGGGGTTGGCCGAGGCACCGGGACGGCAGTTGTAGTAGCTGGCGCCGCGGCGGGAGCAGGGGATGCTGTCCCGGCGCAGCGCGCCGTAGCTGATGTACCCGCGCCGCCCGGCTAGCACGCGGCGGTGCGCCTCGGCGGAGGCCGACCCGAGCTCCCCCTCCTCGCCGTCAACCTCATCCCCCTCGTCGCCGCCGGACATGCACTCCCCCACAGTGCCACGGCACTCCCCACGGCCGCCGGAGGCGGTCAGTATCCCGAGCTGCAGGTGGTCCCCGCCCGCGCCCAGCGACGCCGCCGAAGCGGAAAACGCCGACACCGCAAGAAGCAAGAGGACGACAACCGCCAGGAACCTCACAACGGCGGCCATGGCGACGGCGGCGGTGACGGAGGAACAAAAATATGGCGCCGGACGAAATGCGGACGACCGGGCGGCGGCGGCGGCGGCGAGGAGGAGGAGGGGAAAACGTGTGGCCTTAGCTGTCACCACTACGCGCGAGGAGGAGGAGACTAGGAGAGCGGTGCGTGCCCGTGAGAGATAAGAGCGCGAGACGCGGGTGGCGAACTGGCGAGGTGGGAGAGTGCGACTAAAAACTGCGAACTGGCTTGCCGCGGTGCGCAACAACTGGACACAACTCATGAGATCGCGGCTGGTTTGCTGCTAGACGATGGGTCGTGATGGAGTGTGGAGTTAGGTTAACAGTGTCACGATGATGATCATCCGGGCGATGCTAATCAATTAACATTAGAGTGATCCGTCAAACAGTGTTTGCCTCCAAGTTGATGGTAAACGACGATCCAATTTTCTATGATGTTTGGTTCGGAGTTAGGTGAGACGAAGTCGTCCCGCTAAAAAATATTCATCTAATATTCAGGGCGAACTCATCGAAAAAAAGAACCGACGAGCTCGTTCCACCTCACGCGTGGAGGCTCCGAGGCGGGGCTAAAGGTTTTGTGACGAGTCAAAGATTTTGAGGCAGAGGCTTTAGAGATAGGCTGAAGGTTTCAAAGCGGACCGGAGGTTCTAGGGTAGAGTCTCATTTCTCTCAACCCACCGGCCAATCATGAAACTAGGTCATTCTCATCCATCACAACCAAACACAAGATGGTACAATTCCATCAAAAAAACCGGGACAGAACCGTCCCATCCTACATTGTTTCTGAAACAAATGACAACTTATGGAATGGAGCGAGTACATTGATAGCTTATGTTTAAATATAATTGAGTTATATACTCGTTGGTGTAATACAGAAATAGGTAACCTGTTTTGAGTGCTAAGAACCACGAAAGGTTCGAACAGTGTCCGAGGCTAATAGCCTTTGGATAGAAGTTATATTGATTAATACTTCCAATGCCCGATCCCCTCTACCTTGCAAACGAGAGGGAGTATTTATAGGCACAAATACAATATGGTAATACAGAGTTACCCCTACATCCAACCGACTATTACAATGTAAATAGTCAATTTACGTATAGGTAATTTAGTAACCCTCCATGTGAACAAGTCGGGACTCACATCACGTCAAAGGAAACAGAGATCCCATGGTTTGTATGTCACCTCCGAGCGGTTTTCAATTCCGAAGCTTTCTTTATCGAAGGGGCCTTCAGGTCATCGACTTGCTAGGGACTCTCAATAGACTAAAGGCGAAGTGTGTGCATACATCTTTGAATGGAATTTGGCAAATGTTGTTATTAGGCCTTGTTAGGATAAAAATATTTTCACCCAACAATACCAAATATGATATTATAGCCAGATTAAGTAATAATCATAATCAACCACATAAATAATAATCATAATTAATTATCTTTCTGTTTAGCCAATAATTATAATTATGTTATAATCCTGAATATTAAAACTTACTCCAAAGGTGGGCTAAGGCTGTTTGAAACGGGCTACAAAAGATATAGTATAAGAGTTTAAACAAATGAATTTAATACTAAAATGTTAGTGAACTGTTTTTAAATATTTTTGTTAGTCTATATATAGATTTTTTAAAAAAATGCACTCACTCCGTTTTTTAATGTAAGTCTATTATTTCCTAGATTCATCTATAAATCAACGAATCTAAACATAAAAAATATGTATATATTTATTGATCTATAGATATATCAGAATAACTTATACTTGAAAATAATGTTTAAGCTTTTGATAAATGTAACTAGAACTTAAACCAAAAACAAAACCTAAAACGAATTGAGCTTAAAGTTTCAAACGTTGCTGATGAAGTTGTAACCGGACTTTCGTTTTACACTATTATTAATATTTTTTAAAAACTTGTACTTTCAAACATTTTTCAAGAAAGAATTATTATTAGCATCGTGGCGTTAATTTTCACCGAGTGTCTTCGTTAAATATTTGTCAAGTGAATTTATTCGCCGGGTATATTACAAATTTCATCGAGTGACGGGAGAGCTTGCAAATATTTGATAGGATTTGTTTTGTTGGGGTTAGAACCACGAAAGATCTGAGAATTTGTCATTTTTAAGAAGTAACTTTATATTTTTATCATCCGGACCCACTGTCATTAACTCAGGTGCTCCTACATATCAATCTTAGAAGTGACGTCATAATCAAAGTACACGTCTTGATAACTGATAGCTGATAGTGGCAAATTATCAATTCTTTCCTAGAAGGAGAGATTTGAGAATTTGCCATTTTTAAGAAGTAACTTCGTATTTTTGCCATTCGGACCCACTATCATTAACTCAAGTAGTACTACATGTCAGTCTCAGAAATAATATTATAATCAAAGTGTACGTATTGATAGTGGCAAATTATCGATTCTTTCGTAGAAGGAGAGATTTGAGAATTTTTGGTGGCCAGCCCGCCTCAATTGGGGTGAGGCCAAGGGCCCAATAAGCTATATATCTGAGCCTGATTTACGAATTAAATAATATAATTATAATTATATGTGAAATTTATTAATAACAACACTTGAATAGTTAAAATTCTATTTAAAACTATTATAAAATAGATAGAAAGTACCTAATTTTATAAGGTTGTTCTTGGCCTTTTACGGTCGGGCTTTTCAATTCTGGTCCAAAACTTGGCAAAATACGAATATTTAGTTTACATTTTTTTGGAAAAAATATGCTAAGCACTTTATTCGAAAATTAATATGGTTAAGCACACAGTTTCTTATAACTATGTGTTTGTAATTGGAAAATATTGTTTCAACTAGCCACCGAGGTAAAGCAAACCCTAGTGCCGTTAAAAAACTGAATTGATCGAACCATTTATTGATATTTCAATTAAGTCCTCACTTCGTTTTATATTTTAATCAGTTTAACTTTTTAGTTAAACTTACATAATTTTGATTTAATATAAATAAAAATATATTAATAACTATAATATCAAATATATATTATAGTAAATTTAATAAAATCAATTTGATATTATAGTTGTTGCTGGAATTTTGGGCAAGGCCTATGAATTTATTTTAAAATTCCGAATAAATGTCAAAAGTCTCATCGTGCTGATATAGGTAGATGATGAACAATTTATATAGTGGGGTTATCTCTATGCTACTAAGTTATGTGTGTGGGGTTATCGCGTAGCACCTGCGTGAATGGTCCGCTGAAATCTAGATCATCGCCTATCTATCGAGCCTCTACCATACACACATATTAGATTAGATCAAAACACAACCAAGCTAAGATTTTACGTCTCCTCTCCACCGCACACCTTTGTAGCCTTCTCCATTCCATCTGTCAGTGTGCACCGGTGAACGGGAGAGCACCCCGTAGTCCTCTCCATCCTACCCAACGGCGTGCACTAGTGAACGAGAGAGCAGGTCTCCAAAACATGTCTTTGTGATTGGAGATAGCGAATAAGATTTTTGAAAAGTGCTCCACGCGACTGCTCACGTCCATTATCATGTTGTGCCTTCCGTCTACATGGACTATCGTTCAACATCATGTACTGTGATCCGACAACAATAAGAGCGGTTCTGCACCGACTGCATCATCCTCTACTGCTATTGTACAATACATGTGTTGTCCTTTTGTACGGTTATAAATCATATTTAGCGAGATCATAGTTTTTATTTTCTTGTTTTCTATTATGTTAGATGTGTATATGTTAGTTCTTGCGGATAACATGATTTATTTATTTATAAATTTAATACTCCTAATTATTCAACAGTTATTAATATATATTTTATAAAAAAAGTTAAAGCTGAAAAAATAACTTATCGAAAAAACGTTTTTCTCTCTTTCGGTGGAGAAACAGCAAGTCAGCAACATCGTCTGGATGTCACATGGTCGTGGTTGTCTCCTCTCTGTCCCTCACGTGGAGCCCATTCATATCATGGATGACCAACATCACATGAAATCATCATAAAAATCTATATACAGTACATATGTATTAAAATATAAGAGATTACATAGTTCTATCTATTCCATCAAATATCCTTCATTCAATTTCATTTCTATTTTATCAGTCACATGTTCACTTCCTATGTATTTCTTATTACAAAAGAGGTGAGATAGTCTTTTTCTCTCATGCTTAATCTTTTGAATAAAGGTGTGAGAACATCTCTAAGAGGAGCTCCCCCTACCCTAAATTTTTGAGATTACAACCAAAAAATCAGTTCCAATAGATATTCTAAATAACTCCCAAAAATACACTACCTAAAAACAGGTCAATAGTGGCGGGTCATAACAGTTATTAGTGATGGGTATCATACCCGTCACCCTTATCGTGTCACTAATGACCTATCATTAGTGACGTACATACAATCGTCACTAAAGGTAATCTTTAGTGACGGGTATACATCTATACCCGTTACTAATAGTGACCATTAGTGATGGGTATAGATGTTCACGTGTTACTAAAGGTCATCTTTAGTGACGCACAAACAGCTATACCCGTCACTAAAGGTGGGTCATTAGTGACGGTTATAGATGTTCACGCGTCACTAAAGGTCATTTTTTCATTCTAGATCTGTTTTATACAGTTTCATTTAGTTTTTTTCAGTTCAAATGAGTTGACGATTAGATCTGTGGTGGTCATGGAGGGACTTTTTTCGTCATTTTTGTCATTGTTCCGATGTGATTTCCATGTGTGGTTATCATCGCTGAGGCCTCCACCCTTAGCCACAATAGAGTAGGAGAGATGATAATGAAAAAGAAGAAGAATAGATCTGAGGTGATTATGGAGGGTGTAACACCCCAGAAATTAAAAAGGAATAAAATAAAAAGAAAATATTATTTAAATCATTTCTGAATTTCTTATTAAAGGAAAAATCCCAAAAGAACCCAAATAAAGCCAAACAGGGAGAAATACTTAAAATCTGGACTTGAAAATTTTATGAGATGAACTAGAGACCAAGATATAATTTTAGGAATTTTTACAAATTTTTATCAACAGTGATTCAACCCTTAATCAAATATTTGATTTTCTGGAATTATTTAAAATCAGAAATCAATTTTAATCCTAAACGGGCCGAAACCCTGAAACTCCCTCCAGCGGCCTTTTTGGCCCAGCCCATCACCGCCCTCTCGCTGACAAGCGGGACCCGCCTGTCGGCGCTCACCTCCCCTCTCTCCTCCCGCCCGCGCCCCGCCTGGACCCACGCGTCAGCCACCTTGCGCCCACTGACCGCCCGGCCCCGCCTGTCTGCCCTTTCCTTTCCCGTTCGCTCACTGACAGGTGGAGCCCACCTGTCAGGACCTTCGTCTCCGATGGAAGGGGATCACCCCCTTCCTTCCTCCCGGCGATCACCTTCGGTTCTCGCCGCCGGCCACCTCGATTCGCCCGATCCGACCACGGATCACCTTCCCTGGTCACCACCGCACCCTTTCCATCCATGGCCGACGCGGTTTCGCGAGAATGGAAGCTAACCGGAGCCTATGGAATGAGATCGCCGGAGGGAGAGGGAAACCTTCGGTTTCCTTCCATTTAGGCGCCGCCGACGACCCTATAAAAGCCCCCGTGGTCGCCGCCCTTCGCCCACACCGCCGTAGCCCGAGCATTAGCCCTCCAGAGCGCCTCTGCCATTTTTTGCGAGCTCCTCCCCTCCTTCAACTCCGGCGAGCGATCGCCGCCGTCTCGGACCCCCGTCGCCCTAGCCACCACCACCGACGAGTCCGTCGTCGACCGCCCCACCTCGGCATCCACTCCGTTGGTCGAGGACGCCGCCGGATCGCCGTCGCCGTCGACCACCCGAACGCCCTGCTCGTCTACCCTCGCCGCCGGCCGCCGTCCATCGCCCTCCGTCGTCACCGGATGTGTTCTTATGCAAGACGGGAAAGTTATCTCTTATGCCTCCCGTCAGTTGAGACCTCATGAGTTGAATTATCCGACCCATGATTTGGAATTAGCCGCCGTAGTGCACGCCCTCAAGATTTGGAGGCACTATTTGGTTGGGAATCGCTGTGAGATCTTTACGGATCACAAGAGCTTGAAGTATATCTTCACACAGCCAGATCTGAACTTGAGGCAAAGACGATGGCTGGAATTGATTAAAGACTACGACCTAGGTATACACTACCACCCCGGAAAAGCAAATGTGGTAGCTGATGCCTTAAGTCGCAAGGGATATTGCACAGCCATGATGATTCAAGAACACGCACCCTCGTTATGTAGGGAGATGGAAAAATTAAATCTTGGATTGACCACCAGAGCATATCTAGCCACCTTGGAGACCCAACCTGTCTTGTTTGAGCAGATCCGTGAAGCTCAGTTAGAGGACCCGGATATCGCTGCCATTAGGAAGAACATGAGACAAGGAAAAGCCCCCGGATTTTCAGAAGACGAAAATGGCACCATTTGGTTTGGAACCCGGATATGTGTGCCGGACAAACCTGAAATAAAGACTCTTATCTTAAGAGAAGCCCATGAGACATTGTACTCCATTCATCCCGGCAGTACTAAGATGTACCAGGATCTGAAGGAACGCTATTGGTGGGTTAGCATGAAGAGAGAGATTGCCCAGTTCGTCGCCGAGTGTGACACCTGCAGAAGAGTAAAGGCGGAACATCAGAGACCCGCAGGATTGTTACAGCCACTTAGAGTGCCTGAATGGAAGTGGGAAGAAATTGGTATGGACTTCATCACCGGACTACCAAAGACCCAACTTGGGTATGATTCTATTTGGGTGATCATCGATCGGCTTACGAAAGTAGCTCATTTCGTAGCCATCAAAACGACCTTTAGTGGCCCTAAGCTTGCAGAGCTATATATGGCCCGGATTGTATGTCTTCATGGAGTGCCCAAGAAGATAGTATCTGACCGAGGAAGTCAGTTTACCTCTCGTTTTTGGAAGAACCTCCAAGAGGAGATGGGCACGAGATTAAATTTCAGTACCGCCTACCATCCTCAGACAGATGGACAAACAGAAAGGGTAAATCAGATACTAGAGGATATGCTTCGAGCATGTGTTTTGGATTTTGGAGCCACTTGGGACAAGAGCTTGCCGTATGCTGAGTTTTCATACAACAACAGCTATCAAGCTAGCCTTCAGATGTCTCCTTTTGAAGCCCTATATGGACGTAAGTGCAGAACGCCTCTACTTTGGGACCAAACGGGTGAATCCCAAGTATTCGGAACCGACATTCTTCGTGAAGCTGAAGATAAGGTACGGATCATCAGAGACCGACTCAAGACAGCCCAATCACGACAGAAGAGCTACGCAGATAATCGCCGTCGAGACCTAGCCTTTGAAGAAGGAGATCATGTCTATCTTCGGGTTACACCTCTCCGTGGAACTCAACGGTTTAACATGAGAGGAAAGTTGGCCCCTCGATATGTTGGACCATTTCCCGTTGTCCGACGCCAAGGCGAAGTGGCTTATCAGTTGGAATTACCGCCCTCTTTGGCTGGAGTGCATGACGTGTTTCATGTGTCTCAACTCAAGAAATGTCTCCGCATCCCCACGGAGCAAGTGGATCTTCAGCAGTTGGATGTCCAAGAGGATCTGACCTATGTGGAAAAGCCGGTCAAGATATTAGAAATCAAAGAAAGAACCACCAGGAGTCGAGTCATCCGCTTCTGCAAAGTGCAGTGGAGCAATCATCCGGTAGAAGAAGCTACATGGGAAAAAGAAGATGAACTCAAGGCACAACATCCTGAGCTATTCGAGGATGAATCCGAATCTCGAGGACGAGATTCTCTGTAAGGGGGATAGGATTGTAACACCCCAGAAATTAAAAAGGAATAAAATAAAAAGAAAATATTATTTAAATCATTTCTGAATTTCTTATTAAAGGAAAAATCCCAAAAGAACCCAAATAAAGCCAAACAGGGAGAAATACTTAAAATCTGGACTTGAAAATTTTATGAGATGAACTAGAGACCAAGATATAATTTTAGGAATTTTTACAAATTTTTATCAACAGTGATTCAACCCTTAATCAAATATTTGATTTTCTGGAATTATTTAAAATCAGAAATCAATTTTAATCCTAAACGGGCCGAAACCCTGAAACTCCCTCCAGCGGCCTTTTTGGCCCAGCCCATCACCGCCCTCTCGCTGACAAGCGGGACCCGCCTGTCGGCGCTCACCTCCCCTCTCTCCTCCCGCCCGCGCCCCGCCTGGACCCACGCGTCAGCCACCTTGCGCCCACTGATCGCCCGGCCCCGCCTGTCTGCCCTTTCCTTTCCCGTTCGCTCACTGACAGGTGGAGCCCACCTGTCAGGACCTTCGTCTCCGATGGAAGGGGATCGCCCCCTTCCTTCCTCCCGGCGATCACCTTCGGTTCTCGCCGCCGGCCACCTCGATTCGCCCGATCCGACCACGGATCACCTTCCCTGGTCACCACCGCACCCTTTCCATCCATGGCCGACGCGGTTTCGCGAGAATGGAAGCTAACCGGAGCCTATGGAATGAGATCGCCGGAGGGAGAGGGAAACCTTCGGTTTCCTTCCATTTAGGCGCCGCCGACGACCCTATAAAAGCCCCCGTGGTCGCCGCCCTTCGCCCACACCGCCGTAGCCCGAGCATTAGCCCTCCAGAGCGCCTCTGCCATTTTTTGCGAGCTCCTCCCCTCCTTCAACTCCGGCGAGCGATCGCCGCCGTCTCGGACCCCCGTCGCCCTAGCCACCACCACCGACGAGTCCGTCGTCGACCGCCCCACCTCGGCATCCACTCCGTTGGTCGAGGACGCCGCCGGATCGCCGTCGCCGTCGACCACCCGAACGCCCTGCTCGTCTACCCTCGCCGCCGGCCGCCGTCCATCGCCCTCCGTCGTCACCAAAGGTACGGTCATGACCGCCCTCCCCTCCCCGTTCCATTTTTGCCGTTAGATAGGCCTGTAGGCGCTCGTCGCCGCCGCCATGGTCGCACCCGAACCCGCCGTCGCCGGAGACGAAGGGGGTACGCGCCCCCTTACGTCGTGCCGTGCCGGACGCGATCGAGGCCGTCCGATCCAGATCGGAGGGCTAGGATTAAATCCCTACGGGATCTAATCCAGGCCCTCGGATCCGGTCAAAGCGGTACCACGCGTTAGTAGCCGTCGGATCTAACTTAAAAACGCGACTTAATCATGTGCGTCCACGCGTACCCCTTCGGTATGTTTTAATCTGGGCCGTTGAAACTCATTTAAAACACCCGCCTCGCATCCGGCCGCTGGATCCAGATCCAATGGCCCAGATCGCTCGGGTCCACGCGCATAGTCACGGGTTCACGGTGAACCTGGTTCACCGTGGACCAGAGACTGTTTTTCTGTTTAAATAAAATTCAGAAAATAGTTTAAACTTCAAAAATTCATATCTTGCTCATTTTAACTCCAAATTTCACCATTCAAATTTTGTTAGAACCAGAATATTATTCTCTACACAATAATGCCATAAAAACAGTATGTTTCTGTTGTCCAAAATATTATTAATAAATAAATGGATAAAAATCCCTTAGGGTTAAAATTAATAATACAGAAAATAAATTGGGAAAAATTCTAAAATATTAAACTTTACTGTTTGGTACAAAACCTTGAAATATTAAAATATTACTTCACATAATAAAACCTACAAATGTGTATGTTGAATATTTGGTGAATTTTATCTGTTTATTGAATGTATTGTTTATTTTCCGTATCAAGAAGACTACGAGTTCGTCGAGGAGCAGGAGTTCTACCCCGAGGTTCCTCCATCCCCATTTGCTGAGCAAGGCAAGTCATCGACCACCTTTGTGGACACAGTTGATCATTATTGAGCCCATGATTTAATAAATTATCGCTATAACTCATAGGATAATATTGCATTAGTCCAAGATCAAGCCCTACACTTATATTTATTAGATTCCCGTCCTCGTGTGCAAACCCAAGCCATGCTTATTGAGCCTCAACTCCTTGTCACTCTACAAATATTATATTAGCTAGTGCCCAATGTACCGGCACAACTGCTATAGGATATAAAGAATGAGTCGTAGAATAGATTGATTCTGGTATATGAAATACCCCGTTATTCTTGTCTCTGGACTCTGTTGGAGTTAGGTATGTTATAAGTATGGTGGGTTCCGGGTGCAAGCTCGGGTTTGGTATGTCGCACCCGGGGCACTATAAGGACCGGTCTGCGGGATCTGTTGCAAAGCACTTCCGTACCAACCACAAGTCTAATGGGTAAGTCCTAACTGGAAGTGTGGAACACTCCGTCTCACGGCACCATAGTGGAGGGGGCAAGGGGCTAGCCCTCAGGGCGCCTTGTACCGACGATGGCTCAAGAAGGGGTATTGTGGAAACTCGACATGGCGAGACACGGTACGAAACCTATAAGAGGGTGCTGTTGAGTCGGGGAAGACCATATGGAAGGTTTTGGCACGAGTTCCCGCGTGATGGGTCATCTCGCTACACTTCGGTGTAGGTGATGAGTGCGTGCCTTGTGGGTACAGTGGTACATCTCTGATCAGAGTAATTCAATCTTTTCGAAAAGCCGAGCCCACGGTCAAGGGCGGGTTGTGTGACTACTCGCAGTTAGTTTACAATTGTTTGAATGGATGAGTTATTCATGGCATATAAGGACTGTTGTGCGGGGAGGTAAAACGTACTCCTCGAGTTAGAAGATGATGATGCATACACATGTTTACTTTTCGGTACTAATAAATTGATCACATTTAATGCTTTACAATTATGCTGCTTCCGCTAAACTAGCCACTACCTCCCTTGTTATTACCTTGCATTATATTTGCATTCGGTGGCTTGCTGAGTACATCTGTACTCACCCCGTTGACTTACACCATCAGAGCCCGTCTACTACGAGGAGGATGAAGGTCTGGAGTAGCGACCCAGTCAAGGCGAGACTGGAAGGAGGCGTTCATCTAGGACCCTTATTTTATTAGTTTCTCTTCATCTTTATTCACTTTTGTATTAATGCGGTCTACGAACCGTGAATGATTGCCCGTATTGTACGTGGTCGTGTGATGAACGTCTTGTTTATTGATTTTCTATGGAATTTCAATAAAGTCCTGATTTATTAAATCGGGGCGTGACAAGATGGTATCAGAGCCGACTTGACTGTAGGAAGCCAAACAGACCTGACCTTAGGACTTATATATATATTCACTATATTTTACAAAAGATTACTTATCCTCTCATCTTCTAAGGTTTTCACAAAATTTTCTCTCTTTGTAGATGCCGGTTCATACCATGAGCGGGACTCTTCGTGACGAGGCAGGATTCATCCGCGAGCTTCGCGTGCTCGTCGACTTTTTGGGTTTTCCCCATGAGCCTGCGTTCCACGGGATCTTTCCCGATGCGAACGAGAGCTACTGCGAGGTCACGGTTGTGATCCGCCCCTCCACCACGCAGCCACCCTTCTACACCCATGGAGTTGGAGGACCTTCATTCGTGGTGGCCAGCCAGCGAGCCGCTCTCCAGTCCCTCGCCGAGCTTCGACTGGTCTACGACTGCCACCTCCGCGACACCGTCTACCGCTTCATGCCCATGCGCACACCCGGGAGTCACCGCAGCATCTACATCAGTCCCCTCACCCAGAGCAGCTCCGCCATCACTCGCACGATGAGGCTCTTGGAGGCCATGGACAACCTCCACACAGAGGCCGTCCTCGACGCAGACAGCCAACACGACACCATCGACTTCTACCGCCACACTTCGGAGAACCTGACCAGGGAGAACGCCGAGCTTCGTCGACAGCTTGAGCAGAACCCTCTGTTGACCCTTGAGGTGGAGGAGTTAAGACGTCAGAACGAGCTTCTACGCCAGGGCGCCATGGTCCACGCCCAGCTCCGTCAGCAGCTCAGAGAGCTAAAGAAGGACATAGAAGAGATCGCGCCTCTTTCGCCTCGCAGGAAGAAACCCATTCAGACTCCCACAGTGAGGCCCAAGAGGATCTCCCGCAGCGCACCACCCCGCCGGACCGTCCAGTTCCTCGACCCCGCCCGTCTCCCACGAGCCCGAGATCGAGCCGTCCCCCGAGCTGCCTTAGACGTAGTTTTACGATTGATTGTTATTTTTATTGCTTGCTTGTATTAGCATTCATGTCAAAATATAAGGCATGAATGAAAGAATAAATAAATGTAACCGCAAGAACGGTACCCTTTTGAAATAAAATATAAAGAAGTTCATCAAAATAAATGTGTATACATTGAACATTCCAGGATGACCAACACCCAGGGATCAGACGCTCCACAGAACGAAGGGGATAGTGGCAACCTGCCACAATGGGGAGCCACCGGGCAGAGGCAAGCCCCGGTCGCCAACCACCCCACCTTGGCTGAAATGATGGCCACTCAAAATCAGTTGGTCTCAGCCCTCCTGCACCAGATGCAGCAGCAGCAGCAGATGCAAGAGCAGCAGGCTCACTTCTTTCGCCTCCACCAACAGCCCGAGCTGCCCCGACCTGCCACACCAGCTCCCGCTCCCGCGACACAACTCTCGGAGTTCCTCCGAGTCCGCCCACCGACCTTCTCAAGCACCACCAACCCCATGGAGGCTGGGGATTGGTTGCGGGCGATAGAGAAGAAGCTCGATCTCCTGACCTGCACTGAGCAGGAGAGGGTGGCCTTCGCCACCCACCAGCTTCATGGTCCCGCCGCGGAATGGTGGGACAACCACCGCGAGACTCTGCCCGAGGGCCACGCCCCCACTTGGGCAGAATTCTCGGCCGCCTTTCGTGCCGCCCACATCCCCGACGGCATCGTTGCCCAGAAGCAACAAGAGTTCCGAGATCTGCAGCAGGGGAGCAGATCTGTCACTGAGTATCTACATGAGTTTAACCGTCTGGCCCGGTACGCACCAGAGGAGGTCCGTACGGACGCGGCCAGACATGCCAAGTTCCTTAGGGGACTGAAGGATGAGTTGTCTCTACAACTCATCTCTGGAGACTTCGCCAACTTCCAGAAGTTGGTGAACAAGGCGATTATGCAAGAGACCCAACAGAATAAAGTTGACCTGAAGAAGAAGAGGATGATAGCCTTCAGGCAGAACCAGGGTATGGCCCAGAGACCCCGTTTTGCTCCACCCCCACCAGCGCCACAGTACCACCCCCGGCCTGTGTATCGCCCGACGCCACCAGCTGCCAATGCCGGAACCAGCCAACCTCGTGCCGCTCCAGCCGCACCGACCGCCCCAGCTGCCCCAGCCAAGAAGGCAGAGATCCTGCGCGACAAGCACGGCAAGCCCGTGGTTTGTTTCAACTGCCGTCAGGAGGGGCATTACTCCAATGCTTGCCCCCATCCTAAGCGCATCCAAGGAGTTGCCGCGAACCCCGCCATCCGCGCCCGAGTCAATCACGTCACCGCTGAAGAAGCTCAGGCCGCACCAGAGATAGTGATGGGTAAGTTCTTGGTACATTCAGCACTTGCAGTGGTTTTATTTGACACTGGAGCTACGCACTCCTTCATATCAACTGATTTTGTGGAAAAGAACAATCTAAACACCGAAGATCTACCCAGAGCCGTACAAATAGTCACCCCAGGAAAACAAACTCTAGCCCTAACATATAGCCCAAAGGTATGGATAGATATCCACGGCACCATATTTTGGGCCGATCCCATCCTAATAGAATGCCAAGGCCTAGATCTCATTCTAGGAATGGATTGGTTAAATAAGTACCAAGGGGTGATAGAATGTGCCCAGAGAAAAGTGACTGTGACCAGCGAAGAAGGGACTGCCGTCACATTTCAGATGCCAAGACTAAAAATCAGAAGACCAAGACTGCACCAGATTACCTTGGAAGAAATACCGATAGTCTGTGAGTACCCGGACGTGTTTCCCGAGGATTTACCGGGAATGCCACCCAGGAGGGACATCGAGTTCAGGATTGACTTGGTGCCTGGAACCACCCCTATTTATAAGCGACCATACCGGATGGCCGCCAATGAATTAGCTGAGATGAAGCAACAATTGGAGGATCTTGAGAAGAAAGGCTATATCAGACCCAGCACATCACCGTGGGGTGCCCCTGTCATCTTCGTCGAGAAGAAAGAAGACAAGGCAAAGCGTATGTGTGTAGATTACCGCGCCCTGAATGAGGTGACAATCAAGAATAAGTATCCGTTGCCTCGGATCGATGACCTCTTCGACCAGCTCAAAGGAGCTACGGTATTCTCAAAAATCGACCTGCGGTCTGGTTACCATCAGTTAAGGATTCGAGAAGAAGATATACCCAAGACGGCCTTCACTACCCGTTATGGATTATATGAGTGCACGGTTATGTCCTTTGGATTGACCAACGCCCCTGCCTTCTTCATGAATATGATGAATAAAGTGTTCATGGAATATTTGGACAAGTTTATAGTGGTTTTCATCGACGACATCCTCATCTATTCCAAGGACCAGAAGGAGCACGAGACTCACCTCCGGTTAACCTTAGGAAAGCTAAGGGAACACCAATTATATGCAAAGTACAGCAAATGCAAGTTTTGGACGGCAGAAGTAAAGTTTCTCGGACACATCATCTCTGCGCAAGGAATCGCAGTAGACCCTGCCACCGTAGAAGCAGTTACGGATTGGTTGCCACCCACGAACGTATCTGAGATACGAAGTTTCCTGGGATTGGCCGGATATTACCGAAGATTCATCGAGAATTTTTCTAAGATAGCCAAGCCAATGACCAAGTTGTTGCAGAAAGGAGAGAAGTTCGAATGGACTCCTGAATGCGATGAAAGTTTCCGCACCCTCAAGACTCGTTTGGTATCTGCACCTATACTGACCCTACCGGATATCCGCAAAGACTTCCATGTCTATTGCGACGCATCTCGCCAAGGATTGGGATGTGTTCTTATGCAAGACGGGAAAGTTATCTCTTATGCCTCCCGTCAGTTGAGACCTCATGAGTTGAATTATCCGACCCATGATTTGGAATTAGCCGCCGTAGTGCACGCCCTCAAGATTTGGAGGCACTATTTGGTTGGGAATCGCTGTGAGATCTTTACGGATCACAAGAGCTTGAAGTATATCTTCACACAGCCAGATCTGAACTTGAGGCAAAGACGATGGCTGGAATTGATTAAAGACTACGACCTAGGTATACACTACCACCCCGGAAAAGCAAATGTGGTAGCTGATGCCTTAAGTCGCAAGGGATATTGCACAGCCATGATGATTCAAGAACACGCACCCTCGTTATGTAGGGAGATGGAAAAATTAAATCTTGGATTGACCACTAGAGCATATCTAGCCACCTTGGAGACCCAACCTGTCTTGTTTGAGCAGATCCGTGAAGCTCAGTTAGAGGACCCGGATATCGCTGCCATTAGGAAGAACATGAGACAAGGAAAAGCCCCCGGATTTTCAGAAGACGAAAATGGCACCATTTGGTTTGGAACCCGGATATGTGTGCCGGACAAACCTGAAATAAAGACTCTTATCTTAAGAGAAGCCCATGAGACATTGTACTCCATTCATCCCGGCAGTACTAAGATGTACCAGGATCTGAAGGAACGCTATTGGTGGGTTAGCATGAAGAGAGAGATTGCCCAGTTCGTCGCCGAGTGTGACACCTGCAGAAGAGTAAAGGCGGAACATCAGAGACCCGCAGGATTGTTACAGCCACTTAGAGTGCCTGAATGGAAGTGGGAAGAAATTGGTATGGACTTCATCACCGGACTACCAAAGACCCAACTTGGGTATGATTCTATTTGGGTGATCATCGATCTGCTTACGAAAGTAGCTCATTTCGTAGCCGTCAAAACGACCTTTAGTGGCCCTAAGCTTGCAGAGCTATATATGGCCCGGATTGTATGTCTTCATGGAGTGCCCAAGAAGATAGTATCTGACCGAGGAAGTCAGTTTACCTCTCGTTTTTGGAAGAACCTCCAAGAGGAGATGGGCACGAGATTAAATTTCAGTACCGCCTACCATCCTCAGACAGATGGACAAACAGAAAGGGTAAATCAGATACTAGAGGATATGCTTCGAGCATGTGTTTTGGATTTTGGAGCCACTTGGGACAAGAGCTTGCCGTATGCTGAGTTTTCATACAACAACAGCTATCAAGCTAGCCTTCAGATGTCTCCTTTTGAAGCCCTATATGGACGTAAGTGCAGAACGCCTCTACTTTGGGACCAAATGGGTGAATCCCAAGTATTCGGAACCGACATTCTTCGTGAAGCTGAAGATAAGGTACGGATCATCAGAGACCGACTCAAGACAGCCCAATCACGACAGAAGAGCTACGCAGACAATCGCCGTCGAGACCTAGCCTTTGAAGATGGAGATCATGTCTATCTTCGGGTTACACCTCTCCGTGGAACTCAACGGTTTAACATGAGAGGAAAGTTGGCCCCTCGATATGTTGGACCATTTCCCGTTGTCCGACGCCAAGGCGAAGTGGCTTATCAGTTGGAATTACCGCCCTCTTTGGCTGGAGTGCATGACGTGTTTCATGTGTCTCAACTCAAGAAATGTCTCTGCATCCCCACGGAGCAAGTGGATCTTCAGCAGTTGGATGTCCAAGAGGATCTGACCTATGTGGAAAAGCCGGTCAAGATATTAGAAATCAAAGAAAGAACCACCAGGAGTCGAGTCATCCGCTTCTGCAAAGTGCAGTGGAGCAATCATCCGGTAGAAGAAGCTACATGGGAAAAAGAAGATGAACTCAAGGCACAGCATCCTGAGCTATTCGAGGATGAATCCGAATCTCGAGGACGAGATTCTCTGTAAGGGGGATAGGATTGTAACACCCCAGAAATTAAAAGGAATAAAATAAAAAGAAAATATTATTTAAATCATTTCTGAATTTCTTATTAAAGGAAAAATCCCAAAAGAACCCAAATAAAGCCAAACAGGGAGAAATACTTAAAATCTGGACTTGAAAATTTTATGAGATGAACTAGAGACCAAGATATAATTTTAGGAATTTTTACAAATTTTTATCAACAGTGATTCAACCCTTAATCAAATATTTGATTTTCTAGAATTATTTAAAATCAGAAATCAATTTTAATCCTAAACGGGCCGAAACCCTGAAACTCCCTCCAGCGGCCTTTTTGGCCCAGCCCATCACCGCCCTCTCGCTGACAAGCGGGACCCGCCTGTCGGCGCTCACCTCCCCTCTCTCCTCCCGCCCGCGCCCCGCCTGGACCCACGCGTCAGCCACCTTGCGCCCACTGACCGCCCGGCCCCGCCTGTCTGCCCTTTCCTTTCCCGTTCGCTCACTGACAGGTGGAGCCCACCTGTCAGGACCTTCGTCTCCGATGGAAGGGGATCGCCCCCTTCCTTCCTCCCGGCGATCACCTTCGGTTCTTGCCGCCGGCCACCTCGATTCACCCGATCCGACCACGGATCACCTTCCCTGGTCACCACCGCACCCTTTCCATCCATGGCCGACGCGGTTTCGCGAGAATGGAAGCTAACCGGAGCCTATGGAATGAGATCGCCGGAGGGAGAGGGAAACCTTCGGTTTCCTTCCATTTAGGCGCCGCCGACGACCCTATAAAAGCCCCCGTGGTCGCCGCCCTTCACCCACACCGCCGTAGCCCGAGCATTAGCCCTCCAGAGCGCCTCTGCCATTTTTTGCGAGCTCCTCCCCTCCTTCAACTCCGGCGAGCGATCGCCGCCGTCTCGGACCCCCGTCGCCCTAGCCACCACCACCGACGAGTCCGTCGTCGACCGCCCCACCTCGGCATCCACTCCGTTGGTCGAGGACGCCGCCGGATCGCCGTCGCCGTCGACCACCCGAACGCCCTGCTCGTCTACCCTCGCCGCCGGCCGCCGTCCATCGCCCTCCGTCGTCACCAGAGGTACGGTCATGACCGCCCTCCCCTCCCCGTTCCATTTTTGCCGTTAGATAGGCCTGTAGGCGCTCGTCGCTGCCGCCATGGTCGCACCCGAACCCGCCGTCGCCGGAGACGAAGGGGGTACGCGCCCCCTTACGTCGTGCCGTGCCGGACGCGATCGAGGCCGTCCGATCCAGATCGGAGGGCTAGGATTAAATCCCTACGGGATCTAATCCAGGCCCTCGGATCCGGTCAAAGCGGTACCACGCGTTAGTAGCCGTCGGATCTAACTTAAAAACGCGACTTAATCCTGTGCGTCCACGCGTACCCCTTCGGTATGTTTTAATCTGGGCCGTTGAAACTCATTTAAAACACCCGCCTCGCATCCGGCCGCTGGATCCAGATCCAACGGCCCAGATCGCTCGGGTCCACGCGCATAGTCACGGGTTCACGGTGAACCTGGTTCACCGTGGACCAGAGACTGTTTTTCTGTTTAAATAAAATTCAGAAAATAGTTTAAACTTCAAAAATTCATATCTTGCTCATTTTAACTCCAAATTTCACCATTCAAATTTTGTTAGAACCAGAATATTATTCTCTACACAATAATGCCATAAAAACAGTATGTTTCTGTTGTCCAAAATATTATTAATAAATAAATGGATAAAAATCCCTTAGGGTTAAAATTAATAATACAGAAAATAAATTGGGAAAAATTCTAAAATATTAAACTTTACTGTTTGGTACAAAACCTTGAAATATTAAAAATATTACTTCACATAATAAAACCTACAAATGTGTATGTTGAATATTTGGTGAATTTTATCTGTTTATTGAATGTATTGTTTATTTTCCGTATCAAGAAGACTACGAGTTCGTCGAGGAGCAGGAGTTCTACCCCGAGGTTCCTCCATCCCCATTTGCTGAGCAAGGCAAGTCATCGACCACCTTTGTGGACACAGTTGATCATTATTGAGCCCATGATTTAATAAATTATCGCTATAACTCATAGGATAATATTGCATTAGTCCAAGATCAAGCCCTACACTTATATTTATTAGATCCCCGTCCTCGTGTGCAAACCCAAGCCATGCTTATTGAGCCTCAACTCCTTGTCACTCTACAAATATTATATTAGCTAGTGCCCAATGTACCGGCACAACTGCTATAGGATATAAAGAATGAGTCGTAGAATAGATGGATTCTGGTATATGAAATACCCCGTTATTCTTGTCTCTGGACTCTGTTGGAGTTAGGTATGTTATAAGTATGGTGGGTTCCGGGTGCAAGCTCGGGTTTAGTATGTCGCACCCGGGGCACTATAAGGACCGGTCTGCGGGATCTGTTGCAAAGCACTTCCGTACCAACCACAAGTCTAATGGGTAAGTCCTAACTGGAAGTGTGGAACACTCCGTCTCACGGCACCATAGTGGAGGGGGCAAGGGGCTAGCCCTCAGGGCGCCTTGTACCGACGATGGCTCAAGAGGGGGTATTGTGGAAACTCGACATGGCGAGACACGGTACGAAACCTATAAGAGGGTGCTGTTGAGTCGGGGAAGACCATATGGAAGGTTTTGGCACGAGTTCCCGCGTGATGGGTCATCTCGCTACACTTCGGTGTAGGTGATGAGTGCGTGCCTTGTGGGTACAGTGGTACATCTCTGATCAGAGTAATTCAATCTTTTCGAAAAGCCGAGCCCACGGTCAATGGCGGGTTGTGTGACTACTCGCAGTTAGTTTACAATTGTTTGAATGGATGAGTTATTCATGGCATATAAGGACTGTTGTGCGGGGAGGTAAAACGTACTCCTCGAGTTAGAAGATGATGATGCATACACATGTTTACTTTTCAGTACTAATAAATTGATCACATTTAATGCTTTACAATTATGCTGCTTCCGCTAAACTAGCCACTACCTCCCTTGTTATTACCTTGCATTATATTTGCATTCGGTGGCTTGCTGAGTACATCTATACTCACCCCGTTGACTTACACCATCAGAGCCCGTCTACTACGAGGAGGATGAAGGTCTGGAGTAGCGACCCAGTCAAGGCGAGACTGGAAGGAGGCGTTCATCTAGGACCCTTATTTTATTAGTTTCTCTTCATCTTTATTCACTTTTGTATTAATGCGGTCTACGAACCGTGAATGATTGCCCGTATTGTACGTGGTCGTGTGATGAACGTCTTGTTTTATTGATTTTCTATGGAATTTCAATAAAGTCATGATTTATTAAATCGGGGCGTGACAGAGGGGCTCTTTCCATCGTTTTTGTCGTTTTCCCGATATGCTTTAATTTCCATGTGGTCATCGTCGGTGAGACCTCTATGTACCCTTTGTTGAAGTAACTCAATACCGACGAGCTCATGGTCGGGTGGAGCATGAAATAACACCGGTGTCTTCGAGTATATTTTGTAGTATGTCGACAACCATTAATAGAGCTCGAGATGAGAATGGTAAAGATCACGTAGAGAGAGAGAGGAAAGTTATAGAATGGTTGAGAGTAAAGAATAAAGAGAGGAGACAATGCCTTATAATAGTGTGTGTATGTTTTTGAGCTAGTGTTCTTCTGCCCGCCTAAATTTTCAAAAAAAATGTATGCATCAGTCTTTAGTGACGAGTCTAGATAATCACGCATCACTAAAGGTAGGTCTTTAGTGATGGTTTTAGATATTCACGCGTCATTAAAGATATGTCTTTAGTGATAGGTCTCACACATGTCACTAAAGGTAGGTCATTAGTGACTAATGATCAGTTTAGAATTTAGCAACTCATTAGTGACGTACATCATTGAGACCCGTTACTAAAGGTAGGTATTTAGTGATGGTTGTAAACACACATGAGAAACCAAGTTGAGATGTGTCTTGGTTTCAGTCTGTGATGAATGATTGACAAGTGCTCTTCTGGCTGAAAGGGTCCTCTCTGAATGGGTTTGGAGGTGTTTCACCGAAGGGGTTAGATAGTTGATGGTTGCATAAGTATGCAACAGAGTATGTCTGCCGAAGGGGTTCGACAAAATATATTTCGGAGGTTGTATCATAGTGTTCGATACTTTGGTGGTGCACTAGAGTGTACATTGGAGGGTGTTTTACCCGGAGAAGCCTTTGGGGTATCGGAAACACTTGGTTCTTGTTGTTGGTGTGCAGGTGACTTTAGAAGCAACGGGACGGTCAGCACAACAAGTGACTTGGGTCAAGCGGAGAGCTTGATGCCAAGCAAGTGGAGAGCTTGGATACGGAGGTTGTGTGAAGTCAAGGTCGATCCTTGGGTCAAGGTGCACTAGTCAAACGCAGGAAGTGCGGAGGGGGACTCTGAATAAAGATACCTCGAGGCAAAGTCCTCGGAGGTGAGGCACTTCTAAGGGGTGCTCCGGAAGGAGACACTTTGAAGGATGTCAGTCAAGTCCTTAGGAGTTAGGCAAGGCTAACAAGTGTGCTCCAGATGGAGACACTTAAACGGACACCTGACGAAGGTCTCAGAAGTCAAGGTGCATCGAAGGCATGGTCTGGAGAAGGCATTTCGAGAATGTACTCCGGGTGAAGACATTACGAACGTGTGTTTATGGAGATGCTTCATGCGGAGGCCTTGGATGAAGGAGTAACTTTGAAAGGTGGTAAACGAAACCGTCCAAAAGGAGGTACTTCAAAGGTGGGTCTTCGAAGTTAGGATGTCTTGTCGTGCTCCAACCATGCATGGCTTCAGTAAACGGACGGGCGGAGTTCAAGCTTGGAGTAGCTGTGAAGTCATGGTGGCCTACTCCGAAGGTGATGGTGTGAAGGCTCAAGGGCTTTGGCAGCTTCAGCTTAAAACCGTCACTGTATCGAAGACTGACTTCGGTGTAGTGAAGACCTACGGGTTCGAAGCCTATAACCGAAGTCACTCCAGCACTTCATGGTGTAAAAGGGGCTCCGAAAATTCTAGTCTCAAAAGCTGATGCAAAAAGGAGCTTCCAATAAAATTGGACTTCGCATGTCTATGTTTTCCTATAAAAGGAGAGTGTAACACCCTGAATTTTATAAATTAAATAAATTGGATAAAATAAAAAATTTAAATGAATAAATTAAGTTTGGATAATAAAATGGTTGAATTAATTAGAAAACCATAAGGAAGAATAAAAATAAAGTAAAACAAAAATTTTGGTTGGTTAAAGTCAATTAATTAGGTTTGAACCGAAAAGAGGCAATTAAATAAAAATTTTGAGAAAAATTTTTTTTCCAGGAAAATGATTATTTTTGATTTTTGAATAAGCTAAAAATATACAAATAAATAAGAATATGGAGAAATAATTCAAATCTTGAGCTAAGAAAATTATGTTAAGTTCATAAGACCAAGATTTATTTTTGAGAATTTTTATTAATTTTTAGAACCTCAGCTCATAGCTCTTATTTTACAAATGATTTTTCACAATTATTTTTAATCAAAAAACAATTTTTAATCGTATTGGGTCGCTCCCCTCTTTTCCCTCTCTCCAAGCCGGCCTAGCCCAACTCCTCTCCCACGCCCCACTAACACACGGGCCCTACCTGTTAGCATCTCCCTCTCGCGCGCCCGCACCCTCCCTCTCTCTTCCCTCGCTGACCCCGCGGCCCCACCTATCGGTGCCAAAGTCTCATGCCTGCTAACGCCTCCTCCCTCTGCCCGGTAACCCCTGCCTATCGTGCCATACCCCCTCGCTCGCTCCCACTGACCGCTCGACCCCAAGTATCAGACTCGTCTTCCCCACCGGATCGCCCCCAAATCCAGCCCCCCACGCTGACCGAAACCCTAGCCGCTGGATTCCGCCACCGCCGAGCACCATCAGTGGAATTGACGCCATAACTCGGCTCCCCAATCTCCGGTGATCATTTCTCCCTATTCCCGTGCTCGATCGTGTCTAGGTTCATCTGATCGCCTTGCATGCAAGCTCATCGGCGTTAATGGGGAATTACTCCCGGTTTCCCCCAATTGCGCCCCCTTTGATCTCACCGATGACCCATATAAAGCCTCCCCTTCGCCACCGCTCCCAGACACCCGAAAATCACCTAGAAATCGCCACCAGAATGCCTCTCTGACCCTTTTTTTTCACCGCCACCTATGCCCCTGTTGACACGGAAACGTGCCCCCGCGCTTGGGTCAGTTCGACGATCCAAAAGTGTGCGGATACTTAGGGACAAGCTTAAGCGTGACGCAGCATCGACGTCGCGTTCCGACTACCCTTAGTTGTGATAAGGAGGGTGGAGTCGCCAGGCAATCAGATCACAAAATAACCCAATTAGCCGAAAGAAATATACTAAACACAATAAAACCAACAAACTGGTCAGAGCCTGTCTGCTTCAAAGTCTGATGCGAAGGAGTCACCGAAGTGTACCTTCGGCGTCTGGCGCGAAGTGTTCTGCCGAAGGGTGCTTCGGCGTTCGGACTGATCCGGCCGAAGATGGACTCCGAACGGATCTGGACGCGATGATCACCTCCGAACAGTGGGGTTCGGTGTGAGATCTCCGATACAACAAACTACGGAATAATGACGCAATGGCCACGCGCGAGCGTAACTTCGTCCAGTGCGGAGTATGGTCGTGGCGAAGCCCGTTGCGACGAAGTGTGCTGGCGAAGCCTGTTGCCGGAGCCTACAGTCCCGCCGAAGGGTGTCCTGTTGACCTCTGAAACCGATCTCTCAGCTCCGGACACCTCCGATGAAGTAGCTCCGAACGTGGGAACCTGCAACAAAAGAGTGCGAAGTACCAATTCGGCTTGAGGACCGAATTCTACTAAGTGTTACACTAGTAGCGAAGGTAGCAATCTGTTACGCAGATTAGCAGATACTTCACAGGCGAAGTAACAAGGCGATAGCAATCTATTACGTAGATTAACAGATACTTCACAAGCGAAGTAACAAGGGTTACCACTGTTCCGTAGTGGCTGGCGGAGGGCTTCCAGGCAAACCCACGAAGAGGTACATGAAAATAAAGGTAAAGTAAATACGATCAAAGCTAGGGCTTTGGTTTGGTTTGTGTTGGGGGGGCTCTACGCTGGCCTCGCCTCTCTATTTATAGGGGCTTAATTCCCGATCTAATTTGCTATTAACCCGGCCGGATGGAGATAAAAATTGAGATGGAATCGCATACAACTCCATCTCTACCGAAGTGGGCTTCGGCTATGCCCGTCGAGGCCTGCTCCTCGGGCTGAAGCTCTGGTTGCGTGGGCCTCCGAAGGCTTCTCGGCCGAAGCCCATGGGCTGGCTAGAGGCTTTCGGAGCCCATAGCTCAATGGACCTTCGGCCCTGTAGGGCTTCGGACGGACCCTGGACATGTGTATTTTTGGCCCAAATCACCAAAATTGATATTTTGACAATCTAGCCATTAATGCCATTTTGCTATTAACACATGCCCCCTGCCTTTTAGTGAACTGAGTGAACTAAAAGCACAACGAGCTGAAGACAATACCATCCATATCGGCTTTTCGACACCTTTTACGATGTTTGCCACACACTTGGGAAATACCTTTTCAAGTACCTACCATTCAAAGCTCTTCGAAACCGCTCTCCCTGCAGGGATCCCAACACGTATGCTTTGCCGGGAGCGATTTTGGCTATTTTAAAAGGACCTTCCCAACTAGGTGACCATTTACCAAACTTGGGACTCTTCGTGCCTAAGGATAAAATCGTTTTCCATACCAAGTCTCCTATTTGAAACGATTTTGGTTTAACCTTCTTATTGTAGGCCTTAGCTACTATCTTCTTGTCTACTTCTATGGCTTCTAAAGCCTTTAGTCTCTTATCAGTCACTTCCTCTAGATTATCCTTTAGAAGAGTTTCATACTCGTCGACCGATAAGCCATCTTGCTTTAGCACTCTTAAGGAGCCACGATCTACCTCTACAGGCAGAACGACCTCTTGTCCATATACCAACTCATATGGAGTGACCTTGGTAGCACCATGCTTTGCAATTCTACAAGCCCATAGCGCCTCGGAGAGCACTTCATGCCACCTTTTAGGAAACTCTTCAATTTTCTTCTTAATGAGATTAATCACGATTTTATTACTAGACTCGGCCTGACCATTGACCTGAGCATAGTAAGGTGAAGAGTTTATCAACTTAATACCATAATATTCGGTGAAGTCCCTTACTTCTCCAGAAACAAATGAACTACCTTGATCTGTAGTAAGAGTTTGAGGAATGCCGAATCTATGTATGATGTGCTTCAAAATAAAATCATGTACCTCATTGTGAGTCATGTTCTTGAGAGATACGGCCTCGGAGCTCTCGCCGTTGAAGCCGTTGAGCATCAAGTTGGTCTTCTTCAGTTCATCCTCATCCCTGCCAAGTTTCTTCAATAACGAGTAAGGCATTAATTTATAGTGGTGTCGCCGTCGACGAGCATTCGGGAAATCGGCTTTCCATTGATGTGACCTCTGACGTAGAGAGGCTTTAGATGGTAAGCCGAGTCCTCGGGCTTCTCGACCTCGACCTCGTCCTGTGGTAGTGCGAACTTGGCCGACGGCGTGACAATGTTGATGTCCATCACCTGGGGTGCGAGCCCTTCAAAGATGGGCGAGTAATCATCGTCGAGCATGTCGTCGTCGTCGCTCGGACTAAGAGCCGGGTTTGTTATCTCAACCGGCTTCTCCCTCCATACCTGTTTTGTAGCTGGCCGAGGGTGGATTTCTTCGAAGACAGCATCGTGCTCGGCCTCAGCTCCCCTCTCGCTTATCTCATGTGCCCATAGTCATTGTATGAGTCTCTTCTGTGATTTGGACATGCCTGGAGGTGCCCAAGATGGCCGCGGCTTGGTGTCGGGTGCCACTGTTCGGCTTCCATTAATTCTGGCCGAAGTGGTACTGTGCCCTTCGGCCCTGTGCACCATGCGCTTGGAGGGGCCTTCGCTGCAGACCCCGACGGTCGGACCAGCCTTGTTCGGCCGATCAAACCAGGCTTTGACGCAGAGCTCGGCCAAAGCACGGGACTTACCTCCGTCAGACTTCGGTGACAAAGTCTTTGGGATTGGGACCTCCTGAGACCCAACTCTGATGGTGATGGCTTCGGACTCCCTGACCTCGGCCTCCACGTGCTCGCACCCTTCGGCTTCACTCTGCATGGTCCAATTCAGAGGCACCACGGACAGTCTGTGGACGATGCCCCCCTCCGTTGCATCTGTTTTCCCCTGCCATCCATAATACTATGAAGGAAAACAAGGCATAGTGTTAGGTTGCGGAGGGTACCCTGACCCAGATACGTACGGAGCCCACGGGGTCCCCGCCCAGTCATACGGCGGAGGCATCGGTGGCTCTAGTGGCGTCGCCCACTGTGAGCCGAACCCGTTACCCGGAGGGGGGTTCGGCAGAGTTGATGGTATCTCGGACCACACCAGCAAAGGGTCTTGCTAGGCCGGAGGTACGTTCGGCCAGTGCGGGCCGAAGCCTCCCATCGGAGAAGTCCAACATGGTGCGGGGTTCGGCCATTGGGGCCCAAAGTTGCTATATAGGGGGCCCGACCACTGGGGCTCGAAGCTGCTGTATGGGGGATTCAGTCATTGTGGCTCGGAACCACCATGCGGAGTATCAAGCCACCGTGGCCCGAAGCCTTCGTGCGGAGGGTTCGCCTGCTTCGGTCCGAAGCTACCCTCCGAGAGCCCTGGACCCTTCGGCTGCTTTAACTTCTTAGTGTGCAGACCTGCTCCCTTGGCCCTTCTTTGATGCTTGTTCAACAACATGTTATATGTTACCTTCGGCCTCTTGTGAGCCTTAGCCGAAGGGGTATTAATGTTCTGTTTCCACACTCCTACCTCGGGGTTCTTCGGTATGAGAGTGCGAGTGTGTGGCTCTCCAATAATTACATCCTTTCCCTTAGCCGACTCGGCCTGTTCTGGCTGAATCAACACCTTCTTCTCACCGAGGTCGACGGCGTTGACGAGAAAAGGATCTTTATTGTAACACCCCAAGAAATAAAAAACAAATAAAATAAAAGAAAATGATTATTAAAATCTTTTCTGAATTTTATTAATAAAGAAAATCTTAAAAGAGCCCCAATAAAGCCAAACAGGGAGAAATATTCAAAATATGGACTTGAAAATTTTATGAGATGAACCAGAGACCAAAATATAATTTTAGGAATTTTTCAAATTTTTATCAACAGTGATTCAACCCTTAATCAAATAAATAACTTACTGGAATTGTTTTAAATCAGAAAATATATTAAAACCTTGACGGGCCTCAACCTCCAAAGCGCCTCAGCCCAACCCAACCCAACACTCGCGTCGCTGACATGTGGGACCCGCCTGTCGGCGCATTCCACCGCTTCCCTCTCTCCCGCCACGCCTCGCCTGGCCCCACTTGGCAGCCTCCTGTGCCCGCCTTCGCCCACTGACCGCTCGGCCCCGCCTGTCGGCGCTCGTTTTCCCGTTCGCCCTCTGACAGGTGGAGCCCACCTGTCAGATTCGTCTTCTCCATGGAAGGGGATCGCCCCTTCCTTCCTCCCGGCGATCCCTTTCTGTTTCCTCACCGCCGGCCACCGCGATCGCCCGGATCACCCCGGATCACCTTCCCTGGTCGCCGCCGCCCCTTTCCTTCCTTAGCCGACACGTTTTTGCGCTTATGGAAGGCTATCCGATGCTTTTGGGAATCTCGCCGGAAAAGGAAGGAGCCCTTCGGGTTCCCCGACATTCCTTGCCATCTGGGCGCCGATGAGCCCCTATTTATACCCTCGCCCTCACCGTGCTCAGTCCACACCGTAGCAACCCAAGCCGAGCGAGAACAGAGCGTCGCCGCCTTCTTTTCGGCCTTCAGCTCTGCTTCGCATCCGGCGAGCCCTTGCCATCGCCTCGGACCTCCCCCGTCCTAGCCACCACCACCGACGAGACCGCCGAAGCCCGCTCATCATCGGCCACCACTCCGTCGGTCGTGAAGACCATCGGATCGTCGTCGCCGTCGAGCACCCGAAACCCCTCCGCCGTCTACGCTCACCGCCGGTCACCTCCGGGCCCCCATCGTCACCACCGAAGGTACTGTCAGGACCCCCATCACCTCCACATTCCATTTTTGGCCCTAGCTAGGCACGTAGGCGCTCGCCACTGCCGCTGCCACTGCGCCCGAGGCCTCGCCGTCGCCGGAGACGAAGGGTACGTACCCCATTACGCCCGTGCCGTGCCGGAAGGCATCGTGGCTGTCCGATCATGATCGGAGGGCTACGATTAAATCCCAAAACCTTCGGGATTTAATCAGGGCCCTCAGATCTGGTCAAAGGGGTATCGAGGCCTCTCGGCCGTCGATCACCACTTAAAACCTCCGAGCGATCTGGTGCGTCGACGCGTACCGGTTCGGTGCGATTTAATCTGAGCCGTCCATTTTCACTTAAAGGATCCCGCCTCGCGCCTGGAAGCCGGATCTGGATCCAACGGATCTGGTTGATCCGGTCCACACGCACAGTGCTGCAGTCCACCGTGGGCCTGGCTCACCGTGGACCAGAGCCCATTTTCTGTTTAAATAAAATTCCAGAAATTGATTTAAACTTTGAAAATTCATAACTTGCTCATTTTAACTCCAAATTTCACCATTCAAATTTTGTTAGAACCAGAATAATATTCTCTACACATTAATGCCATAAAAACAGTATGTTACTGTAACACCCCAAATTTTCCAAACAATAAAAATATTATTAAATTCAATTTCTTGGAATTATTATTTCAGAAAATACTTTTAATTCCCTTTTATACCCTTTTGAACTACAACATAGAGTAGATGACCAAATTAGGAGGTGAAACTTTTTGTATATGATCCTAAGACCAAAATATAATTTTGAGAATTTTTATAAATTTTTACCAGCCTTGGAAGTAGCCCTAATATTTTAATCTATTTTCTGGAATTATTTTTATTCAGAAAAATATTAGAACAGTAATGGGCTCCCCTCCCTCCCTTCTCTCTCTCCCGGCCGGCCCAGCCCACTCCACCCGCGCGCTCAGACTGACAAACGGACCCCACCTGTCGGCGCCGAAACCTTCCCCTCGCGCGCGCACCCGACACCGCGGCCCCACCCGTCAGCCTTCCCGTTCGCTCGCTCGCGCTCACTGGCCAGTGGACCCCACTCGTCAGTCCCGTCGTCTACCTCGCGCCACCGCCCCCAAATCGCGCCGGCCGACGACCTCGCCCTCGGATTCGCCTCGCCGGCTCGTCCCCCATTAAATTGCTGCCATTACTCGGTCCCCCGTGTCGCGCTGACCGTTTCCCCCCGTTAAAACACGCCTTTAAGCCACGGGATCACCGCTGCCGTGCATGACCGAGCCCTCGCCGGCGAATAAATCCTCCCCCTCGGCTTTCCTTGTATGCAACCCTCGCCGACGCCACTATTTATACCCCTGGCCTTCACCGCGTTCGACCCCCACGCCCATTCGCTCTCAGACCGAACAGAACAACCACGATTCGCCGTTTAGCGCATTCCCTCTGGTTCGTCTCCGACCACCGCTCGCCGTCGCACCGGACCACCTCCGCCCGTGCCTTCGCCACCATCGTGACCGCCGGGACCTCCCCAACGCCGGCCACCACTCCGTCGACGACAACCCTCGCCGGATCGCCGTCGCCGCCCAGAACCCGAACACCTCCACCGCCCCCGCTCGTCGCCGGCCTCGCTTCGTCGACCTTTTCTCACCGCCGAGGTACCTTCGTGACCCCCTCGTTGCCCTCTTTCCATTTTAGGACCTAGCATCGACCGCCATCGATCGCCGTGGCCGCTGGCCCGCTCGCCGTCGTCGGAGAAGACGACCGGCACGGGTCGAGTACCCGTGCCGTGTCGGATTCGATCCACGCCGTGCGATCCAGATCTAACGGCCCGGATTTAATCCCTCGTGCGATTTAATCGGCGCCGTCGGATCTGAGTGAAGCGGTACGGTGCGATCTCGTGTGTCCGTTAGTTTTAAAACCCCGCGTTTAATCTCGTGTGTCCACGTGGTACCCCTTCGCACGTTTTAATCCTGGCCGTCCGTAGCCACTTACGCGTCCCACCTCGCCCTCGCGCGTCGGATCTGGATCCGACGGTCTAGATCGACCCGGCGCACGCGCACAGTGCGCGGGTTCACCGTGGGCCTGGCTCACCGTGGACCCGAGGGGTTTAAAATTTGAAAATAAATTCCAGAAATGCTTTTAAACTTGTAAAATTCATATCTAATGCATTTGAACTCTAAAAATTACCATTCCAATTTCAGAAAATTCATAAAATTATTCTCTACATATTTATGCAATAAAAACAGTAGGTTTACTTTGACATTTTCATGTTTATTTAAATAAGTATTCAAATGCCCTTAGGATTAAAATGCAAATTTAAATATTTAAACTCCAGATAATTTATATATTTGTTCCTTTCTGTTTAAACATTAGAAGCACAGAGTTTTCTCTGAATCATTCTTATTAAATTAATTAGAAAACTTAATGTGGTATTATTCACACTTAAAAACCCTTTTTATGAAAAACAATAATTCATTTTGATTCATTTTAAAATTAATTGTGAAATAAATTTCAGAACCTTAACAATGGAGATTATTTTACTTTTAAATCAAATCAACAGTAACTTATGTGCTATTAATGTAATGTTATATTGTTTGATTAAACGTACTCTTTTTATTTTGCTTTATTATTATTGAAAAGACTACGACGCCGTCGAGGAGCCGGAATACTTCCCGGAAGTCCCTCCCTCGCCTTTCGCTGAACAAGGCAAGTCACCAAACAATTCTTTTGAACATATTGAACCCATGTTTGAATTGACTATCGCTAAAACACATAGGTTATATATGCATTAGTCAAACGAACCCTTACATTATATTTATTTAGGATCCCCCGACCTTGATGTGCATCCCATGCCATGCTATCTCGCCTAACCTCCTTGTCACCATATGATTAATGATATTAGCTAGTGTCCAAAGTAATGACACGGCCGCTATAGGATAAAAATGAGTCGTAGTAAAATGGTTCTATTATATGATCCCCGTTACTTCTTATCCTTGGAAATTCTGTTGGTGATGAGTCATGGTTGTGAGTGTATGCATGGTGGGTTCCGGGTGCAAGCTAGGGCATTGGTCAGTCGCACCCGGGGCACTATAAGGACCGGTCTGAGGGATCCGTTGCAATACACTTACGTACTAACCACAAGTCTAGTGGGTAAGTCCTAACTAAGGTATGGGTTGTTCCAAACCGAGGCCACCATTTGGAGATGGGTCAAGTTGCACCTGCGGGTGACTTGTACCAATGTGGCGCAAAAGGGGGTGCGACGTTAGCCGGGATGCGGCCCGGCGCGCCGGCGAAACCTAGAGCGGGTGGTTATCGCTTGGAACATCTCATATTGAGGTTTTGGCACGAGTTCCCGTGAAATGGGTCATCTCGTTGAGATGAGTGCGTGCCTTGTGGGTACAGTAGTACATCTCTGATCAGAGTCTTAAATCTTTTCGAAAAGCCGAGCCCACGGTCAAGGGCGGGTTGCGTGACATCCCCCAGTTAGTTTACTTTGAATACGAATGTGCATGATGGATTGACATGTAAGGACTGTTGTGCGAGGAGGTAAAACGTACTCCTCGAGTTAGTTGGTGTTGATGATGTTCATGTTTACTTTCCGCATGATTAAAATATGATTACACTAAATGCCATAACTGCAACTGCTTTATTTCGCATTGTTAGCCTTTATCCTTCCTTGTTTATTATCCTGCATTACTATTTGCATTTGCGGTGGCTTGTTGAGTACTTTTTGTACTCATACCCGTTGGACCCCACAGAGGATGCTTACTTTGAAGACGGTCTGGAGTAGCGACCCAGTCGAGAAGAAAGATCCTGAAGAGGACGTTCGTCATGCCGCTGTTTAAATTATCTTATTACTGTTTTTACTAAAACAATGTTGTAATAAATATGGTCTGCGTACCATGGATGTTATCGTATGTACGTTGTCGCATGATGAACCTCTTGTATTATTGTTTTTCTTTGGAAATTCAATAATGTCTCGATTTTGTTAAATCGGGGCGCGACAAGATGGTATCAGAGCCGACTCGACTGTAGGAAGCCAAACAGACCCGCCTAGCCATTAGCCATAGGAAATTATTTCTCAAAAATCTACTTCATAAACTTTGTTCCTCTCCTCACTTTTATTCAACTTGCTGTTTTGTAGATGCCCGTCTACCAAGTCCACAGCTACTGCCGCCACTATGAGGGCTTCGTCCGGGAGCTCCGCATGATGCTCACCTTTCTCGGGTTCCTCTTCGAACCCGAATTCCAAGGAGTGTACCCCGACGAGTTCGCCGGGCCTTGTGACGTCTCCCTCACCGTCCATGGCTCCGGAGAGCATCTGCCGCCCTACACCACCGCACTTGGAGGCCCGACTTTCGACGTCGCGTGCCAACGAGTCGCCCTCCAGGCCCTCATGGAGCTGAGGATGATCTACGACGATCGTCTTCAGAACTCATCCTTCCGGCTTGTGCCGAAGCGTACTCCCGGAGCCCACCGTAGCATCTACCTCGGAGTTCACTCCGTGCGTGATCCGGTCATGGCCCGGCAGTCGCGTCTTCTGCAGGCCATGGATGATCTCCACACCGAGGCGGTGCTCGACGCTGACGAGCACCATGAGGCGGTTGAGTTTCTTCGTGAAGAAACGAAGAACCTGATCCAGCAGAACGGTGAGCTGCAGCGCAAGATCATGCAGCTGCAGAAGGACATCGCTGAGATGGTTCCTCTTCTTCCAAGGAAGAAGAAGCCCATCCGTGAGCCCCTCCCTCGCCCCAAGAGGATCCCGCCACGACCCTCCCCCGCCAGGCCCTCCACCAGCGCCCCTACACCACGCCCCGGCCTCGTCTCCGACTCCATCATCGAGAATTTTCTCGAGCCCACCATCTCTCTGGAGCCGCGCACTCGTGGTTCCGAGAGCACGGAGACCGCCTCCGGTGGCGAGTAGGCGTTAGGAGACGCGAAATTAAATAAAAAGCATTATTTTGTATGTGGTGCTACCCATGACGAGTGTGTTGTGGGTAGAATAAGAACTTGATTGTAATGAACATTTTTTTACCACTTAATTTATATGCTTGAAATATTCTTGTTAATTGTGTTGTCAACTTTTTGCCTTATAACCTTATGAATTCAGAAGATGGCCGACCACCAGAACACCGGCTCTAACAACGGAGCAGGAGGGAGCCGAGATGCGCCTGAGGGTGTTGTGCCCAACTAGGGTGCAACGGGCCCGCGTCAATCCGGGTCGCCTTCCGCCAACCACCCCACCTTGGCGGAGATGATGGCAAATTAGAACCATCTGATCACCGCCCTCCTCACCCAAATGCAGCACCAACAGGCTCAGTTAGACCGTCTGCAAAACGAGGAGCCCGCCCCTCGCGCACCAGCACCCGCGGCCGCTCCGCAGCTCTCCGAGTTTTTGCGCGTGCGTCCGCCCATCTTCTCGAGCACAACCAACCCGATGGAGGCCGGAGATTGGCTTCGCACCATCGAGAAGAAGCTCGACCTCCTCCCCTGCACAGACCGGGAGCGGGTGGCCTTCGCCACTCACCAGCTCCAGGGTCCCGCCGCTGAATGGTGGGACAACTACCGTGCGTCCCAGCCAGAGGGCCACATGGTGACTTGGGCGGAGTTCACCATCGCCTTTCGTGCCGCCCACGTCCCCGCCGGCGTCATCGCGGTGAAACAGCAGGAGTTCCGCGACCTGCAACAAGGCAACAGGACTGTCATGGAGTACCTCCATGAGTTCAACCGCCTCGCCCGCTACGCACCGGAGGAAGTGCGCACCGACGCCCTCCGCCAAGCCAAGTTCCTCAGGGGACTTAAGGATGAGCTGTCCATCCAGCTCGTCGCCGCCGACTTCGCCGACTTCCAGCGGCTGGTCAACAAAGCGCTCATTCAAGAGACTGAGCAGAACAAGCTGGACCTCAAGAAGAGGAAGATGATCGCCTTCAAGCATCAGCAGGCGAACCCCCAGAGGCCCCGCTTCGTCCCTCCACCACCAGCGCCCGCCTACCATCCTCGGCCCGCCTACAGGCCACCTCACGCAGCCGGTGGATCCAACGCCGGGCATCCTCGCCCCGCTCCACCAGCTCCGGCCGCTCAGCCGACACCGGCCGCCAAGGCCCCAATCCTGAAGGATCGCCAAGGAAGGCCGGTCATCTGCTTCAACTACCGCAAGGAAGGGCACTATTCGCACCAGTGTCCTCACCCCAAGCAGAACCAAGGCGCAGCACCCCACCAGGCGGTTCGCGCCCGCGTCAACCACATCAGCGCGGAGGAAGCTCAGGAGGCTCCTGAAGTCGTACTCGGTACGTTTACTATGAATTTCGTACCGGCCGTCATATTATTTGACTCTGGAGCAACCCACTCCTTCGTCTCGGAAGATTTTGTGAAAACAAACAATCTGGACGTGCTCCCTCTACCCATTCCCATGGTGATTGCCACCCCCGGCAATAGGACCTCAGCTCGCTTCTACAGCCCTAAGGTTCAACTTGACATCCAAGGAGTGCTGTTTCGGGCCGAGCCTGTCCTCATCCAATGCACCGGACTCGACCTTATACTAGGTATGGATTGGTTGATGAAGCACAAGGGAGTGATCGACTGTGCCAACAAGTCTGTCACGGTGACCAGTCCTGAAGGCGTAACCGTCACCTTCCGGATGACCAGTCGCAAACCACTCGGAGCGTCCCTTCGCTCAATAACTCTTGAAGAGGTGCCAATAGTCAAGGAGTTTGCAGATGTTTTCCCCGAAGATCTGCCCGGAATGCCTCCCAAGCGGGACATCGAATTCAGAATCGAGCTTGTCCCGGGGACCACTCCAATCTCCAAGCGCCCATACCAAATGGCCGCCAATGAACTAGCCGAAGTCAAGAGCAACATCGAAGACCTAGAGCAGAAAGGTTACATCCGACCGAGTACCTCACCTTGGGGTGCACCGGTTATATTTGCCATGAAGAAGGACAAGACCAAGAGGATGTGCGTGGACTATAGAGCCCTGAACGACGTAACCATCAAGAACAAATACCCATTGCCTCGGATCGACGGCCTGTTCGATCAGCTGAAAGGATCCTCGGTGTTTTCCAAGATTGACCTCAGGTCAGGTTATCACCAGTTGAGGATCAGGGAGGAAGATATACCCAAGACTGCCTTCACCTCCCGCTATGGACTCTACGAGTACACCGTGATGTCGTTCGGACTCACGAATGCCCCGGCCTTTTTCATGAACATGATGAACAATGTATTCATGGAGTTCTTGGACAAGTTCATCGTGGTATTCATCGACGATATCCTCGTTTACTCCAAGACCAAGGAAGAACACGAGACTCACCTCCGTTTGACCCTCGGAAAGCTAAGGGAGCAGCAACTGTACGCCAAATACAGCAAATGCGAATTTTGGTCGTCTGAGGTGAAGTTCCTCGGCCATGTTATATTTGCCGGAGGAATAGCAGTGGACCCAACCACCGTGGAAGCGGTAACCAACTGGCTACAGCCAACGACCGTGACCGAGATCCGGAGTTTTCTCGGGTTGGCCGGATACTACCGCCGGTTCATCGAGAACTTTTCCAAGATCGCCAAGCCTATGACCAGACTTCTGCAGAAGGAAGTGAAGTTTGATTGGACCCCCGACTGCGAAGAAAGCTTCCAGACCCTCAAGAAGAAGCTAGTATCAGCTCCCATTCTGACTCTGCCAGACATCCGGAAAGACTTCCACGTCTACTGTGATGCCTCTCGTCAAGGATTGGGATGCGTCTTAATGCAAGAAGGGAAAGTGATATCCTACGCCTCCCGGCAACTGAGACCGCACGAGCTGAACTACCCAACACACGACCTGGAACTAGCAGCCGTGGTTCATGCCTTGAAGATATGGATACATTACCTTGTGGGAAATCGGTGTGAGGTCTTCACCGACCACAAGAGCCTCAAGTACATATTCACCCAACCAGATCTGAACCTCAGGCAAAGGAGATGGTTGGAACTGATCAAAGATTACGACTTGGGCATCCATTATCATCCGGGCAAGGCGAATGTGGTGGCAGATGCCCTTAGTCGAAAAGGGTACTGCAATGCCATCATGATTCAAGACCAAGCTCCTTTACTTTATAAGGAGATGGAAAGGCTAAACCTGGGGATCACCACTCGAAAGTACCTCGCTGCCTTGGAGTCTCGGCCTGTCTTAATAGACCAGATCCGAGAAAAGCAGAAGGAAGACCCGAACATCCTGGAGATCCAGCAAAACATGAGGAAGGGTAAAGCCCCCGGATTCTCCGAGGACGAACATGGTACCATCTGGTTTGGAAACCGAGTATGCGTACCCAACCTACCTGAGTTGAAGACTCTCATCCTTCAAGAAGCCCACGATACTCTATACTCCATCCATCCCGGGAGTACAAAGATGTACCAAGACCTGAAGGAAAAATATTGGTGGGTCAGCATGAAGAGAGAAATAGCAGAGTATGTGGCCAAGTGCGACACATGCCGGCGAGTCAAGGCCGAGCACCAGAGACCTGCCGGACTGCTCTAACCTCTCAAGGTCCCTGAATGGAAGTGGGAAGAGATAGGAATGGACTTCATCACGGGACTGCCCAGGACCCAAGCTGGTCATGATTCTATCTGGGTGATCGTCGATCGACTCACCAAGGTAGCTCACTTCGTTCCCGTCAAGACAACTTACACCGTCGCCAAGTTGGCTGAGTTGTATATGACCCGGATCGTGTGCCTCCACGGAGTTCCCAAGAAGATTGTATCTGACCGCGGGAGTCAGTTTACCTCCAAGTTTTGGAAGAACCTTCAAGAGGAACTCGGCACCCGGCTGAACTTTAGCACCGCCTATCATCCACAGACCGACGGTCAGACCGAAAGGGTCAACCAGATATTGGAAGATATGCTTAGAGCTTGTGCTCTAGACTTTGGCGGAATGTGGGACAAGAACTTACCCTATGCAGAGTTCTCCTACAACAACAGCTATCAAGCCAGCCTGCAAATGTCCCCGTTCGAAGCACTCTATGGGCGTAAGTGCAGAACGCCGTTGCTCTGGGATCAAACCGGAGAATCACAACTGTTTGGGACTGACTTATTGAGAGAAGCTGAAGAGAAAGTTAAGATCATAAGGGACCGATTGAAGGCAGCCCAATCCAGACAAAAGAGCTATGCCGACAACCGTCGAAGAGACCTAGCCTTTGAGGAGGGCGATTATGTCTACCTCCGAGTCACTCCCCTCCGTGGCACTCAAAGGTTCAACATGAAAGGCAAACTAGCACCCCGCTACGTCGGACCTTTCCAGATCCTCCGTCGACAAGGAGAAGTGGCATATCAACTGGAACTGCCTCCATCCTTGGCAGGAGTTCATGATGTGTTCCATGTCTCTCAGCTGAAGAAGTGCCTCCGTGTACCCACCGAGCAAGCCGACCTTCAGCAGCTCAATGTCCAAGAAGACTTGACCTACATAGAGAGACCCGTCAAGATCTTGGAAACCAAGGAGAGAGTAACCAGAAGTCGCGTCGTCCGCTTCTGCAAAGTCCAATGGAACAACCATCCTGCCGAAGAAGCCACTTGGGAAAAAGAAGACGAACTGAAAGCCCAATACCCCGAGCTATTCGAGTAGCGTTCCAATCTCGAGGACGAGATTCTTGTAAGGGGGATAGGTTTGTAACACCCCAAATTTTCCAAACAATAAAAATATTATTAAATTCAATTTCTTGGAATTATTATTTCAGAAAATACTTTAAATTCCCTTTTATACCCTTTTGAACTACAACATAGAGTAGATGACCAAATTAGGAGGTGAAACTTTTTGTATATGATCCTAAGACCAAAATATAATTTTGAGAATTTTTATAAATTTTTACCAGCCTTGGAAGTAGCCCTAATATTTTAATCTATTTTCTGGAATTATTTTTATTCAGAAAAGTATTAGAACAGTAATGGGCTCCCCTCCCTCCCTTCTCTCTCTCCCGGCCGGCCCAGCCCACTCCACCCGCGCGCTCAGACTGACAAACGGACCCCACCTGTCGGCGCCGAAACCTTCCCCTCGCGCGCGCACCCGACACCGCGGCCCCACCCGTCAGCCTTCCCGTTCGCTCGCTCGCGCTCACTGGCCAGTGGACCCCACTCGTCAGTCCCATCGTCTACCTCGCGCCACCGCCCCCAAATCGCGCCGGCCGACGACCTCGCCCTCGGATTCGCCTCGCCGGCTCGTCCCCCATTAAATTGCCGCCATTACTCGGTCCCCCGCGTCGCGCCGACCGTTTCCCCCCGTTAAAACACGCCTTTAAGCCACGGGATCACCGCTGCCGTGCATGACCGAGCCCTCGCCGGCGAATAAATCCTCCCCCTCGGCTTTCCTTGTATGCAACCCTCGCCGACGCCACTATTTATACCCCTGGCCTTCACCGCGTTCGACCCCCATGCCCATTCGCTCTCGGACCGAACAGAACAACCACGATTCGCCGTTTAGTGCATTCCCTCTGGTTCGTCTCCGGCCAACGCTCGCCGTCGCACCGGACCACCTCCGCCCGTGCCTTCGCCACCATCGTGACCGCCGGGACCTCCCCAACGCCGGCCACCACTCCGTCGACGACAACCCTCGCCGGATCGCCGTCGCCGCCCAGAACCCGAACACCTCCACCGCCCCCGCTCGTCGCCGGCCTCGCTCCGTCGACCTTTTCTCACCGCCGAGGTACCTTCGTGACCCCCTCGTTGCCCTCTTTCCATTTTAGGACCTAGCATCGACCGCCATCGATCGCCGTGGCCGCTGGCCCGCTCGCCGTCGTCGGAGAAGACGACCGGCACGGGTCGAGTACCCGTGCCGTGTCGGATTCGATCCACGCCGTGCGATCCAGATCTAACGGCCCGGATTTAATCCCTCGTGCGATTTAATCGGCGCCGTCGGATCTGAGTGAAGCGGTACGGTGCGATCTCGTGCGTCCGTTAGTTTTAAAACCCCGCGTTTAATCTCGTGCGTCCACGTGGTACCCCTTCGCACGTTTTAATCCTGGTCGTCCGTAGCCACTTACGCGTCCCGCCTCGCCCTCGCGCGTCGGATCTGGATCCGACGGTCCAGATCGACCCGGCGCACGCGCACAGTGCACGGGTTCACCGTGGGCCTGGCTCACCGTGGACCCGAGGGGTTTAAAATTTGAAAATAAATTCCAGAAATGCTTTTAAACTTGTAAAATTCATATCTAATGCATTTGAACTCTAAAAATTACCATTCCAATTTCAGAAAATTCATAAAATTATTCTCTACATATTTATGCAATAAAAACAGTAGGTTTACTTTGACATTTTCATGTTTATTTAAATAAGTATTCAAATGCCCTTAGGATTAAAATGCAAATTTAAATATTTAAACTCCAGATAATTTATATATTTGTTCCTTTCTGTTTAAACATTAGAAGCACAGAGTTTTCTCTGAATCATTCTTATTAAATTAATTAGAAAACTTAATGTGGTATTATTCACACTTAAAAACACTTTTTATGAAAAACAATAATTCATTTTGATTCATTTTAAAATTAATTGTGAAATAAATTTCAGAACCTTAACAATGGAGATTATTTTACTTTTAAATCAAATCAACAGTAACTTATGTGCTATTAATGTAATGTTATATTGTCTGATTAAACGTACTCTTTTTATTTTGCTTTATTATTATTGAAAAGACTACGACGCCGTCGAGGAGCTGGAATACTTCCCGGAAGTCCCTCCCTCGCCTTTCGCTGAACAAGGCAAGTCACCAAACAATTCTTTTGAACATATTGAACCCATGTTTGAATTGACTATCGCTAAAACACATAGGTTATATATGCATTAGTCAAACGAACCCTTACATTATATTTATTTAGGATCCCCCGACCTTAATGTGCATCCCACGCCATGCTATCTCGCCTAACCTCCTTGTCACCATATGATTAATGATATTAGCTAGTGTCCAAAGTAATGACACGGCCGCTATAGGATAAAAATGAGTCGTAGTAAAATGGTTCTATTATATGATCCCCGTTACTTCTTATCCTTGGAAATTCTGTTGGTGATGAGTCATGGTTGTGAGTGTATGCATGGTGGGTTCCGGGTGCAAGCTAGGGCATTGGTCAGTCACACCCGGGGCACTATAAGGACCGGTCTGAGGGATCCGTTGCAATACACTTACGTACTAACCACAAGTCTAGTGGGTAAGTCCTAACTAAGGTATGGGTTGTTCCAAACCGAGGCCACCATTTGGAGATGGGTCAAGTTGCACCTGCGGGTGACTTGTACCAATGTGGCGCAAAAGGGGGTGCGACGTTAGCCGGGATGCGGCCCGGCGCGCCGGCGAAACCTAGAGCGGGTGGTTATCGCTTGGAACATCTCATATTGAGGTTTTGGCACGAGTTCCCGTGAAATGGGTCATCTCGTTGAGATGAGTGCGTGCCTTGTGGGTACAGTAGTACATCTCTGATCAGAGTCTTAAATCTTTTCGAAAAGCCGAGCCCACGGTCAAGGGCGGGTTGCGTGACATCCCCCAGTTAGTTTACTTTGAATACGAATGTGCATGATGGATTGACATGTAAGGACTGTTGTGCGAGGAGGTAAAACGTACTCCTCGAGTTAGTTGGTGTTGATGATGTTCATGTTTACTTTCCGCATGATTAAAATATGATTACACTAAATGCCATAACTGCAACTGCTTTATTTCGCATTGTTAGCCTTTATCCTTCCTTGTTTATTATCCTGCATTACTATTTGCATTTGCGGTGGCTTGTTGAGTACTTTTTGTACTCATACCCGTTGGACCCCACAGAGGATGCTTACTTTGAAGACGGTCTGGAGTAGCGACCCAGTCGAGAAGAAAGATCCTGAAGAGGACGTTCGTCATGCCGCTGTTTAAATTATCTTATTACTGTTTTTACTAAAACAATGTTGTAATAAATATGGTCTGCGTACCATGGATGTTATCGTATGTACGTTGTCGCATGATGAACCTCTTGTATTATTGTTTTTCTTTGGAAATTCAATAATGTCTCGATTTTGTTAAATCGGGGCGCGACAGTTACTGTTACCCAAAATATTTTTAACAAATAATAGAATAAAAACCCCTTAGGGGTAAATTATTAATTCAGGAAAATAAATTAGAAAAGCCTTGAGAAAAATAAGTTTACTGTTTATTCACCAAACATCAGAATAATGAAGCTTTATTCAACATAATAAAACCCACAAATATGTATGTTTATTATTTGGTAGATTTTATCTGTTTATTGAATGTATTATTTATTTTCCGTATCGTGAAGACTACGAGTTCGTTGAGGAGCAGGAGTTCTACCCCGAGGTTCCTCCATCCCCCTTTGCTGATCAAGGCAAGTCATCGACCACCTCTGTTGAAAAAGTTGATCATTATTGAGCCCATGTTTTAATAAATTATCGCTATAACTCATAGGTTAATATTGCATTAGTCAAACATCAAGCCCTACACTTATATTTATTAGATCCCCGTCCTTGTGTGCAAACCCAAGCCATGCTTATTGAGCCTTAACTCCTTGTCACTCTACAAATATTATGTTAGCTAGTGCCCAATGTACCGGCACAACTGCTATAGGATATAAAGAATGAGTCGTAGTTGGTTGGTTTCTGGTATATGAAATACCCCGTAATTCTTGTCTCTGGACTCTGTTGGAGTTAGGTATGTTATAAGTATGGTGGGTTCCGGGTGCAAGCTCGGGTATTGGTATGTCGCACCCGGGGCACTATAAGGACCGGTCTACGGGATCTGTTGCAAAGCACTTCCGTACCAACCACAAGTCTAATGGGTAAGTCCTAACTGGAAGTGTGGAACACTCCGTCTCACGGCACCATAGTGGAGGGGCAAGGGGCTAGCCCTCAGGGCGCCTTGTACCGACGATGGCTCAAGGGGGGTATTGTGGAAACTCGACATGGCGAGACACGGTACGAAACCTATAAGAGGGTGTTGTTGAGTCGGGGAAGACCATATGGAAGGTTTTGACACGAGTTCCCGTGAAATGGGTCATCTCGTTACACTTCGGTGTAGGTGATGAGTGCGTGCCTTGTGGGTACAGTGGTACATCTCTGATCAGAGTAATTTAATCTTTTCGAAAAGCCGAGCCCACGGTCAAGGGCGGGTTGTGTGACTACTCGTAGTTAGTTTTCAATTGTTTGAATGATTGAGTTATTCATGGCATGTAAGGACTGTTGTGCGAGGAGGTAAAACGTACTCCTCGAGTTAGAAGATGATGATGCATACACATGTTTACTTTTCTGTACTAATAAATTGATCACATTTAATGCTTTACAATTATGCTGCTTCCGCAAAACTAGCCACTTTCTCCCTTGTTATTACCTTGCATTATATTTGCATTCGGTGGCTTGCTGAGTACATCTGTACTCACCCCGTTGACTTACACCATTAGAGCCCGTCTACTACGAGGAGGATGAAGGTCTAGAGTAGCGACCCAGTCAAGGCGAGACTGGAAGGAGGCGTTCATCTAGGACCCTTATTTTATTAGTTTCTCTTCACCTTTATTCACTTTTGTATTAATGCGGTCTACGAACCGTGAATGATTGCCCGTATTGTACGAGGTCGCATGATGAACGTCTTGTTTTATTGATTTTCTATGGAATTTCAATAAAGTCCTGATTTATTAAATCGGGGCGCGACATTTATCCAGCTTCATCTTCGGATTATGGTCTATCTTCAATCGTCCTTCTTCTATGGCCAATTGTATCTGCCGTCGAAAAACATTGCAATCATTAGTATTATGTGAATGTGAATCATGCCACTTATAGTATGGATGCTTCTTTAACTCATCGGCAGGTGGAATGACTTGACCCTTAGGTAACCTGAGAAGCTGACTTTTTAAGAGAAAATCAAATATTTTATCACATTTAGTTATATCAAACGAGTACTTGACCTCACTAAGTCGATTCTTTGTGGGGGATGGTCGTAACTCGGAGCAGGTGATAGGTTTATTCTTAGCGTTCCACACCCATTCGGCCGCGTACATATCAGATGAATCCTCCTCTTCCGACTCTTCCTCGTCAGAACGTTCCATGATGTGGATTTCAGCCCTGGGCTTGCTAAACGTCTTAATAAACTTCTTATCTTTGACTCGGCCTTCCTGGACCAGAGCCTGCTGTAAGACTTGGCTAACTTCTAAAAAGTTCTGGTTATCTAACCTTTCCTTAATTTCGAAACACAACCCATTAAATGCTAGTTCTGCCAAGTCCCTTTCCGAAATATTAAGGCTAAAACATCGGTTTCTAGTATCACTAAAACGCTTGATGTACTCAGAGGCGCTCTTGCTAGACTTCTACTTGACCGATGTCAAATGTGAAAGCCTAAGTTCTGTCTCACCCGTGTAGAAATAATCATGGAATTTTCGCTCTAAATCATCCCACGTCTGAATGGAGTTCAGCGGGAGCGCCGAAAACCAAGTGAAAGCGGTGCCAGATAGTGAGAGAGAAAATAGTCTAACCTTTAGAGCATCTATCCCGCTAACTTCTCCACACCGTGCCAAAAATTGACTAACGTGCTCTAGTGTAGTTTTGCTACCCTCGCCATCGAACTTAGTGAATTCAGGATCCTATAGCCGCGGGGGTAGGGTACTGTGTCAAGATGGTCGGGGTATGGCTTACGGTAAACCCTAACCTGTCCCTTGGGCACGAAGCCGGCACACTCTCTAAATAGTGCGCGGACCCGCTCCTCTATGTCATCTTGGCATGTTGCTTGTGCGCGTCTCTCATGCGGGGGTGCGACACGTGGTGGGACATCGGCGTGTTGGCCATGGGCCTCTTCCCTGCACGCTATTTGTATGACGTGTTCGTGTCCGGGCGCCTACACGTGTGGTGCGGGCAGCGCGGGTATCGGCGCTGGTGGTGGTGCATGGTACGCAGTGTTAGTTTGACCGTAGGTGTAATGATTGGTCTCGGCCATATGTGTTGAGGCTGGAGACATGATTGTGCCAGTGCTGTCGTTACTCCTACCGTATACGTGGTTTGTCGGAGGTGCACTAGCAATAGGAACTAGGGGTATGGCCTTAGTAAAGCCGAACCTCCTAAGAGTCACCTCTACTTGGGAGATGACTGTCGAATCTAAACGGTTGGCTAGCGAAGCGCTAACGGCTTGATCTACTGATGCAACTATTTTTTGCTCAATCTCTAAAGAAGATAAACGAGGCGATACAGGTGTTACCTGGACCTGAGCGAGGTCAGGGTGATGATGTCGTGCTTGATAAAGCCTGCGCGTGTCTTGACATAGCCCCCAAGCATCATGTCTTGGAGGGCCTTTAACTTTGCCTCGATCTCTGCTCGGTCTTCTGCGGGGATATCTTCAAGTGTAGGTGTTAAGATGTTGCGGTTGTCGATATCCGCGCCTCCTATTGTGTCCATCGGCGGTGTAGACGTAGTAGTTGATGTAGATGTACCGGTGGCCGATGTAGATATACTCGTCATGTTGGCGTAGCCTTCCCCAGCAGAGTCGCCAAAAAGTGTGTTGACACGGAAACATGCCCCCACACTTGGGTCAGTTCGACGATCCAAAAGTGTATGGATACTTAGGGACAAGCCTAAGTGTGACACAGCACCGACGTCGCGTTTCGACTACCCTTAGTCGTGATAAGGGGGGTGGAGTCGCCAAGCAATCAGATCACAAAATAACACAATTAGCCGAAAGAAATATACTAAACAGAATAAAACCAGCAAACCGGTCGGAGCCTGTCTGCTTCGAAGTCTGATGCGAAGGGGTCACCGAAGTGTACCTTTGGCATTTGGCGTGAAGTGTTCCGCCGAAGGGTGCTTCGGCGTTCGGACTGATCCGGCCGAAGATGGACTCCGAACAGATCTGGACGCGATGATCACCTCCGAATAGCGGGGTTCGGTGTGAGATCTCCGATATAGCAAACTAAAGAATAATGACGCGATGGCCACGCGCGAGCGTAACTTCGTCCAGTGTGGAGTATGGTCGTGGCGAAGCCCGTTGCGACGAAGTGTGCTGGCGAAGCCTGTTGCCGGAGCCTGCAGTCCCGCCGAAGGGTGTCCTGGTGACCTCCGAAACCGATCTCTCAGCTCTAGACACCTCCGACGAAGTACCTCCGAACGTGAGAACCTGCAACAAAAGAGTGCGAAGTACCAATTCGGCCCGAGGACCGAATTCTGCTAAGTGTTGCACTAGTAGCGAATGTAGCAATCTGTTACTCAAATTAGCGGATACTTCACAGGCGAAGTAACAAGGCGATAGCAATCTATTACGTAGATTAACGGATACTTCACAAGCGAAGTAACAAGGGTTACCACTGTTCCGTAGTGGCTGGCGGAGGGCTTCCAGGCAAACCCACGAAGAGGTACATGAAAATAAAGGTAAAGTAAATACGATCAAAGATAGGGCTTTGGTTTGGTTTGTGTTGGGGGGGCTCTACGCTGGCCTCGCCTCTCTGTTTATAGGGGCTTAATTCCCGATCTAATTTGCTATTAACCCGGCCGGATGGAGATAAAAACTGAGCTGGAATCGCATACAACTCCATCTCTACCGAAGTGTGCTTCGGCTATGCCCGTCGAGGCCTGCTCCTCGGGCCAAAGCTCCGGTGGCGTGGGTCTCCGAAGGCTTCCCGGACGAAGCCCATGGGCTGGCTAGAGGCTTTCGGAGCCCATAGCTCAATGGACCTTCGGCCCTGTAGGGCTTCGGACGGACCCTGGACATGTGTATTTTTGGCCCAAATCACCAAAATTGATATTTTGACAATCTAGCCATTATTCCCATTTTTGCTATTAACAGCCCCCACTCCAGCTGCCGCTCACCATCACAAGAGACCGCAATCCGCCTTACCGTCGACCCCTCTGTGGTCCCCAACACACGCTCGTCCCTAGCCACACCTTCGTTGGTGCCACCGACCATCGGAACGTCGCCTTCGCCGCCGACCCAAAACAACACCATCGCTGCGCTCATCGTCGACCTCATCCAGTCGCCCCCGAAGCCTAACTATCGTACCATCATGACCGCGACCCTGTTCTCATCCCATTTTTGTACTTAATTTAGGCCTTCGGCCACATCCATCGCCGCCTTGCTCGCCGCCACCCCACTGTCGTCGGCGGAGAAGACAACCGGCGTGGGTAAATACCCATGCTATGATGGATCCGTCTTCAGCCGTGCGATCGAGTATGTACGGTCGAGATTAGAACGCACTCTAGATTAATCTGGGCAGTCCATTTCGATCGAACCAATATCGCTCAATCACAGCCGTCGGATCTCACTTAAACCCTCCCGCGGGCACTGCAGCTGTTGGATCTCGATTAGACGGCCTTGGCTCACCCGGTTCACACGCAAAGTACTCGGGTTCACCGTGAGCTCGACTCACTGTAGACCAGAGTCTGTTTAAAAATTTAAAATAAATTCAAAAATTGTTTTAAACTTTAAAAATTCATATCTTCTTCAAATTAACCCCGAATTTGACCATTCAAATTTTAGAAAGTTTATCTTTTTATTCTCTTCATATTCATCCAATAAAATTTACATGTTTATACTAAACTTTTATATTGTTTTAATTAGAATTCAAATAAATTTTGAGAAATCATTTCAGACTTCAAAAAATTCATAACTCCTTGGAATTAACTCTAAAATTTACCATTCAAATTTTAGAAAATTTATATTTTTATCTTATACATTTTTAACCAATTTAATTGATATGTTTGTACTCTTTATTATCCAAAATAAAACCAAGAAATTTTTTTAACCTTTAAAAATTCATATCTTCTCCATTTTTACTCCAAAACTCACCATTTCAATTATAGAAAATCCCTCTTTTCATTGTATACAACTTTAGCCAATTTAATTAAAATGCTTGTACTGTTTATTTTATTGTTTATTTTAATTTTTTATTGTTCTTGTTTTGCGTGCCTAGAAGATTATGATACCGTCAAGTAGCTAGAATATTTTCTTGAGTTTCTGCCATCACCATTCACTAATCCAAGCAAGTCACCACTCCATTTTTGAGCATATTGAACCCAATTTTATTTAAAATATCGCTAAAATCCATAGGTTATAAATGCATTAGTCAAATTAAATACCTTACAATATAATTATTAGATCCCCAACCTTGGTGTGCAAACCCAAGCCATGCTATTGAGCCTAAACTCCTTGTCACCATTATATCTAGAATTATTAGATAGTGTCTAATGTATCGACACAACTGCTATAGGCTAATAATGAGTCGTAGATACTTGGAATTCTGTTATATGACCCTGTTATTTCTCCCACCTCTGGTATCCTATTGGTTTTGGAGTTTTGGTTAAGAATTTTAGCATGGTGGGTTTCGGGTGCAAGCAAGGGCATTGGTTAGTCGCACCCAGGGCACTATAAGGACCGGTCTGTGGGATCCGTTGCAATACACTTCCGTACTAACCACAAGTCTAGTGGGTAAGTCCTAACTAGAGGTATGAGACGTTCCACCTTGAGGCACCAGTTGGTGGGGTCAAGTAGAACCTGCGGGTGACTTGTACCGAAGAGGCACAAAAGGGGGAGTGACATTGGTCCAGTGCACTGGCGCGCCGGTGAAACCTAGAGCGGGTGTTATCGAATTGGAGCGTTTCATGTTGAATGTTTTGGCATGAGTTACTGTGACTTGGGTCATCTAAACACAATGCGGTGTGCAGGGATGAGTGCCTTGTGGGTACAATAGTACACCTCTGATCAGAGTTTAAATCTTTTCAAAAAGTCGAGCCCACGGTCAAGGGCGGGTTGCGTGACATCCCACAGTTAGTTTACAATTATGAGTATAGCATGATGTTATCACTTGTAAGGACTGTTGAGCGAGGAGGGATTTACCCCTTGAGTTAGAAGATGATGTATTATTCATGATTTAATTTTTGTACGAATAACCTGATCACATTAAATTCTTAACAATAAAAATGTATTTTTCTGCACTTTAAACCATTACCTATGTACTTTTGTACTCATCCCCATTGATTAAAACTTTTAGACGACGAGTTCTATGAAGACGGAGGTCTGGAGTAGTTGTCCCAGTCAAGGATGTGAGTCCTGAAGCAAGATGTTCATCGCCAAGATTTTTCCTTTTATTATTAATTCAGTGTAATAAAGTAGCCTGCGAGCTATATTTTGTTTGTCATAAGACGTGGTCGTGGCGTGAACATTTTGCATTTATTGTTTTTCCTTAGAAATTCAATAAAGTCCCGATTTTATCGAAACCGAGGTGTGACAGAGAGGCGGGCTGAGGTCTAGGGTAACACTTTATCACTGTTGCTTCGGTTTTAGAACCTTTTGTACTCATTATCACCTAGGTCTAGCCGCCACAAAATTGTACTCAGATTTGTGAGTTTTTTTGTTCCCTGTTTATGCAATGGATTTTTTGTTTTATCTCTGATTCATTTCTGCATGAACTTGTATATGTGTTCTTCGCTTTGCTTGTGTTGATTTTGGGTCGTGCACTTCATTCTTTGTAAACTAGAGTGTTTATCTTGTGTTTTTGTTAACGAAGGTGCATCTGTCAACAATGATGCGAAGACTATTTTTGTAACTTTTGCAGTACATTCGCTCTGTGTATATCGGAGGTATATCCTCATATGATACTAGCAAAGTACTAGCCCGTTGAGTTCCTGCGAAGCTATTTTTCTAGAGCGGTTGACGAAGTCCCTTTTAGAAGCGCAGATTTGCTAAGTCTTGCCCGGAGTTCTGTTCAGTGTGAAGCCTAGTACCAGTTGCTAGTGTAGAGCATCAGAATGAAGTCCTTTTAGGGAATTTGCTCTGAAGCTAAGTACTACTATGCGGAGTCTAACTCTATTGGCGTGCTTTTTGGAGACACATTGACACTTGTGTGGCCTAGGAGATCTACTTAGCTCTAGTGCAGGCGTGCCAATCAGTTTGACCCTACAACTGATAAGGGATCAGAAAAGATAAACGTTAGTAGCACAACCGATCAGCTGGCAAGCCGATGACCCTGGCAAATACGATAAAATCAAGAATCACCGTGCTAGTCGGCCATAAGGCTGATAGCCTAAGTTAACCCAATCGAGCGAGCGCGCCATCGGCTGATAGGAAAAATAGATCATGTATATAGGCCGATGTGCACCCTTCGACAGTGAATATGATATGGGGTTGAATTAAAGATAACCTATCAGCTTGTACTCTGATAGAAATAAATAAAGAATGCCAGATAACAGATCTATACCATAGAGATCATCACAATAACTATATCAGACCTAACCAAGACAGTTGCTAGTCACAATAATCTGAATAATATATCAACGAATCAGGCAAACTATATTTAGATGAACAGTATACAACACGAAAAAGATACAAGCATGTTGAAACCGAGATTTGGTAAAGCCTAAGGACAACTAAGGAAGACGTGCGGTCAACAACAGGTTAGAGAAGATCCAGTCAAAGAAAGTCAAATGGGTCTGTCCGCAACAGCTCCATGATTGGAAGGGGCGCCGATGAAGATAAGAGCAACAATGGTTACAGATTCATCCGGAATTGGCTAGATAAGTTACTTGGACGATAAGTCTATAGGACTATAAATATGTATCCCTTAGGTTCGATTAGTTAACTCTCATTCAATCAATCAATCGGCGCATCGCCACCCTTGAGCACCAAGGTTATCTGGCAGGACTCGGGTGCTCGGAGCTGGGCTACATCATTTTGATCTCCGGTGAAGAGGTGAGTCCCGCCACCCCTGATGTCCATGCCAACTAGGTTAGTATCCTCATGGCTGCATCAGTTCAGTTTGATCTCTTGAGGAGAACGGTGAAACAGCATGGTCGCCAGTTGTTCTCAGTGTATTTGGCTAGGTCTAAGGCTGTATCAGTTAGGTTTGATCTCTTAGATTGAAGTGATCTGGGTCTGATAGTTTGAGGCTTCATCGGTTAAGTCCGACATCTCTTGTTGTTGTATCTTTTTCATGTTGTACGTTGTTCATCTAAATAAAGTTTGCTCGATTCATTGATATATTGTTTAGGTCATCATGACTAGCTCTGTCTTAGTTAGGTCCGATCTAGTTATTATGATGATTTCCATGATATATATATGTTATTTGGCATGCTTTATTTATTTCTATTAGGGTACAAGCTAATAGGTTATCTTTAATTCATCTTCGTATCATGTTCACCGTTAGGGTGCCCATCGGCCTACATGCATATTCTGTCTTCTCTATCGGCCGATAGCGCACTCGCTCGGTTGGGCCAACTTGGGCTATCAGCCGTATGGCCGATCGACACGCTGGTTCATGGTTTTATCTTTTATGCCACAGTCATCGGCTTGCCAGCTGATCGACTATACTACTAACATCTATTTTTTCCGATCCCTTATCCGTTGCAAGGTAAAACTGATTGGCACACCCTGAACCATTTTTCTAAGATGTAAGACATGCACTAGAGCTAAGCAGATCTCCCATGCCACGCGTGTCAGTGTGTGACCAAAAAAGCACGCCAACACACTTTTCAGCACGCCCGATGGGACCATCTCCAACAACTCAGCCATGGCGGGCGAGCTTGACGAGGGAAATGTCATCCCGATCACCATGGACGCTATGTCCGAGGAACAGAGGACGGAGGTGCAGTAACATGTGGAGGAGTATCGAAAGTCGTGCCTACAAGTCTATGACATGAATCGGCTGGGTCCCATTTAGAGGGCTCTACTTCCAACGCCAGTGTTGGCCATAGAGGGCGTTCAGCCGACGGAGAATTCTCAGACCAGTCTTCAAGAAGTCGTCAATCAAGCAATGCGCTAGTCGTTGGTCAGCCAATCAAGGACACTAGCCAAGACCATTCAAGGACTGGTCAAGGAGGCCATCGAGGGCATAGTGGTTCACGAGGCACCGCAAGGTCCGGTGTACCTCCCTAATGACCCATTGAGACTACTGCAGCACACTCGGTCGGCACCACTACCACAAGGGCCGATGAGGCTAGACCATTCGAACTCTTCGCTCGGCTAAGAAGGTGACAAGATGACCCAGCCATCGGCCCCCTCACACAGTCTGCCCTAGGGCACACTAGACAGGGTCGACAAGAATGTACAAGCGTCGTTCCCAGCGTCCAATCCAAGGATTCTAGGGCAAGGGATGCCCCAAGTAGCGCACAACATCGCAAGAGACTGCCCCGGTAGACTTATGCCGCCAAGGGGGGCACCCGATATCATCTCTCCTAGATATCACCAGACGACACACTATGGAGCAATGCCCTACAGTGATGTAGGGCAATATAGATCCAACGATGCTCGGCGAGACCAGTACCAACAGGCACCAATGCCCGCCCAATGTCTATTGTCAGGTCAGCAGGAAGATGATTGGGTGAATCAAATCACAGAGCTCATCAAAGATCAATTTGAGTTGATGCCTGTAACAGCCCTAGAATTAAAATAAAATAAAAATAAGGGAAATAAATTTTCTGGAATAAATGATTTATTAAATTAAAGAAAAAGGCTAAAAGAACTAAATTAAAGCAAATCAGGAAGAAATATTTCAAATCTGTAGCTGAAAAATTTATGGTGGAGTCTAGAGGCCAAGAAATATTTTTGAGAGTTTTTACAAAATTTTAGCAACAGTGCTTCAAGCCTTAACCAAATAATTAATTTTCTGGAATTATTTTAATCAGAAGAACAATTTTGAAAGTTATTGGGCCGCAACCCTATTTTTCCCCTCAAAGCCTTTCGGCCCGGCCCAGTGAAGCCCCGCTCTCTGACGGGTGGGACCCGCCTGTCGGCACTCCACTTCCCCTCTCCCGTGCGCCACGCTCGGCCGGCCCCGCGCGTCAGCCACCGACGCCCCCTCCTCTGCCGCTGCCACACCGGGCCCGCGTGTCATCCCCCTCTCCTTCGCACGCGCCCGCTGACAGGTGTAACCCACCTGTCAGGTTCTTCTTCCCCAACGGAAGGGGATCCCCTCCTTTCCAAATCCTGCGCCCCCCTTCCGATTTTAGCCGTCGGCCGGCCGGATTCGCTAAACCGAGTGCGAGACCCCCTTCCCTATTCGCCGACGATCCCATTCCTCTTAAAACCAACGCGTTTCCGGCACATTTGGAAGCCCTCAGGTTTCCCCCATGTTCCCTTCCAAACTTCACCGCCGATGACCCTATAAGACCCCGGTGCTCACCGCAGATCGCCCGCATCGAAACCCCTCGAACCCTCTCTATCTCGAGCGCCGCCACTATTTTTCTTCGGTTTTTCTCTATTTCCTCTCTGTCAAGCCCTCGCTGGTGACTCGAGCCACCGCCGCCCTCGCCGTCGCCACCACTGGGACCGTCGTCGCGCCCTCTACCTCGGCCCCACCTCCGTTGGGCCGGATCCCCGCCGGAGCCCATCGCCACCAGTGAACCCGTGGAGCTCCGCCGCCATCTCCTCATCGCCGGCCACCACTGGACATCCTTCTCCACCGATTCCGGTACGGTAGCAATCCCCTCCCTCTCCTCTATCCATTTCAGCCGTCGCCTAGGGCCTTGGGCCGCCGCACGCCATCTCCGGAGCTCGCCGCTGCTTGGCCGGAGTCGGGGACGAAGCCTCCCTACTCTCCCGTGCCGCCACCGTGCCGGTTGCGATCGTGGCCGTCGGATCCGACGGGGACGGCTGCGATTAAAACCCCAGATCAAGGGCCCAGATGGCCTTGACCCGTACGGGCTCATCTGAGCCCTCCGATCTCACTTAACCGCCCCGCCCTGCCGGCGACCATTGGATCTGGATCCAACGGTCTAGATCCGACCGGTCCAGCGCACAGTGCGCGGGTCCACGGTGGACCTAGCTCACCGTGGACCCACGCCTATTTTCTGTTTGAAATAAAATTTAGAAAAATACTTTAAACTTTAAAAATTCATATCTTGCTCAAATTAACTCCAAATTTCACCATTTCAATTCTGGAAAATTTGTCTTTTTATTCTCTACACTTTTATGCAATAAAAACAATATGTTTATTTGGCACATAAAATCTTATTAAATAATAAAGAAAAGTCCCCTTTAGGATTTAATTAATATTTCAATTAAATAATTCAGAAAAACCCTTAGAAATTTATAAACTAATTTAAGAATATATTTTGGCTCCATTTCACTGTTTTTAATACAATAAAAATGGAATGTCCATTTTGTCCATGACATTGTATTAAATAACATTTCTAAGGCCCTTTAGGGTGAATAATTAATAGAAATACAACCCTTTATAAAAATATCATAAAAACTTATATAATAACTTCAGAAGACATAATAACTTAATTTCACTCTTTTTACTACAATAAAACATTAAGGCTAATTTTATACCTTTTTGCTTCATCTCTAAAATGGGAAAATAAGAACCCTTAGGAAAAATAATTATATCAAGTTAAAAAAATTCAGGAACAAACTTAACCTTAATATTTAAGTAATAAGTTCATAGAACTTAAAAACCTATCTCCTTTACTTAACCCAACAAAAACATGTATGTTGGTATGGTTGATTTGTTTTGGATTGTTTATTGAATGCTTTATTTACTTTTCCGTATCGAGAAGACTACGACGTCATCGAAGATCCGGAGTTCTATCCCGAGGTTCCACCTTCACCGTTCACGGATCAAGGCAAGTCATCGAACCCTCCTGTGGAAATAGTTGATCATCATTGAAGCCCAGTTTTTCATAACTACCGCTATAACTCATAGGATATTATTGCATTAGTCAAATATCAAGCCCTACACTTATATTTATTAGATCCCAGTCCTTGTGAGCAAACCCAAGCCATGCTTATTGAGCCTTAACTCCTTGTCACTCTACTATAAAAATATTAGCTAGTTCCCAATGTACCGGCACAACTGCTCTTGGATAAAAAGAATGAGTCGTAGATAGATGGATTCTGTTATATGAATCTCCCCGTTATTCTTGTCTCTGGACTCTGTTGGAGTTGGCTATGTTGTAAGTATGGTGGGTTCCAAGTGCAAGCTCGGGAACTGGTTGGTCGCACCCGGGGCACTATAAGGACCGGTCTGCGGGATCTGTTGCAAAGCACTTCCGTACCAACCACAAGTCTAATGGGTAAGTCCTAACTGGAAGTATGGAACAATCCAACTCGATGCACCATAGTGGAGGGGGCAAGGGGCAACCTGCGGGTGACTTGTACCGACGAGGCTCAAGGGGGGTATGGTGGGGCTCCGACGCGTCGGGACACCATATGAAACCTCTAAGAGGGTGATGTTGAGTCGAGGAGGACCATATGGAAGGTTTTGGCACGAGTTCCCATGGTATGGGTCATCTCGTTACACTTTGGTGTAGGTGATGAGTGTGTGCCTCGTGGGTACAGTGGTACATCTCTGATCAGAGTAAATTAATATTTTCGAAAAGCCGAGCCCACGGTCAAGGGCGGGTTGTGTGACTACTCGCAGTTAGTTTACTATTGTTTGAATGGTTGAGTTATTCATGGCATGTAAGGACTATTGAGCGAGGTGGGGCTGACTGTACCCCTCGAGTTAGAAGATGATGGTGCATACACATGTTTACATTTCAGTAATAATAAATTGTCCACATTTAATTGCTTTACAAATTATGCTCTTCCGCAAAAATTAGCCACTATCTCCCTTGTTATTACTTTGCATTATATTTGCATTCGTTGGCTTGCTGAGTACGTTTGTACTCACCCCCGTTGACTTACACCACCAGAGCCCGTCTACTACGAGGAGGATGAAGGTCTGGAGTAGCGACCCAGTCAAGGCGAGACTGGAAGGAGGCGTTCATCTAGGACCCTTTGATTTATTAGTTTCTCTTCACCTTTATTCACTTTTGTTCTAATGCGGTCTACGAACCGTGAATGATTGCTCGTATTGTACGTGGTCGCATGATGAACGTCTTGTTTTATTGATTTTTTGAGGAATTTCAATAAAAGTCCTGATTTATTAAATCGGGGCGTGACAATGCCCAAGGAGCATACATACATGTACCAGCAGCCATATCCCGAGTGGTTTGGTCGAGTGCCGCTGCCAAACCAGTACAACCTGCTAGATTTCACCAAGTTCTCGGGACAAGACTCGATCTCCACAATCGAGCACATTAGCTAGTTTCTCTCCTAGTGTAGGGAGGCATTGGCTGATGAAGTGCTGAAGGTCCGGTTGTTCCCGCTATCCTTGTCAGGTCGGCATTCGCGTGGTTTTCTTTGCTTCCGGCAGATTCCATTAGAGGATGGGTAGACTTGGAGAAGAAATTTCGCAAGTACTTCTTTGTCGGCATCTAGGAGATGAAGCTAACTGACTTGATGTCTGTGAAACAAAGGATGAATGAGTCGGTCCCAGATTATATACTGAGGTTTCGAGATGTCCGAAACAAATACTACAATGTGAACCTCAGTGATAGTCAGTTGGCAGAGCTGGCATTTAAGGGACTCTTGAGCCCTATCAGAGAGACGTTTTCATCACATGAGTCCGGAAGCCTCTCACAACTGCTGCAAAGGGTATCGGCCCATGGGAGACGATTCCAAGAGGCCAGACAGGACAAGTACCACTCGGACTCTGATGAGGACGGCGACTCTCATGCAGAAGTCGGGATGGACGAGTGGTCCAAGAACAAGAAGTAGGTTACGTGCCCATGGATAAAATCGGATGAGAAGGCATCGGCTCCCCTATCCGATCATGTAGCTGTTGCGGTCGGACTCCTGTGACTTTCCTTGACTGGATCCTCTTTAACCTTTTGTTGACCGCGCGACAACTCGTAGTGGGCTTTTGGGCTTTACCAAATCTTGGCATCAACAGACTCTAGGCACTAGTGTGTGCAGAACCTACTCTTGAGAAGCCCTGCTTCGAGTCATTTGGGTGTCCGGGTGTGGGCGAAGTCTTCTGAGCTTCGAACTTTTACCCTATGCGAAGCCTGTATCGAAGTGTAATCAATACCTCCGAACCAGTCACTCTGAAGGGTGTGTTTCAAAGTCTGTTTTTCAGAAGAAGAATTTTAAAGCTCCCATTCACCCCTCCTCTGGTCGCCTATTTCGAACCAACAATTGGTATTAGAGCAGGTTAAGATCACTAGTTGACCTTAACTAGTTTTGTGATCTGTTGGTGACATGGAGAGAGTTAGTAAAATTCATCTGTTCGATGGGACAGACTTTGCATACTGGAAGGTGCGCATGGAGGCTTATCATCAAAGCCAAGGAAGTGCAGTCTGGGAGATTATGGAATCCCAGTACCTTATCCCTAAGACTCACACTACTCAGACTGAGAAGGATCAATATACTGCTAACTACAAAGCTAGAAATACGTTTTTCATTAGCTTGAGTAGGAATGAGTTTGATAGGGTGCAACACCTGAAGACAGCTAGGAAAATTTAGTCCACACTCACTATCTTTCACCAGGGCTCTACACAGATCAAGGCTAGGCGCCAAAGCACATACAATCAATAGTATCAACTATTTGTGCAAGGCCCTGACAAGTCTATAGATGTCATGTTTTCTCGCTTTGATGCTATAGTGAGTAACTTGTGCTCCACAAGCATGCTTGATTATTATGATCATGAGAGGGCTATCAAACTTCTCCATACTCTAGATCATAGCATATGGGAAGTAAAGATATCCATCATTGAGGAGTCCATATGTTATGACACTCTGACCAGTGATGAGTTTTTTAGCAAGTTGAAGTCCACAGAGATTGCCAAGGCATCTCTTGCAGGGCACAAAAACTCTTTACCTCAGACCATGGCTCTAGTTTCTGACTCTAGCTATGGCACTCCTACAGAACCAAGTAAATCTGGTAATTATGTCCTTAAGAGGTTTTTCTTTGTCCTCCCTGGTCTTTGTCACCTGATTCTACAATGATAGATGGGATCAACGGAGAGGTGGTTCTCAAGAGTGTTTTGAGTGTGGAGATAATTCTCACATTAAGGCTGACTGCCTTAGGCTTAGAAAGAGAGAAGTGAGTACCCACAAACACCACAAGAAAGAGAGGAAACCCTTCTCTAAGGGTAAGCTCGGCAAGATGGCTAAGAGGGCAGCCAAAGCCGCTTCTAGAGCTTTCATGGCGGCCCTCAGCGACATCGACACTTCGTCGAGTGAGGAGCCTAGCTCTGATGAGGAGGAGTCTCTGAAGAAGGAGGAGAAGAAGGAGAAGAAGACAAAGGATTTCATCGATCTTTGCTTCATGACTGACAGCATCCATAGCAGTGATGACCTTGACTCATCTAAGGTATATCTATCCCGTGACCAGCTTTTAGTTAAGAATGATGAATTGAATGATGCTTAGGTCTAAATCTGAGGATACGGAATGTGAATCATGCTTTGTGGTCATGAGTGAGCTTGTCGAGCTCCGCTCTGTTCATGCTCAAGCCATCGATAAACTTGATATTGTAGAGAGATAGCTCACTGAGGTGGAGTCTAGGACTACTACTCTAGATGATTGTTTAAATTGTCCTTTACTTATTGATAGCATTAATCTGAGAGACAAACATGTGAAAGAGTTAGAGTCTATATTGGAGAGTGTTGAGTGTTCTAAAGATGTGAAGCATGTTTGTTCCACCTGCATCACCCTTAAGGACCAACTCAACTTGCTAGTGGGCAAGTAGAGAAGCTCATGATTGAGAATGACTACCTTCTTTCTGTGGAAGATAAATGCACTTAAAGGAAGGGTATAATGGATTTTCTCTTGTCCAAAACCAAGATGTGTGCTGACAGGGATGAGTTAGCTTTAGGGTTGGGTTATGAGAGAACTACTACATCTACTCTAAGCAAAACTGTGTTCACTACACCCACTTCCCTTGAGAAAAAAGAGCCCAGTTAGACACACCTTAGAAAGCCAAGAAATCTACCCAGCCTACCAAGAAAACACCACCTCCACTAAAGAAAGCCCCTCAGTAGAAACCCAATGATCCTGTGAGGATTGCTCCCAAGAACCATACTCCTACCCACAAGGGAGTTTTTTATTGCTCATATTGTCAGCGAGTGGGTCATTTGGTTGGTTTTTGTTTTCGTCGTATCAAGGATGAGTGACGCTCACAGGAGATGAGCTTTTGGGACATGCATTACCCATCCCTAGGTATGCATGAGTCTGTTTCTCGCTCTCGTCCTATTTTGAGGGTCCCCATGCTCCCATGAGAGGCTTTGCCCATCGAGGTGTACAACATATTTCATATGGTGCTAAACCACGTGTAAGTGTTTTCAGTTCTTAATAGGTTGGGAGACCTCATCGTTTTTCTGGTTCACATGTTGTAGGTAGATCTTGCACTTTTCATCATTTTTCATATCCTGTGTGTAGACAGTCTACTACTATTTTACCTGCTACTCGAGTCTCTCAGTGTTGGATACCTCTTCAGTTTTTTCACTTACCCCAACACTGAGCGGTTGAGATTTTCTCATTTTGTGTAAGCAACGGACGGAGGCCTAGAGAACAATTGGATCATGGATTCCAATTGTTCGTGCCATATGACCGAGAATGTATCATGGTTCTCCATCCTCACCTCAACATAGCAACGTGAAGACATCACCTTCAGCAATAACCGAAGGAGTAGAGTGAAAGGTAAAGGTGTGGTAAGAATCAATGACAACTTCACTCTCAAAAATGTTGCTTTAGTTGAGGATTTGGGATACAATTTACTTGTTGTATCCCAGTTGCTTGATGAGGGCTTGGAAGTGCATTTCAGACACGGTACTTCACAAGTACTCGATTCTTCTAGCGTTTTGATTTACAAGATTTTGAGAATCGGGAGGGTTTTGGAGCTGACTTTTCTGAGTCGACTAGTTCTTCCCATTGCTTAGTTGCACAACCGTCTTCTGAGCCCTATATGTGGCATAGGAGACTAGGGCATATGAGCTTTGAATTGCTCGCTCGATTGAGTACCTTAGGTCTGATCCGAGGATTGCCCAAGCTCAAATTTGAGAAGAACTTAGTTTGCGCTCCTTATTGACATGGAAAGATGGTTGCAGCCTCGCATTCACCAGTCAATATCGTGATGACCGAACAACTCAGAGAACTTCTCCATATGGACACTGTAGGTCCTTCCCGGGTTAGTTCTTTAGGCGGCAAATGGTATGTACTTGTCGTGGTGGATGACTTCTCCCATTATTCTTGGGTCTTATTTTTAGCTAGCAAGGATGAAGTGTTTTCACACATTCAGAGCTTAGCTTTGAGGCTTTTCACTAAACTCCCAGGTGCATTAAAATTCATTCGAAGCGATAATGGCACCGAGTTTAAAAAAGCCTCTTTGTTGACTTTTGCATGGAGTATGACATAGAACACAAATTCTCTGCTCCGTGGGTTCCTCAACAAAATGGAGTTGTTGAGAGGAAGAACCACACTTTGGTTGATATGGCTAGGACGATGCTCAATGAGCATAGGACTTCTATAAGATTTTGGGTTGAGGCCATAAACACATCATGCTACATCTCAAACCGAATTTTCTTGCGCTCAATTTTGAACTTAACATCTTATGATATGTGTTTTGGGAGAAAGCCAAAGGTTACTCATCTTTGAGTATTTGTATGTCGGTGGTTTTTCTTGGGTACACAATGCATATTCATTCATATCGGGTTTTTAATTTGGACATTAACACTGTCGTCGAGTCATGTGATGTAGCTTTTGATGAATCAACCCCTGTGTTAGTTCATCTTTTGAGCTTGCCAGTAACAAATATATGGATGTCACCATCTTTGAAGAAGATCCCGAAGACTTTGAGGATGAAACCCTACTTCCCTCGACATCAACCCCCGAAGCAAATCTAACTTCGACTACTTCAGAACGAGATCCCGAAGCTAGTACTTCGACAACGGTCATCTTCGACCACTCCCTGGCAAGAGTTGAGGGGGAGCTTGATCAAAGGGTAACATGTTCTCACGATCACTTTATTGATTCTATTTTGTTGCTTCGTTTGAACCATTAGATGTGAGTCATGATTTATCTGATTCTAGTTGGATCAATGCCATGTATGAAGAACTTGAAAATTTTGAAAGAGATCAAGTCTGGACAGTTGTTGATCCTCCTCCTAATGTTCATTTTATTGGAACCAAATGGATTTTCAAAAACAAACAAGGGGAGGATGGGTCTGTTGTTAGGAACAAAGCTAGACTTATAGCTCAAGGTTTTTCACAAATAGAATGAATTGATTTTGCTGAAACTTTTGCACCTGTTGCACATCTTGAGGCCATTAGAATTTTGCATGCATTTGCTACATCCCATGGATTCAGACTTTACCAAATGGATGTAAAAAATGCTTTTCTTAATGGCTTCATAGGCGAAGATGTTTTTGTAAAACAATCCCTGACTTTGAAAACCCTAAATACCCTCATAGAGTCTTTAAACTTCATAAAGCTCTTTATGGACTCAAGGAGGCCCCTCAGGCATGGTATGATAGACTTAAGTTATTTTTTCTTGAGCACGGGTATTTGATGGGGTCAGTTGATAAAACCCTATTTACTCTCAAGCATGGCAAAGATTTCCTCCTAGTTTAGATTTACGTTGATGTTACCATTTTTTATGGCTCTTCTCATACTTTAGTTGCAGAGTTTGTAGATACCATGAGCAGGGAGTTTGAGATGTCCATGATGAGAGAACTCACGTTTTTCCTTGGTTTGCAAATCAAGCAAAGCAAATAAGGTACCTTCGTTCATCAGATGAAGTACACCAAGGACACGCTCAAGAGGTTTGACATGGACGATGTGAAGCCCCTCACCACCCCGATGGCTACTTTGATAGCATTGGGTCTGGATTAGGATGGAGAAGAAGTAGATCAGAAGGAGTTCCGAAACATGATCAGCTCTATTCTCTACTTGACTTCTATGAGGCCAGACATACAATTCGCAGTATGTGTATGTGCTCATTTTCAAGCTTCTCCAAGGGTTTCGCACCGACAAGTGGTAAAATGCATACTCAGGTATCTCAAACATACCCTTGAATTTGGAATTTAGTATTATGCATCTTCATCATTATGTCTTGTTTGTTGGTTATAGAATTGATAGGAAAAGTACCTCCGGTACTTATCATTTTCTAGGTTCATCTCTTGTTTGTTGGTCTTCCCGTAAATAGTCTAGTGTTATGCAGTCTACAGCCGAGGCTGAGTATGTAGATGTGGCTAGCTATTGTGCTCAGATTTTGTGGATGGTTTCCACTTTGCAGGATTTTGCGTTAGATTATAAGAGTATTCCACTTTTCTGTGATAACACTAGTGCCATTAGTATAGCAAACAACCTAGTTCAGCACTACAGAACCAAACACATTGATGTGAGATATCATTTTATCACAGATTACAATGAGAAGGGTGATATTGAACTTCAATATGTTGATACTCAGAACCAGCTTTTCAATATTGTTACTAAACACCTTGATGCTTCTCGATTTGCTTATTTGCGTGGGAACATGGTATTTGTCATCCCTATGGCATTTTGTGAGGGGGAGCTTGCTTTATGGTCTGCATAAGCTTCTATCATATGAGTTATTACATCTACATATTTGTGCTTATGTATGCCTTTGTATAATTGACATGATCATGTTAGCTCAGTTCTTGCTAATATGTATATTTTCACCATTGAGCCTGATTTTAATTTGAAAAATTCAAAACATGATCATTGCTTAGTCTGGTATCTATCAAGTGTAGGTTGATTGCTTTAGCTATCTTTTACATACCTGGTAGTTGAAATACTTTTATCTTGGGCGCAAACATGCAACTTGATCATTTAAAGGCTTTTCATGGAAATCCTGTTGAGTAAAATGATGACAATCATAAAAAATGATATCCATGTCTTGTGTGTTAAAATTGTAAAAGATACAAGAGGGTTTGTCTTGTTGCACTATCTCTATTCTAGACTTGTTGACGCCAAGATTTGGTAAATCTCGGGTCTACTAAAGATGTCGCACAGTCAACAGAGGTCAAAGAGGTCCGATCAAAAAAAGTCAAGGAAGTCTGTCCATATTGTTATAAGATGATCGGACGCAGAAGAAGCCGATGGAGATAAGACGCAGAAAAGAAGATGAAGATTATCTAGAATCGGTTAAGATAGAGTGCTTGGACGGCAAGTCTCCAGACTATAAATATGTACCCCTAGTTAGCTTAGAAAAAACACATCTCTGTCAATCAACTACTCGGTGCGTCATCACCCTTGGCTCCCAAGGTTTATCTAGTGAGGTTCGATACTCAGAGCTGGGCTACATCGTTTCGATCTCTGGCGAAGAGGTGAGTCCCGCCACCCCCGACGTCCGTACTGATTAGATTAGTATCCTCACAACTGCATCAGATTGATCTCTTAAGGTGAACATTGAAATAGTACAGTCGCTGGTTGTTCTCGGTGTATTAGCTAGGTATAAGGCTGCATCAGTTCAGTTTGATCTCTTAGATTGATGTGATCTAGGTGTGATAGTTTGAGGTTTCATTGGTTAAGTCCGACATCTCTTGCTATTGTATTTCTTTCATGTTGTATACCGTTCATCTAAATAAAGCATGCCCGATTCTTTGATATATTATTAAGATCATCGTGACTAGCTATTGTCTTGGTTATGTCCGATCTAGTTATTGTGATGATTTTCATGATATAGACATGTTATCTGGCATGTTTTATTTATTTCCGTCGGAGTAAAAGCCGACGAGTTATCTTCGATTCCACGCTACATCTTATAAGTTATCGGAAAAGCACTCATCGGCCTATGTGGTTAACTGTTCATCTTATCGGCCGATGGCACACTCGCCCGATTGCTTCATCCCAAGTCATTGACCTTATGGATGATCGTCATGATATTCCACGAATATCCCATCCTCATCGCGGTCATTAGCTCGATAGCCGATAGGCCATGCTATTAATGCCATATTTTTTGTTCCCTTATCAGTTGCAAGGTCAAACTGATTAGCACGCCTTGAACCCTTTTTCTAAGAACGTAGGACCTATACTGGAATGAAGCAGATCTCCTAAGTCACACGTGTGTCAAAGTGTGACAAAAAACGCACCAACACGCTTTTTGGCACACCTGGTGGGACCATCTCCAACAACCCAACCATGGCGAGCGAGATCAACGATGACATCATCCCGATCACCGTGAAAACCTTAACTGAAGAACAAAGGCTGGAGGTGCAACGACACGTGGAGGAGTTCCAGAAGTCATGCCTGTAGTCCTACGACATGAATTAGATGGGGCCCGTGCAGAAGAGTTCGTTGCCAAGACCAGTATTGGCAATAGAAGGTGGCCAGGCAGCGGAGAATTCTTAGGCCAATCTCCTAGAAATTTGAAATATTTCTCCCTGTTTTGCTTTAATTGGGTTCTTTTAGCCTTTTCTTTAATTAAATAAATCCTTTTATTCCAGAAAATTTATTTTCCTCATTTTTATTTTATTTTTAATTCTGGGGCTGTTACAATCCTATCCCCGTTACAAAGAATCTCGTCCTCGAGATTCGAAGCGAACCTCGGGAAAACTAAGGGACCAAGTTCTACTGGTGCTCAGGATTAGGAGAAGGTGTTGCTTCAGAAACAGGCAAACCGTTCTCCGGAATTGGTTTGGTTGGGGTCACAATGGAAATGTCTTCTATCATACCTTGGTTTTCTTGAGCGGAGATGTGATGAACTTGGGTACGTCCCATCGGGTTTGGAACGGAGGATGATGCCTGCTTGGGGAGGGGCACATGTTGGAGAAGTGACCCTCTTGGCGACAGTTGAAGCATATAATTGGATTACCGTGCCTGTCTCTCTTGTATCCGGTAGCTTTCATGGGAGCTCTTCTGGTTGGCGGTGCTTGGGGTGGGATGCCTGAGCTTGGTCCTCCAAGGGTGGTCCGTGGCTCGATAGTGGTTGGGGCTTGAGGTGTAATCACCGGGCGTGGCTTCTGCACCATTCCTTGTTGTTGGCGGTAGACGATCATTCTTTGTTTCTTCAGGTCCACCTTGTTTTGTTCGGTTTCTTGGATGATAGCTTTATTTACCAACTTTTGGAAGTTGGCAAAGTCCCTAGAGACCAACTGAAGGGAGAGCTCGTCCTTCAGTCCCCGAAGAAACTTGGCTTGGCAGGCTGCGTCAGTGCGCACTTCCTCCGGTGCATACCGGGCCAACCGGTTGAATTCGTGCAGGTACTCCATAACGGTCCTGCTTCCTTGCTGCAGGTCCCGGAATTCCTACTGCTTCTGGGCTACCACGCCATCCGGAATGTGGGCGGCCCGGAAAGCGGTGGTGAACTCAGCCCATGAAATTTCATGGCCCTCAGGCTGAGTCTTGCGGAAATTGTCCCACCACTCTGCGGCGGGTCCTTGGAGCTGGTGAGCGGAAAATGCCACTCGCTCCTGCTCAGAACAAGGCAGAAGGTCTAGCTTTTTGCCAATGGTCCTCAGCTAGTCTCCCGCCTCCATTGGATTGGTGGTGCTGGAGAATATGGGTGGTCGGACACGTAGAAACTCAAATAGTTGAGATACTGGTGCCGGTGCATGGATGACAGGGCGGAGGGGAGGCTTGGGCTGATGTTTATGGAAACAGAACAACTGTGCTTGCTGCTCTTGCGTTTGGTTTTGTTGTTGTTGCATCTGAGTAAGCAGCGTGGCGATCAGCTGGTTTTGGTTTGCCATCATCTCCGCTAGTGTGGGATGATTGGCAACGGGGGCCTGCCGTTGACCAGTTGCTCCCCACTGGGGCAAGTTGCCCGAGGTGTTTCCATCGCGCGGGGCTTCAGATCCTTGGTCGTTGGCCATCCTGAAGTTGAAGGGTTCAAAAAGAAGGTGCCAATATTTAAGGGGAATTGCTACTGATTTTATTGCCCAAAATGAATATTTTGACCTAGATGCTTACATCTTTTATTTTAATCTCTTATTAAATTTTACACTCATGCCTTATATTCCGACATGAGCGGCACTACAAATAAAACAATCAATAGAAACAAACAATCGTAAACTACGTCTAAGGAAGCTCGGGGGACGACTCGATCACGGGCTCGGTGGAGAGGGTTGGTGCAAGGGTGGTGGAGCTGGAGGGCCCGGTGGGAGGGGTATTGCGGGTGATCCTCTTGGGCCTGGCCGAGGGGGTCCGGAGTGGCTTCTGCTTGCGAGGTGGAAGGGGAGCGACCTCCTCGAGATCCTTCTGGAGCTCCTTGAGCTGATGGCGTAATTGTGCGGTGACGGCGGCGCCTTGGCGTAGAACCTCGTTCTGGCGCCTCAACTCCTCCACCTCGGCGGTCAAGTGGAGGCTCTGCTGAACTTGGCGGCGGAGGTCGGTGTTCTCGCGGTTCAGGTTTTTTGATGAATGGCGGTAGAAGTCGATGGTGTCATGCTGGCTATCTGCGTCGAGGACGGCCTCCATTTGAAGATTGTCCATAGCCTCCAAAAGCCTCATGGTGCGGGCGATGGCGGAGTTGCGCTGGGTGGGGGAGCTGATGTACATACTGCGATGACTCCCAGGTGTACGCATGGGCATGAAGCGGTAGACGGTGTCGCAGAGCTATTGGTCGTAGACCAGCCGCAGCTTGGAGAGCAGCGTGCTGGCTGGCCACCACGAAGGAAGGTCCTCTGACTCCATAGGTGTAGAATGCAGGCTGCGTGGGGGAGGGGCGAATGATGACCGTGACCTCGCAGTAGCTCTTGTTCGCATCGGGAAAGATCTCGTGGAACGCGGGCTCATGCACGAAGCCGAGGAAGTCGACGAGCATGCGAAGCTCGTGGACGAATCCAGCCTCATCGCGGAGAGTTCCACTCATGGTATGGACCGGCATCTACAAAAGAGAGAAAATTTTTGTGAAACTCTAGAAGATGAGAGGATAAGTAATTTTGTATGAAAATATGGTTAATATAAGTCCTAGGGTCAGGTCTATTTGGCTTCCTACAGTCAAGTCGGCTCTGATACCATCTTGTCATGCCCCGATTTAATAAAACCAGGAATTTATTGAATTTCCATAGAAAATCAATAAATACAATACGTTCATCACACAACTGCGTATATTACGCCAATCAATCATGGTTCGTAGACCATATTATTACAAAAGAGTTAAAACAAAGAGAAACTAATAAAATAAATCATCTAGATGAATGTCTTCTTCCAGTCTCGTGCCTTGACTAGGTCGCTACTCCAGACCGTCACCCTCCTCGTAGTAGACTACCTCTGGTGGTGTAAGTCAACGGGGGTGAGTACAATCATACTCAGCAAGCCACCGAATGCAATTATAATGCAAGGTAATAACAAGGAAGGTAGTGGCTCACTTTTGCGGAAAAGCATATTTGTAAAGCAATTAATGTAATCCAGTTATTAATGCAGAAAAGTAAACATGAGTTCATGCATCATCTTCTAACTCGAGGGGTACAGTTAGCCCACCCTCGCTCAACAGTCCTTACATGCCATGAATAACACACACATTCACATAACAGTAAACTAACTGCGAGAGGTCACACAACCCACCCTTGACCGTGGGCTCGTCTTTTCGAAAAGATTTAAAACTCTAATCAGAGGTGTACTACTGTACCCACAAGGCACTCATTTCCCGCACACCGCAGTGTGTTAAATGACTCCTGTCACGAGAAGCTCGTGCCAAAACCTTCAGCATGGAACGCACCAATTCGATAACAACCTCTTATAGGTTTCGTATGGTTTCCCAGTCACTTCGGGCCACGCCATCCCCCCCTTGAGCCACGTCGGTACAAGTCACCCACAGGTTGCCCCTTGTACCCCTCCACTATGGTGTTCCAAGTTGGTACGATCCATACCTCCAGTTAGGACTTACCCACTAGACTTGTGGTCCTTATAGTGCCCCGGGTGCGACTAACCAATTCCCGAGCTTGCACCCGAAACCCACCATACTTATAACATAGCCAACTCCAATAGAATCCAGAGACGAGAATAACGGGGTAAATCATATAGCAGAATCCATCTATCTACGACTCGTTCTTTTTATCCTATAGTAGTTGTGTCGGTACATTGGACACTAGCTAATATAATATTTGTAGAGTGACAAGGAGTGTAGGCTCAATAAGCATGGCTTGGGTTTGCACACAAGGACGGGGATCTAATAAATATAGCGTAGGGCTTGATATTTGACTAATGCAATATTATCCTATGAGTTATAGTGATACTTTATTAAAACATGGGCTCAATGATGATCAAAATGGGGGTTGTGACTTGCCTTGATACGCAAACGGTGAAGGTGGAACCTCGGGGTAAGACTCCGGATCGTCGATGGCAACGTAGTCTTCTTGACACGGAAAAGTAAACACGACATTCAATAAACAATCCAAAAATCAACCATACAAGCATACATGTTTTTGTTGGATTAAGTAAAGGACATAGAGTCTTAAATTTTAGGGAATTGTTACTTAAATATTTAAGATTAATTTTTAATAAGGTTTCTGAATCTTATAAATGGAACTAAGCATTTACCCTAAAGGGTTTTTATTTTCCCAAGAAGTGAATTAAAATGTATAAGATAACCCTACTATGTTTATTGGATTAAAATAGTGAGAATAAGTTATTATGTCTTCTGAAGTTATGAGTTTTTATGATATTTTTATAAGGTGTTAACTTTTTATTATATGAATTGATTTCTTATCCTAAAAGGGCCTTTGAAATATTATTTAATAAAATGAAATGGGCAAAATGAACATTCTATTTTTATTGACTTAAAAAGAGTGAAATGGAGTCATTATGTCTTCTGAAATTAATATATAAATTTTAAGGGTTTTTCTGAATTATTTAAATGAAATATTAATTAAATCCTAAAGGGGACTTTTCTTGATTATTTAATAAGAATATTATGTGCCAAATAAACATATTGTTTTTATTGCATAAAAGTGTAGAGAATAAAAAGACAAATTTTCCAGAATTAAAATGGTGAAATTTGGAGTTAATTTGAGCAAGATATGAATTTCTAAAGTTTAAAGCCTTTTTCTGAATTTTTATTTAAACCAGAAACAGTCTCTGGTCCACGGTGAACTGGGTTCACCGTGAACCATTGACTGCGCGCGTGGACCAGTCCAATCTGGACCATCAGATCCAGATCCGACGGTCGCTGGCGGGGTGGGGCGCTTAAGTGACAATGAGCGGTCGAGATCGCGCGATACCAGTCAACCGTGGGTCAAACGCATCCGGGCGCTTGCTTCCGGTATTTAATCCTGACCGTTCGCTACAGATCTAGCGGCTGCGGTCTCGTCCGGCACGGCACGCGGTGAAGGGGTAAGTACCCCCTTCGTCTCCGGCGATGGTGGCGCATGGGTGCGTGCGCGACGACGGCGGTGAGGGCCCTAAGCCCTATTTCTCGACAAAAATGGAAAGAGGAGGGGGAGGGGGTCATGACCGTACAAGAGTTGGAGGAGAAGGGTGACTGGCGGCGGCCGGCGATGAGGAGGGGCGGCGAAGAAGCCTCGGGTCGATGGTGGCGACAGCGATCCGGTGGCGGGGAACTCGAACGGAGGCGAGGCCGAGGGAGAGGTGGCGACGACGGTCCTGGCGGTGGCGACGGTGAGGACGGCGATGGCTTTAGTCACCGGCGAGGGCCTGCCAAAGAGGGAGCAGAGGGAAAACCGAAAAGAAGGGGTGGTGATCCTCGGGGTTGTGCGGTACTTGGGCTCTGGTGGCGTGGCGAAGTGCGGCGAGGACGGTGGTATTTAAAGGGGGTCGCCGACGGCATGAAAGGAAGACGGAGGGAGGGAAACCCGAAGGGTTTCCATGTTTACTCCGGCGAACCTTCCAAGTGTTCGGCTGGCTTCCATATAGCTGAATCCGCGTTAGTTTTAGGGGGAAACAGATCACCAGAGTATGACAAGTCAAGGCGTGGGCTCAATTTGGCAGATCCGGGCGGCCGACAGCAGATTTGGAAGGGGGGCACCGGATTAAGGAAAGGGGGAGGGTTTCCAACGGGGAATACGGAACTGACAGGTGGCCCCCACCTGTCAGCGGGCGGGCACGAGGGAAAGAGGGACTGACACGCGGGCCAGGCGTGGCAGCGGCTGAGGGGGCGCGGGCGGGGACTTATAGGCGGGGCCGGCTGACGCGAGCGGGCGGGGAGAGAAGGAGGGCGCATCGACAGGGCGGCCCCACATGGCGGTGAGTGCTGCTGGACTGGGCCGGGCTGAAAGGGTTTTGGGGGGAATTCAGGGTTGCGGCCCAATAAGATTAAAAATGCATTTTCCATTTAAATTAAATCCAGAAAATAGATTATTTATTTAAGGCTTGAAGCACTGTTGCTAAATTTTGTAAAAATTCTCAAAAATATTTCTTGGCTTCTAGATTTCTCCATAAATTTTTTAGGTTCAAATTTGAAATATTTCTCCCTGTTTTGCTTTAATTGGGTTCTTTTAGCCTTTTGTTTAATTAAATAAATCCTTTTATTCCAAAAAATTTATTTTCCTCATTTTATTTTATTTTTAATTCTGGGGTTGTTACAAGTTCTAGAAGTCATGCCTGTAGTCCTACGGCATGAATCAGATGGGGCCCGTGCAGAAGAGTTCGTTGCCAAGACCAGTATTGGCAATAGAAGGTGGCCAGCCAGCGGAGAATTCTTAGGCCAATCTCCTAGAAATTGTCGACCAGGCGATTCGCCACTCAATGGCCAACCAATCCGGGGCATTGGTCAACACTCTATAGGGGCTGATCAAGAAAGCTATCGAGGGCACCGTGGTCTCCGGGGCATTGTATCGAACCATTTAGTACTATGTGTTCTATGTCATCATGCACTTATTATTATGATTACACACTTAATATCCTCGTTTGTATGTATTGCTTTTTCTTGTGCTTATACCTTATGACGAGATATATTTCACTGTAACATTGTGATTCTATCTTATTCTATGTAGCTAGATGGATTCCTCCTCTATTTCTACTAATCTTAGGGAGGCCGAACATCCATACTGGAGGAGAGATCATTTCGCTTGTCTTATTCCTCCGTGGATAGATCGACCTTTGTGCAATTGTGGTGACCAGTGACAACTCGAGACATGTTTTCGAACTGACATTTATGGAAGGAGGTATTTTCTTTTCCCTAACATTGAGGAAGAGATATGGTACCCGAATGTTTGAAGGAAATCTGACAGAAGGAGATGCGGGTTATTTAGTGGGTGTACACTAATCTCTTGGTCTTTGATGGACATTGGTTCTCCCCTAACCAAACAAATGCACAGTACACTGCAATAAAGGAGGAGTACAAGTGTTGTGCCCAATCTGAGCAAGGTGATTGGATAATTAATCTGATTGGAGTGCCACCGTGGCTTCAACGTCCCAAGTGGCACTGCAGAGAACACTACTAGGTAATGACCACAATACTAGGACAAGATATTGGTAGAAGATACTTCATATGTACGTGCATTGATGATGACTTCACGGTGAGTATGAAAACATGAAATTAGTTCATCTGTCCATTCATTTATTACAAAATTTGATGTAACAAACTTCAATTGTTTGGTATTGCAGGACAATCCAAGGAAGTGTCTTTTCACCCATTGGATCGATGATTCAAGGAAATGATCCGCTAGAGGGCATGTAAGACAAGCTGAGACTACGGAGGAGAATGCACGGAGGAAAGAAGAGCACCGACTTTAGGTCAAACATGCTAGTTCAAGTCAGATGACAAATCCTCTAAGAATTCCTAAGTGAGAGTAATGACCTACATGCACATGTCATGTGGGTCTCATTGTATTGTATGGACATCGCTCGGAGGCGACTCAAGGGGAAGGAGAGAATTTGTGTGCCCCAGCGTATATGAGCACGTCATAAGTGATCACAACTATTGTACATGCTTAACTTCAAATAATTGTGTACTGCAACAATGATCTCACTATTTATTATGGTAGCAAAAAGTTAGGAGATGTTCATTTCATCGGTGGATAGATGTCACACCACCTACGTACAAGGATGGTTTAATCACAGAGGCAGAAAGTCACTCGGAGTATGAAACGAGAATGATTGAAGCTGATGAGCGAGCAATTAGAGCAAGATGGAGTGAAGAGGACATGCAACATAGGGAATACAATATGCAGCAACAACGTAGGTATAAAGAGGAATGAAGAAGTGCTAGGGAATAGATACAATAGAGAAATCAGTAGGACTTACATCTACTCCATTTGTAATGTAATGAACTATTTATTACACTTATTTTTTGTTGTTTTGTTTTATGTGTATTGGAACATCTCTATAACTATATTGGACTGTTCGCTCAATTACGTAGCTTTCTGGATTGATTCAAAGAAAAACATGTAATCACAATTTTATCATAAAACTCGTAGCATGTCAATCTCACGAATACATACTAATCAAACTCTAAATCTAGATTAAACTATCCCTAATTTACACATAAATTACTACTAATCTACTAATAAACTAACTTAAACTTAATAACTGAAGAAGAAAAAAGAGGGAGAAGAGACTTACTTGGGAGGAGAGCACCTTGTTCAGGTTTGTTGAAGAAGTCCCACAGATGAGGCAAGAAGGGGTCTCAACCTCTCTTTTTATAGTGGAGGTTCAGCCTTTAGTTGGCCGAACTAGGCTGTGGGACATAGTCCAGCCGACCATCGGCCGAACCAGACTTGGCAGTCTGGTTCGGCCGATGGTCGTCCGATCTAGGCCATGTGGCCTAGTTCGGCAAACCAACGGCTGACTCATGTCATAACAACGATAGCGTTCGGCCGATCTAGTTGCTCGGGCTAGATTAGCTGATGAACAACCAAACTAGGCTAACGTGCCCTAGTTTAGCCGTTCACGTCTAAATTTGCAATTTTTTGAATTCGGCTACTAAATTTGAAATTTTGTTTTTAAAAATATTATTAAAAAAATTTGATAGGTACGTATAGAAATTGTCATTGTCCTCCTTTGCAACTTGCAAACCATTGTCAACAAAATGACAATTCTTGGAAGTGTTCCTCACCTACACCAATTATTTGCGCTGACAATGCTGGTTATCGTTATTAGCTAATGAAGCTGGTGTTGTTGGTTAAACCAATTATGGTACTTGATTAATATAAACAGAATGGGAAATCTTGGTAACTTCAGTAGTCCCGTAAAGATTTTATTTTTAAGATAAGATTGATAAATTAGATGTGTAAGAGCACAAGACCAAAATGCCCCTCATTAACAATAGAAAGTTGTATTGTAGAGTGATATATAAGCAATATTGATGAAATAAAACTTCTTGATTTTTGAATCGATAGCAGATTAGAAAGTACGAAAATGATTATATTTTTGTTAAAAATATATTTGACAAGTGGGTTCCACTAAATTTAAGCTTATCTCATTCAAGTTATATACATCTAACCAAACAAAAAATTGTCTTGTCTCATCCATTCAACCAAACACCTCAAATGAGATTATCATATCCATCCTCGTCGGAATGGACCCTAACAATGGGACCCTAGAAGTTCATTAGTCTGGGCACATCAGAATGATGTGGGAGAAGCTAAAGAAGCCAACCATGTTGGTTATCAAGGTCAAACTTGTGGATGAAATTATCAACTCTGGATTGGTCAAGTATGTGAGGCTAGGATTAATTCTCGGAATAAAAAAAAGTGTTATATGAGGCTAGGAAATACTTTTCAAGTGGCCATATCACAATTTCTCAGGATTTATTGTTGAAAAATAACCTAATAAATAGCTAGTATTGGGATGATGTTTTTATTTGGGCTAGACAATGCCAATGTCACCCGACACCAAATCCCATTATAACTCCCATTGATACATTCCGAAAAATTCTCGTACCGTATCTCATCATGCATGACATAAGGTATTTCACAAGTTTATAAGGTATTTCAATTTATTGCGTCGAAAATTGCTATCGTTGAAGGGGAGATTTCCTATTTTGCCGCTCATAAAATTGTCATCATGCATGACGACTCACATGAACTGATGTATCATTATCACGTAAGAGCGACATAATTAACAAAGTCATCTTAAAAACCCTAATCCTATAGCTGTAGGCCAGGATTGAAGGGAACAGATGACCTACTTTTTGTGTAAGTAATACGTAGCCACTAGCCAGTGATATTATCAACATTTGACATTTTTTTAGCACCGCTGGACTTGTCATTAATTTTTGTGCCCATCAGTCGTACATCACAAATGTTTGATCGTCTGAAAAGTAGTCATACATCAGATAATTAAATCATTTTCACTACTATCACATTATATGGTCTGATGTTAATTAAATTGTATGTTCGGTTGCTAATTAAAAAGACTAAACATAAGCTAATTATATGAAACGTTTGGTTTGTCTAATCTAAAGTTTAGTCCTATTACATGGTATGAACCCTAGCTAATTTACGAGACGAATTTATTAAGTTTAATCAATTCATCATTAGCACATGTTTACTATACCACCACATTGTTAAATCACAGACTAATTAAATTTAATAGATTCATCTCATGAATTAACCCTCATTTATGTTCCTAGTTTTATATTTAATCTACATTTAATACATATAATTATCACCCAAACATTCGATGTGACAGAACTAAAATTAAAGAATCAAATTACGCTTTAGAGAGTCACATGCCTACAACTCCTCAATCCCCTTATACCACCAAGTTTTGTTGGCTAAAATGAATGGCTTTAAAGTACATATTCTAGTCTAAAATGTGAATTAGTTAAAATGACACATCTAAACAACCACATCAGCTAGTCTATTTATTTTTTAAAAAAATTATCGTTTAATAGACTTTGAGACGTATCAAGACGGGGCCACCATATAAAAAATTACCATGATGTGTACGTGCACGCATGGCTTCAATATAAATGGCCATAATTTTTCGGACTTAGGTTCAACTTTGAGATTATTCCCAATATACCAATAAAAAAATTATCTAGTTTTATATATGCCATTGACTATCTCACTGACATGTGGGTTCCGGATCCACATGTCACTGAGACATCCAATGACATATATGGAACTGGGTGAACTTTCAGTGGCAAATACGGAACTTTCCCTTCAACTTTACCCAGAGACCGGAAAAGCCAGCATGAAAAGCAAGCACCAATTTTTTTTTTAAAAAAAAATTGACAACGAAAGTACAAAAAATTGAAAAGAAAGTACTTCTTCGGTCCAGTAAAATATAAAAAATTAAATATAAAAATTTATTCTAAATGTAACAATTTAGTATTTATAAAAATAAATTTTAGCTATAAATTACATATATTACTCATTGCTTCACCCAATAACTCTCAAGCTCATACTCACCTAGCAAGATATTATAGTCTTTTTACGGGTCTTTAGGGGTCCTTTGGATGGAATCAGATCGCCTGATGTCGAGCTGGGCGACGTTTCTCTGACGTCGACCCATCAACACCGTTGGTTTGCAATCCAATGGCTGCCATGTTTTTTAAAAAAAATTGTACATACAATTTCCTTCTAGCTTAAAAAAATTTTGTACATACAATTTCCTTCCAGCGCAGGCACGTAGCATCTTGTTTGTTGAAAATACCTATGGTTTTATTTTGCATAGTTTTGATGTTAAATCTTAAATATAATTTTTATATTATAATAAATTATGAATATGTGCAAATATTTTTTTAAGATAAATAAACTTATATTATTTTTAAATAAAAATTTTAATAGTTTTTCAATCTTATCCAAACTATATTTCACTTTTACCAAAATCTGACAAGTTTTACCCATTTAGTATTTCTTAACTATCTCTCGCATATACCTTTATAATATTATTTTTAACTAATTAATAATATTTAATAGAATTGACTTATGCAAATAAAATTGTCGGCACATCTGTTTCTTTCTCAGGTAATAAAATTGATAGTATTGTAGTGAAATAAAAAAACGAAGTGTAACATATTAATAGTTAATAAAAAATATAGTATTATAAAACTATGCAAAATAAAATATATTAATAAAATACTTGGCGTTTTTATTTTGCATAGTTTTATAGTACTATATTTTTTATTACCTATTAATATATAACACTTAGTTTTTTATTTCACTACAAAACTATCAATTTTATTACTTGAGAAAGAAACGGATATACCGACAATTTTATTTGCACGGGTCAATTCTATTAAATATTACTAATTAATTAAAAATAATATTATAAAGGTATATGAGAGAGATAGTTAAGAAATATTAAATGGGTAAAACTTATCATATTTTGGTAAAAATGAAATATAGTTTGGATTAGGTTGAAAAACTATTGAATTTTTATTTAAAAACCAACGGTGTTGATCGGTCGACGTCAGAGAGACGTCGCCCAGCTCGACGTCAGGCGATCTGATTCCCATTTGAATGAATTTTGTAGGATTTTTAAAGTATTTAAATTCTTTGGAATATTGTTTGGAATACATGGTTGAAACTTCAAAAATTTCTATGGATCGCTTTTCTCCATCTCATTTCATAGGAAATTAAAACATGAGTTGAAACCTCATTTTATTTTTATTTGAGAAATCCAATGCATTTTCTTTTTTTGTCTCTCTTCTTTTACTACAAAATCCTATGATTATTTTCAACAATCCATCCAAACACATCATTTTGAAAATTCTCATGTTTTAAATTCTTGTAGTATTTATGTGTATAGGGTATTCCAATCTTACGTTTTTTCTATTTCTGTATTTCTTAAATCATGTGTTCCAAAGAAACCCTTAATGCATGTGTGTAAGGCTAAAAAATAGGGATAATTTAACTATTTGCCACTCTCTTTATGTATCAATTAATGGACCATATGTCAGTAACTCAGGTGACCCCACATGTCAGTGACTCGGAGTGGCAATTTTGTTGTCACTTACATGTTAAGAGTGACAAATAATTAAATAAAAAAATAGTGTACCTAGAACCTAAATAACTATACCGATAACCAATAAGCTTATATATACCAGAAGTGCTTATCTTTTTTCCTTTTTTTCATGTCATTTTTTGGCGAAGAGAGACGAGGAGTCGTCTGGAGTTATTTTCTCATAACTTTATCATTAACACTCGTAGATCTGCTACGACAGCAAAAAAACTTGTTCTATTATAGGGGTGGTTGACTGCTAAATACGTGGTCATTACCGAAATGGGTTAATTGTTTTCGTGCCACTATTATTTTCCAATTCGTTAGAAATGCTATTAAAATTTCGATATTTACTTCGAAATTGAGCTGAAAATCCATAGCCTTTTGCATTAGCAATTAGGTGTCACTGTAAGAACTGATTATTATGTCCTAGTGGCTAATTAAAACCGAAGAGCTTCCTACCATTTCAGATCAATGTTATTATAAATTGTGATATTTATGTTGTTAGACATATCAGATTGATGTAATCAACAATATATACTAAATTAAATAGTGGAATTAAATAAACATATTTTATGGAAATGTTATATATATATATATATATATATATATATATGACAATGTTGTTATAATATTGAATCCACCTTCTGTTTATTCTAAAACGAAACTCTAATTTACCCAATCATTTTCACATATTGATCTGATAGAGGAATTGGCTTTAAGCGGTGTTTGGTTCCACTTTGCTAAACTTTAGTCCTTAAAATTTAGCTCTTTAGTCATTATGAAGTTACATACATTTATTAGAGACATTTATTAGAGGTATGTAGTTTGATCTTTTTTTCAACTGTTTTAATAACCTTTAGTCATTAGAACCAAATAAGAATTAAAATTTAATTATACGAATAAGGGTATTAAAGTTTAATTTAGTCCAACCAAACACATCTATTGGTGCGTTTTTTTGTCACACTTTGACACATACGTGGCTTGAGAGATCTACTTAACTCTAGTTCAGGTCCTACGTTCTTAGAAAAAAGATTCAAGGCGTGCCAATCGGTTTGACCCTGTAACTAATAAGGAAACATGAAAATATGATCAATAGCATGACCTCTCGGTTATCGAGCCAATGACCATGATGAGTATAGATATTCATGTAATATCATGCCGATCAGCCATAGGGCTGATGACTAGGGGTGAAGAAATCGGGCGAGCGTGTCATCGGCCGATAAGATAGACAATTTTACCATATAGGCCAATGAGTGCTTTCCCGATGGAGAATAAGATGTGACATTGAATTTAAGATAACCCGTCGGCTTGTACTCCAACATAAATAAATAAAACGTACCAGATAACATATCTATATCATGAAATTCATCACAACAACTAATTGGACCTAACCAAAACAGTAGCTAATCACGATGATCTTAATAATATATCAAAGTATCGGGCATGCTTTATTTAGATGAACAATATACAACATGAAAGAAATACAATATCAAGAGATGTTAGACTTAACCGATGAAGTCTCAAACTATCACATCTAGATCACATCAACCTAAGAGACCAATCTGATATATCCTTAGACCTAGCCAATACACCGAGAATCGACGACTGTATTGTTTTGATGTTCACCTTAAGAGATCAATCTAATGCACATCAAGAGATCAATCCGATGCTGCCGTGAGGATACTGACCTAGTCGATACGATCGTCGGAGGTGACGGGATTCACCTCTTCGCTGAAGATCGAAACGATGCAGCCCAGTTTCGAGTGCCAAATCCCGTCAGGATAAACCTTGGGAACCAAGGGTAGCGATGCACCAAGTAGTTGTTTGACAGAGATGCGTGTTTCTACGCTAACTAGAGGTACATATTTATAGTCCGGAGACTTGCCATCCAAGCACTCTATCCTAACTGATTCTGGATTTATCTTCTTTTCATATTTATCTCCATCGGCTCCTCTACATTCAGTCATCTTGTAACAACGTGGACAAACTTTTTTGACCATCTTTAATCGGACTCTTCTTGATTTTTATTGACCGTACGACATTTTTAGTGGGCTCTGGGCTTTACCAAATCTTAACGTCAATAATATCCTTAGTTTTAAGGCTACTCAAATTACGTATGTATTTATTGCTAAAAATACACAACTTTCATAAGGACAAAAATGTGTTGAAAAGAAAAACTATTAGGGTATCCCAATACAATGATTAGGATGATTTTTATAGCATTAAATATCATTCCACATAAGAAAAAATCCGATGTGACATGAGAGTTAACGAAGAGAGAAGAAAAAAGTGGCATAAATGATTTCTAATACAAGACATGGTTTCTATCGTTAATACACAAAAAAATCATTCTATTTGCATTAGAAGAGTGTAGTAGTTTTTATATATAGGCTCACTCGTTTGTGATTGGGAAAATGAGAGAAAAGTAAATGAAAATAAGAAATATGAGATAGAATTTCTAAAAATAATTTTTTTAGTGACAAATTTTTTAGTGACAAGAAATGAGGGAATGCCATTAGAACTACACTTTCCAACTCCTTCGATCTCTGAAACCACGGAAAAAGGAAGAAAAAAAAATATCAAGATTGCAAAGCGACCTCCCGTCCTCTACTCCCCCAACCTCTCGCCTTGACGCCTTCCTCGCCAGGTCGCCATGGACGGCCGCCTCCTCGCCCCTCTCCTCCTCCTCCTCTTCCTCCTTGCCGCGCCGGCGCCGGGGAACGCGTCGCAGCGCGCAGAGGCGGGTATCGGCCGGTGTCCGGGGCCGGAGGAGACGCTGCCGCCGTTCGTCGCCGCGCTCCGGCCGGCCTGCCGCGCCTCGACGGAGGGGTTCCCGGCCGAGGAGGTGCGTGCTGCGTGTCTCCGAGATTTTCCGGTCCTGGGTTGTTTGGGCGTTGCTACTAGGCCGTAAGATTTGATCTTTTGGGGAGGTGGGATTCCTCGGTGAATCGGGCGACTCGCTCGTGTGGCTTGGATCTCTTTTTCTCTTTTTATTTCGGGGCTGATGCTTGTTGTGCAGAAAATTTCGATCTTTTTGGGTTTCTTATGCAGTCCCTGGTGTTTCTTTGATGTCAACAAATCCATGTGTTTTGGGTGGATTCTCCTCGCGATTTTTGGTTTAAAGCTCACGTTGTTGCGGTATTTCTCGACCCGATTTGGGGCTCCCGATGAAAACTGCTGCTCGCGGTGAATTTTTCTTTTGTTCTTCGGATTGGTTTGATGATTGTTGATTCCCTTTTATCTCTGGAAATAGACCGTGTAAGTAAGATTGCTAGTGGTATTAGTATTAGTCAACGCAAGAGTATCAAAAATAAAGTAGGAGACTAGGAGTAGCTCTCACTCTGCATCAAATCAGCCTTTCTTTCTTGTTTCCTTTGTGCTTCTGGTTCTGGTCCCTCAAAATTTTGCCCTTCCAAAAGTTCTGTCGTTTTCAATTTTTGTTCACCATTTGATCGGTTACAGGTGCCAACGATTCGGCTAAAGTTATTGTGTTTTTTCTATATTTGAGTGGATTGGTCTTTGTGAGAAGAACTAGAACATCGAAATCAAAAACTGCAACCATGGAGTTGACTTCATTTAGGATGCTCTAACTTCTAATAGATTCAGAGTGCGATAAATTGGATGCTATCATTGGACTCCAATTGGCATGTACATTCAATGAGAAACTTTGCTTTGTATGCGGTTTTGGGCTAGTGGTTTAAATGTGTAAGGGCATTGTTATTAAGGCGGTTAGGGCAAGTTGTGGAGAACCATCTTACCTTTTAAATGGTAAGGTGTAGGGTGAGGTGTGGAATATATAATTAAAATTATACAAACACATTTAAAATCCAGTCTAACAGCCTATTTAAAACTCACCAAATTATTTTTGCTCTTTTAAAACCCTAGCTCTCCCACTTCTCTCCCACAACAGCAGCAGCCACCTCTCTCTCCCCTTTCGCTGTCATTGTTGACATGCCGCTAGCAATGCCCAAGCCGCGTGGTTGTCTTAGATAGGATTACACATACCAAGGGGATATTAAATAGAGCAACACAAGTTGTCCCAACTGGTTATCGAGGCAAGATTCTAGTGGTACCACCCAAGTTCAACTCCTGGTGGCCACACATGCCCCATTTTTTAGTGTTTTTTATTGCCAGAAAAGCTTCGGGAGAAGAGGAGAAATGCTTCGGTTAACGGGGTGATTAATATTTGTACACACTCACCTAAACACCAAAACGACCATTATTTGTACACTGGAGGGAGTATGTCTAATGGAATTGGAGGGTTGTTAATTCTACTTGTAGTGTGGTAGGCTGATATGATCGCTAGTTCATCTTAGTTTTGTGCAGTTATGATTCAACCAGATGTGTTGTAGCTTTATTTGCAACATAGACTGTCCAAATTTTCTGGTTGTGAAGGTTTCGTGTGTAACTTCTGCTGAGTTGGATTAGTTATATGATGCTTAATATGACCTCTTTGAAAATTTGGCAGGTTAATGGGGATGAACTTGTCAAGGAGTTGAGTGGCAAGGCGGAATACACTGCTGTCCTCTTCTATGCATCATGGTGTCCCTTCTCACAAAAAATGAGACCAGTCTTCAATGATCTTAGCTCAATGTTTCCGCAAATTAAGCACTTGGCTGTGGAACAAACCAATGTCATGCCAGCGTAAGACCCCAGATATGCTCTAGTACTATTATCTTTTGCGACCGTTTGTATGACCAACGGCCTTAACTAATACCCACTTGGTTGCATGTCTTGCAGTGTTTTATCAAGATATGGTGTCCATAGCCTTCCTTCTATACTCATAGCTCATGGATCATATGCATTTTGGCCTATTGGATCGAAAGATCTGGACTCACTGGTTAACTTTTACACTGCAGTAACCGGTAGGCTTATTTATACTCATCATACATTCAGTCATGTAATAGTATAATCATGATAATCTTATGTGATAAGCCAATGATACAGCCAATAATATGCACTATTGTAGTATTAAACAATAGTTGATTGGAAAAGGAGCTTATGAGCTTTAAAGTCACCTCCAGAAAATGGCAATAATATTAATTCTAAAGATGAAAGCTGTCAATAACAGTATTATAAATCTAAATTATACCATAGGTGCAAATGCAAGTACCATCATATTACTCGCAACCAGTATGCTTTTAGATGTTGCACTGTCATTACTTACTAGATAGTCACAAGTTGGAATTTGGCTATATCCATGAAAAAATAGAAATCGGATTATCCTAAATCTATTTGATCTAAGCTAGATTTGGTTTGATCAATTTCATGCAGATCAAGAACCACTTGTGTATCTTGGTCCAAGGAAGTTGAGTACAGCTGGAAGTACACATCATGTAAAGATTTGGAAGGACTCAATTAGTGAATCAATGAAGAGTGAGCCCTACCTAGCATTAAGTATCCTATTTATTTGCCTGAGGATATTGGTATTCTTCTTCCCAAAGATTTTCTCCTTCATCAAAGGAATATGGGTCAAATACTTCCGGCACGCCAGCCTTGGAATCATTGCCAAATTGACCCAGCTGCTTGAATGTGTACCTCATGCCGTCGACGTTAGGAAGATTTGGAGCAAATGGAGGCTGATGGATGGAACTATGAACACCAGTGTCTGGGCATCATCTTTGGCTTCTGTGTCCTTTGGTGGGCGATCTTGTCCCCGAGCTGCTGTTTTGGATTGATGGGTTCAGCTCTTTTAACAGCGAGAAGAGGGCATGTGGATTCTTTGAATTGCACTGGATGCAGAAGCTCCTGTAACTCACATGAGCATGCCATGTAGTGAAAGATAAGATCAATCAGAAAATTTATACACCCTGATTGTAGCATGTAAATCTTAGGGATACTGTTGAGACTTTGTAAATCAAACTGTACCATTTATTGTCGGCACCCGTTTTCAGAATCAAGACTAGCTCTAGTTTTGACCAACAGAACACTCACACTCAGCATAAGTCAGTTTTCTTATAATATGTTGGTCCACATGTAATCTGGAGCTTGTTCTAGTGGGTTAATAATTAGCAACTTAGCATAGAAAAAGTCTGTGAACATGCCTCTGATAAGAAATATGGCACTACTGACTAGATATGGCATTACTGACTAGAGATGCAATTGGGTATGATGGGTATGGGTAGTGTATATCTGTGGATGTTGTATACTCGAGGGCATGGTATACTCGTGGGTATATTTGTTTGCCTGTGAGTGAGGAATAGAACCAAGCAGGCATTGCTAGGTGAAAGGAAAAAGTGGGGTCGTTGCTCGCCGTTGAAGCCAGTGTCGTTGAGGGCCTAGGGCAGGCTGGCTATGCCAGGCTAGTGCAGAGAGGTGTGTGAGGCACGAAGAAAGTATGTTTAAAAAAATTTGGGGATCGGAAGTTTTGATAGGTGTATCGAAAGTTCTGATTATTTTTTGGACTCGAGTCAGAGAGCAAAAATTGCTTTGGAAGTTCTGATATGGTATTGAAAGTTCCGACAAGTCGGAAGTTCCGATTTTAAAATCAGGAAATTTGTACTGACCGGAAGTTCCGATATGTGTATCAGAAGTTCTGAGGTGGGTGAAAACAGATTGGATCTGTTACGGTATCGTACTGAATCGAGAGACCAAAATACCCCGTCGAAAGTTTCGATACAGGATCGAAAGTTCTGACATGGGTAAAACAGATTGAATCTGTTACAACACAAATCGGTTGTAACCGATTTATGGGTTTCGAGATGTGGACGACCAGGGACTCTCAGCCCTATATAAAAAGAGGAGGAGGCCTTGAATAATAAGCTTATGGATAATTTAGACCTAGCCACCAAAGACTCTTCTCCTTTTCTTGATCTCAAAGATGAGATCGAGGATTTCCCATCTCTCACGCGTGGCGCTAGCATGCTGCCGTGGGAGGAACTCTATCCCTATACGCGTGGATACTGTGGAGGCATTGCTCTAATAGCGACGCTCGTGGACTTCATCACGTGAACTACTATGTTGTCTTCACCGATTGGATTGGCGAGGAACGGCTGGGATGAAGCGAGGACAGGCAAGGACCCGCTTCCTCAACATCTTTTCCGCTGCACCTAGTGCATCTCGTGCTAGAAGATATCAATCTATGATCTCGTACGTGCATGCTTCTTAGGTTTTGGAGTGAATTTTTAAAATTTTTGACTAGCGTAGCTTCCCCATTCTCCAACAAGGCACCGACGTGAGGCTGGCCACATCGGGCTAGCGCGGCGTCGTGCTGGAGGGAGGAAAGGGCATGACCGAATTTAAAGAGCGCTGGTAACGTCTGAGAGTGTGAGGGGAGGGAGTAAAGAGGGGTTATGGTTTGGATAAGATTTTTGTACTTAAGTAAACGAGTAAAGCGGATATGTATAGTCAATATTTATACTCATATCCGTTTATTCGTTAGATATAAAATTAAGAACATATCTAACTTTAGTAAGGATTTTATCTACGGGTAAATGAGTTATTGACCGTCCCTACTCCCGATTGCGTGTATTCAAACCGATATAAAATGTGATAGTGATGGAGAAAACACAACCAGATACAAATTTAATTTGACGTAATGTTTTTATTGATAATATTGGTCTCTTATCAATTATCATCTACTTCCTCCATGACTGTCTCAAAATATAATGACTTTTAGATTTGAAAACATGTATTGAAGAAATGATCATAATATAAGAGTGACTGTAGGTCTGAAAATAGCTAAGTGAAACAATGAGTAATAAAGTTTAAGAGTAATATGAATACTTTAGAAGTAAAAATGACATTTTACTAGTACTGAGTATATTTGGAACAAATTTTGAACTCTAAAAAGTAAAACGACTATATTTTGGGATAGAGGGAATACAAAAGAGTGCTCAAAAATGTGCTGTGTTACCAGCAACAGTAAAAACAGCAGCTTAAGAACAACAACAGCAGGCAATACTGAATTACAGATGGAACTGATCAAACTACCAACAGCCATGAACTTTGAGGAATCAAGATGTGCCCAACTGAAGATGCCAGGATTGTTTGTGATCAGGATCACTACCTCATCGATCATCAGTTCTCGCCGAGCGTGTACCGGGCGAACCTCCGTCCCTTGATGTTCTCCCTCAGGGTGGCAATGGTCTCCTTCACAAGATCTTTCACCGTCTTGCTGTCATCCTTGATGAAAGGCTGCTCCAGGAGGGCCAGCACGCCCAGCCTCTTTGATATCATCCTCCCTTCAACGATCTTCTCTCTGATTCTTTCAGGTTTGGACTGCAGATCCTCTCTCTGCATCTCAATCTCCTTCTCCTTGCTGACAACACACTCTGGGACGTCCTCTATGGAGACATACTCAACCTGTGGGCATGCCACCACTTGCATTGCGAGGTCGTTCACCAGCTCCTTGAACTTCTCGTTGTGAGCCACGAAGCCGGTCTCGGAATTGACCTCGATCATGCAACCAATGCGGTTGTCATGGATGTAGGATCCAATTAGGCCTTCTGCCGTCAGGCGAGAAGACTTCTTGTCTGCAGATGAGAGGCCCTTCTTCCTGAGGAACTCCTGAGCCTTCTGAATGTCACCACCTGTCTCAGATAGTGCTTTCTTGCAGTCCATCATACCGGCGCCAGTTTTGTCTCGGAGTTGCTTTACCGATCCTGCTGTCATGTATGTAAGAACCTATTCTTCCCTCTGCAGTGGCCCTGCCAGCCCTCTTGTCAGCTGCTGCCAAACCTTTTTTACGGAGGAATTCTTGTGCTTTCTCAATGTCACCCCCTGATTCTGAAAGAGCCTTTTTACAGTCCATCATGCCTGCTCCAGTTGCTTCACGCAATTGCTTGACAAGGGCAGGAGAAATACTTGCTGTAGATGCACAAAAGAGCCATCAGGGTCTTTCTAGTGATGTTCTAACAGTTTGCCAACAAAGTGTAATATGCAGTGAATTTGTACTGCAGAAATTGTGGGATAGAGCATGCCCGCAGGAAAAAAAGGAGAATAACGAAAACAGGAAATCTAATTTTAAGATTTTAGTTGCTTCTGTCAATTTATATGAATAAACAAGTTTTAGGACTAAGTTCTGATATCCCATTGTGGAGTAAACCACAACTGGCAGTCTAGCACAATGTTTACAAATTGCCTAGTCGAACCTAGTCGCCATGGTACCGACCAGAAAACTAATCGCGATTAGTCGATTCTGGTCGGTTCTAGTCATTCGTCTAATCGTCCCATATATTTTAGAACATATATATAGTTACATACTATATAGTATGTGATAATTTATAGGTGGCCTCTTAAAAGCAAGCCCAATCAAGATTCAAGAGTACATGGATAGGTAGTTGGAGACATACTTGGAGTAAGGCCATTATACTCTTTGTGTTTTTATCCGGCAACTCATCCCAGTACATAAAATGGAGTAAGGCCTGCCAAAAACAATAATGTACTGAAAATCTATGCTATGCTGCTACTCACCCAAGGAAGAGGAACTCATGATGGCAGCAGGCAGCAGCAGTCAGTAGTGATTAGCGAAGCAACAAGCAACTGCAAGCAACCAAAGCTGAGTGAGTGAGTCAGTGAGATGCAAACCCTAAGCAACATTTATCAACAGATGCACCTAAGCAAGTAATCGAACCTGTAGAGTGTAGAGTGGGCGCGGCGTCGGCTGGGCATGGCGTGGGTGCGACATCAGTTGGACCAACTCAGGCGTGGGCGCGGTGTTGGCTGGACAAGGCATGTGCGCGGTGTCAGCTGGACCTTCGCCCGGCGTGCGCGCGGCATCGAGTGGACCTTCGCCCAGCGTGAGCGCGACGTCAGCTGGACAGGCATGCGTGTGGGGTCAAGGGGACTGTCACCGGTTGCAAGAGAGGACAGGTATGGACGAATACTTTGCCTTAGATTATATTTAGAGAAAACAGCAGGCTGGATTCCCAACCCACGGTGGCGCGGAGGCGCCGTCCTGGCGTCGGCAATACCCTGGCCGAACCCTGGCTGAACTAGGGGGAACAATCCCTATCAATTCTAATCTGAGGAGCTAGCCTCCCCAGCCCTTGGTTTATATAGTACCAAGGCTAATCGTAACCCTAACAAACAGATACTACTTGGAGATTAGATAACTAACAAAAGAGATAAACTAGGAGATTAACTAATTCTAAAATAGAGTCCTAACCATAGGTGTTAGGGCCGGCTAGGGCCTGGCACAGCCTTGGGCTTGCGCCGGCCTCTCCAGGGCTTGGGCCGGGCACAGCCCTGGGCTTGCGCCGGCCTCTCAAGGGCTAGGGTCGGGCGCATGCCCTAGGGCTTGCGCCGGCCATATGTCAGGCCCACCCTGACATCTCTCCCCCCTTGGAAAAGAAGCTTGTCCTCGAGCTTGAAGAGAGCAGATAAAGCTGTCGGAACTCCTCGATGTCAACCCAAGACGCATCTGAGTCGGATTGTCTCAACCAATGTACCAAGACCTATTTATTGCCTCGCGCCAGACGTCCTTGAAGCACCTTAGCCGGAACCGGGCAGGCTTGGCCGTGACACACTGGCGGTAGCTCTCCTGGTCCCGACGGTGTCTCCCCTGTGAATGTCTTCAATAGACCGACATGGAAGACGTCGTGAAGCTTCGCTCGTGCTGGTAGCTACAAACGATAGGCCACCTCCCCAATGCGTTCCAATATTTTGAATGGCTCGTAGAACTTGGGCCCTATCTTACCGCGCCCTTTGACATCTAGAGATGCGATCGGCCGGTGAAGAAGCCTCAGCCAGACCCACTCACCAACGGCGAACTCCAGTTGTCGATGCTTGCGGTCGTAAAATGCTTTATGTTGCTGTTGCGCCTGCTCCAAGCGATCACGGGCCTCTGCCAAGAATTCATCTCGTTCCATTAGTTGAGCCTCCACAGCTAGTAGCCTCGCCTCTCCCGGCGAGTATGACCTAATCGTTGGTGGATCTCGCCCATAGACCACTCGGAACGACGATGTACGTAAGGAGGATTGGAATGAAGAGTTGTAGCAGTATTCTGCCCATGGCAGCCATCTGAGCCAATCCCGTGGGCGATCCCCTAAAAGACACCGAAGGTACATTGAGATGATCTTGTTTGTCGCCTCGGACTGGCCATCGAACTGCGGGTGAAATGCTGATGAAAGGTGGAGAGAAACCCTGGCTAAAGAGAACAACTCATGCCAGAACCGCCCAGTGAACATCGGGTCCCTGTCGCTCACCATCGAACTAGGCACCCCATGAAGCTTGACGATGGTGTCGAAGAATGCTCGTGCCACTGTAGTTTCCATGTAAGGATGTCCGAGCGGCACGAAGTGTGCATACTTGGAGAAGTGGTCGACGACGGTGAGGATGATTGTTTTGCTGTTGACCTTTGGTAGCCCTTCAATAAAGTCGAGGGCGATATCTGCCCATACTGTAGTCGACACTTCCAATGGTTGTAGCAACCCGGCCGGCTGTAACTGCTCGGTCTTGTTGCGTTGGCACACAAGACATGCGCGGACGAAGTCGCGGACCACCTTTTTAACGCTTGGAATGTGCAAATCTGCCCATAGTCGGTGTAGGGTCTTCTCGGTGCCTTTATGGCCTTGGCCATGGGAACAGGTCAGGATGTCCTGGAGCAACGGGGAAGAGGTCGGCACCACCACCTTGCCGTCCCTAGTCACCAGGTCGTCCACAATGCGCCACTTGTCGTCATGTGCTCCCTCCTGGACTTCCTGCTTCAATTTGATTATGGCGGGATCCTATCTCAAATCATCAAAAAGGGTAAAGCTCGGGGCCGATAACGCCGAAATCTCCATGTGTTCTTCTGAGTCCCTACGGGATAGTGCGTCGGCCACCACATTAGCCGTGTCCGGCCTGTACTCAACGCGGAAGTCAAACCCGATTAGCTTGCTTGCCCACTAATGTTGCGGTATCGTTGATAATCTCTGATCCAGAAGGAATTTAAGGCTAAAGTGGTCAGTCCGGATCAAAAATGGTCGCCCCCACAAGTATGGCCTCCAATGTCGTACGACTTGTACTAGGCCGATGAGCTCTCGCTCATAAGCGACCAATTTGGCATGGCGTAGTGCGAGCGGTTTGCTAAAGAAAGCCACCGGCCCTCCCTCTTGGTGTAACACTCCCCCGATACCCGAACCCGATGCATCACATTCAACAATGAATCCCTTGGTGAAGTCGGGTAGCTGTAGTATCAGCGATGTGGTGAGGGCCTGCTGAAGTGTTTTGAATGAAACTTCGGCCTTTGTTCCCCAACTAAACCCATCTTTGCGGAGAAGACGTGTTAGGGGTTGTGCAATGGTGTCGAAGTCCTTTATTAAGCAGCGAAAGTATTCGGCGAGTCCTAGGAAAGATCGGACTGTTTTGGCCGAATAGGGTAGGGGCCAATCTAGTACTTCTTGAACCTTCTGTGCATCCATGGCTACGCTGGCCGCTGAGATAACGTGGCCGAGGTAGGCTACTGATCGCTTGCCGAAGGTACACTTCGAGCGCTTGACCACCAAATGTTGCTCCTGTAATTTGGCCAAAACGAGATTGGCGTGCGGAGATGCTCCGACCATGACTTACTGTATATGAGAATATCATAAAAAAAACTAGGATGAACCGACGAAGGAATGGCCGTAGGGTGTCGTTCATCAGTGCTTGGAAAGTTGCCGGTGCGTTCGTCAGTCCGAAGGGCATGTCGAGAAACTCGAATAACTCCTGATGTGTGCGGAAAGCGGTCTTCTCCACATCGTCTTCGTGCATTCGGACTTGATGGTACCCTGAGCGCAGGTCCAACTTGGTGAAGAATACCGCCCCTCGCAGTTCATCTAGCAGCTCCTCGACAACTGGAATCAGAAATTTATCTTTGGCGGTGCAATTGTTCAAGGCGTGGTAGTCGACACAGAATCACTAGGATCCATCCGCTTTCTTGACCAAAAGGACTGGAGCTGAGAAGGCTGAGGAGCTTGGACGGATCACTCCTTGCCGTAGCATCTTGTCGCACTGGCGTTCCAGTTCGGCCTTCTATGTGTGTGCATATCGGTACGGCCGAACTACGACCGATGGTGTCCCCGGTAGTAGGCGAATCTGATGGCTCTAGCTTCGGCGAGGGGGAAGCTCTATTGGCTCCTTGAACAGAGCACCATAACGTAGTAGCAGCTCGTCCATCAACTCCCCCTCGGTGTAGTATAAGGTGGAGGTCGGACGTGTCATGTCCTTGGCCGACCATGCTACCTGGTGGTCGTTGCGGACAAAGCAAATGCGACGTCGGCCAAAGTCCCACAGAATGGGTCCCAACGACTCCAGCCACTGAACGTCGAGAACCATCTTGTAGGATCCTAATGAAAGCCCATAGCAGTCGATGTTGAAGCACTCATCATCAATCTTCATGGTCAGCTGTCGGCAGCACCCTGGGCTAGTGATGTGATCGCCATTGGCCACCGCGACTCGTAGGGTGCCCTATGGTGTGAATGCCACGCCGATCAGGCCGGCGGTGTCGGTGTCGATAAAGTTATGCGTTGAGCCTAAGTCGAGGAGTGCGGCGATCTGGTCCCCTAGATGTTGACGACGAGCTGCATTGTCCTGTCGGACCGAGGGGTGATGCCAGTGAGGGCGTGGAGGCTGATTGTAGGATCAAGATCGTCCTCGGTTTCTGGAGTCACGTCATCGTCGTCGATGAGCTCGATGTTGAAGAGTTGCTTGCAGACGAGCTTGTGGTCGGGGCTAAAGGGCTCGTCGCAATGGAAGCATTGTCCATCCTTGCGCTGTTGTGAAACATCTGTAGGTGTTAGACGACGTATGTTAGATGCTGGAGATGCTGGTTTAGCTACTAAGGATGATGAAGAAACTGAATGGCCAGATGTCAGGGATGTAGAAGCTTGGTTTGCGCGGAACGGTGGCCGCCCTTGTTGCCGAGTGGCTCTGGTAGGTGGAGTTGGCATCGTTTGTATGGCGAGGTCGCGTTGCTCGAATGCACTAGCGAACATAATTGCATCATCCAGAGTTGTTGGACGCTGAAGGACAATGTCTATCTTCAGAGGCTTGCCGAGACCAGCGATGAAAAGTTGTACTTGATGGGCCTCAATAATGGCGGTGTCGTGGCATGATAGCGCCATGAAGCGCTTTGCGAAGTCATCGATGGAACCGTCGCGCCTGAGGAGGGCGATCTCGCCGATTGGGCTGTCGCTCAGGGGGGGTCCGTGTCAATGTTAGATGAACAAGCTTCCAGGAGGTTCTATTTCACTCTTACTACCTACTACATATACAAGTTATATTGGACCTCTTTTTGGGCCAAGACTCACACAATAACCCTTATACATATACAGCCCAACACTCCCCCTCAAGATGGATGATAGATATCTATCATACCCATCTTGTTACATGAGGATATACATTCCCTAACACCTAATCCTTTTGTTAGACAATCAGCTATTTGTTCTCCAGAAACTACATGGCCTAATTTCAAGATTCCTTCATCCAGTTTTTCTTTAATGAAGAAGCGATCTATCTCCATATGCTTTGTTCGATCATGCTGAACCGGATTATTAGCAATATTAATAGCTGACTTGTTATCACACCATAACTCCATGGGAGTGTTTTCAAACAATTTTAACTCAGTTAGGAGATTTCTCAGCCATAACAATTCACTCAAACTCACAGACATTGCCCTATATTCTGCCTCAGCAGTTGAGCGAGATACCACTGACTGCTTCTTACTTCTCCAAGATACCAAATTGCCACCAACAAATACACAATATCCTGAAGTTGATCTTCTATCATCGGGACAATTAGCCCAATCTGCATCACAATATCCTTTCACATCCAAGTGTCTATTTTTCTTGAACCATAGACCTTTGCCTGGACTCCCCTTTAAATATCTTAAGATCCTATATACTGCATCCATATGACCACTCCTTGGATCATGCATAAATCGACTCACCAGACTCACAGCATATGTTATATCAGGCCTTGTGTGACATAAGTATATTAGTCTCCCTACAAGTCTTTGATATCTTTCTTTATCTATTGAGTCTCCTGATTCAGCACATAGCTTATGATTTTGTTCAATAGGTGTATTAGCAGGTCGACAATCAAGCATACCTGTGTCAGCTAACAAATCCAATGCATACTTTCGTTGTGAAAGAACTATTCCTTTAGGAGATCTTGCAACTTCAATCCCTAGAAAATATTTCATTGCTCCTAGATCCTTCACTTCAAATTCCTTGCTTAAGTTTGCTTTTAACCTAGTTATTTCCAAGGGATCATTTCCTGTAATGATCATATCATCAACATACACAACAAGAATAGTTATATGACACCCATTCCGACAATAGAATACAGTGTGATCTCCATTACATTGTTTGTAGCCCATGCCACACATTGCACGTCTAAAATGATCAAACCATGCCCTGGGTGTCTGCTTGAGACCATACAGAGATTTTCTCAATCTTAATGCCTTTCCTCTTGTTTGTAGTGTAGTAAATCCAGGTGGAATCTCCATATAAACCTCTTCCTCAAGCTCTCCATGTAGAAAGGCATTCTTAACATCCATTTGGTACAACGACCAGTCAAGATTAGCTGCACAAGAGATTAGAATTCTCACAGTACTCATCTTTGCAACCAGTGCAAATGTCTCATCATAATCAATCCCATATGTTTGACTATAGCCTTTAGCCACAAGTCTTGCCTTATACCTTTCTATTTTCCCTTCTAGGTTCTGCTTTACCGTATACACCCACTTGCAATTGACCACCTTTTTCCCTTCAGGGAATGGTACAAGATTCCAAGTCTTATTTTTTTCAAGAGCTTCTAGCTCCTCCACCATAGCTTGACGCCATCTTGGATCTTGCTTTGCTTCTCTCCAATCCTTTGGAATTCGCACTGAATTTAGTGATACCATAAAGGACTTGTAGATAGGAGACAAAGAGGCATATGATACATAGTTAACTATATCATTCTTATCATTGTCTTTCTCATTTTCATCTTCAAAACCGTATCTCTGTGGAGGTTTTCCCGCCTTGCTTCTTGTCCCTTTTCTTATTGCAATAGGCAAATTAGATTCTTCTTCTACTACCTCAAGCTCTTCTCCACTTATCTCGAAGGACACTTGGATATTACTTGAGTGATCTAATAGACAAACATTACTATCATCATCTTGAGATTGTTGTTGATCAATTTGTTGCATTACTGGAAGTCTCATTCCTCTCCTTGTATAAACTTGCAAATTTTCCTCCTGATGAGGCTTTCTCCATTCTTGCACACATATAGTATCATCCATCAGACAAGGGGTAGGACCAACCAGAACATCCAACTTTCTTGATTGTTCACCTTCTTTGAGGCCCAATGCCTCATTCTCCAAATCTAGATTACTCTCTTCATTAGTTGGATTGTCAAGATCAATAAACATAGAGCTTAAGTCTGTCTTTTCTCCATAAAATGGAATAGATTCTCTAAAGGTCACATCCATGCTCACAAAAGTCCGTCGTTCAGATGGACTCCAACATTTATATCCCTTTTGGCCAGATGAGTAGCCTATAAAGATACACTTAACTGCTCGAGGATCCAATTTTCCCACTAAGGGTCTATGATCTCTAACAAAACATGTACATCCAAAAACTTTTGGTGGAACAATGAACTCATTCTTTCCAAATATCATTTCATATGGAGTTTTCCAACCCAATATTCTTGAAGGAGTGCGATTGATAAGATATGTGGCTGTCATAACAGCCTCACTCCATAAAAACTTAGGCATATTCATAGTAAACATAAGTGAACGTGCTATTTCTAAGAGATGACGATTTTTCCTTTCAGCCACTCCATTTTGAGGAGTATTCGGACATGATGTTTGATGTAATATTCCTTCTACAGAGAGGAAGGTATCAAACTCATTGTTCACATACTCTGATCCATTATCAGTTCGAATAAACTGGATACGGGCATTAAATTGATTTCTAATGCATGCATAAAAATCTTGGAAACATTTAAGCACCTCACTTTTGTGTTTCATAAGATATAACCATGTCATGCGGGAATAACAATCAATAAAAGTGACAAAATATTTCATTCCACTCGTGGAGACCACTGGTGAGGTCCAAACATCTGAATGTATTAGAATGAAGGGTGATACACTCTGAAGTCCTCTACTTACATATGATGTTCTTGTATGCTTTTCATACTCACATGCATCACATATTAATTTAAGTTTATCCACCTTACTCATTTCATTAGGGAATATCTTCATCATAGTATCAAAAGACATATGCCCTAACTGACAATGCAAAAGCAATACTTTAGCTTCTTCACTTGATAAAATAGTTGACGCAAAACACACTGTTTCATTTGCTCCCCTTCGGTCTAAGTACCAAAGTCCATCATGCTTGATTCCAGTCCCAAGTCTCTTCCCAGTCTTTCTTTCCTGAATTACACAATTCTCACGATCAAGGGAGATCCGACAATCCATATCATCAACCAAAGAGCTTAATGAAATCAAGTTCACAGGAAAAGAAGGAACATATAGGGCTGATGAGAGTGTAAGAGAAGGTGTACAATGTATTACACCCACTCCTCTAACGGGACAAGATGTTCCATCGGCAGTTTGAATCTTTTCCTTACACTCATGTGAGTATGGTGTATATGATGTAAATTCTCTATACATACTCGTAACATGTCTAGATGCACCTGAGTCCAGTATCCAATTTGAATGAGAATTTTGCTTAGATAAAAGTGCTTGATGTGATATACCTGAGCTTGTATGAGCAAAGTTTGCAGTATTGTCACTTGTAGTTACTCTATCTTTATCGTGGTTCTTTGAGCCTTCTGTAATTGTTGGAGATCCTTGTTCAATGGTAACTATGTTAGCCTTGTGATCATCTTTATCTCCATAGCCTCGACCTCCATAGCCTCTTCCACCTTTTGCCCTACCTCTATCAGTACCCCTCCCCCTTTCATAGTTGAACTTCCGTGGAGCACGACAGTCACGAATAAGATGTCCCTCTTTACCACAATTGAAACACGCTCTCGTTTCATTACCTTTTGTGACCACATAGGTGGGACGGGGTGATGGTAGTGTGGTACTTGGTAACACCTTCCGCCTAAGCTCATCTTGTGCCATGGCTGCTATTGCCTCATCTAAAGTAGGGAGAGTAGGTTGGTGAAACATGGCAGCTCTTCTTCCTTCAAATTCTGGATTTAGGCCTTTTAGGAATTCAATGACCCTTCTGCGCTCAATCCACTTCCTCACTTTATTTATGCAGTCAGAGTGCTCTAATCCAACAGGATCATAATGATCCAAGTCAGACCACAAGCGCCTAAGCTCCGCAACATATTCTTCCACTGATCGCTCCCCCTGTTTTAGATCACTTATCCTCTCTTGTGTTTCCACCATCAGCATCACATTTCCCTCTCCCGAATAGAGTTTTGATAAGGTTTTCCAGACCTCAAATGCACTTGTGATGGTCTCAACATTTGCAGCAATGGCTGGAGACAGTGAGGTAAATAACCATGCCACCACTAGTGAGTTAGTTGTACTCCAAACCTTCCATTCTGCATTTGATTTGTCTATAGGCTCCTTTTTTCTCCTGTAATAAATCCTTCTAACCCTTTTGTCTTTAGGATTAACAAAGCTCTCCTTGACCAACTTAGGTAATTCTTGACTCCTTCTAGCTTGATGTCATTTTGCATTAGCTCCACCTTTTGTACTGGTTCAACATGTGAGACTATTGCATTGCTTGTGCTTGTTGTATCACCCCTTTTTTCTATTAGCAATTCAACCAATTTTCCCAGCACTTGTTCGATTCCTTGGTTTTCACCCATGATAGATTCACAATTCACTCTACTCTGGAATCAGCAAGCAGCCTCTAGGTGATGCTAGACCTGCTGCACAATCTGTTGCTTGGCTCTTGAAGTCCCCTTGTGCTCCTCTGCTCAGACACGCCTGCACTGGCTCCTTGTTCTTCTCCCTGGCCAGCTAGGGTTTCGCCCCCTCAGGTCTTCAAGCTCCTCTCTGCCTACCCGCTCTGCTGCTCCGGCCAACTGCTGACTCCCAATCGAAGGGCACCGCTCCCAAGTCCTGCGTGATGTTCCCGCTCAACCTCCCCTTCGGCTGCCACCTCCTCTGGCAAGCTCCCGTCGTGTCCGGCCACCTCCTTTGGCCGATCCCCCTCCTCGGAGCTGCCAACTCCCGCCGCACTTCCCTGGACGCCGACAAGCTAGCTCCGTCGAGCACCACCGCCGCAGCCTCAACTCGTGTCGCCAAGCTCTGATACCATGTCAATGTTAGATGAACAAGCTTCCAGGAGGTTCTATTTCACTCTTACTACCTACTACATATACAAGTTATATTGGACCTCTTTTTGGGCCAAGACTCACACAATAACCCTTATACATATACAACCCAACAGTCCGAACCTCTTGTTAACCAAGGCCACGAACCGCGGCCATGGGGGTACCCTTGTATTGAGCTCCAATCGGTGGTACCAAAGTTGGGCGTCGTCCGTGAGGTAGAACGAGGCGTATGCCACCCGTCGATGTTCCAGTGTGCGACATATCCTGAAATAGCGCTCACAATGGTTCAGCCATGGTAATGGATCTCCTGTTCCGGCCTCCTACCAGTGGGGTGCGGGCAGCACCTTGGCCGCGCTCCACGCGAAGTAGGCTGGCGCTCAGCATCTGTTGCTATTGCCCTTGTTCGGTGAGGGTCGTCTCCATGGCATTAATCTGATCGGCCAGGAGAATCAGGTGCCGCATCATGTCTTCAATGGCATTGAGTCGGTTGATGGTGGTGGTGATGGGGTCGTCGTTCTTCTTCCCTGTGATGTCATCAGCTACGGACTGTCCGCTCATCTTGGCGGTGGAAGCACCCTGGAAATCTAATACCAAGATGTCACTAGTTGCAAGAGAGGACAGGTAGGGACAAACACTTTGCCTTAGATTATATTTAGAGGAAACAACAGGCTGAATTCCCAACCCACCGCGGTGCGGAGGCGTTGTCCTGGCATCGCAATACCCTGGCCGAACCCTGGCTGAACCAAGGGGAACAATCCCTATCAATTCTAATCTGAGGAGCTAGCCTCCTCAGCCCTTGTTTATATAGTATCAAGGTGTAGGACCGAAAGTAGCGACCAGAGGGGGGGTGAATGGGCGCCTTAAAAATTCTTTCGAATCAATGGCCTGTTCCCAATACCCAACGCACCTCAAAATACTACGCAGCAGAAAATAAACAGAAGGCCTAAGTCTAAAGGTTTCTAACCTAGAAGCAACTGATGATAACTGAGATCTATTAAAGTAGTGCAACTAGGCAGATGAACAAGGTGTAACAGGCCTATACTTCTCAATGAAATGATCTAAGTATGTGTAAGATGAAAAGAGAAGTTACTGTCCAAATTTGTCTCCTGTTCGGAACTTGGCGAAGCCCCCTTCGCACGTCGAGGTATGCTTCGGAGGTTGGTGACGAAGCCTGTCCGAGATGCCGAAGGTGTCACGGTCTAGCCTAGTTCGAAGTGGTAAGATGCGAAGAGTACTTCGGAGCGAAGTATGACAATGCCGGAGCCTGGTTCGAAGTATGTACTTCAAAGTCAAGGCTTCGAACACAGCTTCGAACCGAATGCTTCGAAGCAAAGTGACAGAGTCGGAGCCTGCTTCGAAGTATGCACTTCGAAGACAAAACTTCGAACACAACTTTGAACCGAAAGCTTCGAACACAACCCACAAAAGGACAACCTTCGAACACAGAAGCGAAGCCTGTCACACAACAGAAAAACAAGTCCGAAGCCAATGCTCTACCTTCGAAAAGAGCAAGCTCCGAAAAGAGAGGCGAAGGGTGACATGCTACACAGAAGTCAGTGCGAGGCCTAGCGGAGCTACAAGCCTCGAACCCAACTTCAAAACTTGTCGAAGTATGGACTTCGAACAGATAGGGCCGAAGCCCCTTCGCACTATTGTTCGAAGTATGCGATGCCGACGATCAGAAAAATGCTTCGAAGCTTAGCAACACAGAACGCAAACCAAATACCAAAGATCGAACGAAGCCTTCGAAAGAGATAAATCGAAGCCTACCCCGCGAAACTGAGGGGCTTCGAACAGAGAGTAGCTTCGCTCGAAACACAGCCAAAAAGGTGACAGACCCTGTCAGCCTCGATCGAAAAGGCTGTGCAGTAGAAGGTGAAAAGTTGCACAGACTACTGTAGCTACAGGAAAGTAGTACTACTTGCAACAGCAAGAACTAGTACTCAGTTTGTGAAGAACAGAAGCAACAGAAGAAGCTTCTCCTCACGAAATAAATTCAGCAGCCCGTAGATGAAGCAATAACTCCCAAAACCAAACAAGTGCAACAGATAAAATCAGCAGGGACCAAGGCTTTAATGCATCCAAGAGATTAGAGCAAATACCATGGAAAAACAGGAAGGAGCAGAGCCTGGCGGCGCACACAGGAGAGAGAAAACGAGAGACAAAATGACCCAAAGAGTGGATTTGATTTCAGCACAAAGGGGTAGTCCAAACCCTAGGGATTGGGGTCCTATTTATAGGCAGCCCAACACTAGGAATATTCTACCAGCCCCTTAGGGTTTTTACAGACTCAAAAATAAAGGAAAAGACTCTAATGCCCTTAGGAATTTTTACAGACACGACTGACTGACTGTGGGCCTAGAGTTACAGATGACTTATCCGGAAGCTAAGTTTTCGTAGCGACTACGGCTTCTCTTCTGGACAGTCGGATACAGAATCAACGGTTGTCAGTTTTACGCCGAAACTGACAAAGCCTCCACCGGCTTTGCACCAGGTACCCGGATTGGGCCGGCCCGACTCCGCAGCTCTCTCAGCCCGGCAATCGCTCACCGCCCGTGTACCTGAGTCAGTCCTGGTCAACAGCCCAGTGGGTCTTCTACTGCTTTTGGCCCATGCACCCGGATTGGGCCAGCCCGACTTCGCAGCCTCCTCTGTCCGACAGTCGCTCGCTACTCGTGTACCTGAGTCACACGCGGCCCATGAAACAGCAGATCTCTTCTCTTCTTTAGTCCTCTTTGACTTATCGTTGACAATGACTCATCACTTCTGGAGCCATGAGGCCCATGCTATTCAGCATGGCTCCTCAATCTCCCCCTTGATGAGTGCATTGTCAACACTCCTCAATTCTCAGCTCTTCATCACCTGTGAACAAATGTGGAAACACGAAAACAAAAACACAAGAAAACAAAGACAAAAAAATAAAGTAAAAGTTTAACCTTAATGACCAAAAGCCAAACAAAAGCAAGAAGCGGTCATTATGGTTAACCAAAACATAAAAGCTCAAAATGAGTGCGATTTCAGAATAACAAGGATATCAACAGAGTAAGAACTCCCCCTTAAACTATGATCCCAAATTTTCTCCCCCTTGTTGACAAGTGAACTCATCAAGCACTCAAAAAGAGACACAGACTCCCCCTGAAATGCAACTCCCCCTCAAAATATGCAGTGAATGCAACTGGAGTGCATAAGGAGTGTAGAAAGCATGCTTCTCAAATATGATTGACTGCAGTTACAACATCTAACAGGTACAGCAAAAGAGATACTGTCTAAGACACATGGCATGATCAGTGCAACAGATGATATCTAAAGAAAGTCATTTAGCACGCATTGTTCAGTTTTTGCAAACAAAAACATCACCACATGTTCCAATAGACAAGCAAGGTAAAACATGAGATGCAAAAGCTAACTGATATCTACCAAGATAAGCATTGTCCAAAAACAAAGTGCTTCAGCAAACTTGTTATCCTTTAAATGTTCAGGCTTTTTCAATTTCCCCTTTGTTTTGTATTTGCCAAGGGTTATTTGCATGTCAAACCTTATGCTAACCGACCAAGTCAAGCCTAGGCCAGAACTGGACCATCAGAAGCTGAAGACATTGGTCTTGGCATACACTACACTGTCCTAGTTCATACCAAAGTGCTATGGTAAGCAGTCCAGAACAATGTAATGCGACAAAGCAAACCCACTTGGATCTTTTAAAATCAAGCATAAAAAGGCATGGAATTTTCATTCATTTTTGAATTTTCATCATTTTTATAGCACATTTCCATGTTTAAAGCATACAGATGTCCAAGTTGCATATTTGCATCTAAGTCAGAAACTAGCTATAAGGTATGTAACAGCTAGCAAGAACATTCAGCTTACACATGCTAGTTACCAGAAGTAATGGTGATCATTTTTCAATTTGAAAGCGTAAAAGCCATGCATATGACAGATATCAGATATATCAAGTGAGCTGAACCAAAGCATGATCATTGACAAATAATCAAAAGCATGTACCAGCTAGAATAAGTAGAGAAGTTCAATCATATAACAGAAGCATCTCTTAAGTGTGATGTGTGAATATGCAAGGTATGAACACACACAAAAAGACTCAAGAAAAGAGTAAAGAAGAAAGAAAACTGACGCAAAATATCCTAAAAAGGATACACAACACCCAAATCCCCTCGCAAACGCTCAAATGTAGACTGATCTAGAGGTTTGGTGAAAATGTCAGCCAACTGATGATGGGTATCAACATGAACAAGGTCAATGACACCTTTCTCATATTGATCCCGCAAGAAGTGAAAGCGCACATCAATATGTTTGGTTTTTGAATGAAGACACGGGTTTTTCCCTACACTAATAGCACTAGTGCTGTCGCAAAACAATGGAACCCTGGTAGGAAAGAACAACCCAAAGTCTCGTAGAGTGGAAATCATCCAAACCAACTGTGAGCAGCAGCTAGCAGCAGCTACGTACTCAGCCTCTGTGGTCGAAAGAGCAACTCTAGATTGCTTTCGAGAAGATCAAGATACAAGGGAAGAACCAAGAAACTGGCAAGTACCGGAAGTCGACTTGCGATCCAACCGGCACCCACCAAAGTCAGCGTCCGAAAAGCCAGATAAATCAAGAGATGATGATGCTGAATAATAAAGACCAAGATCAGGCGCATAGGTAAGATACCTAAAGATACGCTTGACAGCTTGCCGATGAGACGCGCGTGGTGAAGACTGAAAACGCGCGCACAGACCTACAACGAACTGTATGTCTGGTCTTGTTGCCGTTAAGTACAACAGCGAACCGATCATCCCTCGAAATTCTCTCTCATTGACCTTGACACCACTCTCGTCCTTGTCCAGACCCCCAGAAGTGCCCATCGGGGTCATCTGCGGCTTCAATTCACCACCAAAGTCAAATTTCTTTAACATATCACGAGTGTACTTACCTTGGTGGATGAAGGTGCCGTCCTTGGTCTGCTTGATCTGGAGCCCTAAGAAATACTTGAGCTCACCCATGAGGCTCATCTCAAACTCACTGTGCATCTGCTCAGAAAACTTGGACACAAGATCATTAGTAGTACCGCCAAAAATAATATCGTCCACGTAAATCTGAGCAACTAAGAAGTCTGAAGCAACTCTGAGCAAAAAGAGAGTTTTGTCCACAGAACCCATCACAAAGCCCTTCCCCAACAAAAATTGCTTTAACCGGTCATACCAAGCCCTGGGGGCTTGCTTCAACCCGTATAAAGCTTTATGCAATTTAAAAACATGTCGAGGAAACTTAGGGTTCTCAAAACCTGGGGGTTGCCTAACATAAACCTCCTCTTCTATGTACCCGTTCAGAAAAGCACTCTTAACATCCATTTGAAAAAGCTTAAAACCCTTTGAAACGGCAAAAGCTAGAAGGATACGAATGGACTCAAGATGGGCAACAGGAGCGAAGGTTTCTTCAAAGTCAATACCTTCCTTCTGGCAATAACCCTGGGCAACTAGTCGAGCCTTGTTGCGCACCACAACCCCATCTTCACCTTGTTTGTTCTTGAATATCCACTTGGTGCCTATGGGGTTGCATCCTGGTGGCGGCTCAACCAATGTCCAAACCCGATTGCGGACAAAATTCTCAAGCTCTTCTTGCATAGCATTAATCCAATTTGAATCAGAAAGAGCATGAGAAACATCTCTGGGCTCAAAAGATGCAACAAACGCAGATTCAGCAAACACAGCGAGAGAGGCAGAAGAACGCAAAGTCCTCTCAGACAAATCACCTATGATGAGCTCTGAGGGATGGTCACGCTGAACTGCTCGGGTTTCCTGGTGATCTGAAGTCACCTCACCGGAGTCAGCAGCTGGCACCTCTGGACTTGACTGAGGGGGCTCGATCGAAGTGGAAGAAGTGATCAGAGGTCCGCCCTCATCATCAGTCGAAGTCTCAGAAGGTGTGGGCTCTGCGGGGGGTGCAGAAGGCCCACCCTCATTAGTGGTTGGAGTGTCATCATCTTCCTCGAAGATGGACTCTCCGAGCTCACCATCAGAAGGATCAAAAGAAGGAGTCAAAGAAGGCAAGGACTCATCAAATGAAACCTCACAGGTCTCGACAAGCAGCTGAGATTCGAGGTTCCAAACACGGAAGCCTCGAGAATGTAATGCATAACCAAGAAAAACACCATCCCAGCAACGAGACTCAAACTTGTCCAAATGCCCTCCCTTCTTGAGCACAAAGCACTTGCAGCCAAATGCTCACAAGTGGCTCACCTTGGGCTGTCTGCCAAACTGCAATTCATATGATGTCTTACCAAGGTAAGCTCTAAGAAAGATGCGGTTGGCCAGATAGCAAGCCGTGTTCATGGCTTCAGCCCAAAAACGCCTAGGAGTCCTGTGCTCATCGAGCATCGTCCTGGCCATCTCAACTAGCGTGCGGTTCTTTCGTTCCACAACGCCGTTCTGTGGGGGAGTGTAAGGAGAGGAAAATTGATGGTCCAGACCCTGATCACTACAGAAGCTGACGAACTGAGAGTTCTTGAACTCAGAGCCGTTGTCGGAGCGAATTGCTCGCATCCGGCCATTGTTCTCATTCTTCAGCTTCAAAATCAGGTCATGGACAAATTGAAAAGTTTCATCCTTAGACTCCAAAAAGAAAACCCACGAGAAACGAGAAAAGTCGTCAACAATCACAAGTGCATACCACTTCCCACCGACTGAGCGTACCCGAGCTGGACCTACAGTGTCCAAATGTAAAAGCTCGCCCGGATATGAAGTCATCACCTGAGTCACAGGTGAGTGAGAAGCGGCAACCATTTTCCCATGACGACAGGGATGACAAACTAGATCCTTCTCCATCTTAAGCTTGGGCAATCCTCGGATGAGGTCCATAGAGCTTAACCTGACTAGCAGATCAAAACTCAAATGACCTAACCTCCTATGCCACTTCCAGAGCTCAGAAGAAGATCCAGCAATCAAACAGCGAGAAGGGCCAAAAGAACTAGAGAAGTCAATTCGAAAAACTTTACCGAAGGGTAAAATCTGACAAACCAAAGACCCTCTAGAATCAACCACAGAAGAATTGCCCTTCTTAAAACGCACTTCCAAACCATCCTCAAGAAGTTGCGACACAGAGATTAAATTAAAGTTCAAATTTTTAACCAAGGCAACATTCTTTAAAGAGAAATGATCTGAAATGCTAATTGAGCCTATGCCACTTACTTTCCCTTGACCGCTGTTCCCGAACGTGATATATTCTTTGGAGCTCGGGGGAGTGAGACTGGAGAACCATCTGCGATGTCCCGTCATGTGGCGAGAGCATCCTGAGTCCATGATCCAAACATCCTCCAGTCCCCGGTCCTGCACAATCAATGTCTGTAAGTGGGAGCAAATGGTCCGGCACCAGGTTTAGCAAAAGAGCTAAACCAGTGTCGAGCCATCTGCTCAAAAGATGGAAAGCGAAAACCATCAAAAGAGTTTGGACCAAAACGCGGCTCAAAGCGCGGTCCTCGGTTCTGCCTAACCCTGCGGTCACGAGGTCCAGAACCGTAGCCAACTCGGTCTGAAACTCTGCTGGAACGAACACCACCAACTGGAGCACGGGCACGAAAACCGTCTCCTCTACCACCACCAACACGACGCGGCCTGGCCTCCAGCCTCTCCCCGCGCCGAGGAACACGCAGTCTACCACCCTGCTGGTAGAACTGCTCCTGATCACTACGAGCCCTCTCTGCTCTCTCAACCCGCTTCCTCCTGAAGCAAAACTCCGCAAGATGCCCGTCTTTCTGACAATACTCACAATGATAGGTAGGCTTCTTGGGATGTTGTTGAGGTTTAGGATTCTTGGGCTTGGTAGTGTTTGGAGTGGTCTTCTTGGGCTGAGAGGGTCTAGGAAGAGAGTCAAGAGAAGTGTGGAGATTTTTGGGCTTTGGAACCCAGATAGGTTTCTTGGGTGGAGCTTTAGGTGGTTCATGGATCACTCCATCCTTGGGCTGACAAGCCTGGGAAGACTCAGTGGAGTGAGTCTTGGGATACCTCTGCTCTGGAGTCATTTTACTCCACTCCACTGCCCGGCTAATGGCACTCTCAAAGTCAGCCTTGGTGTAGGTGTAACCTACCCCAAACCCATCCTGCCTCTTGAACTGCTGGATCATCATGCCAAGTTGTGGCTCTCTGGCACTGATCCAACTCAGGATAGACCGGAGATAAAAGTTCTCATTCTGAGAATCTGCTAGCTCCTCTCTCAAAGAAGCTAGAACCTCCACCTGAGACAAGCAGGTCTCACACTCATTCTCTACTTGGACAGACTTCCCGGCTTTTAGCTTAATCAACTCCATTCTAAGAGACAGGCAGTTCTCACAGACAGTGGGTGGAACTGACAGTGTCTCAAGCTCTAACCTAGTCTGGGCAAGCTCAGCTCTCAACCTCTCCAAGTCACCCAAATGTTCATTACCCTTGAATTTCAGCTCAGCTAAGGCAGCTAGATGAGATGGGCAATCAACACAGGGTGCGACAACAGTGGCTTGAGCATCTTTCAGCTCCTGCTGAGCGCTTTCAAGCTCAGTGGCCAAAGCGTCCCTCTCATCAACCCTTTCTGTGTACCTGGACTTCAGAGTCGACAGGTCACACAGAAGCACCTCACACTTCGGGCACTCACTGCTATCACCCAAGCAAGGGGAAGAAGATAGACTTTCAATTCTACCGTTGGCTATGGCAAGCTCACTAGCTAACTCGTCTATCCTTTTCTTAGCCCCCTAAGCAGTTTCTCCCGATACTTCAACTCCTGACGATTGCTCTCAAGTAAATCAACAATTTCACGCTCATAAGATGATAACTTGCTGTCGTCGTCGTCGGAGTCGTCGGAGGAGGTCTTTTCTTCTCTATCCCCAAGAGCCATTGAGCAGAATCTCTTGCGGGATCTTCGGCGCTGTCGTGAGTGGCTCTTCGGCTTGTCTCCGAAAGCCATGAAGCAGAGGCCCGCCGGATCGTCCTTGTCCTTCCCCTTCCTGATGGCGATCTCCTCATCGCTTGAGCTCGATGAAGAGGAAGAAGACGTGGATCTCTTGGAGTAGCTCTTCTCCATCTCGGCGAAGAAGGCCTTGTCGCGCTTCTTGTTCTCTCACCGGTAGTCCTTCAGGGCCTTCTTGAAGAAACGAGTCTTCGGCTTGCCCTTGTTGAAGGAGGGGCTCTCATGCTTGCCGGAGTCGTGGAAGCTGCTGCCGGTGCCCTTCTTGTATCCACTGCGCTTGGGGCAGTCGGCAATGAAGTGTCCTGGATCACCACATTCAAAACATCCGGATTTTGTGCCGTGTCTTTTGAACATTCTCTTATCATAGACACGACGCACCCGGTTGTTAAAGAGACACAAATCATCATCTCCCAACAACTCAAGGTGGTCCTCAGTGATAGACATCAAAGAGAACCCAGCACAGCTCACAGCAGAGGGATCAACTGAAGGTGTTTCAAGGGCCAGGGATTTTGATCCAGAACCAGTGAGATTTGATCTCAACTAGATATCTACCTCGGTGGCCTTTAGCTTGCTAAACAACTCAGAAATGGTCAAGGTATCATAAGAAGTACTCTCAACGATAGAGGATACCTTGATCTCCCAGATCTTTGGGTCCAAGGTATGAAGAACCTTGAGCGCCTGCTCATGATCTGAGACTAACTGAGCACCCTCAGCCTTGTTGTCCCGAAGCTTGTTAATGATCGACTGAAAACGACCAAACAAAGCCTCAACAGATTCACCCGGCTTCTGTGTGAAGTTCTCGTACTCACGCCGGTAGGTCTGATAGAGCCGAGCCTTGACCTGTGCTGTTCCCTCATGGTGTGCCTTGAGGGTAGCCCAGATCTCTCTCGCAGTGGAGAGATGACTCACACGCTCAAACTCAGTGGGACCTAAACCAGAAAACAAAATGTTCACAGCCTTACTGTTGCTCAGATGCTGAGCAATGATACCAGCAGTACCGTGCTCAGCGACTGGCAAAATGACAAACGTGGTGTGAACGCAAATGTCCCATATGTTCGAACCCTGGCTCATGAGATAGGCTCGCATGCGAGTCTTCCAATAATTATAGCCATAGGCTTCCAAGGACGGGACCTTGCTAGGAGACGTCATAGTCACTACTGGGGTTTAGAATCGGTTAAGGTATTGAAAAACCCTAACCTTGCTCTGATACCACTTGTAGGACCGAAAGTAGCGACCAGAGGGGGGGTGAATGGGCGCCTTAAAAATTCTTTCGAATCAATGGCCTGTTCCCAATACCCAACGCACCTCAAAATACTACGCAGCAGAAAATAAACAGAAGGCCTAAGTCTAAAGGTTTCTAACCTAGAAGCAACTGATGATAACTGAGATCTATTAAAGTAGTGCAACTAGGCAGATGAACAAGGTGTAACAGGCCTATACTTCTCAATGAAATGATCTAAGTATGTGTAAGATGAAAAGAGAAGTTACTGTCCAAATTTGTCTCCTGTTCGGAACTTGGCGAAGCCCCCTTCGCACGTCGAGGTATGCTTCGGAGGTTGGTGACGGAGCCTGTCCGAGATGCCGAAGGTGTCACGGTCTAGCCTAGTTCGAAGTGGTAAGATGCGAAGAGTACTTCAGAGCGAAGTATGACAATGCCGGAGCCTGGTTCGAAGTATGTACTTCAAAGTCAAGGCTTCGAACACAGCTTCGAACCGAATGCTTCGAAGCAAAGTGACAGAGTCGGAGCCTGCTTCGAAGTATGCACTTCGAAGACAAAACTTCGAACACAACTTTGAACCGAAAGCTTCGAACACAACTCACAAAAGGACAACCTTCGAACACAGAAGCGAAGCCTGTCACACAACAGAAAAACAAGTCCGAAGCCAATGCTCTACCTTCGAAAAGAGCAAGCTTCGAAAAGAGAGGCGAAGGGTGACATGCTACACAGAAGTCAGTGCGAGGCCTAGCGGAGCTACAAGCCTCGAACCCAACTTCAAAACTTGTCGAAGTATGGACTTCGAACAGATAGGGCCGAAGCCCCTTCGCACTATTGTTCGAAGTATGCGATGCCGACGATCAGAAAAATGCTTCGAAGCTTAGCAACACAGAACGCAAACCAAATACCAAAGATCGAACGAAGCCTTCGAAAGAGATAAATCGAAGCCTACCCCGCGAAACTGAGGGGCTTCGAACAGAGAGTAGCTTCGCTCGAAACACAGCCAAAAAGGTGACAGACCCTGTCAGCCTCGATCGAAAAGGCTGTGCAGTAGAAGGTGAAAAGCTGCACAGACTACTGTAGCTACAGGAAAGTAGTACTACTTGCAACAGCAAGAACTAGTACTCAGCTTGTGAAGAACAGAAGCAACAGAAGAAGCTTCTCCTCACGAAATAAATTCAGCAGCCCGTAGATGAAGCAATAACTCCCCAAACCAACAAGTGCAACAGATAAAATCAGCAGGGACCAAGGCTTTAATGCATCCAAGAGATTAGAGCAAATACCATGGAAAAACAGGAAGGAGCAGAGCCTGGCGGCGCACACAGGAGAGAGAAAACGAGAGACAAAATGACCCAAAGAGTGGATTTGATTTCAGCACAAAGGGGTAGTCCAAACCCTAGGGATTGGGGTCCTATTTATAGGCAGCCCACACTAGGAATATTCTACCAGCCCCTTAGGGTTTTTACAGACTCAAAAATAAAGGAAAGGACTCTAATGCCCTTAGGAATTTTTACAGACACGACTGACTGACTGTGGGCCTAGAGTTACAGATGACTTATCCGGAAGCTAAGTTTTCGTAGCGACTACGGCTTCTCTTCTGGACAGTCGGATACAGAATCAACGGTTGTCAGTTTTACGCCGAAACTGACAAAGCCTCCACCGGCTTTGCACCAGGTACCCGGATTGGGCCGGCCCGACTCCGCAGCTCTCTCAGCCCGGCAATCGCTCACCGCCCGTGTACCTGAGTCAGTCCTGGTCAACAGCCCAGTGGGTCTTCTACTGCTTCTGGCCCATGCACCCAGATTGGGCCAGCCCGACTTCGCAGCCTCCTCTGCCCGACAGTCGCTCGCTGCCCGTGTACTTGAGTCACACGCGGCCCATGAAACAGCAGATCTCTTCTCTTCTTTAGTCCTCTTTGACTTATCGTTGACAATGACTCATCACTTCTGGAGCCATGAGGCCCACGCTATTCAGCATGGCTCCTCACAAGGCTAATCATAACCCTAACAAACAGCTACTACTTGGAGATTAGATAACTAACAAAAGAGATAAACTAGGAGATTAACTAATTCTGAAATAGAGTCCTAACCATAGGGGTTAGGGCCGGCTAGGGCATGGCGTAGCCTTGGGCTTGAGCCGGCCTCTCTAGGGCTTGGGCCGGGCGCGGCCCTAGGCTTGCACCGGCCTCTCAAGGGCTAGGGTCGGGCGCATGCCCTAGGGCTTGCGCTGGCCATATGTCAGGACCACCCTGACAGGGACCTTCGCCTGTCGTGCACGCGGCATCGAGGGTACCTTCACCTGGCGTGCGCGCGGCGTCGGCTGGAGTGCTAGAGGCGTGCACACGGCGTGAGCCCTAGGTGTGTGCGCGGCATGAGCTCTAGGCGGCGCACCAGAGAGGAAATGAGCGCACCAGAGAGGAGATGAGGAGACCCAGGCAACACAACTCTTTCACAATAGGAAACCCTAACTCCCTAACAGGCCAATAGTAATAAGCCCACTCGAAAAAGGCCCACTAAAAGCACAAATAATTCCTGGTCAGCCGGTCGCCCGTTTTCACCTAGTCAGCCGATTAATCGGAGCTGGTCGTCGACTAGTCGAACGACCTGAAATCTAGTCGCTCAAATCGGGTCGGTGCACCTAGTCGGTTGCAGAATACCGACCAGGGCGATTAATCGCGATTTGTAAACACTGGTCCGGCATTTGGAAATATATAATTAACCAAGAATTGACTTAAGAAATGAAGTAATCAATTACAGTTACAGGAATTTCTGTCAGTAGGAAGCCAACCTTGTTCATTATGTTTTAAAATTAAAAGAAAACAGATTAAAAAAAACTAATGTTGTTGTTGTAGACAAGAATTTGAGAGAAATAGATGGCTACCATTTTATGCAAAACGAAAATCAGAAGAAAATCATGCAAGTGGAGGAGAATAACAATAAGCTATGTAACATCCCAGAACATTTAGCCAAACCTATGTGTCGAGTTGAGCCTCGTCCAAGATAGTAAAAGTTACAATGGCAGCTGAGGTGATATTTGAATATCACATGATCCTCTTGAGCCAAAGAATACCAACTTAGTTAACCATTTGGCCATTTGGGATAGCAAGAACAAATCTTTAATGCTGATAGATTGATCCTTTGACCATCAAACCAAACAATGAAACACAAATGAAGAAAATTTAACACACACACAAAAATGAAAAACTGCAAGGGCAGTCACTTGAACATTTTACATGCAATTAAATCTAACATTCTCTTCCTAGAAAGGTAGAGGTGCTTGAATAGCCTTTTGCAGACAGGATATGGCTGATCAAATTACTACAAGTCAAACCCTTTTGCAGAAAAGATCTGGTTGACGAAATTACTGCTGACCTGTGGTCGTGCTTGCTTCAGCTCCAGCCACAGCAACTTCTGCAGTTTTCTCACTCAAGGCTGCTACTTCCTCAGTTACTGCTGCAGATTCTTTATCCTCTGATTCACTACTTGCAGTTACAGGAACCTCTTCTACTACTGATGATTCTTCTGGTTCATCAGTCTTATCCTCAGCGCTAGTAGAATCCTCAACTTCCTCCTGAGGAGATGCCTCTGATACTTCAGGAGCAGGAACTTCAGTTGCTACTGATGACGCAGAAGCGCTTTCCTCAGTGGCAGTGGCGACTGATTCTGTTGAAGAGGTATCCTCTTTGCTCTCAGCTTCAGCATAAGAAATTGAAGCAGTAGGCTGAACGAGTTTGTCATCAGCTGTGCTATCATCCTCAGAAATTGCAACTGAGCTAGCAGTCTCAACCGACTCAGTCTTGCTTGTTTCACTATCCTTCTCAGTCTCCTTGCCTAGACTTTGCTCACTACCTACTTCAGCATCAATTCCAGTACCCACTGCTGCTACAGCAGCTTCCTGTACTTCTGAAAATTTTGTATTTTCCCTCTGATCCAAAAATGTAGAGATCTCCTTGTTCTTACGGAAAGCTAACTCGAACGCGTTGGTCCCTCTGGACCATCCCTGCTTCAGCTCCGTGTTTAATGATGATAGATCATCTTCATCATCTTCTCCCTCCTTCATTGTCAAAGTGACCTGGCCTCTTGCGACATTTAATACTTTCACCCTAACCTGTTGACCGACTTCCAGTGCAGAATGTCCAATAAGGGTGAACAATGCCACTGCTTCCTCTTCTCTGGGAAGGAATCCTTCATCTCCATCAGGTAGCGTCACAAATGACCCTGATCTTGTTGTACTTTTCACCATACCATCCAGATACTGTCCTCGCGCGTATTTCGTCTCGTCTATTTTCTTGGCTTCCTCTCTTTGCCGTGGTGAACTTTTGTATGCATTTGCAGTGGCATTTCTCCCACCACTTGCAGCCTTAGGAGCTTCTTCTGTTTTAGGCTTGACATAATCTCCACCTGTCCGCATTGTTAATGAGATTCGCCCTGCCTTTTTATCTGCATCCATTAATCTCACTGACACCTCTTGCCCAACAGTGAAAAGGGAAGATATATCCTTTACAAACCCATCACTTACTCGGGAGATATGAACAAGGCCTTCAGTGAATGCTCCAATATCAACAAAAACACCAAATGGCTTGATAGACCTAACCTTCCCAGTGAAAGATGCACCAGGAACTAGATCCTCATCATTCAGTGACGGCATCTCACTCTTTCTTATGATGCGTCCTACATTGGGAGTGGAAGAAGTGCTAGCCTCAGCTTGCTCACTTGCTTCAGCAGTGCCAGATGCAGCCTCAGAGTTTTCGTCAGATGTTTCTCCAGAAGGAAACGGGTTTGGATCCTCTACCATAACATCAGTCCCTACAGTTGCTGCTGACAGAGTTCTTGATCTGTGGGAAGTGGACCAGCTGCTTCTTTTGTAAATACTGATCAAGTGGAACACTCGTTGCGGTTGCAGCAGCCTACAGTATGAAGGTGATGGTGCTCTTGAAAACCTCTCTGTGTTGTGGAACCTTCTGATTTGGAATTCACGGCTCGGCCTGAAACTTCCAATGTGAAACAGGCTGATATTGCCGACAGAACAATGAACCGCCGGCGTCATTGTGAAATTTGGGAACGAGACGCCTGGCAACTATATCACAATGCTAATTCCTTCTGTACCCTGCCCAAGAAAGATAATCTGTCAGAAAAAAATCGAGAGAGACGCTAACCAATGAATCTAGGTGAACAAACAACAGTATGTGATAAAGGCGCTATGACATCTCAAACAACATTATGCTGGACAGATCAAAGAGAACACTTTGAAGCTTAAAACATCATGAACAACAGAGTAGCACACCTAAGGCAGAGCTTAATAATTTCCAACATGTATGTAATATGTCACAAACTGGAACCGAATTCAGTTCATGCACCAATAGCAGAGCACCGCCCGGAACTCGCCATTGAACCTACGCAGGACCGCACTACATACAACCAATACTAGCATACTCCCCCAGGTCACCGCCGAGGTAAAGAACCAAGGCAGCTGCCGTGCTCGCCGATTCCCGGGGCAAGCCATGGAAATGGAACCACCCACTAGACAGTGCAGACTGCAGAGCACCTCACCACCGCAGCCAAGAACCAAATACCGGCCATTACACAAATTAAGCACCGCACGCACGCTCGGGCAACACGGCAACACGGTGCAGGAGAAAGGCGTCACCTTGACATACGACCGCAGCTCGCGCAGGCTGCCGGCGGCGTGCAATGGACTGATCCGGACTCCGGAGGGGAGAGGGGAGGGAGGGGGAAGGAAGGAGGCGATGGGTTACTGGGTTTTGTATAGCCTTATCTGGAAGCGGATCAGGAGGAGAAGGAAGGGGGGAGAGGCCATGGATGATGATGATAGAGAGCTGGGGAGATGGAGTGGATGGGGTTTATGGGAATGGGCATGAAGATGCTAGGTTCCTTGTCACTCCTGTCCAAACCAACTTTCTTAATTCTAATTCTATTTAGGTTTAGCTGTTAGCATAGAATTTATTTTTTCTAATATTCTTATTTAAATAATATACTAATAGGATAAATATTACATATATGAACAAGTTTATCTCTCAAATACAGTTATGGTTTAAATACAATACAATATAAAATTTAGGGCCTGTTTGGCTCGCAGACATAATTTGTTTGAAATAGTGTGGCAAAGTGTGACGTCGGTTTTTCTCGCTACAAGTGTGGCAACCACAAGTTGAGACGTGACAAATTATGGCTGCCAACCAAACAGACCATTAATTTATATATCATACAACATGTTTTTGAGTTGGTGCTGAAATGGTTGGTATAGCAAATTCTGGCCAAAATATTAACATCAACTAAAATAATATGTTGTTTAATGTGTATAGATTTAATTGCCGAAATGACACGTATCATTCATTTTGGATGATATCATAATAAAATTGACAACCTTATCCAAACCACTACAATAATAAATAACCCAAAATTATGCTTTTTTCGCATAATATACTTAGGGCATTCCAACTCATGGTATACATGAGTAGTGCCTAGATGTATAAAGAAATAATAAATATCAATTAGACAATATCTTCTTCAATGCATAGCGTTTACAACCGTTTCTATAGAGCAAAAATTTAATTATCTATATATATGTACTAGGATCATCTATGAAAACTTTATTGTGTAGTCATCACTATAATACACACATTGATACACATCACACAAATGGAATATGTTATAAGCAAAATGACTCAAACAAGCATATTAGATTAAATCGTTATTCAAAACCATCATCCACCAATAAGGACCTCAAATTGGCAGCGATCATGGCATTCTTTAGGACACTCAAACAAGCACTGATTAGAAGCATCAGTATAGTAATAAAATAGGTAGGACTCGAACTATTATATCACGACATGAATAGTTTAGACAACTTCACCGCAACACCAAAATAAACAAAACCAAACTGTCAACATCTTGATAACATTGTAGGAGGCACAATCAACACAAGAACACTAAGCTGATGACTTCTCTAGCTTAATAACAACACCAAACTAGGTTGATCCGATTTACAAATGAAAAATCATAGTAACTTAGTATCAGAATAATGTATAAGTTTTGCAAAGGGGAAATCATAGTACACATAGATATGCAAATCACCTAATTAATTAGAATTCATAAACTTTTGCCATATAATCTCAACTAAATATGACTGAAGTTGTCTATGAGTACTAAAATCATGAATAATGGTATTTCTTTCTATCGATTGTTCCATCAAATAGTTAGGTTCTCTAGAGATGGTTACAGCTTCGTGTACAAATGTTGTGCTTAGTGTCTCATTCAAATCAAGAGGAATATGTTCTATGTTTTTCTCATCTTTGATTACCATGTTATAAAGGATTATACATGCTAGCATGATATTCTCAAGATCCTCTTGATTAGGTCATTTTAGAATACTAAAGCGAGATTGCAAAATGCCAAAAGCACATTCAACATCATTCCTTGCTCCTTCTTGATGTTCTGCAAATAATTTATGCTTTTCTGATTGTGGATGACATATTGACTTAACAAAAGTAGCCTACTACTCTGGGTATATATCATCTGCTAGGTAGTAGTCATCGTTGTATTGCCTTCCATTGATGTTGTTGTACCGGAAATGGCGACCAGAGGGGGGTGAATGGGAGCTTTTAAAAACTTGGGCTAAAAATAGCTTTCTGTTTTAATTCAGTCTACTGCGGAACAGGCTTTGAACACACCCTTCGAAGTTCAGGTTCGGAGGTATTTGATGGCTCCGAACGCAGGCTTCGCAAGGAGTAAAAGTCCGAAGTCAAGCAGACTTCGCTCCACCCACAACCCCGAAAACAACTCTGCTAAGTCAGTGCAGGCTCCGCACACAGGGTGCTTTGAGCAGGCTTCGCACTTCACCCTTCACAAGAGTGGACTACCCTCTGAGGACTTCAACCAAAATTCGAGTTAATTCTCACCACACCTTTACCTTTCACTCTACTCCTTCGATTGTTGCTGAAGGTGATATGTTCCCTTTGCTTGGTTGTGGTAAGGCTAGAGAACCATGCTGCATCTCCGGTCATATGGCACGAACAACCGGAGTCCATGATCCACGTGCCCTCCAAGCCTCGATCTATCGCCTACACATGATAAGAATATCTCGATCGCTCAGTGCTGGGTGAGTGAAAAAATGACGAGGCATCCAGCACTGAGTGACACGAGTAGTAGGCGCAGTAAAAGTAGACGGTCTACGCACATGATAATCTGAATGATGCAAAGTGCGAGGTCTACCTACATGCTGTGATCGAACAACATGTCGAGGTCTCCTACTCTGACGAGGTACAAAGCTACTCGTCCGGGGTCTACCACCATATGGAACATGGTGAACACCTCGAGGAGCAAAACCTCTCCGAGAAGCACGAGGAGCCTCAAAAGCAGGACGATAGTAAAACTCAGACTCATGCATACCTAAAGATGGGTAATGCATGTCTTGGTAACTCATCGCCTGAGAGCGTCGCTCATCCTTGATGCGACGAAAATAGAACCCAACCAAATGACCCGCCCGCTGACAGTAGGAACAATGAAAAATTCTCCTAGGGGCACTCTCATGGGTCACAGGAGCAACTCTCACAGGCTCCTTGGGCTTCTGTTGAGTGGTTTTCTTTGGAGGGTTTTTCTTGGCAGGAGGAGTGGTTTTCTTTTGAGCTCGGGTAGGTTTTTTGGCTGATGGAGTGTCTAACAGGGCTCTCTCTTTCTCTAGGGTAGTGTGAGAGGTAAAAACAGTTTTATTTCCACTATCTGAAGGGATCCTCTCAAAACCCAAACCTAGAGCTAACCCTGCTCTGTCAGCACACATCTTGCTCTTCGCCAAGAGCAAATCCATCCTACCCTTTCCCTCAGTGCATTTATTAACCACAGAAAGAAGGTATTCATTTTCAGACATGAGGTTCTCAGCTCGCTCTCTAACAGTGCCTAGCTGGTCCTTAAGGGTAATGCAAGTGTCACAAATAGGTTGCACATCCTTAGAACTACCGGCCCTCTCCAATCTAGCCTCTAAATCATGAACATGTTTATCACGTAAATTAATGCTTTCGCGTAATAAAGAACAGTTCATGCAATCAATTATATCATGAGGACTAGAATCAACCACCAAAAGTTGCTTCTGTGCAGTCTCAAGCTCAGATAGAGTTTGAGCATGTACAGAGCGCAACTGAGCAAGCTCACCCATGACAATAGTACAAGATTCACATTCAGCATCATTTACTTTAGACTTAAGCATGGCATACTCAGTAGAAACAGATTCTAGCCTAAGTCTAAGGTCTTTTCTTTCTCTAGTGGCTTGCACAAGTAATCTATCCTGACCAAGAACTACTTCATTCAGTTCATCTAATTTAATCAAAAGCTGGTCAGAGGATAGTGGTACCTCATATGAGTCAAGCTCATCGCCGTTGTGATCGTTGTCGGCCATGAAGCAAAGGTCGGTGAAGTCTCGTCACTTCTTGTCCTTCTTGTCCTCCTTTCTTGGGGACTCCTCCTCCTCAGAGCTTGACTCCTCAGTTGAGGAAGTGTCGATGTCACTGAGAGCAGCAAAAAATGCTCTGGAAGCGGCTTTGACTACTCTCTTAGCCACTTTGCCGCGCTTGCCCTTCACAAAAGGCTTCCTCTCCTTTTTGTGGTATTTGGGGCGCTCACTTTCATCTCTCTTTTTGAGTTTCGGGCAATTGACCTTGATATGAGAAGTGTCGCCACACTCAAAGCAACCACTAAAACCACTTCTCCTCTGATCCCGTCTCTCATGATGAAAGCGGGTGAACCTTCTGGCAATGAGAGAAAGCTCATCATCATCCAGAGTATCCACCTGCTCTTTTGTGACGAAGACCAGGGAGGACAAAGCAAAACCATCTACAAGAACACAAGTACCAGATGTGCTTGGTTCTGCAGCGGTGCCACAGCTATTGCTAGAAACCAATGCCAATGGTTGTGGCAAAGAGCTTCTATGCACAGCAAGAGATGCCTTGGCAATCTCTGTGGACTTCAGCTTGCTGAAGAGCTCATCACATGTCAATGTGTCATAACCTGCGGACTCCTCAATGCTAGATATCTTCACTTCTTATATGCTACGATCAAGAGCATAGAGAAGCTTGATAGCCCTATCGTGATCATTGTAAGCAAGCGTCCCGTTGGATCGCGGGTTACTCACTATCGCATCAAAGCGAGAAAACATGGCATCTATAGATTCACCAGGTGCCTGCACAAACAGCTGATACTGTTGATTGTATGTGCTTTGGCGCCTGGCCTTGATCTGTGTAGAGCCCTCATGAAAAATAGTGAGTGTTGTCCAAATCTCCCTAGCAGTCCTAAGGTGCTCCACCCTATCAAACTCACTCCGGCTCAAACCAATGAACAATATGTTTCTTGCCTTGAAGTTGGCATTATACTGATCCTTCTCTGCTTGAGAGGTGCGAGTATTTGGGATGGAGTATTGTGAGTCCACAATCTCCCAAATTGCATTTCCTTGGCTTAGCAAGTAAGCCTCCATGCACACCTTCCAGTATGCAAAGTCAGTCCCATCGAACAAAGGAATTTTACTAGCTCTGTCCATGTCGCCAACAGATCACAAAACCGGTTAAGGTCAACTGGTGATCTTAACCTGCTCTGATACCAATTGTTGGACCGGAAACGGTGACCAGAGGGGGGTGAATGGGAGCATTTAAAAACTTGGGCTAAAAATAGCCTTCTGTTTTAATTCAGTCTACTGTGGAACAGGCTTCGAACACACCATTCGAAGTTCAGGTTCGGAGGTATTTGATGGCTCCGAACGCAGGCTTTGCAAGGAGTAAAAGTCTAAAGTCAAGCAGACTTCGCTCCACCCACAACCCTGAAAACAACTCTGCTAAGTCAGTGCAGGCTCCGCACACAGGGTGCTTTGAGCAGGCTTCGCACTTCACCCTTCACAAGAGTGGACTACCCTCTGAGGACTTCGACCTAATACTTAGCGACATCAACCGGTGCTGGGCTTCGTACTACGAAGGTCTAAACGCACACTATGTGGACTTCGCTAAGGGCTTCGACATGAGAAGCCAAACGGGCTTCAATCAGGGCTTCGCTAGTAAGCAGCGAGGTCTAGCCTCCTGTTACACAGAGCGAACGCACACTGAAAAGCACACTTCGCACAAGACACACTTCGCCTAGACAGGCTTCGGTGCACTACTACTAGCGAGGTATGCAAACAAGCTCAAGCAAAAAAATGAACACAGAAGCAGGGCTTCACTGCTTGAACAAGGAACACAATAAATGAACTCAGGATGAATACAACGTGTGGTGGCTAGTACAGGAGCTCAACAGTAAATGCTCAAAGTGTTAAATGTTACCTACCCAGCCCCCATATTTATAGCCACAATTCACCCAAGTGAATTTACTACTTTACCCCTAGGGTTTTGAGAAACCAAGGGTTGGTTTCGGTGTTTTGTGATGAGTGATTGACAGGATTTTACCCTCTGTTCGAAGGGTACCTCCGAAGGGGCTTCGGAGGTGGTACCTCCGAAGGGTGTTCGGAGGAGGTCTCACCGAAGGGTGTTCGGTGTTTGGTTGCTGCAGCTGTTGCAGCGGAGTGTGCTTGTCGGAGGGGTCCGACAGTACACGATGACTGGGTTCGTACCGAAGGCTTCGGTACTTTGGGCGGTACACCGGAGTGTGTACTGGAGGTTGCTAACCCGGAGAGGTCTCCGGAGTACTAGATACACTTGTCTGTTTGTCTGTGGTACGCAGGGACTTCGGAGGCGACGGACAAGGTTCGCAGCAGGTGAACCTGGGTCAAGCAGGAGGCTTGATGCCAGGGGAGCGGGGAGCTCCGTCACGATGGCTGCGAAGGTGGTCCGGGTAGGTCCTCGGGTCGAGACGTGCCAGGTGAAGGCAGAGAGTGCGGAGCGTGGCTCCGGCTGAAGGTACTCCGAGACAAGTCCTCGGAGGTGAGGCACTTCGAAGGTACTCCGAATGGAGTGACTTCGGAGTTGGTGGAACAAGTCCTCTGCGGAGGCAAGGATTTCGAAGTGTGCTCCGGAGGGAGACATTCGAAGGTGGCCCGACGAAGGTCTCAGAAGTCGAGGCGCATCGAAGGCATGGTCCGGATGAGGCTCGTCGTGGAGTGTGCTCGGGGAGAGGCACTGCGACGAAGGGCTCATGGAATGCTTCATGCGGAGGCCTTGGACGAAGGAGGGACTTCGAAGGGTGGTACTCCGAAGGTGGGGCTTCGGAGTGAGGATGACTTGAGGTTCTTCGGCCTGCATGGCTTCGGTACACGGACGGACGAAGTTCGAGCTGGGAGTAGCTGCGAAGCCGTGGTGGTCCACTCCGGAGGTGTTGGTGCGAAGGCCCAAGGAGCTTTGACGGCTTCGGCTCAAAACCGTCAGTGTATCGGAGACAGACTTCGGTGGAGCGAAGGCCATCTGGCTTCAGGCTTCTCACCGAAGCTACCGCACCCTCGCGTGCGAAGGGAGGATTCCAGAAGGTCAAAGACTGCAAAGGCTGACACTGTCTGTTCTGTAAAAGGCTGACACTGTCCCCCTCTGCAAAGCTGACAGAGAAGCCTCCAAAATAAAGGTGGACTACCTTTTGTACCCCTTAGTTCTGTAGAGACAAATCTTTTGTAAACCCTAGGGGTAGTGTAGTCATTTCCTTTGGGTGAACTGTAGGCTATAAATATGGGGGCTCGGTAGGTAACATTTAACACTTTGAGCATTTACTGTTGAGCTCCTATAGCCACACACTTCGATTGTAATACATCCAGAGAGTTCATTTTCTGTGTTCCTTGTTCAAGAGGCGAAGCCCTGTTTTCCTGTGCTTTTGCTTGAGCTCGCTTTGCATACCTCGCCTGTAGTAGTGCACCGAAGCCTGTTGAGGCGAAGGTTGTTTTTCGTGCGAAGTGTGTTTTGTCAGTGTGCATTCGCTCTGTGTAACAGGAGGCGTGTCCTCGCTGCTTACTAGCGAAGCCCTGATTGTTGCCCGTTTTGCTTCTTGTGTCGAAGCCCCTAGTGTAGTTTGTTTGTGTGCGTGCAGACCTTCGTGTACGAAGCTCAGCACCAGTTGTTGCTGCCAAGTACTTGGTCGAAGTCCTCAGAGGGTTGTCCACTCTTGCGAAGGGTGAAGTGCGAAGCCTGCTCGAAGCACCCTGTGTGCGGAGCCTGCACTGACTAAGCAGAGTAGATTTTCGAGGGTTGTAAGTGGAGCGAAGTCTTCTTGGCTTCGAACTTCTGCTCCTCCGAAGCCTGTGTTCGAAGGTGTCGTAGTACCTCCGAACCAGACCTTCGAAGGTAGTGTTCGAAGCCTGTTCCGCAGAAGACAGAACTAAAACCGAAGACTAAGTTTTAGTCCGAAATTTTAAAAGCTCCCATTCACCCCCCCTCTGGTCGCCGTTTCCGGTCCAACAGGTTTACATTGGTTTTGTCTCTACAGAACAGAGGGGTACAAAAGGTAGTCAACTTTATTCTGGAGGCTTCTCTGTCAGCTTTGCAGAGGGGACATCGTCAGCTTTTTGCAGAGCAGACAATGTCAGCCTTTGCAGTCTTTGACCTTTCTAAAGCCCCCCTTCGCACGCGAGGGGTGCGGTAGCTTCGGCGAGAAGCCTTGAGCCTAACGGCCTTCGCTTCACCGTAGATAGCCTCCGATACAGTGACGGTTTTGAGCCGAAGCCATCAAAGCCCTTGGGCCTTCGCACCACCACCTCCGGAGTGGACCACCACGGCTTCGCAGCTTCTCCCAGCTCGAACTCCGTCAGTCCGTGTACCGAAGCCATGCATGGCCGAAGTACCACAAGTCAACCTTACTCCGGAGCTAGCCTCGCTCCGAAGCCTGCTTCACTCCGAAGCCCCACCTTCGGAGTACCACCCTTCGAAGTCCCTCCTTCGTCCAAGGCGTCCGCATGAAGCATTCCATGAGCACTTCATCGCAGTGTCTCTCCCCGAGCACACTCCTCGAATCTGTTTCTACTTAGGCTAGAATCTGTTTCTACTGAATATGCTATGCTTAAGTCTAAATTTGATGATGTTGAATGTGAGTCCTGTTCTGTTGTCATGAGTGAGCTTGCTCAGTTGCGCTCTGTGTATGCTCAAACTCTCTCTGAGCTTGAGACTGCACAGAAGCAACTTTTGGAGGTGGATTCTAGACCTCATGATATTATTGATTGCATGAACTGCTCTTTATTACGCGATAGCATTAATTTACGTGATAAGCATGTTCATGATTTGGAGGCTAGATTGGAGAGGGCCGGTAGTTCTAAGGATGTGCAGCCTGTGTGCACACTCCTCGACGAGCCTCACCCAGACCATGCCTTCGATGCACCTCGACTTCTGAGACCTTCGTCGGGTACCTTCGAGTGTCTCCCTCCGGAGCACACCTCGAATACCTTGCCTCTGCTGAGGACTTGATCCACCATACTCCGAAGTCACCCCATCCGGAGTACCCTTCGAAGTGCCTCGACTCCGAGGACTTTGTCTCGGAGTACCTTCACCCGGAGCCACGCTCTGCACTTACTGTCTTCTCCTGGTGCACCTCGACCCGAGGTCCGACCTATACCCCTTCGCAGCCACCGTGACGGAGCTCCCTGCTCCCCTAGCATCAAGCCTCTCGCTTGACCTAAGTTCACCTGCTACGAACCGTCCGTCGCCTCCGAAGTCCCCTGCGCACCACAGACAAACAGACAAGTGTATCCAGTACTCCGGAGACCTCTCTGGGTTAGCAACCTTCGGCACACACTCCGGTGTCCCGCCCAAAGTACCGAGACCTTCGGTACAAACCCAGTCATCATGTACTATCAGACCCCTCTGACAGGCACACTCCGCTGCAACAGCTGCAGCAACCAAGTCCACCGAACCCTTCGGTGAAACCACCTCCGAACCCCTTCGGAGGTACCCCTTTGAACCAGAGGTTAAACACAGTCAATCACTCATCACAGACTCCGAAACCAACCCTTGGTTTCTCAGATGTGGTATCCACCTAAGGACCCTCCCCTTTTAGTTGTTGGACAAACAGAGGTGATTAATTAAGCACATTGATATTATTATTGGATCTAGTAACACCAAAGAAGACATGACATATCCAACAATCATGTGAAGCTACTACTTCTAGAATGACTGTAGAAACTCCTTGATCACCACGGATGTACATTCCTTTCCATACAATAGGACATTTTTTCCAATGTCAATGCATGCATTCAATACTCCCTAACATGCTAGGGAACCCATGGCGTTCACCAATCTACACTAAGCATTCAACATCTTCTACGATGGGTTATCACAAATACTTTTCACCAAATAGATCAATCACACCCTTCACAAACATATCCAAGCACTCAATTGTAGACTTTCTCCAATCTTTAGGTACTCATCAAGTTGATCTACAAGACTATCATTTCCTAATTGGTGAATAGTTGTTGTGCATTTTTATTAGAAAGAACCCTAGATGGTTAAGAGCATCTTTTCTCAAAGTAAAATATTTATCCCACTCACCAAGGGCTTGAAAAAATTATAGGAACAAGGGCCTTCTCATTCTAAATCTTCAACGAAAAATTGTCTCATTGTAAACTGGATCCGCTATAAAGTAATCATCCATTAGCTCCTGATTCGAATCTACATAGGGCATATTCACATACCTCCTTATACCACTTCACCTATTAGGTCCCATGTCCTATAGCTTTAACTTAGGACTTTAATTCAACAACCATTTCATCATCAGCAAGATAACTCAATATACCGATCATCTCATCCATTGGGTATAGGTCCATTGGATTTATGCTTCTCACCTCATTAAGAGAGTCATCATGTGTAGGGCAATCACTTGGCAAATGAATTTCAAATTAGTGGGACATGACGGTAGGAAGAGGAAGAAGGAAAGAATGTGCAAGTCATATGGTAATGTAGGAGTAGTATATACATGGGAGTCTTTATGGTGCACCATTTACCTCCCAATAAGGTAATACTTGTAAATAATCCTGACCGTTGATTATATTTTATTTTTTGAATTAAATAATATTAGCTTTAAGTTTAACCGGCTAGCTCCGGTTAATTTTCCAGTTGTTGCATGCGCAAAAATCACGCACCTTCCATGTATTGGATCACATTAATGGAGGAAATATATGTTACCAAAAATATAATTTGACTGCTATAAACCACGTATTCAAAAAAATTGTTACCATAATGATATAATCAAAATATAAAATAATTCAAATATCTACTAAATTATGTATTATAAGATCAATATTACAAAATTAAGATTTAATGAACCGGGCATGGGCATGATTTTATTTGATGATACCCATGGTAAAAAAACCGAAGTTTGGATGCATGCACAAAATTCTCGTAAAGTATACATGATGCATGCGCATAATTTTCAAGGAGCATGAAAAAACAGAAATCTACATATATATATATAAGCGCTCACAAAATAGAAAGATATAGATTTTGATAAGCATACACTAATTAAAGAAAACAGATGTGACCTATTACCTCCTGAGAGGTAACAGGTTACCCTATTTAAATCTCAACCGTTAGATCATATAAAATGAATGGTCCAAATTGATTTAGGTGTACCGTAAAATTTTCCATATACATACATATGTAAGGAAGAGGGAGAGGGAAGGTAATAGTTGTCATTTAGTTCACACTACTCATTGGTCTGTTCACACTATTTTAATTGACGTTGACTAAACTACATTCTAAGTCTCATACCTTAATTAGAGAATAGAGACAAACCTCATACATTCTAAGGCTTTTGTTCTCTTAGCTTTTGCTAAAGGCTTCTCTAGTGAGATCAATTGTTGGAGCAAAAAGCATCTCTCTATAAACGTCTAGCATTTTATTCTTTGTCTGTTCCTTGGCAACTTCTAGCTTCTTGTTTACCAAACTTTGTTGTATCTCTGCTATCTTCTCCTCCTTGGTACTTGCTTCGATGAATTTATCTAGTTTTTCATTCATAGCACAAACAACATCCAGCTCCTTTCTTTTTCATTATGCTCATTTTTTCCTTCTTATGACCAACACCTCACTGTGTTGGAGCATCCTCAACGTTCACAACATGAGTTGTACTCTTGTCCTTCTCTTTCCTCTTGTTAAGTTTTCTTTACAAATGTAGACTAATTTTTTATGTCTTACTATCCTCCCAACATGTAACATGGTAAAAGGTTTTTTTACTATGCTTCGAGGCATACAACTGCAATGCTTGATCCATATTTTGGTCATCACTCATGCCACTTTGATGTACTTTAGTGATTCTTGCATAGTAGGCATTAAATTCAGTGAAGCTTCAATTGGTTTTGGTTTCTCTTACGGTCACCCTTTGTGGTGTTGTTGTAAGTAGAAGTAACCGCTGACCAATATTGATCAGACTTATTATCATTTCTATCAACAAGATCAATTGAATTTTGCGATCAAGCACTAACCTAGAATAGGAAGAAGAATCAATATTAGAATAAAAATAAAGTACACAATAATCTTACCGAGAGAAAGTCATTACGAAAATTAATAGAAAGTAAAGAACAATAGCCATCCTTATTCTGCCTTGAGGATAAACTAACTTATCAGCCTAATGTCTTCTTCACTTGACCAATTTAATTAATTGTTGAGTCTAGCATTAGATGCGAGAGGGTGTTGGATCGTGTTATCATCCTCAACAACAATTGGTTCATCCTCTGGTAAACCCATTTGTGCAGCATCCACGATAGAGCTCCCAGTTGGTGATAGGGCCTCTTTAGCACATAGAGTTATAGGTGACATTGCCGAATGGATCATTGGTCCACCAACAAAATAAATTTTTTCTAATAGATAACCCCACAGATAATTGATATAACCACATGTTGAATACATCCTGAAAAAGGAAACAACAAAAGAGTTGATAAAAATTACGAAGGACCCTGTAGGATCGAAATTGTCAACTAGAAGGGGTGAATAGACCCCTCAACGAATTCTTTAGAATACGATGATCTACTCCTTTACACCAACGCTCCTCCAAAGGAACAACCGAAAGCAAGTAAATTTTCTCAGTTAAAATCCAAATGATTTTAGTGCTATCACTCCCCTGCCAAATATGATATGATGCAACAGACTGAAAGATCAAAAGCACTAAAATTGATCTATCCTTCAAAATCAATTGATGTCCTGATTGAAAATACAACAGTGCAAAGCACAAAAAGCAGATTAAACGATAATCACAGATCAAACTACAGATCAAGAGACATTTCAACATATCTCATGTATCTCGTAACATTTAAACAAGGTAAAAGAATAAGCCTGCTGATTGTTGAAGCAGTAAATGATGTTGATGAATCTATAGTTGAAAAAATCATGCGATGAACATGCTAGATCAGAAAATACCGGTGCTAACTTATCACAGAAATTGAGTGAGCAGCAGCCTCCGCCTTGGTGTAATATTACGGTATTCCTTGAGCCTGTGAATACTTCCTGATGTGACAACCAAGGAGACAGAACAACCACAGTAGTGCTCTCGTGAGTGCCAGTGAAAGTAAGGTCTCATTTGGATTACACTTACTTCCTTATTTTTATTTTTAAGACTAAAACTTATTTATTTAGTAGGAACTAAAATTTCATCCTTCTGTTTGGAAGTAGGAACTAAAGTAATATACAATGACCACATTACCCTTAGTCATTATTACACTTACATTTTTTCATCCTCCTAAAGAGATATAAATGAGGATAGATAAGTGTACATGACACCTTTTAGTTCAAATAAGTAATCTTTTGGTGACCTATGGATTCCCTATAAATAAGGTTGTTTGATACTTTAGGAACTAAATAGGACTAAATTTTAGTCTCTAAAAATAAGCAAGACCATTTAAACATGCCCTAAAATAGCTAAAAAATGTGTAGAACCCGAAGTAGACTGATGATCAGAAGTAGCTGTCAGGCAAGCCTAGTAGGTCCTTGTGTAGATGGCCAGTGCACCAAACTAAGGGCCCGTTTGGGAAGGCAGGATTTTGTAAAAAACGGCTCTAGCTGAATTTTGTTTGAATTGGATTCACTAAAAAATGTTGTATTGAGAAGCTAGGCGTTTGGTAGTCTAGCTTCTTCATCAACTGTAGGATGGTTTAGAGGGTAGGAATGACTGAAATACCCATACCTCCATTATCAGTTGTTTTAAGTAAATTTGAACATATTTTTTATTACAATATTGATGACGATTGTCTGACATTTTTAATGTTTTGATAATATTTTGTCATCCCCTCTCTCCTTCGCGCGCGCCCACTGACAGGTGGGACCCACCTATCAGATTCATCTTCAACAATGGAAGGGGATCTCCCCCTTCCATTCCCGTCGGCCCCCTTGTCCTATTCGCCGCCGGCCACCTCGGATCACCAAATCAAGGCCGGGATCCCTTTCCCCTCACTCCGGCGATCCCCTTCCCCCTATTCCCGCGCGATTTCGCCTTAGATAGCCGGTGATCGCATGTATGGCAAGTTCGCCGGAGACCTCGGGATTTCGCCGGTTTCCTTCCAATTAAATGCCGGTGAGCCCCTATAAAAGCCCCCCCACCCTCGCCGCACTCCACCACAGCGCCAGAGCCTAAGCCCTCGCCTACCCGAGCGCCGCCACAGCCTTTTCGAGAGTCTTCCTCTACTTCGGCTCCGGCAAGCCTTCGCTGGCGCCTCGAGCCACCTCCACCCTCGCCATCAACGCCACCGGGACCGCCATCAACACTGCTCCCTCGGCCTCGCCTCTGTTCGGGTTCACCGCCACCGGATCGCCGTCGCCACCGTCGACCCGAAGGTCTTCATTGCCTCCCCTCACCGCCGGCCACCACCGATCATCCTTCTCCACCAACTCCGGTATTGTCGTGATCCCCTCCCTCCACCCTTTCCATTTTCGTCGTCGCCTAGGGCCTTAGGACATCGTCGTCGTCGGAAGCCGCTCGCCGTTGCGCCGCCGGAGCTGGGGACGAAGACATCTGTCTTCCCCGTGCCGCGTGCGTGCCGGACACGCGCTCCACCGTGCGATCACAGATGAACGGCGCAGATTAAATCCCGCGTGGGGATTTATCTCGGCCGTTGATCTGACCGAAAGGGTATTGAGGCCTGTAAGCCGTCGATCGCCACTTAAAGCGCTCCTCCCCGTGACCGCCCGTTGGATCTGGATCCAACGGTCCAGATCTGACATGTCCAGCGCACAGTGCGTGGGTCTATGGTGGACCTGGTTCACTGTGGACCCAAGACTGTTTTCTGTTTAAAAGAAAATTCAGAAAATACTTTAAACTTTAAAATTTCATATCTTGCTCAAATTAACTCCAAATTTCACCATTTTAATTCTAGAAAATTTGTCTTTTTATCCTCTACACTTCTATGCAATAAAAAAATATGTTTAGTTGGCACAAAATATTCTTATTAAAATATAAAGAGAAGTCCCCTTTAGGATTTAATTAATATTTCATTTAAATAATTCAGAGAAACCTTTAATAATTTATATATTAAATTCAGAGGACTTAATGACTTTATTCCAATGTTTTAATGCAATAAAAATAGCATATTCACTTTGCCCACTTTATTCTATTAAATAATATTACAAAAGCCCTTTTAGGATATTTAATTAATTCATATAATAAAAAGTCCACACTTTATGAAAATGACCTAAACACTTATATAACAACTTCAGAAGATATACTAACTTAATTTCACTCTTTCTACTTAAATAAAAACATTAAGGCTAATTTTATACCTTTTAATTCATCTCTAAAAAGGGAAAATAGAAATCCCCTTAGGAAAAATAATTATATCGAGTTATAAAATTCAGGAACCTCTTTAAAACTTAATCTTAAACATTTAAGTAATAAATTCGTAGAACTTAAAACCCTATCTCCTTTATGTAATCCAACAAAACATGTATGCTTGATTTTGGGTTGTTTATTGAATGTTGTGTTTACTTTTCCGTATCGATAAGACTACTACGCCGTCGACGATCCGGAGTCTTACCCTGAGGTTCCACCTTCACCATTCGTGGAGCAAGGCAAGTCATCGAACCCTCCTGTGGAAATAGTTGATCATCATTGAGCCCATGATTTAATAAATTATCGCTATAACTCATAGGATAATATTGCATTAGTCAAATATCAAGCCCTACACTTATATTTATTAGATCCCCATCCTTGTGTGCAAAACCCAAGCCATGCTTATTGAGCCAACCCTCATTGTCACTCTACAAATATTATATTAGCTAGTATCCAATGTATCGACACAAATGCTATAGGATAAAAAGAATGAGTCGTAGATAGTTGGAATCTGTTATATGAATTACCCCGTTATTCTCGTCTCTGGACTCTGTGGAGTTGGCTATGTTATAAGTATGGTGGGTTCCGAGTGCAAGCTAGGAAATTGGTTGGTCGCACCCGGGGCACTATAAGGACCGGTTTGCGGGATCCGTTGCAAAACACTTCCGTACTAACCACAAGTCTAGTGGGTAAGTCCTAACTGGAGGTATGGATCGTACCAACTTGGAACACCATAGTGGAGGGGTACAAGGGGCAAGCCTGCGGGCGACTTGTACTGACGTGGCTCAAGGGGGGATAAGGCGTGGCCCGAAGTGACTGGGAAATCTTACGAAACCTATAAGAGGGTGTTATCGAATTGGTGCGTTCCATGCTGAAGGTTTTGGCACGAGCTTCTTGTGACAGGAGTCATTTAATACACTGCGGTGTGCGGGAAATGAGTGCCTTGTGGGTACAGTAGTACACCTCTGATCAGAGTTATAAATCTTTTCGAAAAGCCGAGCCCACGGTCAAGGGCGAGTTGTGTGACCTCTCGCAGTTAGTTTGTTGTTATGTGAATGAATGTGTTATTCATGGCATGTAAGGACTATTGAGCGAGGGTGGGTTGACTGTACCCCTCGAGGTAGAAGATGATGAAATATGATGCATGACTCATGTTTACTTTTCTGCAATAATAACTTGATTACATTAATTGCTTTACAAATTGTGCTTTTCCGCAAAAGTAAGCCACTACCTTCCTTGTTATTACCTTGCATTATAATTGCATTCGGTGGCTTGCTGAGTACGATTGTACTCACCCCCGTTGACTTACACCACCAGAGGCAGTCTACTACGAGGAGGGCGAAGGTCTGGAGTAGCGACCCAGTCAAGGCACGAGACTGGAATAAGACGTTCATCTAGAGGATTTATTTTATTAGTTTCTCTTTATTTAACTCTTTTGTATTAATATGGTCTACGAACCATGATTGATTGGCGTATTGTACGCAGTCGTGTGATGAACGTCTTGTATTTATTGATTTTCTATGGAATTTCAATGAATTCTCGGTTTTATTAAATCGGGGCGTGATAGTTTGATAGGTAAATCATTTTTTATACTTGAATTATTTTCTATAATAAAAACACAACACATATTATCTCATGTAAAAATTCCACATTTTTTTGGTTCAATTTGTTATTTTTAAATTATTAAGTATTTTTCTAGGATTTAAATGAAAATAGATTAAATTTGAACTACAATTGCATGAAATAATAAACAAAATATTATTAGAAAATAATATTTATGTTGTTGAGTTTATTTTTAGTCCTTATATACTATAGTTGTTCAATTTTCATCAACGAAAAGATTGTAAAACAAATTATACAAAATTTTAAAAAATAAAAAACTCTTTGCCGAGTGCCAAATTTGAGGCACTCGGCAAATATGTTGGGTTTACCGAGTGCAACACTCGGCAAACCAAAAAAATTCTTTTTCCGCACAACTTTTTTGCGAAATTTCTAAGTTGGCGCACTTTTTTTCAAATTTTTCATACCTACTCTTTAAAATATCACCTCCCTCCATTCTTCTTCCCTCTTTCCCTCTCCTTCGCTCCCACCGGCTCCCTCCCACCGCCCCTCCCGCCGCAGCCCCGTCGCCGCCACGGCCGCCACCCTGGCTGCGCCCTATCGCCGCCGCGGCCGCGCCCCGGCCGCCTCCTCATCGCCGCCCCTCCCGGCCGCCACCCCAGCCGCCGCCCCGACCGCCTCCTCATTGCCGCCCCCTCTCGGTCGCCGCCTTGTCACCGCTGTGCCTTCGCCCGTGCCGCGGCCACGCCCGAGCCCATGCCGCGGCCACGCCCGGGCCCGCACTCGCGCCGCGGCCACGCCCGCGCCCGTGGCACGCCCAACTTTTTTTTTATTTTACACTAATTTCTTTGCCGAGTGCTTTCTTTTGGCACTCGGCAAACTAACCGTCAAGTTTCTACCATTCCGTTTGTCTCTTTTTTTTGCCGAGTGCCAACTTTTACACTCGGCAACACATGTTCGCCGAGAACATTTTTGCCGTGCATCGTTCGTCGAGTGCAAAACTCGGCGAAGCCTTTGCCGAGTGTAAACAAGGCTTCGCCGAGTGCTTTTGGCACTCGGCGAACAAAGATTCTCCCTTGCAGTGGATTGAATTTTGAGCCATATCTGTTTATTCTCAATATATTCTGACTGCTTATACTAAAGAAAGAATAGGACAAAATATCAGAGAAACATGACCTCTTATTGATTCAACTAGAGCAACAAAGAGAGCAGTTAATTAGTGAAATTAATAAAATGGATGACCAATACATATCTGTGCATATGTATTGGCAGTAGAAATAATTTTGTAGTTCTCTGATTCAATAAATGCTGCAAAGAAAAAAAAGATTATTAGCTTCTATGCCACCGTTATTCTCGATAACGCCAGATAGTATTTCACTATTAGCCATTATGTCATTATTATTTGCCGGACGATGCCCTCGTGCTATTTTATACACCAACTGTCAATACGAGCCCACCTACAGGTTAGACATTTTCCGTATTGCCCATCTTACCCTCACTAACCGTTATATGCGTGCAGACCCAGCGCTAGTGAAATCCTCACTCGTCTTCTCTGCCATACACTAACCCTAGAAATGGTTATGCGGCTTGGAGTCAGCAACTTGATGGGCAGCAGGAGTAGTAATCAAAACCATCTAGGTGATAATCTTCCTATGATTGATTGCCCACGGTGCCGTATTCCCGTGGTTAAGCTTCGGAGTAAGAGGGTAGACACATTTAACTAGGTTTTTTACAAGTGCCCAAACAATTTCCAGGTTTGAACTCTTCAGGTGTTTATATTTGGGTATTTCAGTGCGGTTTTTACATTGCTTTGAACTCATTTTCGACGTTGTGTGCACCGAACGACGATACTTGTGTCTATTTTTGGTGGCATGATGCCTATGTGAACTTGTTGCGTGCGAAACAACAGAAGAAGGGTTTTTTCGACGGTGAACAAGATATGGAGTGGACAAAAGTCAGCAGAAGCTCCGAGGGGAGGGAAGATTTCAAAAAAGTGAGCATAGAAATTTTTGAAGTTAGGCAACAGATAGGGGAGTTAAAGCAGCAGCTTTTCCTAGGGAAAATGCAATTTTGCTTGCCTTGGCTATAGGTGCAGTCTTTGGTATTTTAGTTTGTGTCGGTTTAAGAATGAAGTTGTGAACAAGATGTAATTCTGTTGGGAGTGAAACTGTAATGTGATGTAATTCTGGAAATTTGCTGAAGTTTATGTCATTCTGTTGGGAGTTGTGAATAAGCTGAAAATTTACACAAACTGCACACAACATCTCAAACAACATTCCACAAATAGAACATAAGGTTAAATATCAGATAGATAGTTCACATTAGGTTCACATACATCTCACAGGTAGTTCACACTGTATAAGTTTCAAACAGATACTTCACACACATCTCATAGTTCACAAACATTTCTGACACAAAACATAAGTCTCATACAGATAATTCATAGACATTTCACAGACATTTCAGACAGACATTTCACAGATCAAGCCAAGACCTAAGACTCCTGACTATAGCTTGATCACCTTCTGTTAGTGGTCTTTTCTTCTTCTTTGATGCAAGTTTCTTTTGAGGAGTCCTTTTTTTGGTCTGTGCCGATGCTGGTCCAACTGGTGCTACTGAAGTGTAAGCACCTCTATCATCTCCTAGAACCTCATCCCTCCTACAATGTTGATAGAAAACACAGTTAAGAATCTAGAAATTCACAATGTACAATTGTACTAAAACAAAAGATACATTTTTCGTAGTTATCACTTATCACCTCACTCTAGCAAAGCAAATTACCAGTCTTTGGTAAGAAAATTACTCAGCCAATAAACCCAATCACAGCAGAACGACACCATAATAGATTGATTGATTGATTGATTGAAAGATAAAAAGAGATGAAAGCTGAAGAATTTCTAAATAAGATAGTGTGAGCTAGGCGAGAGTGAGCCCTAGGGAGGGGATCCTCACCGAGATCTTCCCCTCCACCGGCAACAACTCCTCCTTCCTCTGCAACACGAAACCAAAGCGAGATCAAGCCCACACCGCGGCTACCGAGACCGGAGAGGGGAAAGGAGCGACGGGGGTCAGCCGACTGCAGCTCCTCACCTCCAGAGACGAGGGCTCCTCGACCGCTACCGCCGGTGGAGGCAGGGGCGCACCGGGATACGACATGGCAACTTACGTTAGGGTTTCGGGCGGGAGGGGAGGGCAAAAAAATATGAAGTAATTTCGCTACAAAACTCTTATACTATTTTTTCTTTTTCTTTTATACTTCGTAAAACTGACTTGCCGTGGTGCGCAGCCTCTCGCCAACAGCGTGCGCATCGGTTCCTCTCGGCAGTGGTGCAAGGTTTAAAGACAAAAGAGGCAATTCAGTTTTATAAAATAAAAAAAAAAGTATAAATGAGAAAATGGCAAGAGAGTCAGTAAATTTTGTGGTAAAATTATAAACAACACTAACTTTGTGACATTCGGGAACATGACAACGAACTTCGTGGCAAATGAGTAATTCTTCTCAAAATGAAAATGAGTTGATATGTAAGACAATGGGTGTAAAAATATAAAACAACCTCTTAAAAGCTCACTAAGATTCGATCAAACACTTTGGGATAGACACGTATAAATATTTTAGAAATTCCTAAATAAATCTTAAAAATTATGTCATGAAAACAAATATTGAATAGTCTAGAGTCAGATTCGGGAGTCAACACTCCCGAGTGTCAGATTCGGGATAAAGACTCGGGAGTAAGGGTCAGCACTACCGAGTGCTAGATCTGAGCCAAAGACTCGGGAATCAGGGTCAGCTCTATCGAGTGCTTGACTCGAGTCGGTACTCGGGGCTCTAAGTCGGCCTGTCGAAGCAGATCGCGTGTTCCTAGAATCTGACTCCTTATCTGATAGAGATGCAATCTTTTCTTTTCTCGTTCTAATTCTTTGGGAACCTACGAAGTTTACGGGATAAAGTTATATGGAAACCAACTTGATTGATTTGTGATCGCGACACGAGATCTGATTACTTCCATATAAATATTCGTTAATCTAGTTGGTTTGATGTATGCGAAAATAAGATTAGATCAGAACCAAGTTAGGGTTTTGGTTGTCTTCTTTGTGTTCTGCTGCTGTCATAGTCTAATCTATTTTGTTTGTCGATGTGTACCGAAAATGGGAGAGCAGGTTTCCAGAACCACTCGTCCTTGTGATCCTATACCGAGATAGGGCAAATAAGATTTTTGAAAAGCACTCAGTGTGACTTCTCAAGTTCATAATCACGGCGTGTCTTCCGTCCACGTTTATCATCGGTCGACGTTGGGTACTGTGATCCGACTCTAACAAGAGAACCTCTGTAGCAACCGCGGATTTGTCTTTGGTTACTGTATAGTATGTGTTCTAATTTTCTATACAATTAATGATCATGTTTTGTGAAATCATGATTATCTTATTATTATTTAGTAGTATGATAGATTTGTTCATCCTAGTTAATGCAGGTATCGTGATTTATCTATTTTAGAAATTAATCTTGCAATTGTCTAATACTCTAACAACAGCCTTAGCTTTGTCACCAAACATTGAGCTTCGTTGTCGTTTAGCCCCGAGCTTCTTGAAACACAACATGGTAATGACAGTAGAAAACGTAGAAAGAAATGTTATTTATGTACTAAATATACCGGGTGTTTGGATATAGAAGCTAAATTTTAGCCCCTATCACATCAAATATTTGGACATCAATTCAAAGGACTAAACGTGAACTAATTATAAAATAATTGCAGAATCGGAGGATATTTCGCGAGACGAATTTATTAAGCCTAATTAATCTATGATTAACAAATGTTTATTGTAGCATCACATTGTCAAATCTTTTTTATTTTAGAAAATTTTATTTCCCTCATTTTATTTTATTTTTAAATTTGGGCTAGTACAGTTATGGTATTAAAAACCATAAAGGCCGGCGGGGCTAGGCGCCCTGCCGACCTGGCCACGTCGATGTTTTTTCTAGCCGTTTGATTGCCGCTCGTGTGAGATCCGATCGCCACGTCGTCGGAAATTGTTTTGCTTGCGTCTCCTTTTCGTTCAGTCCAACCCCAGCTTACCTACTCCCACCTAATTCAGTCGCCCTATACCCTCGTAAATGCAAAAGTTATAATTCTATGAGGGCAAGAGAGCCAACTAAAAACATACTCTTAGAAGTGAGTCAACGACCGCAACGAAACACCCTAAAAACTATCTACTTAGTATGTGTTTGGTTGCATTTAAGAGGTGAGATCGTATATCTTGGATGTGGGAAAGCTGGATGAGCGGTGTCGTATTTTGAAAAAGAAGGGTATTTGATAGATTATATATAAGATTGTATGAGCAGATACATGCTCAACGAGTTTGTGTTTGGTTGACTGTTTCAATGGAATATGATGATTTTGAATATGAGTGGTGGTATGATTACCTCTCCACACATGTTTTTTAAATTTTGTACTTAATCAATTTATTTCTAGTACTGTTTTTTATACTTAAAATTTACAATACAATATTTAGAATTAATATTAAAATATTAAAATATGTTAAAAATAAATACTGTATCATTTTTCTTTTAATTCTTTAAAATTACATTTCTGTTTAAAATAATTTTCTTTTATTTTAATTTTTTTCTCTTAATATTTTCTTTCTTTTCCTTTTTTTTTCTTCCTTTCATATTTTCTTCCTTCGCTCGGCAGGCTCCTGCTGGTCAGCGTCTGGGGCAGGGGCCAGCCGATGACGCTCTCCGGCGGCATAGCTCGCAGTTGTGGATTCAGGATTTATACAATGGGGGTATGAAATTAAATAGATTATAAATCACACGTATAATATATTAAAAATTTGTCGACTATTAAAAAAATATGAGAAGAGAAATAAAATTAGCTGGTTATAAAAATAGGTTATTGGACTAACTATTAAATTATTGGGCTAGATTTTTATCCAATTAAAAACACAAATATATATACATATATATATATATACATATATATATATACATATATGTATACATACACTCATTTTTTGCAAAAAAATTTGTGAGTACAACTGTACCCCTTGCTCCATTATAGGTCCGCCCCTGATAGCTCGTTGCCCAGCCGCAAGAGGGGCCATGCGGGGACGCGTCGACGGGGAGGCGGCCCCGTGTCGATGGGGAGGCGGCAGCAGGGGGCGCTCTGGGCTGCGTCGACGGGTCCGACCATGTTGGGGGCGGCGATGGAAGCCGATGACGTCCAGGTGCGTGAAGGAGGTAATCTAGTGTTGCTCCTGTTTTCTCGATCCCAATTCGGTGGAGAACGGAGATTTGGGGTTCGGTGGAGAACAAAGATTTGGGGTGCTCTTTCCATTGGGACCGTATAGTTGAGGGAGATTTGTATTATGTCACACATAAGTTGGTGGAATTTTTTTTTTGTTTTATATGAGTATATGACATGTTGTCTTTAGACTCAGTTGTCAAACACACAGTACATAGTAAAAAAGTAACACCACTCAACTTTGTGACATAAGAGCAAAAATTCCTATTGAACTAGTGGATACAACTTGCTACAACGGAGTGACACAACCAAACACAAGTATTTTGGCTCATATACGGTAGAACTTGAATCAGCCTGTGCAACCAAACACTCCCTTAAGGATCGCAATGAGATAACCTATTAGCTCTATACTAAAGCTTCTAATCCATATATTTACTGTGTACATTTAAATATATACAAACCCAATAGAAAATAGAATTATTACCTGATCAAGGTCTCAAACATACATCTATACAATCTTTGTCTCTAGTGGTCTATAAAACATATATTTTTGTTGAAACAAAGCACTGAAATCAACCACTATTGACCAAATAGTTGTGGTCATCAGCTTTATATCATGTTTGATAATTTTGTACAAACTTGTCAAACATAAACAAAGAATACTAAACACATATGTACTAGCTACACATAAAATCCAGAAAAAAAAAACAAAAAAAATCACACACACAAACATTATGCTCTTGTACACTTGATCATTTGCTCGCTCGACGGTTGAAATAAACAAGCACTAATTGAAGAAGAGGGTAATTTAATTAATTAATCGTGAGCTGGAGATCAAACTGATCAGAAGTTCAGAAGTTCTCCTTGTGGAAGACGAACTTGGTGGTGGTCTTGTGGGAGAAGTCCTGGGCGAGGCGGCGGAGCTCCGGCGTGAGCGTCTGTTCGCCGCAGAAGAAGACGCCAACGCGCTGGCCCTGGTGGTTGCAGGCGATGCGCTTGAAGACGTCGCGCCAGTTGGGGCGGGCGAAGTGGGTGCGGACCCGGGTGCCGGAGACGACGTCGACGCCGTTCTTGGCGTGGTGGAGCGCCTGCAGCATCGTCACCAGCGCTGACCGGGCGTCTCCTTCCTCGTACACGCTGGTGCAGTGGTTGTGGAGCTCGATGGCGCCGCCGGTGTCGCGGTCGGCGACCTCGTTCATCACGCCGCGGAACCACTCGAACGAGCCCTCCTCACGCGTGCACCAGTAGAAGTAGACCCTGTTCGTCATGAACGCCCTGCCGCCGCCGGTCCGCTTGTCCGGCGAGAGGGCCGGCGTCAGCGAGGGGTCCTCGGCGTCGGGCTCCTGGATGTGGTTGAGCACGTCCTTGACGATGCTGATCAGCGGCGTGGCGCCGATGCCGAGGCCGATGAGGAGGAGCACGTCGTACTTCCAGTAGTCCTGCGCCGGCGCGCCGTACGGCCCGTCGATCAGCAACTTCGGGAACCTGAGCAACATCAGCAGCAAAACGTCCAACCAAAATGAGTTCTTTTCCTCAAAAGATCAAAACTTTGGAGCAAATTCATCTCAAAAAAACGAAAATCTGAACAAATTTCGGAGAGACAAACTACCCAGTATGCTCCCTGGACGTGCAGTCAGCCCGGAGGAGGCCGCTCTGGCCGTTCACCGGAGGCCTACAGATCTGCAACAAAAAAAACACAACGCATTGTCAGCCATCGTCTACAAAACAGAATTTCCCCCGACTCGACAGGCGGTTCAGCTGCGCCACCGTCGCTGATGATCGCCGGCTTACCTGAGAGAAGATGGCCCTGAAGCTCGAAGTCCAGTCACCGCGGCACCGGATGTGCATGCTGAGGTAGCTGTCGTCAGGAGCAGAGGTGATGGTGAACGGGTGCCTGTCACATTGCCATGATCAGTTCTGATATCTGAAGAATCTCCATATCAAAAGTTCAAAAGCAGCATCGGTTCATGCGCCGCGAACGTCCGAGAATTCGGTAGATTCGAGGATTTACCACTCGAATGGCGACACCTCGCCGCAGTTGACATAGATGTACTGGCCACTCTTGTACGTGAATCCATCGGGCTTGGTCATGTGGATGGCTATCACATTGCCAGGGTACACTGCAACCTGCACGTTTCAATCGAGAGATGTTTCAGTGGTAATTAGGTGTATTTTTCGGTGATACAAAAACAATTTTTTAGATGGATTTGGAGAAGAGAGTTTTTATTTACCTTTTCTATCCTTACTGTGGTGAAGCCATGAGACCTAAGAGCCCGGAAAATCCGCTCGCCAGCGTAGAGCAGGATGGGGATGGCAAGGTACATCCATGTCTGAAAATAATAAAAAGTTGATTTTTTAATCAAAATTTCAGGGCAGAGAGAACCGGATCACGCCGACGGCGGCGACGGACGGTGCGCGGAGACTGGAGGCTCACCGTCTGCTTGTACCAGGTCCGGTTGATGTAGAGGCAGACGCCATGGACGACGAAGGCGATGTAGACGATGACGAAGAGGTGGTGCGAGTACCAGAACATGTTGAAGCCGCTGAGCCGCTTGAGCGGGTTGCCGTCGCTGAGCTTGCTCCGGCGGAACCACGGGTGCGCCAGCGTGTAGGCGACGGCCATGAGCACCACCATGATGACGCCGGTGATCCCCTCGACGCCGCGCACGAACCACCAGTAGTCCGGGATCCGCCGCTGGCCGAAGTACTGCTTCATCGGCTCGTACACCGCGTCGCTTGCGTGCAGCAGCCTCGGGAAGTCGCACGTCAGGTGCGTCACCGCGTGCAGCCCCACCCCTACCATCACTCCCCCCGCCACCACCTGCTCCGCCGCCACCGTCACCGGAGACGAAGAAGAAGACCACCACCGTCAATATCGCCATCCACCATGAAAGATAGTGAGAGAGAGAGGGAAAGGAAAATATTAAAGATTGGACCTTGTGGAAGTTGATGTTGTCGTTGAAGGGGATGGCAGCGCCGAGCTTGGTGCGAGAGCGGAGCCAGGTGATGGTGTTGCGGCAGACGGGGAGGAGGATGATGGCCATGTTGAACTTGGTGGTCTCGGCGCCGCCTTTGGCGACGCAAACGCAGTAGCCCATGACGTCGAACGTCGGGTGGCGCTTATACGCCATGAACTTCCAGGTGAAGAGTCCGGCGTTGATGGCCAGCCACAGCGCCATCACCCACACCCTCTTCCAGTTGTCCTCCATGAAGTAGGCCAGCTTCCGGAGGCCTCGCCGGAGCGGGTTCCGGTCGTTCGTCGGCACCAGCTTCTGGCTAATCAGCTGGCTGATGTTTGAGCTGTGCGTTACCAGCTTCGTCGTTGCCTGCGACGGCGGCAGCAGCAGCAGCGCCTCCAGGTTTGCTATCTGAATTGGAAACGAAAGGGTACCATGAACAGTATCAGAATTCAGAATTTACTCATACTGTTCTGAACAATGTCAAATTCTGAATCCTTTTCGACAACACGCGGAAGATTTGATGGTCAGAGATTGAGTATGTACATCGATGTAGCCTAGTTGATCAGGATCGAGCTCCTCCATGATCAGCGCGGTGTACTCGTCGACGCGCTCCAGGATCTTGGACAGCTTGTTTGCAGAGGCCGTCAGAGTAAGGACCTGAAAATGGAAGAAAAGTTCAGAATCGTTTAGATGAAAATTGTATATCCTGATGCTTCAAATGAATGTTTTTTTTTGCTTATTTTAGTTTTGTGTTGTTTTCAGTCCAATTCTTACCTCTTTGAGCTCTTCTTCAGTGATCTGACCATCTGCGTTCTTGTCAACCCTGCAAGAAGTTCAGTGTTCAGATGTCAACAAGCTTGAGACCTTCCAAAAGTCCAAACTGAATCTGTCTGGTTTTCAAACGTTTGATTGGCAGATGAGATTATAATTTGATTTGGAGTTTAAAATTCAAATTCAACTGTGGGCACATACATGTCGAAGAAAGTCCGGAGCTTGGCATCGAAGCCTGCATCAGAGAGCTGCACCCAAAACTCCCGGAACTGATCCTTGGTTAGCAACTGAGCTGTGATCCCTCTTCGCCGTGCAAGAGCGTCGAAGATCTGAACCGCAAACTCCTCGGATCCAACCATACCTGGAGGGAAATTTGGTGAAAATTCAGTCAGTTTTTGTTTGAATTCTCCGGGTTTCAGAGGAAATTCAGTCGACTTATGACTGAAAAGGTTCAGAGTTCAGAGAAATGGAAGAGGAGGTCACCAATGCACTGGCCGAAGCGTGACCGGAGGAGGAATCCATCGACGGCGAGCCGCTCGAACCGCTTCTCCACCTCCGGCCATCCCTGGGTGACCACGCTCGAGTTGAGGAACTGGAGGCCGCGCAGCGCGCGCGCGGTGCCGGTCATGCTCCGGTCGAGCCGGCGGCGGTCGTTGCCGTTGGCCGGCGGCGGCGGGATTGCGCCGCCGCTGATGCGCTTCGACGACGCGATCCGCTTCAGCTCGGTCCCCACCGCCTTGAGCCTCGACGACAGCCCGCCGGGGCCCGGCGTCGCCGACGCCGTCGGCGGCGACGCCCGCTCGAGGCCCCGCGCCAGCCGCGCCACCTCCGGCATGTCGCCTCCGTTCTTGATGCTCTGGATGGCCACCGTGTCGTCGCCCTTCACGTCGAGCGTGATCTCCACGTACTCGTTGTCCTCCTTGAACCGCGTGCTCCGCCGGCTCGAGCTCCTGCTGTCCGAGCTCTTGTAATCCGGCGGCGGCGTCCCGCCATTGGTGCCCTCCTCCCGACTCGCCATTCCCACCTCGCAATTCTCCTTCCCCAAGCTACTGAAGCAATGCCACACAATGAAAAAAAAAACTCAGCACACATCAATATTCACCAAACCAAACAAGAACACCACATTCTACCCCCCCAAAAAGCTCGAATCTTTCATCAGAACAATCTCAAGCGAGACCACACCATGACTTCCATGCTTCCAAGAACATCTATCCAAAATTCTAAATCAGAGAAACAAGCCAAACCTGACTAATGTACCTTCCCAACTTCTGCCAATTAGGAGGTCCAAAACCTGAACTTGAACAACACAAGGGAAGAACAACAGCAAGAACAGTCTGGAATCAATGTATCTGTGAGCCTGAGAGAGCAGGGACCAAGAATGTGCAGAATATTTATAGACAGAGCCAGCACTACCAGAAGAGGTTAGCAGGGACAAAGAAGCCTCTAATCTCTAATTATCTACTACTAGATAGAGCCATCAACTAATACCATGCAGTTGCAGGCAATCAACCAACTGGAGAATATTTTTTTTTCAGAGGTGGGTGCTTGACTGCTTGCTTGCTTGTCTACTAGAGCTGAAACTCTCCAACTGCAAACCGGGTTGGGTGAGCCCAGCACAGCAATGGTCAAGGGTGGGAGGAGGAGGAAGAAGAAGAGACAGCTGCAGCCTGCATGGCAGGATGGATGGAGGTGGCGAATACAGTGGGCGCCGCCCCTGGAGGCTGCAGAGATCCAGCCGCTAGTTATGGAAGCCTGCAAAACCAGGGAAGCTGCTGGGTTTTAGTATGGTTTAGCAATTGCACATGTGACTATTCCTGTGGATTAAACGCGTTCATGCCCCTGCGAGACTCTGAACTTTCCAGTCTTTTTGTGTTCTTGTTCTCTGGTTGGTTTGGAGGTAGGAGAAGATTTTGCAGATTTCTAACGTGGGAGATGGCTGGTGAGCACTAACTATGTAAATTTGTTGTTGTCAAATGCAAGATTAGCTAAATGCCTAGATTTATTTTAGGTATCATTTGGTTTAGAGACAAAGTGGGATAAGACGGTTTTGTCTTAGTTTTTTGTGTTGAAATCGTCTTATCTCGTGTTTAGTTTACGAGAGATTGGAAATGTTCTAGTTTTATGTTTGGTTGGTGGGTTGAGAGAAACGAGACTCTGCCCCGAAACCTTCGTCCTACACCGAAACACTTTCAGTCCATTTCAAAATCCCCAGCCCATCCCTAAAACCTTTGTATCAGAACCCCTGGTTCGTCATAGAACCTCTAGCCTGGTCTTGAAGCCTCCGAGCATGAGGTGGGATAAGTTCGTCCCTCTATTTTTAGGGACGAGTTTGTGCCAAATATTGGAAGAATATTTCTTGGTGCGACGACTCCATACCACCTAACTTCAAACCAAACACTATAAAAAAATAGTATCGTCCTATTCCACTTCGTCTCTCGAACCAAACAGCACAAGTGACGGTGCAATGTAGTACTAGCTAGCAGATCAATTTATGCGAAGAATTCATGCGTTTTGTAAACAGCTCTCGAGTTTGTTTCAGGATGATACCAAAGCATAATTGAATTCTAGGTGCTGCTTCCAAAAAATTACAATCCGAATGAGCTGAGTTCGGTGAGAAACCATGTGCTCACCAACCAGCAAAACAGTTAGGCCTCCAACTGAACCTTTCTGTGTCAGCAGCAGCAGCATGCAGCTGCATGGATACTTCTACATCATCACGCGATTAAACACAAAGTTAATTAGCGCCGTTAAAACAACTCCACTCCAGCTTCTTCTAATAATCTATCATCATCATCGTAATCCTTCTCATTGACACGTGAGTTTTCATTGTCATTAACACATGACATAGTGTTCTTTTAATATTGTATTTTTTTCTGTTGCAACGAATGGGTACTCAACTAGTGAGATTGGTAGATCACCCAGAGTGTGTAACAAGGGAGGGTTCTATCAAAATATCACCTCAAACAATTGGTTTCACCGGTTTATCGTCTGGATCCACTTTTATTGACTCGGGTGATCTCATATATTAGCATCAGAAAGTGACATTTATAATCAAAGTGCGTATCTTAATTAAGAATAAAAAATTGTCAATTTTTCCGTAATAAGGTCGTTTTTGAACCATTGTTTTTATATATTATTTTAAAGAAACTAGTAGTGATGAATTTATCACCATCACAATTATTCTTATTAACACGTAAACTCTTATTATCATTAACACATAATAACATAGTATTATTTTAATGTTATATTTTTTTCAGGTGCAACTACTGACACTCAACTAATGAGACAAAAAAAACGAAAGATCAGTAGATCAAAGTGCGTAACAAGTTCGTCGTTGAACAATCGCTTTCGTTGAAAAAAGTCGTCGACTCACGTTTGAGAAAGCTCGATTCTTATCAGGAGATAACATAGTTAAGTCGACGAATTCGCTATAATAAACAAAGAAATTTGAGCTGTGAAAAAACCACTAGCGGTATCATACGCCGGTTTTTTTGAGCTGCATCAACCCGGAGAATGTGTACCAAACCACCACTGTTTTCAGGACTGTTCTTGAGTTTTGTGAGGCCTATGACAAGATTATAAATATGAGTTCTAATACTAAAAACTATTTTTTACTATTATATATCAACTAACTAAAATTAAGAAATTTCCGAAAATTCTGAATGAGTTTTAAGTTTTTTTGCAAATTTTTAATTTCTATGGGTGTGAGAGGTTAGATTTGCTTACGGTTTTGCTTGTCTCGTGGCCACAACCCACAGCCTGTGATACCTGTACGCGCTCATGTATATATGGTGACCGGATGAGACCTCTGAGAAAGTGGGGACTCAGGGCCTGTTTGGTTCCTTTAGAGACTAAACTAAACTTTAGTCTTCTTTTTTTTATAGGACTAAACTTTAGTCCATTGTTGTTTGGTTCTAAGGACTAAAGTACTAAAAGAGGGTGAGGGATGAGAGGTAAGTAGTACTTTTAGTCCCCTTTAGCAAGTTCTTTGGGACTAAAGGCTAAACTTTAGTCACTAAAGTTTAGTCCCACTTTAGTCCCCTTGTTTGGCAATTTAGGGACTAAAAAGGACTAAACTTTAGTCCCTAAAGTTTAGCAAGGTAGAACCAAACACCCCCTCAGATCAAGCGCACGGCTCAACCCCCTAGGCATGACCTGACTGTTTCAGCTGGCTGCTCATTGTTTTTTCACGAGTCACATGCGACCAGGAGCAGCGAGAGGCCGGCTGTCTATGTTCATCTCACCTTCGCAGCGAGATGTTCTTCTGTGTGTGTGCAAGAAGAATTCGGCGAAGATATGCACCGAATAAAATTTAGGGCTCGTTCCATGCAAATCTGGATTTCGAGATCCGGATATGATAAAATCTGGATTTCGAGATCCGGATACGATAAAATGGAGTAGTTTAAGCATTTCATAATAAAACCAAATGGTTTAGAGTTTCAAGTCTAAAATGTTTTGGAACTGGTCCAACCTAGTTATGAGTCTAATTTAGTTTAATAATTTAGGCATTGTTAGTAGCTAATTTTTAGCATTAGTTTATCCAAACAGTCCAACTAATTACTAAACTAATTGTTAGTTCATAGGTCAACTAATAGTTAGCCACTAGTCCACAAAAGTGAACTAACGGGAGCTAATATGAGTACTTTACTCTATTTCAGGTATTAGTCTAAAGTATCAAAACATATGTGAATTAATTATTAACTAACTAATTATTAGTTAGCTAATAATTAGTTCTAACTGACAATTAGTTTTAGTCCATTCAAACTAGCTTCGGGTGTTCGAGATGTAGCGTGAGTATACGGAACGAAAGCGTGTACCTAACATGGCTTTTGTTTCGACCACCATGCGACAAATTCGTCGGTTTTTTGTGAAATATACTTGTTTAGCTCCGTTGAATCGTTGGTCCGCACTCAAAGGTAACGGGATTTGATAGAGCTAGAGTAAAACTAAAAAGGTGAACCGCTTTAAACAGTACACCATATTAAATTTGAAGAGATGCACAAAAGATGAAAAGTTAATAATAATAACTAAATTTTTTTTGCAAGGGAGTTCCTGGAACTCCCAAGAGATGCTTTGGCTCCGCCCCTGGATCAGAGAACCTCGAATCAAAAAAATATGTTTTTTTAGAAGAAGTACATGTAATCTCATCTTATTTGAAGTTCATTTGTATCGGAGATGTAACACGAGTACTTTTCAGAAAGTTACCTAAAAAATATTGCTCTAATTAAGACATGTTTGGTTTAGCTTGACATTAATGTAGGGATTTCCACGTTCCAACACTAGATATGTTTGTTTCAGTTTGATATTATAATAATTAAGTTTATAAAAAAAGTTGAGTTGGATCTATTTATTGGATTGTTATAATTTGTACTTCAAATTATAATAAATTGGTAGAATAAGTTGCCACTTTTATTTTATCTTATGAAAAAAATCGAATTGTTATAATCTCAAGCTAAAATAAATAGGGTCTTAATCTACAAATCATGACTAGTTACGCTTTAGTAAATTTTGATTTTTGAAACCTAATTTTAAGCATTATATTGGGGGTTTTATGTTTTTTTGCCGGTTTTTTCTTTTGGATGGGTTCGAATACTGATATAAAAAAACTTTATCCGGAAATGATTTTTCGTTGCAGACAAGTGAGATGCATTTTTTTAGACCGGCGAAACAAGTAAGCATATGTATATTACTTTGAAAAAATTGTTGTTTTGATACTTCAAATAGATGCGTATTTTTTTATAATGACACTCTGAGGCTGACACGTAGAATTATCTGAAACAATAAAAATAGATACAAATATCAAAATTATGAAAGCCATTTTTTTAAAGTGTCGAAATAGCAAATGTCCCGTTTTATTTTATTATCAGTTAGCTACTTTTGGATAAAAGGCTTATTCAATCCTGTTTTATTTTATTAGAAAGCACCAAAATAGTAACATGTGTTTACGCTGGAGTTGCGAGCTACAGCCAAAGGTTAAACCAACGTATAGTATACACCCTCAAAATCAGCCTACCAATTTTGTCTTCGGTAATAAAATCTTTGGTGTGTTTGGTTGAGTTATGGCTGTAGAATTTGAAATGTCAATTTATTGAATTTTGTATAGTTGTATGAAATTTGAAATGTCAATTTATAGAATTTTGTATGGTTGCATGAAATTTAAAATATCAATCTATGAATATTAGCATTATCAAAGATTCAAAAAGCGAAATCCAGATGTTAGAAGTCAAAAATAAGTCTGAAAGAGCTGCCACAGTTCCCAAAAATCTATGAATATTTGATTGGTTTTTGGCTTTTAGAAGACAAAAACCACCCCCAAAAATCAAACCAAAGTCCCCTTAATCCTGATATCACTAGGCAACAAAAGACATTAGCACTTCAATTTACGCCACCACAATTTTTAGGCAAAAAAGCTTAGAGACATCGTAGGCCATCACAAAAACCAACTAGAAACTAAGGCATGTTGGTTCCTTTAGGGACTAAATTAAACTTTAGTCTCCTCCTTTTTATAGGACTAAACTTTAGTCCCTTACTGTTTGGTTCTAAGGACTAAAGGAGAGTTGTTTGGTTCTAAGGACTAAAGGAGAGTGAGGGCTGAGAGGTAAGTAGCACTTTTAGTCCCTTTTAGCAAGGTTTTGGGGACTAAAGGCTAAAGTTTAGAGACTAAACTTTAGTTCCTTTTAGTCTCCATGTTTAGCAATTTAGGGACTAAAAAGGACTAAAGTTTAGTTCCTAAACTTTAGCAGCCCCAAACCAAACACTCCCTAATACTTTGTAGATTTGAGGAGCTTGCAGTGTTTAAAGTCTTGCACACAGCAAGCCCAAACACTTTCACGCCTCCCCTTTGATTTAGCTGGTACCATCAATAGCCATTGCATGAGATACAATAGCATTTTGTGCAAAACCTACAACACATTAGTATAAGGGCGTGTTTGGTTCTATTTTTGAAATCTGCTTTCTGCTGTAAAAAAGCAAAAGCTAAACCAAACGAGTTTACCAAAACTGCTTCTACTGTGAAAAAATATTTTTTCTAGTACAAATTTGAAAGCAGCTTGGACCATACTTTTCTGATTTTTAGTACAAATTAAATATCACAAATTTAATGTGTCTTGATTGATCTAATATTATTATGATTTGTATTGTATTGCACAATTTTATGAAATAATATGTGGTTGTCAGTTACGAGATAAACTATACACTTTTTTATTTATCTAATATATTTTCTAGTTATTTAGTTGCATTAATGTTGAATGTTTTCTATTTATATATACACATAAAATATTATAATGATGAAAATTATGTAAGTTATAAAAAACAGTCAGCTCACAACAATTTTTTCATAACAACTTCAACCAAATAACTTTTAGCTTTTCCACAGCAGACAACTCACAACAATTTTTTCACAGCAGAACCAAACGCACACTAAATCGAGAGTTTAAAAACAAACTCATTGTGTAAAAGCTACAACGCCTAGGTACTAGCACCAAACACCTCTATATCAGTTAGCCACTTAAACTAAGTATTTTTTTGTCTAATTCAGTTTAAATATATTTTTCTAATTCAATGTTGCTAACAATAGTATGTTCTGTTAAATAAACTCACAATGTCCCACTAAAAGCTTTAATCGATAGTTGATAAATTTATAGTAATATTATTAATCTGTAATTCTGAATCCACCTCTTATTATGAAAATACAACTTTGCCCTTTTATGGTATATCTGTTAAACCCAATAAACTATGTATATTATAAAAATACTTCTTAAGACATATATATGATTTTTATATATCAAATATATATTTTAAAGATATAGATGTTTAAAGTTTAACGCATGTTTGATACAACGTGGTTTCTGGCCGTAGGAAGTAATTATACACAAATTTCACTTGAAATTTCGAGGCAAGGCAGGCAAGTCTATTTACAATGGGAGTTTTATTTTTATGGTATTAATTACTATGACATATCAAATTTTTTGTTGATATGACATTTAATTAATGAGGGAAGAGAAAAAAGTAGTGTCATCACCATGATACGATGCTAACCCGTTTCCACGACGGATGAAACAAAATGAAATGACGACTGAAAGCCAAATCATTTCATCAGAGAGAGTATTTCATGAGAGCTAGTTGCATTTAATTACACTGGTTAGCTTGAAAATAGTGAAATAAAACTCTCCACTGAGATAGGATATTTCATTCAGTTGCAAAGCCGTTGTGGACTTTTAAGAAACAGTGTTAGGAAACCCATCACGGTGAATAGCCTAAGAGAATAGAATCAAGTTTTCTTGGTACGTAAACCAATAAATATTATTCCCTCCGTTAGTTTTTAAATAGCGCAATTTATCTCAATTCAAATTTGATCATTTATCTTATTCTAAAAACTTTTTTAAATATAATTTATTTTGTTATAATTTGTTTTATTACTGGAAGTAAAGTATTTCAAGTATAATTTATATTTTTGCATATTTGTAAAAAAATTTAAATAAGATGAATAATCAAATGTTGAGATAAAAGTCAACCGCGTTATTTAAAAGTTAACGGAAGGGAGGGAATACTTATCTATGGTATGGTTGATATAATTTTACAGTTACGTGAATCGCGTAAATTGAGACTATTTGAAATTAAAGAAAAATGCGTCCAGATAATCTTTATTCTGCATTTCAAATATCTGGTACTTTTTACAGATTTAGATTATTTGGTTAAGCTGGTTTCATTCAGACTATTGAATTTTCGTACGACAAATAAACTAGTTGAAAATTCAATCAATTGGACCTTCGGATTCGATCGTTGCGAGAGAGAGAGAACGCTGACCAAATTTGTTGATATTGTTTGGCCAACGTCGTGTGGTTGCCACAATCCTTAGGGCATGTTTGGGGGAGGGGGGGGGTTTAAAACTCCATGGAATAATATCCTCATGGGGATTTCAAGTGACATATTTTCCTCCCTCCAACTCCATGGGAAGAAATTCCCCATCGGGAAATATTCCCAACCACTATTTGGGAACCAAAGAGGATAAAAATCCCCCAATCAATCCATAATGTACAAAAGCTCTAATTTTATGAAACTACATGGCAACTCAATTCATCAATCATCTCACACACCAACATGTCTGAGTTGCACAACAATGATGAAAATGACAAAGCTATTCAATTCATCAACAAGATAGCAAAGCTTCAAAAAAAATGTAACTTTTTACCTTAGCTAGCAGTACGTTGAAATTCACAAATATAGTATCTACTTATCCTTCCTTCCATGAGATTCTCTTTAACACAAATGACAGCACATACATATGCACTATCTCTCTCTCTGAACATGAAAGATGCTTCATAAATCATGAATCAGATTAATCCACTCACTCTCTCAACTAGAGCAAATACAAAGATCACTCACAGAGCAAATACAAAGATCACTCACATGACGCATTGCATGTAGAACAAAGTTTACACAAGGTCCAGTATATTTTGGAGAACATGATTTAACCCATTATCTAATATTTATAAAAAGGACAAAATTAATATTCCATAATAACTAGAACACATAAAGATCTAATGTAGAAAAAAGTGTACATAAAAATACTATAGATACCATAGAAAAAAATTGCATACAAAAAAGTGTACATGAGTAAATGAACATGAGTAAACAGTGTCTGATCTAATTTATTTGTTTGTTTACAAATTTTTAAACAAGTAAACAACATGACATAACTTCATGTCACAACCTAAATGAAAAACTCATCTGTAGAACTCATTACTCATCTAACATAAGAACACCTAAGCATTGTTCTTTACCTGTCCAATTTTGTACAAGAACACATAAGAACAACTCATATGTAGAACTCATTACACATCAACATAAGAACACCTAAACAAGATCTGGGGGCGCTCACCTTGCTTTGTCGGCGTCCTGTAGCGCAGAGGAGGACGCGTCTACGCTAGTGGCCGAGCGAGGGACTCCCAGCCGTGCCTCGTCCGCGCGTGCGCGAGGGGATCCCGGCCGCGCCCCGGCCGCGCGAGCGCGAGGGGCCTCCCGGCCGCGCCCTGGCTGCGCGATGGGCTCCTGGCCGTGCGAGAGGGATGCGGCCGACACCAGCAACGGGAGGCGGCCACTGGCCGCGCGAGGTCCCAGCCGCCGCAAACCAGGGAAAGCTAGCCATGAATCTGGATGTGTTTTTTTCTCTCCCCGGGGATAGACTGGGTTAGGGTTATGTGGCCCGTGGAAATTTTGGCCCACTCATCATCCAAATGGCCATTGCGGGCTGACGGGAATAAAAAACCTGGGCCAAAATTTCCTCCGGATTTGGGCCAAAATCTCCACCGGGATTGGGCCTCCCAAACAAAGCCTTATGAACAAATCAAAAACCGGAGGAATTTCCTGCTCTCATCTTGGTAGTCTCCATCTCTATATGCCTTTATTGCACTTTAATTTGTGTTAAGCTCTATTATACATTTTTAAACAATGAAAATTATAAATATATTATATTATTATTGAATAAGTAATAAAATAAGTGATTCTGATTATTAGTTATATAATTGATTATAATAATTATTTAAGCCGGCTATATTTTCTCTGTTTATACATAATTCATTTATTTACACTATATATTATTTTAAAAGAAGTTCGTGGTGGTGATCACCACAAATAAATTAACTTCTCATTGACACGTGATCTTATTCCTAAAATCTATTTTACTTTTAAAACCGAATTATGATAAATATTATTTCACCGTGTATAAATTATTTGTACCATATTTTTAATGTTATAATACTTTTCTGGTTGCAAAGCAATGACATTTAACTAGAACTTAAATAATATAACAGCAAGCAAACTCGACAGCCAAGGCCAAAGAAGAACTCTACGCATGTTCAACCGGCGTTTTCTATAATATAATTAATATCATTTATAAAAATAAATACATATAACAAGCATAGATGTTGCCTTTTATAATTGACAATATAATATATTTAACGGGAAATTGCTATTGATTTGAGTGACATACTTCCCATTTAATTTGCTCAGTGATAGGTGGTTTTATAGTTTTGCCATCTTCTTTGTAAATTCTAAAAAAAATCACGTGAGTTGTGCCCCGTAGAAAAATTAAGAAGCTGTTGGGTTACAATAATTGTAGATTTGTATTTTAGTAGCTACTGGTGTTTGTTTGGTTACATTATTAACTAATATGCAATTTTTATATAAATCATTGTAATTGTGAAATTTTATAATGTTTATACTAAAATTATATATTTTTGAATTAAACTAAAATGATGCATTTTACTAAAATTTTGTCTTTTCAAATTTTACACAAACTAATATGTTGTAATGGCATTGCGACTAATTTTTGTTCAAAGTTGACCTGAAAAGATTTCAGTTTGTGACGTGAAAAAACCAACCGCTGGTTTTTTAACTTCGTAGCCAAGAAGTTGATCTTCCAAAATTAAACAAAACACAACTTAAACTAAAATTATATATTATGTAGAGGCACGCCAAACATGAAATCCATGACATAAATATACGAGTAGAACCGCTACCTAAACATGCATCATGTATACATCCCTTTGATAAATGAGATATTGGTTGAGCTCTTCAACCCACAACTTTTAAACCTAGTTATCCGACCAAACGAATAGAAATAATGGTAAAACTATCATAATCTCATTTGAAGCGGTTAAAAAAACTAGCTAGAGTAGAACGGGGCACGAGCACTTGGCACCCAATCTCATTAAAATTCTAATTGAATATGTTGGGATAAAAGTAATACTAAGATTAGTGGCCTTACGAAAAATCCTCATATCACATTTCATCACATAGTCCTTCAAACAAGATCGGATCAACGTGATGTTCTTAAAAAGATTTAGGATTGTTTGTAGTGCACGAACACCATCACCACCGTAGTTGTCAACTTGGCATATTCTCTATACGTAAAATATTGCCCAGCTCACTCAACCCAACACATGCTCTTCTGATTGTTCCAACCCCTACTAATTCTTACGAATATCCTGCAAAACTGTTATAAAATTTTTAAGTCAGGAACAATTGTTATAAAATTCATGTGGATTTTTTGCGTCAGGAAGAACTGGTATAAAATTTTTGAGAGAGAGAGCCAATATAACAACAACTCTACATGGTTTGGGGGTTTGATTTTATAAGTAAGTCAAACATGTGTAACTTGAAAAATATACCAACAATCATAACACCAAATTAATTCTATTAAATTTACTATAAAATATGTCTTAACATATGTTTAGTAGGGTTTTGTTTGTTTTATTTTAGTTTCTAGAAACTAAAACTGAAACAAATGGTCTAGAATTTAGATGTAGATTATGACAATCGGTGGCTATAATTTAGAAGCTAGAAAATACCGTTTTCTAATTTCTATAGATTCTTATCAGTTAGATGCTTAGACTATGTTTGATTTAGTTTTTCCGACCAACTTCCTGGTCAAGAAGCTAGAACTGAATCAAATAGGTCCACGGCCCAACTATTTTTTTTCAAAAGCTATAGCTTTTTCGTGGTACAAATCGAAAGGAGACCCCAACTTTCACAACTTCTCATAACATACTAGTTCATGTAAAATTTGAAAATGTGAAATTTTACTAAAAATATATCATTTTAGTATAATTCAAAATGTAAAATTTTAATATAAACATTATAAAATTTCATGGTTATAATAATTAAATGCAAAATTCCATATTAATAATGTAATAAAATATCATGAGCTAACAAAACATAAATCCACAACTATTTAAACCAAACAACTTCTCATTTTTTCACAACTCATAACTCAAAACAGTTTTTTTACAACTCGCAGCTCACAACAGATTTTTCCGAATCTATGGCCCAACCAGACACACTCTTAGTCTATCCAACTACTCAAACTAACTAAAAAACTCTAACTGTTAGAAGCTAAAACAAATATGTCTAGATATTATAGATGCTAACACATATTTTCAAAACTTGAGCAAAGTTGAATTAGGGCTTGTTTGTTTCAGCTTTTGACAGCTGCAACTACTTATAGAATCTAATGCGGAAACAAACGGATAAGATTCTGGACTTAGATTGTGAGAATCACTAGCTGCGGAATCTAGAAATGAACTAGAATCCAGAAACTAGAAAACACTAGCTACTCAGACTAGCTACCTACCGATAATCTCTAGTTGCTAGAAGCTGAAACAAACAGACTCTTAATTTATTTACAATAAAAACGGAGCAAGAGGGTACTAGGTTTGACCACCGAGTACGACCAACCGTATGGTACGGTTGCTCCGACAGGTTAACACACACGTACACGCCTGCCAATATCAACATGTGATGTGAGACGAATGTTAGTTACACGCATGCAGGCGCATAATCCAGTGTCAGTTGCAACCGAACGACACACGGTGCAAATGTCAACTCAGTTTAATCTAGTTAATTATCTTAGTGGAGAACATCCGGTGGGTACGCCGGAATCCACGGCACGAATGGGATTATATATCCAACTAACCATGAATGTGTATCAGGGTTAGTAGAGTGATCGTGCTTTGTAGTTGCATATTTTCTGGCGATCAAATCGGCTGTCACGGACAGGAATTGCAGAAGTTTGAGGAGCTATCAAATTGACCAAAGAGTGAATTATATTGCAGGGGAAGTAAAACCAGCCCTCACGGGGTGTTTGGATCAAAAAGCTAAATTTTAGTTCGTCTTGCATCAGATGTTTGAACATACATCGGATGTTTGAACATCAATTTAAAGGACTAAATATGAATTAATTATAAAAATAATTACAGAATCGAACGATAATTTGCAAGACGAATTTATTAAGCATAATTAATCTATGATTAGCAAATGTTTATTGTAGCATCACATTGTAAAATCATAATATAATTATGCTCATTAGATTTTGTTGATAGCAAAAAATGGCATTAATGGCCGAAATTGTCAAAATATCAATTTTGGTAATTTGGGCCAAAAATACACATGTCCGGGGTCAGGCCGAAACCCTATAGGACCGAAGGTCCATTGGGCTGTGGGCTCTGAAAGCCTCTGCCCAGCCCATGACCTTCGGTCAGAAAGCCTTCGGAGGCCCACGCCACCGAAGCTTCGGCCCAAGGAGCAGGCCTCGACAGGCCTGGCCGAAACCCACTTCGGCAGAGATAGAGTTGTATACAATTCCGGCTAAGTTCTTTATCTCCATACGGCCAGATTAATAGCAGACTAGATCAGAGATTAAGCCCCTATAAATAGAGAGGTGAGGCCAGCGTAGAGGGCCCCCCAAACACAAATCAAACAAAAGCCCTCGCTTTGATCGCATTTACTTTGTCTTTATTTTCCTGTACCTCTTCGTGGGTTTGCCTGGAAGCCCTCCACCGGCCACTTCGGAACAATGGTAATCCTTGGTACTTCGCTTGTGAAGTATCCGTTAATCTACGTAATAGATTGCTATCGCCTTGTTACTTCGCATGTGAAGTATCCGCTAATCTGTGTAATAGATTGGTACCTTCGCTACTAGTGCAACACTTAGCAGAATTCGGTCTTCAGGCCAAATTGGTACTTCGCGCCTTCTCTGTTGCATGTTTCCCGTTCAGAGCTACTTCGTCGGAGGTGTCCGGAGCTGAGAGATCGGTTTCGCAGGTCGTCAGGACACCCTTCGGCGAGACTACAGGCTTCGACCGCATGCTTCGCCAGCATACTTCATCACGACAGGCTTCGCCACGATCGCACTTCGCTCTGGACGAAGTCACACCTGCGTGCACTACAACAAAACAGAACATTTTCGTCGGCCAAGTTAACTTCCGTCGGCTTTTCGGCAAGCCGACGGAAGTTAAATAACTTCCGTCGGCCTCCACAAGCCGACGGAAGTTAAATAACTTCCGTCGGCTTCTGACAGTGGCCGACGGAAGTTAGCAGGGGTTTTTCCGCGGCCGCCCGGATCCCCCTAACTTCCGTCGGCCAGCATTAAAGCCGACGGAAGTTAGCTAACTTCCGTCGGCTTTAATGCTGGCCGACGGAAGTTAACTTGCTTTTCACCCAACCGCGCGCGCGTACAGGGAGCCCTAACTCCCTGTACACGCGCGCACTCCCGCCCGTTCCCCGCCGCCGCCGCTTCGCCGCCTCGGCCGCCGCCCGCCCGCCGCCGCCGCTTCGCCGCCCGGCCGCCGCCCGCCCGCCGCCCGGCCGCCCTCGCCCGCCCGGCCGCCGCCTCGGCCGCCAGCCCGCCCGCCCGCCCGGCCGCCGCCCGCGCCCGCCGCCCGCCCGGCCGGCCGCCGCCCGCCCGGCCGCCGTCCGCCCGGCCGCCGCCTCGGCCGCCCGCCCGCCCGCCCGGCCGCCCGGCCGCCGCCTCGGCCGCCCGTCCGCCCGGCCGGCCGCCGCCCGCCCGGCCGCCGTCCGCGCAATAGTAAGGGTTTCTAATTGCTATCCTTACTAATTTTGTTGATATGCTATAGTGAGTGTTGATCTGAATTAATTGCTATCCTTTCTAATTTTGTGTCATAGAAGTTGTCATTTTTTATTAATTGTGCAAAATTGACAGAATAATGTGAACTAATTGATGAAATGTGATATTTAACTAGAAGCTTTAGTTCATCTTTTGTTTTGTGAGTTGTCACCTATTCTGAATTTGCATGATCAGATGTGTGAATTTTCAGGATCCACCGCCGCCCCCAATTCGGCCATCGCCATCCGTCGCGTGGTGCCACTGTGATCACCGCCGGCCTCCGGACACCATCACCCACCACTCGTCGCCGCCCGACGATTAAGTAATTTTTTTCGGCTTTAATTTTTTTCGCTTTTAATTTGTGCATGATATGATATTGTTAGTATAGTTGAAAGTTAACTTATTTCTGAATTTTGTCGTTGTACTGGATTGCAATATATTGAAATGTGGAATGATAGTAGTATGCATCTTGCTTTATAAAGGTTTCTTAGATGTTTTTTAGTATGACTTGCTTCTTGGTATTTTTTGCTACATATATGAATTTTGTCATGTATTAATATTGAGATTTTATGTATGTTTCACGCTTTTAAATATGTTTCATATGTGATGTTTTGTTTTAATATGCAATATATGTTGTGATATTATGTATATATGATTCTAATTATATTATTCTATTAATTTATAGTTTTTTTTTTCGTATGCAATTTTTTATTTGACAACAACGTAGATAGTGTAACGAAACCTATGCGTCACCCGTTTCGGACCAACATGTCTCACACGTGTCATGCGTGTGAGATGTGTAGGTCCGGAATTGTCCCTTTTTGGACAGCCTCGGAGTGGGCGACAGAGCGTGGTTTTATGATGAGTCATGAGTCCGAATGGGATTTCAGTAACATAACCTTGTTGTTCTCCATTGAAGCATATCGACCTCTAGCGGCAACAACTAATACTGGTGTTGTTACAAGGGTCCTTGATGGACAAGGACACGAAACTATGTATTATGGAATCATCAAAAATATAATCGAGTACAAATTTGCCGGGAATAAAGAGATTAAAGTAGTCTTCTTCGATTGTGATTGGTTCGACCCTAAACATGGTACTCGTGAAAACCAATTTGGGATGGTTGAAGTCAAACACGCGGAACGATTATCTAGTTGCGACAATTTTGTCCTTGCTCATCAAGTCGAGCAGGTGTATTATATGCCCTACCCATGTGAAAAACTAAGTGCTTGGTGGGTAGTCTACAAAGTGAATCCTCGGGAACGTCTACAAACCCCTAGTGATGACGCTTATCAATTGGAGGTTGAAGAGGTCGATGAGGTTTATCAAGATGATGAATTGCCGACTTCGTTTAATGTAGAGTCAGAATCGTCGACAGATTCTTTTCTCGGCGATTCTAATGATGTGGCAGTTCCCGAGAAAAGGAAACACCAACATAAGAAGAAAAAAGTAACATGTGGCAGTTAGGTTTAGAACTAACTGATTACATTACAACATGTGTAGCAACTAGCCCAGCAAAACAGTGGATTTGACATGTCCATTTTCCAACCACTACCTCCCCCGCCACCACCACTATCTCCTACATCACCTGAGGTACCTCCTAAACACTTAAGTTAGCGTTTAGAAGGGTAGTTGAGTTCGTTTCTAATTTTGTCTATTTCTTCAGTGTTTCCGTACGCCTGGTCAAGATGGAGCCTCCGGGGCAAATGTGGACGAAGCGGGAGGCAGCGGCGGCGCCCATGACCCAAATGTGGGCGATCAGTGAGTATATGGACAAAATGACTTTGTATGTGGCTCTCGCTGTGTTTTGTGAATTTGTATGTGAGTTTGGATGTTATATGTGAATTCAGATGTTTACTGTGACTTTGGATATGAATTCAGTTATATTATGTGATTTTGGATGTGATGTGTGAAGTGTGGATGTGATTTTGGATGTGAGATGTGGTTTTGGATGTTATATGTGAAGTTTGAATGTGATTTTGGATGTGAAATGTGATTTTGGATGTGTATGATGAATGTATGTGAAATTGTGGTTGGATGTGAGTGTGAGTAGGGGAACCAGGAAAAAAAAAAATACCAGGTAACTTCCGTCGGCTTTGACCATAGCCGACGGAAGTTAGCTGGTTTCGGCCACGTGGGCAGAAAGGCTAACTTCCGTCGGCTATGGTCAAAGCCGACGGAAGTTAGCTGCCCCTAACTTCCGTCGGCCAGGCTGGCCAACGGAAGTTAAAGCCCCCCTGGTGACGTGGCAGTGTTCGGCGCTAACTTCCGTCGGCCACGTCAAGCCGACGGAAGTTAGCTAACTTCCGTCGCCGCGCTTCCGTCGGCCAAAGGCCGACGGAAGATAGCGTTTTGCCGACGGAAGTTGGCTTCTTCCGTCGGGAAAGGGCTAACTTCCGTCGGCTTTGGCCGACAGAAGTTGCCTGTTTTGTTGTAGTGGTGTGGCGTTCTTTATTATTTCATACTTCGCTGTATCAGAGACTTCGCGCCGAACCCCGTCGTTCGGAGGTGATTGTCGCGTCCAGATCTGTTCGGAGCTCACCTTCGATCAGATCACTTCGAACGCCGAAGGCATCCTTCAGCGGGACACTTCGCACCAGACGCCGGAGGTATACTTCGGTGACCCCTTCGCACCAGACTTCGAAGCAGATAGGCTCCGACCGGTTTGCTGGTTTTGTTCTGTCTAATATATTTATTTCGTCTAATTGGATTATTTTGTGTGATCTGATTGCCTGGCGACTCCACCCCCTTATCATGATTAAGGGTAGTTGAAACGCGACGTCGGTGCTGCGTCACGCTTAGGCTTGTCCCTAAGTATCCGCTCACTTTTGGATCGTCGAACTAACCCAAGTGCAGGGACACGTTTCCATGTCAACACACTTTTTGGCGACTCCGCTGGGGAAGGCTACGCCAACATGACAAGTACATCTACATCGGCCACCGGTACATCTACATCAACTACTACGTCTACACCGTCGATGGACACAATAGGAGGCGCAGATATCGACAACTGCAACATCTTAACACCTACACTTGAAGATATCCCCACAGAGGACCGAGCGGAGATCGAGGCGAAGTTAAAAGCACTCCAGGACATGATGCTTGGGGGCTACGTTAAGACACGCGCAGGCTTCATCAAACACGACATCGTCACCCCCGACCTCACTCAGGTCCAGGTAACACCTGTATCGCCTCATTTATCTTCTTTAGAGATTGAGCAAAAAATAGCCGCATCAGTAGATCAAGCCGTTAGCGCTTCGCTAGCCAACCATTTAGATTCGGCAGTCAGCTCCCAAGTAGAGGCAACTCTTAGAAGGTTCGGCTTTACTGAGGTCGTACCCCCGGTTCCTATTTCTAGTGCACCTCCGGTAAACCATGTATACGGCAAAACCAATGGCAGCACTGGCGCAACCATGATGCCTCCGGCCTCAACACTTATGGCCGAGACTAATCATTACACTTACGGTCAAACTAGCACTGCGTACCATACACCACCACCTACACCGGTACCCGCGCTGCCCGCACCACATGCGCAAGCGCCCGGACACGAGCACGTCATGCAAATAATGCGCAGGGAGGACGTCCATGGCCGACACGCCGATATCCCACTGCGTGTCGTGCCCCCGCATGAGAGACGCACACAGTCAACATGCCAAGATGACATAGAGGAGCGGGTTCGCGCACTGTTTAGGGAGTGTGCCGGCTTCGTGCCCAAAGGACGGGTGAGGGTTTATTGTTAGCCGTACCCCGACCATCTAGATACAATACCCTACCCCCACGGCTATAGAATCCCTGAATTCACTAAGTTCAACGGCGAGGGTAGCAAAACCACACTAGAGCACGTTACTCAATTTCTGGCACAGTGTGGAGAAGTTAGCGGGATAGATGCCCTAAAGGTTAGACTATTTTCTCTCTCGCTTTCCGGCACCACTTTCACTTGGTTTTCGGCACTCCTGCCGAACTCCATTCAGACGTGGGATGATTTAGAGTGGAAATTCCATGATTACTTTTACACGGGTGAGACAGAGCTTAGGCTTTCACATTTTACATCGGTTAGGCAGAAATCTAGCGAGAACGTCTCTGAATAAATCAAACATTTTAGGGATACTAGGAACCGATGTTTTAGCCTTAATATTTTGGAAAGGGACTTGGCGGAACTAACTTTTAATGGGTTGCATGTTGAGATTAAAGAGAGGTTAGACAACCAGAACTTTTTAGAAGTTAGCTAAGTTCTACAACAGGCTCTGGTCCAGGAAGGCCGAGCCAAAGATAAGAAGTTTATTAAGACGTTTAACAAGCCTAGGGCTAAAATTCACATCATGGAACGCTCTGACGAAGAGGAGTCAGAAGAGGAGGATTCGGCCGACATGTATGCAGCCGAATGGGTTTGGAATGCTAAGAATAAACCTGTCACTTGCTCCGAGTTACGGCCATCTCCCACAAAGAATCGGCCTAGTGAGGTCAAATACTCATTTGATATAACTAAGTGTGACAAAATATTTAATTTTCTTTTAAAAAATCAGCTTCTCAGGTTACCTAAAGGTCAAGTCATTCCACCTGCCAATGAGCTAAAGAAACATCTGTATTGTAAGTGGCATGATTCGCATTCGCACAATACTAACGACTGCAATGTTTTTCGACGGCATATCCAATCAGCCATAGAAGAAGGACGATTGAAGATAGACCACAATCCAAAGATGAAGCTGGATAAAGATCCTTTTCTAGTCAACGCCATCGACCTCGGCGAGAAGGTGTTGATTTGGCCAAAACAGGCCGAGTCGGCTAAGGGGAAGGATGTAATTATTGGAGAGTCGCGCACTCGCACGCTCATACCAAAGAATCCAGAGGTGGGAGTGTGGAAACAGAACATTAACACCCCTTCGGCTAAGGCTCACAAAAGGCCGAAAGTAACATATAACATGCTGTTGAACAAGCACCGGAGAAGGTCCAGGGAAGCAGGTCCCCGCACTAAGAAGCTGGGACAGCCAAAGGGTCCAAGATTTCTGGAGGGTGACTTCGGACCGAGGCAGCCGAGCCCTCCGCACAACGGCTTCGGGCCACAGTGGCCTGACACCCCGTTCGACGGCTTCGAGCCTCGATGGCCAAACCCCCCGTGCGGTGGCTTCGAGCCTCAGTGGCTGAGCCCCCTATACAGCAACTTCGGCCCCCGGTGGTCGAATCCGGCACCGTTTTGGACGAACTCTCCGACAGGGGGCTTTGGCCCGCACTGGCCGAACGTACCTCTGGCATGGAGGGACCCTTCGCTGGTGTGGTCTGAGACACCGTCGACTCTGTCGAACCCCCCTTCAGGCAACGGGTTCGGCTCACAGTGGGCGAGGCCACTAGAGCCATCGATGCCTCCGCCGTACAACTGGGCGGGAACCCTGTGGGCTCCGTACGTGTCCAAGTCAGGGTACCCTCCGCAACCTAACACTATGCCTTGTTTTCCTTCGGAGTATTATGAATGGCAGGGACAAACAGACGCAACGGAGGGGGCATCATCCACAGACTGTCTGTGGTGCCTCTGAATCGGACCATGCAAAGTGAAGCCGAAGGGTGCGGGCACGCGAAGGCCAAAGTCAGGGAGTCCGAAGCTATCATGATCAGGGGTGGGGTCCCAGGAGGTCCCAATCTTGAAGGCTTCATCGCCAGAGTCTGACAGAGGTGAGTCCCATACTCCGGTCGGAGCCCGCGCCGAAGCTGGGTTTGATCGGCGAGGCAAGGCCGGTCTGACTACCAGGGTTTGCAGCGAAGGCCCCTCCGAACACAGGGTGCGCAAGGCCGAAGAGCGCAGTACCACTTCGGCCAGAGATGATAGAAGCCAAACAGTAGCACCCGGCACCAAGCTGCAACCATCTTGAGCACCTCCAGGCATGTCCAAATCACATAAGAGACGCCTACAACGACTACGGGCATAGGAGATGCGTGAGAAGGAAGCCGAGGATGAGCGCGATGCTATCTTCGAGGAAATCCACCCTCGACCAGCTACAAGACAGGTATGGAGGGTGAAGCCGGTTGAGACAACCAACCCGGATAGGGGTGGCAATATCCCCGGTGGAGCCGGGGACCCGCCGGGGACCCGCCCCTACGGGGCCGGGGACGGGTTCAATTTTTCACCCGCGGGTTCATCGGGTCGGGGCCCCGCATAATGTTGGGTTCGGGTTCGGGTTGATTATTTGACCCGCGGGTCCCCGCGGGTACCCGGCCCAATAAATAAAAAAGCTTATATATATGTATATATTTATATATATATGTATATTTATATATGTATATTTATATATGTATATATGTATATGTATATATGTATATTTATATATGTATATGTATACAAATGTTATTCTACACCACGGGTGTAGAATGCTATTCTACACCGACGTGGAATGGAGGGGTTGGGATTGGGTGGGGGTGGGCACGATTGGGATGATCGGTGTAGAATAGCATTCTACACCCATAGTGTAGAATAGCGCTCCCGTGTATATGTATATATATATGTATATGTATATATATATTGGTCCAATGTAAGATGATAAAAAACTAACTTTAATATTGATGAATTTTGTTTGTTGGAATGTTAGAAAATGTAAACAAGATGATTTACGGTGATATTTAGTTTGAATTTTGTTATATTTGTGATTTATAAATTATGTCATTTGTATATTTTTAAATTTCAAAACGGGTCCGCGGGGACCCGGCGGGTTTGCGGGGACCCGACGGGTCGGGTTCGGGTGAAAAATTTCACCCGCGGGGCTAACGGGGCCGGGTCCTACCAGGTCCGGGTTCGGGTCTGGTATTCACCAACTCGGACCCGCCCCGCCCCGTTGCCACCCCTAAACCCGGATCTTAGCCCGAGCGACGATGACGATGACATGCTCGACGACGATTACTCGCCCATCTTTGTGGGGCCCGCACCCCAGGCCATGGACATCAACATCGTCACACTGCCCGCCGAGTTCGCCCTGCTGTAGGACAAGGCCGAGGTTGCTCAATTGAACCTCGGCCCGCGCAACGCCATCTTTGAGAAGCCCGAGGATTCGGCTCACCATTTGAAGCCTCTCTACATTAGAGGGCACATCGACGGAAAGCCGATTTCCCGGATGCTCGTCGACGACGGAGCCACTGTTAACTTAATGCCCTACTCGTTGTTGAAGAAACTTGGTAGGGACGAAGATGATCTGAAGAAAACCAACTTGATGCTCAACGTCTTCAACGACGAGAGCTCCGAGGCCAAGGGCGTACTCTCCATGGAGTTGACGGTGGGCAACAAGACATTGCCAACAACATTCTTCATCGTCGACGTACAAGGTAACTACAGCGTACTACTCGGGCGCGACTGGATTCATGCGAATTGTTGCATTCCTTCTACCCTACATCAGTGCCTGATACAATGGGATGGGGATGAGGTGGAGGTCATTCCCGCAGATACTTCGGCACAAGTAGCATTGGTCGATGTATCGGTTGACGCCGTCCATAACAAAGTAGAGTGTCTGTCAGGTAGAGATCTCTCGGATTATGATTTTGTTAGCGTATCCAGAGGATGTTTTGTACCAGTGTATGTAAAGCCGGCTGGAGTAGCACGGCTGTTTTTGTATTAATAGTCATGTCTAGCAAAAGTAATCTAGATTGGCTAAAGTGTCGTGTGGAGCAATATCGGTCTAGTAAAGACGGTATTGCCGAGGCCATCGGGGACTTTAGTGAAGTAGAGAAATTAGGACAAGGTTTTGCGTCGGCCAATCCCTTGGAGGAAGTTGACATAGGTGATGGTAGCATCCCGAGGCCGACTTTTGTAAACCAATGTTTACAGCCTGATGAGAAGGCTGAAGTAATAAAGTTACTTCGGTCGTATGTCGATTGTTTCGCATGGGAGTATAGCGAGATGCCAGGACTAAGCCGTGAGCTCGTGGAGCATCGGCTGCCTATCAAGTCCAGGTTTAGGCCTTATAAACAGCCTCCTCGTCGCTTTAACTCGGCCGTCTATGACCGAGTTAAAGAAGAAGTAGAGCGACTACTCAAGGCTGGGTTTATTAGGCTGTGCAGGTACGTGGAATGGGTTGCTAACATTGTGCCTGTAGAAAAGAAAGGGAGCGGCAAGATACGGGTATGTATTGATATCATGGATCTGAATAGAGCCATTCCAAAAGACGAGTATCCAATGCCGATAGCCGACATGCTGATCAACGATGCTTCAGGATACAAGGTACTAAGTTTTCTTGATGGCAATGCTGGTTATAATCAAATCTTTATGGCCGAAGAGGACGTATACAAGACTGCATTTCGATGCTCTGGTTTTGTCGGCTTGTTCGAGTGGGTCGTCATGAATTTTGGTTTGAAGAATGCTGGCGCCACGTATCAGCGTGCTATGAACTTAATTTTTCATGACTTGCTAGGGGTTATGTTAGAAGTTTACATCGATGATGTTGTAGTCAAATTGGATGCTATGGGAAACCATTTAGCCGATTTGACGGTTGCTTTTGATAGGATGCGACAATACGGTTTGAAAATGAACCCACTCAAGTGTGCTTTTGGTGTGTCGGCGGGTAAGTTCTTAGGTTTCATGATTCACGAGAGAGGCATAGAAATTGATCCTAAGAGGCTTGAGAAGATTAGAGACATTGCAGCGCCGACGTGCAAAAGGGATGTGCAGAAGTTGCTAGGCAAGATGAACTATTTGCGTCGCTTTATATCTAATTTGTCCGTCAAAATTGATGCCAGCAAAGTGCCTTTGAGAAGATCAAGGAGTGCTTGTCATCACCACCTGTGGTGAGAGCACCCAAAGCCGAGATTCCGTTTCGGCTATACATCGTTGCTGAAGATAGCGTGATTAGGGTCGTGCTAACCCAGGAGGTAGAAGGAAAATAGTACATCATCACGTTCTTGAGCCACCGCCTGCTGGACGCCGAAATCAGGTACACGTTTGTGGAACGTTTATGTTTATCACTTTACTACGCGTGCACCAAATTACGCCATTATATTCTCCCCACTACATGTGTTGTCGTTTGGCTACGAGTGACGATATTGCTCTAGTTGAGGTAGTTCCATGGAAACTTTATTTTGATGGTTCGGCTTGCAAGAGTGGCCAAGGGATTGGAGTGGTTCTCATATCACCTAATGGAATGCACTTTGAAACTTTGGCCCGTCTAGAAGTTTCTTCCACTAATAACCAAGCCGAATACGAAGCCTTATTGTTAGGTCTTGAATTACTAGAATCTGTAGGTGGTAGGCATGTCCACGCATATGGTGATTCTTTGTTAGTAGTGCAACAAGTAGCTAAAAGTTCTCAATGCTTCAACGACTTGCTGAATAGTTACTTGGATAAATGTCTAGACATAGTTGCTGCTTTTGATGACTTCAAAATCTCTCACGTGTCAAGGGAAGCCAATTCAGTCGCAAATGATTTGGCTCAGCAAGCATCTGGTTACCAAGTCAGGAGAGGAAAATTTTATGTATTGGAGAAGCCGATGCTCAGTCTCTCTGTCGAAGCTAGTAATGATGGGCAGGCGCACCCTCCGGATCGAACCCATCTGGCCGTCGAAGGCCGCTGTGCGCCAAGGTCCTTGGACCGAAGTACGCTGCCAACCGAGAGACCAGGAACGCCGAAGTTCGTAGGCCGAAGCCTCCCGCACGAAGAAGGCTCCTCGGAGTCCGAACACTCCGGAGGGCTTTGGCCCTGCACACTCCGAACGGCCAGCCCGACCAGGCTTCAGAAGGAGCAAAAACGGCTTGGGGGGCACCCCGAAGTTAGTAATTTAGAGATCTTCTCAGAAGGTGAGCTAGTGAGACCCTCTGAAACCTATAAGGGCGATTGGAGAATCCCAATCGTCCAGTATTTGAGAGACCCTAGCCAAAGGGTTGATCGGAAGGTTCGGCGACAAGCATTCAAATTCATGTTGATAGACGACACATTATACCGCCGAACCATCGATGGAGTACTATTGAAGTGTTTAGACCACGAACAATCTCAAGTGGCTATGGGAGAAGTCCATGAAGGGCTTTGTGGCACTCATCAGTCGGCCCAAAAAATGAGTTGGATGCTTAAAAGAGCAGGGTTTTATTGGTCGACTATGACTGAAGATTGTTTCAACTACTATAGAGGGTGTGAAACATGTCAGAAGTTTGGCAATATCCAGTTGGCTGCTGCCTCATTACTCAACCGTATTGTTAAGCCGTGGCCGTTTCGAGGTTGGGGTTTAGATTTCATCGGCCAGATTCACCCTCCTTCCTCAAAGGGGCATCGGTTCATGTTAATGGCAACGAATTACTTCACTAAGTGAACCGAAGCCGTACCTCTCAGGAACATGACTCACAATGAGGTACATGATTTTATCTTGAAACACATCGTACATAGATTTGGCATTCCTCAAACCCTTACTACGGATCAAGGTAGTTCATTAGTTTCTAGAGAAGTAAGGGACTTCGCCGAATATTATGGTATTAAGTTGATAAACTCTTCACCTTACTATGCTCAGGCCAATGGTCAGGTCGAGTCTAGTAATAAAACCGTAATTAAGCTCATTAAGAAGAAAATTGAAGAGTTTCCCAGAAGATGACACGAAGTGCTTTCCGAGGCACTATGGGCTTGTAGAATTGCAAAGCATGGTGCTACCAAGGTCAGTCCATATGGGTTAGTATATGGACAAGAAGCCGTTCTGCCTGTGGAGGTAGATCTTGGCTCCCTAAAAGTGTTAAAGAAAAATGGCTTATCGGTCAACGAGTATGAAACTCTTTTGAAGGATAATCTAGAGGAAGTGACCGATAAAAGACTAAGGGCTTTAGAAGCAATAGAAGTAGACAAGAGGAGAGTAGCTAAAGCCTACAATAAGAAGGTTAAACCAAAATCGTTTCAAGTAGGAGATTTAGTTTGGGAGACGATTTTACCTTTGGGCACGAAGAGTCCCAAATTTGGTTAATGGTCGCCTAGTTGGGAAGGTCCTTTTAAGATAGCCGAAATCTCTCCCGACAATGCATACGTGTTGGAATCTTTGCAAGGAGAGTGGTTTCAAAGATCTTTGAATGGCAGGTACTTGAAAAGGTATTTCCCAATTGTGTGGCAAACAACATAAAAGGTGTTGAAAAGCCGATATGGATGGTATCGTCTTCAGCTCGTTGTGCTTTTAGTTCACTTAGTTCACTAAAAGGCAGGAGGCATGTGTTGATAGCAAAAAATGACATTAATGGCCGAGATTGTCAAAATATCAATTTTGGTAATTTGGGCCAAAAATACACATGTCCGGGGTCAGGCCGAAGCCCTATAGGACCGAAGGTCCATTGGGTTGTGGGCTCCGAAAGCCTCTGGCCAGCCCATGGCCTTCGGTCAGGAAGCCTTCGGAGGCCCACGCCACCGAAGCTTAGGCCCAAGGAGCAGGCCTCGACGGGCTTGGCCGAAGCCCACTTCGGCAGAGATAGAGTTGTATACAATTCCGGCTAAGTTATTTATCTCCATACGGCCAGATTAATAGCAGATTAGATCAGAGATTAAGCCCCTATAAATAGAGAGGCGAGGCCAGCGTAGAGGCCCCCCCAACACAAATCAAACCAAAGTCCTCGCTTTGATCGCATTTACTTTATCTTTATTTTCCTGTACCTCTTCGTGGGTTTGCCTGGAAGCCCTCCACCGACCACTTCGGAATAGTGGTAATCCTTGGTACTTCGCTTGTGAAGTATCCGTTAATCTACATAATAGATTGCTATCGCCTTGTTACTTCGCCTGTGAAGTATCCGCTAATCTGCGTAACAGATTGCTACCTGTGCTACTAGTGCAACACTTAGCAGAATTCAGTCTTTAGGCCGAATTGGTACTTCACGCCTTCTCTGTTGCAAGTTTCCCGTTCGGAGCTACTTAGTTGGAGGTGTCCGGAGCTGAGAGATCGGTTTCGTAGGTCGTCAGGACACCCTTCGGCGAGACTATACGCTTCGACCGCATGCTTCACCAGCATACTTCGTCACGACAGGCTTCACCACGATCGCACTTCGCTCTAGACGAAGTCACGCCTGCGTGCGGCGTTCGTCATTACTTCGTACTTCGTACTTCGTCAGAGACTTCGCGCCGAACCCCGTCGTTCAGAGGTGATTGTCGCGTCCAGATCTGTTCGGAGCTCACCTTCGATCAGATCACTCCGAACGCTGAAGGCATCCTTCGACGGGACACTTCGCGCCAGACGCCGAAGGTATACTTTGGCGACCCCTTCGCACCAGACTTCGAAGCAGACAGGCTCCGACCGGTTTGCTGGTTTTGTTCTGTCTAATATATTTCTTTCGGATAATTGGATTATTTTGTGTGATCTGATTGCCTGGCGACTCCACCCCCCTTATCACGACTAAGGGTAGTCAGAACCGACGTCGGTGCTATGTCACGCTTAGGCTTGTCCCTAAGTATCCGCTCACTTTTGGATCGTCAAACTGATCCAAGTGCGGGGAAATGTTTTCGTGTCAACAGATTCGTCTCGTGAATAATCCACCAATTATAAATAGGTTTTGTAAATAGTCTACATTTAATACTCCAAAATAGTATTTAAACATTGGATATGATAGGAGCAAAAATAAATTTTAGGACTTGATCCAAACACCCTTTACTTTAGCTTGGTACAGTGGACTGTATTACCCGGTAGCAGTCAAAGTTGGGTACTTTGAATGTGACTTAGACACTTAGACCGAGCCCTGTGTTGAAAATTGGCCCATAACCTAATTATCTAATTTTTAATTATGTGTATATGATTAGTATCGTATTGTATATTTAGTGGGATTGAGACTCACTTATAAAGTGCGGTTGTATTTATTAAATAGAGAAAAATCATGAGGGTGTTTGCATATTTTTTGACATGAGATACCGCGTGACTTGCTACGAGAGACTACGCATGTGGAAGCAGAATAATGTCAAGTCAATCTAATTTTTTTGGACTTTCATGTATATATTATCTGTATCTAAATGCACTGTTTTAATGTGATTAAAACTAAAATTTGAATATCCATCGAATGTCAGAATAAATGTTTCTATTACTAATCGTTTTGAATGCATGATTTAAAACTCCCGTTACTAATATTTGTGGCCAAATTTATGTGATATGAATTTTTGGTAGTTATTGGTAATAAGTTCATAACTTTATTTTGGCATGGTTACGGTTGTCTATAAAAGATTGAAGATGTCCAATCTGAATAGAGCTTTTGATCCTCATTCTCTCATTCTCCATCTCTCCTCCAATTCTCTGAGTCTATTGCGTTTTCTAGACTTCATGGACTTTTTTCCGACATGCACCGGATTAGAAGAAGAGCAAGATCTCTAAACTATTGCTGCAGAGAACACCTGCACAAGCGACAATCAAGTTTCTGGGCAGCACTTTTGCATGACCGCTCGTGTGAACCTCAACATCGACTACTTCCTCTATGCGCTGCTTGATGTTGCTTCCGTTGTTCAAGTAAGTAGTTTATATGTTTTTTGGCAACATGTGTTTCAAAGTATATAAAATGTCTACTAGTATTTCTTTATGCATCGTTGTTCATCTGTAAGTTTTTCCTTCTAATAAAAAATAGAATTAAAATATTTCACATATTTCTAGCAATCCATAAACCTGATTGTACATATTCTTGTGAATCAACAATGGTTGGTGTTTCTGATGCCATGAAACTTAAGAGGTTTTCTAGTGATAACTTTCATATATGGCAGTCAAGTGACAAAATTTGGCCCATGTCTTTGGGTTTGTGGTGAATGATTCACCCAATGTACCCATTTACGATGGATTAGACCACACAGTTTGAGCATTCGAATGATAACGCACTAGGATACCTTAGAGCTAAAGTACATAGAGGCTGAAGCCAATCAATGGTTGTATGTGTATGAGCAATTCTTCGACTACACCATGGATAGTTCTAAGTCAGTAGTTAAGCAAGCATATGACCACCAGCTACTTCACATGGTATACTCATCCATTAAATGGATGTAAAGACAACTTTTCTTAATGACGAGTTAGAGGAATAAATTTATATGGAGCAACCTAATGGTTTTGTGATATCTAGATAGGAGGATAAAGCATGTGTCAAGAATATGATCTCGAGCTACTTCCCAAGTGGTTTTAAGTCAATTAATCAACGACTGGAATTCTCTAGACGATCAACATTCGAGGGTCTAAATGCTCCCGAGTTCCGTACTCGGGAAGAGGGCCCCCGACCACCAGCATTTGGGCAGTTGCCATCAAGAGCCAGGCCGACATTAATCTCCATAAATCCCGCAGGCAATTAGAGCAGTTATCTCTAGAGTTATTGAAAAGACGCTCACATAGCATAAAGGGGGTGAATAGACGTTCCTAAAAAATTCTTGCGGAAATAGTTAATTTAAAAAACCTCTTGTTGGTTCAATGGCTGTTGTTTGCAAGGTTGACACCAAGGTTCCTGTTGGTGTCACGATCTCCTTTGAAAGTTTAACTTTCATTGGTGATGTTGGCGTAAAAGATTACGCTAACAGGTTCTCTAAGATTAAGAACTGACAAACAATGAGTTTGTGTTAAGAACTATCTCGAGCCTCCGAATTGGATAATAACTCAAGTAGTCCGAATATGTGTATTGAATAGCTGAGTATTCGATGCCTATTACAGGGTAAGAAGGGGGTATTTATAGGCAAAAAAGTCTAAGGAAAAGACCTATTTACCCCTTAATTACAACCGACATAGTGGAAACTATTCGGTACCCTGAATAAGGTTAAAATAGTAAAATCTACCCGGAGTAAGTAGATAAGTCAAACATCTTATCAACCTTGCCGTTTTGCTCCGGAGCTTCATACCCTACGGAGGGTTCCTTCGGATTGTAAGTCGAAGCACCCTTCGGCATAACGATTCCTCCACCTTCGTGCATAAGCTCATCAGCTCCGGAGCTGATAAGTTATTTTGAACTGTTAATCTCTAAGTCCTTAAAGTGAAGCATTTTCCCCCAACAGGTGATTATATGAACCAACTGGTTCAGACCATTGCCCCACTAAGGGCGAAAGCATCACGTACTCTTGCCATACGTTCATTGTTTTCTCTAGTGTCTGAGCGCACAGCTCCGTCTAAGGCACTTTTTCTACCCCTCGAGTGTTTGAGCGACTAGCTCCACCCAGGGTTCACCCTCAAGTCACCATCGACAATGTTGTCTTCACCAACTAGGGGTTTCCTATATAGATAAATAATCAAGGAAAAGAAGGATATTAGAGAGGCCTTTGGTAATGTGGAGAGGAACTACAAAGATGTGATGGTCATTGTTAATAAGAAGATGAAGGGTAGGCTTGACTCTCCATTGCATGTGGCTACATACTTGCTAAATCCATACTATTCTTATAACAATAGCACCATTTTTTATCATCGAAATATCCTAGAAAAATTCATGATCTATGCTAAAACCTTTAACCATGATGATGATAAGCAATGTATAGTTGTCAATGTGGGTTTGTAAAAAAATCGGAGGATACATGTTTCTTTTTTAAAGATGGCAAGAAGCTATGAAAAATTTGAATTCAGTCTAGGTAGTAAATTTGAATTCTGTTTTGACTTCTACATTTGTTATTGTTTTGCACTCCTATTCTAGTAGCTTACCTAGGCTATTTTTTATTCTTAGCATCTTGGTGGAGACTGTATGGAGGTGGAGTACTAGATTTGTAGAGGATGGCAGGTAGAACCCTTTCACTAACTTCAAGTTCTAGTGGCTTTGAAAGAAACTAGAGCACATTTTAATTGGTTAGTACTGAGTTACCTACTCTACATACTATCAAGTAGCTTATAATATTTTTTGACTAACACAAGGCAATTTGATTTGTAGATACATACTAAGATAAGAAATAGGCTAACAACAAATGAGTTGAACATGTTAGTCTATATTCCATTCAACAACATAATGTTATCAAAGAAGAAGAAAATTAGTAAAAAGAAAACATATAAGGTCCTCCTAGCTTATGATGCCTTTGAGGGTCAAGGATTCTTCTTTGAGGGAGGGGATGACCATGCATTAGTGGTATTTCCTATCCAGATAAGGGTGTAGTTCCTAGTACAGATATACCATGGTGTGTGCTTAGAGAAGTTGTTGGAGTTAATGAACAACTTCACCCTCGTAGAAGTGGAAGGGTGGCTAGAGAGATACATGCAAAAGAGTGAGAATCTAAAGATTATGAGATGTATGACATCTTTTGAGGATGATGAAGATGGTGATGAAATAAGGACGGTGACTGACTTTCAATGAAGAGTGAGTATTGAGAAGATGGCATGGTGTCATCATGCATCAATGCTATTATTATGTTTGAGGAGACTTATTATTGTGTTCGAGGAGAAATTTATTAAATATTTATGCATTACGTGGTATTGTGGTGTGATTGAACTCTACAGACCTAAGAACATGTCTGAATTTATGTTCATGTTATGCATTATATTAGTGTTTGGTGCTATTGTGTACTTCACTACATGTGTAACTGCACTCTAGCACTCATTTCAGTTATTTGCATAATTGTTGAATGTTGATGCTACTATTTGAGAGAGATAAATTAATAATCTCAGTTTCTTGTAACTACTATTGTTATCTTGATTCGTGAACTAATCATTTCTTAGTTGATGTTGTGCAAGGGCTCAAGAACAGAAAGACAACAAAGAAGTGACAATTTAAGCTTGAAGAATTAAAGAAATGTAAGTTGCATGAAACTCAAAATTTATACCTATTTTTTTGTCTTTCCGTTGACTGTCAATAACGCTTTAAGTGTCACTTAATCACACATAAAATTCCTAAGCGCTATTCAGTAGGTCACCGCATGCATAGCACGTAACATTTTTTCTAGCTTTGGGAGCTATGAACTTGATAAAGTACAGCCTCATCTGCAACTTTACCATATGACTAGTAAGGTGTTTGTGCTTTACGGCGAGACTTATTTTATTACTACGATGATAAGAATCAATGTGATATATTACTATCTGAAACAAATTATAAATAGAGATTCAACAATTATTTTTCCATAATTCAATTGGAACTCAATTGGAACGAGATGTAAGAAATAATAAACATATGCAAGAAAATGGTATTTCTAGAATTTTCAGCGAATTTAACTTCTTATACACAAATTTCATAGTTTTGCATGATTTTTCAGAAATCCAAGGGCCTTTGCGAAAAATTCTTAGTTTCCGTGTGATTTTTTAGAAATTTAATGGTTTTTATACAAAATTCATACTTTTGCGCAAAATATAGAAATTAAAGAACTGAAATGCACAAAAATACATTTTTTTTTCTTTTTTCTTCCCGTGTATATGTATGCATGGGCAGACGGAATCTATGGATGAAATCCACGTTTTATATTAGTAGAGATTTGCAATGGTACAGTACATTCCACTGATAGATTACCTGAATTACATTCTTTTTTTGAGAAGTAAAAAAGAATGAAGCAAGAATGATACAATCCACTGGTTGACTGCCAGAATGATACATTCTGTTTTTGAGAAGTAAAAAAAAGAATTAAGTAGGAAAAAAAGAACAAAATGACCATACACCAGATGCACTTCTTGGCATTTCAGAATCATTTAATTTTACTTGCACCTGTAACCGAACTCCTGTTGCAAGTAATTGATATCCTGTTTATTTCACGACAATATCATCAGGACAATAACCTGACCTGTAAGTCATCCGGTGTACCAACCAGTTGAACAGCAAAGCTGGAGCAAACTCTCAAGGAGAAGTCAGCAGAATTACACAAGCAGCCAGCAAATTCACTCAATGTCAAGCACTGTAACCCAGATATCATGCAGGGATTCTTCAACCTCTCCAACAGAACTTGTGCCATGCTTCATCTGCATGACACAGTGAGGAAGAAAGATACAAGGAGTCAGGTGCTGCCATGCTTCATCTGCAGCTTTGTGGCGGATTGGGCTGCAATATTACAACAAGTGCAATGCAACAATGCAAATCTGAAAGAACCTCTCTTTATCTCCCTTGCTGCAGGTTCAACCTTCCTTTCTCTTTCCTCTTTCATCCCTGCACAGTGAGCAGCACAGGTATATCAATTACCATATATATGGAAGAAATGGTACTTCCATGGCATAAAGGGAACATCATCTCAATCAATCTTGAGAAGGCTAAAGCTAAGCCTCTGAATCACCATTTTGTACCTTATATAGCATCTCTAATGGTTATTTGGTTAACATAAATAAATATTCAGTATTTTCCAAATACGCCATAAGCTTGCTGATCTATTTCTATTAGCATGGATTATTTCCCCAAGACGCCCAACCCTTTAGAGAAGAATAGTTGATCCTATATAGGGAGGAATTCATCGTTGAATAAAAAACTATGCAAACATATACCACAACTACAAATGCAACCCTACATCACAATCCATTCCAGCAATGGCAATCTTCATGGCAAGAATGCTACTACAACCTATAAACAGAATGTAACATTATCAGGCAACATACATATTCTGATACCAATTCTTTCAAATATTGACATTGAATGGAACCAATAAATTTGGAGTAACAGTAAACAAGGAGAAAGTTATAACCAGTGGCTTTTCATGGCTTTGATCAAACACAAACTTAAAAATGACACTAGGATGAACCACTAGACCAATCCAACCAACATAAGACACCAAGCACTGCATCATAGAGAGAAGGAAATACATTACAAATAATATGAATAAGATAGCATCATTAAAATCAATCAATTGCAAACATTCATCCAATATCCATGGAAACCCAGTCAATAACTTGCCACTAGAGTGGCAGAGCTGATACCCACATATACAGTGTGCCATTTGACAGAAAATTCAGATTGTGCCATTACTGGTGATTGGTGAACATAAGATCACACTTCATAGTTCATACAACTCAAAAGATTGCACTTATTTATTGAATACCACACAAATGGCGAGTAGTTCTGTGAGCTCAACAATCTGCAATTCACGAATCCGCCTATGACATCGCTTCCAGTCTCCCAGCAAGGAGCTTCTCGACATATTTCCCAAGTATATCTGCCTCAAGATTCACCTTGTCCCCAACCTTCTTCTTCGGCAGCACGATGTTGTCCTGGGTGTACCGCACGAGCATGAAGTCGAACCACCCGGCCTCCTCGTCCACATTGACGACGGTGAGGCTGGTGCCGTCCACGGCAACGAAGCCCTTGGGCACCAGCAGCCGCAGGATCTCCAGCGGCGCGCGCACGGTGACCCAGAGCGAGTCGCCCTCGGGCCGGAACGCGGCGATCTCGCCGGTGCCGTCGACGTGGCCCTGCACGAAGTGGCCGCCCATGCGTGACGCCGGCGTGAGCGCGCGCTCGAGGTTGACGGCGTCGCCCGGCGCGCGGTCGCCGAGGGACGTCCGGCGGAGCGTCTCCGGCGCGACGCCGAAGGTGAGGGTGGAGGCAGCCTCGTCGATGGCGGCGACGGTGAGGCATGTGCCGTCCACGGCGACGCTGTCCCCGAGCTGCGTCCCGGCGAGGAGGTTCTTGGTCTCGACCTCGAGGTCAACGCCGGGGGCGTCCCCGCCGCCGCCTCCTGACGGCGCGGGCGGCGGCGGGCCGATGCGGCGGACAGAACCGACATCCTCGACGATTCCGGTGAAGAGGGAGCGGACGGGGACGTGCGAGGAGGAGGGGGTGAGGGTTTTGGGGACAGGGGAGAGGGAGAAGCGGGGTGGCGGCAAGCGGAGGGGCGCGGAGGAAACCCGCGACGCAAACGGATTAGGAGAAGATGGAGAGGGGAAGAAACCGCGGCGAACGAAATGCGGGCGGCGGCAGACGACGGCGGCCGTGGCGGCTGTTGCGGATGCGGCGGTTGGCGGCGGCGGCGCCATTGTGAGAGATTGGGAAGATTCAGAGATGGGGTTAGCTGTTGGCAGTACTGTAATTTTGGGGAAATGGATTATATACATTTTTCTAGCTACTTTAGAAAATATTATTTTCTATTTTTTTAATATGTATCCCTGTGTATTTATTAATGGAAATAAGTATTTTTAATATGTATCTCTGTGTATTCATTAATGGAAATAAGTTTTATTTAATGCTTCAACATTCTTGACATTTATATATATGTGTAGACACTACAACAATTCAGGAAACTTTCGTCGGCCAAAGCCGACGGAAGTTAGCCCTTTCCCGACGGAAGAAAGCTTCTTCCGTTGGAAAAGGGCTAACTTCCGTCGGCATTTGGCTGACGGAAGCGGGTAGACGGAAGTTAGCTAACTTCCGTCGGCCGCCGACGGAAGTTAGCTAACTTCCGTCGGCCAAACCTAGCCGACGGAAGTTACCAGGAAATCGGTAACTTTCGTCGGCCAAATCTTAGCCGACGAAAATTATTTTTTTTGTTTTTTCTTTTTTCTGTCGACGGGCCAATAACTTCCGTCGGCTAATGTTGACCGACGAAAGTTAACTAAAAATCCAAAAAAAAGAAAATTTGCAAACAATTCACCACTTCCTTATTACAGCTTCTTGTCCATTGCCTTCATTGCAAACAATTCACCACTTCCTTAAGAACAAATACAAAGCTGCATGATTAAGAAAGAACCAAGCCATTGAATTCGCATTAGCTGAAATGCACAACCAATTTGAATGAATTAGCCAGACCATGCTTATAACAACAATGCACTATTATAACAAAAATAATGACGCATCAAACAACTAACCAGATGCATCAAAGAATAGTCAATCTGTATTATTTTGTACTTTTGTCTGGTATTTACTAAGCTTTCTCGTCAATCTTCATTCTAAAATGATGTGGTCCTAAACTGAAAAGATCATCACATGTCCATGGAAGGTATGGTGAGCAATCAATAAGGTAGCAAGGGACAATTAAAACAAAACAATCCAGAACTGGTTCAGATTCAAATTTCAGACAGGCTACAAATCTGAACCAAAATAAATCAATTTGGATATTGAATTTCAGAGTTTCAGAGCAATTCAGATTCTAAAACTTCACACTACACTCATTATCCAAACTAAATCAGATTTGTAATCATCACAAAACAGATTTGAATTCTTTCAACTTTTGGATTCAAATCAGCACTCAATTACTTTCAATCAAAACACCACAACTCAGCTTCAAATACCCCTCTTTCAGTTTACACTACCATTCAGAGAGCCTTTCAACCAGTGCACCAAAAAACAGAGCACAACAATCTCAGATAATAGGGTTTCAGATCATATATTCAAATGAAAATTAATATTTCTGAAACATTCCAGATGAGGAATAGTAACTATAAGTTTCAACAAGGTTCTGAATTCAGATTTGATTCAATTTGCACTTTTCAACATCAGAATAGAGTTAAGTTTCAGCATATAGACTAGATATTTGATTCAATACAGCATTCACACAATGATTACAACAAGTTCATGACATACTAGAAAATAGGATTGAAGTACAGGTCAAATATTGAAACCAGTACTGAAAATTCAGTTCTATCTCAGAACACAGCAGTGAGTTGATTCACAGAATGTATTACTAAATACAAGTTTAAATTTCAGAATCAACTTCTTTATCAGTTAAAGCAGTACATTCAAATCATATTAAACACTGAAAACCTTTGTATGAAATAGCAAATATTAGCATATCCAACACTGAAATTATTAGTAGTGCAATTGAAACAACCAAAAATTATTAGCAGACGCAAGGGCCAAAGAACTTGGGGTCTAGGTTCCTCGCCACCTCCGTCACCGCGTCCGACCTGCAGACGCAAGGGCCAAAGAAGTCAGCGACGAACCACTGGACAAGACGGCGGCGGAAATGAGCGGTGACGAGGGGCTTACATCTTGGTCGAGGAAGTCGAGGAACGCGCGTTTGTGCGCCGCCATGGCCTCCTCGTTGACGTCCATGGCTGTTGCTCCGGGGACGGGACGCGCGACCGGCGGGAGGCAGAGGCGGTGAAGGCGGCGGGAGGCGAGCGGAGGCGGCAGGAGGCGGCGGAGGCGGCGGGAGGTCGGGGAGGCGGGCGGAGGCGGCGGGAGGCCGTGGAGGCGGCGGAGGCGACGGGAGGCGGGCGGAGGCGGTGGAGGCGGCGGGAGGCGGGCGGAGGCGGTGGAGGCGGCGGGAGGTCGGGGAGGCCGGGGAGGCGGGTGGAGGCGGCGGGAGGCGGCGGAGGCGGGGGAGGCCGGGCGGAGGCCGGGCAGAGGCCGGGGAGGCGGGCGGAGGCCGGGGAGGCGGCGGAGGCGGCGGGCATAGTCGCGCGGAGGCGTCGGCGGGGAAGAAGAGGAGAAGGGAAAAACCTAGGGTTAAGTTAAAACAAGGCACGACTGAGAAAAATAGGGCACGGCCTGGGAAAAAAGCGCACGGAACTTAACTTTCGTCGGCCACATCTAAAACCGACGAAAGTTAATTTTAACTTCCACCGGCTTTAATGCTGGCCGACGGAAGTTAGGGGATTTATACCGGGCGGGGAAAAATGCCTCTATCTTCCGTCAGCCACTGTGAAAAGCCGACGAAAGTTAGCTTAACTTCCGTCGGCTTTTCGAAAAGCCGACGGAAGATAAAATAGCCGACGAAAACTTTCTGTTTTCTTGTAGTGAGAGGAGGGTATTTTAGTTATTTGGACCGATGAATACATAGAAATACAATTTAGAACATAAAAATGGTATTTTCTAGGGTAGCTAGAGTAGAGGAAGCTATATAATCAATTTGCATTTAGATAGGGTATATCCTATATTTTTGACTAATGGGAGGGTATATAATCAATTTCCTCATAATTTTAGCGTTTAATCCTTTAAAACTCTTATTTTACAGATAGACCCTTTTCAAAACTTATTCTAAAAATGTAAAAAATAGAAGAACCAGAATGATTAACACCAATTGTAGTCCTCATGAAAGCTTCGTCATGATGGTCACTGAGATAGTGTGTGGATTGATATACGAGGAGGGATTTGATGGAATGCTAACGTTTCATAAATATAAGGTGGTACGCATGTTTGGTTTGCGGGATGAGATAGAACAAGGAGGGATGGGTTAATTTTTTCCTCCGCCATTTCAATTTTCATTGTTTGCCAATATGGCATTGGTGTATCACTAACAAATAGGGGCCGTCACAGTCACTGACGGTAGCATGTAGGCAATTCTTAAAAACTAAAATGGTATGTGAGTAATTTCCCTTAATTTATAATAGAGGAATATTCAATCTAGATGCTAAACCGTGTGATACAGATTTTTCTTCGAACCACATCATTCCCATTTCATTTCATGTCTTCCTCATTGTTGATCTTAGCATGTTGACATTCCTACCAAACCTAGTGGCTGATAGCACTAGAACATTTACTAGATTAAAAAAAGTGCAATGAATAGTTATGCTATGGCATTGAATGATCATTTCGAGGTTTACTTAAACCTAAACCACTTAAGGTAGTGGAGGAAGATTTGGGCAAATATACTGAGACTGAAAAAATTCTCTTCGCGACGAGGATATATGTACTATTTTGCTATGCGGTGAGCACTACAACAATTACATTTAGCAATCAATATGCTTATTGTAACTACTTTGTATTCTTTTTCTAAATTTGTTGTACTAACATGCTAATATATTGATTTATTATTTCTAGAAAAACAAGATTGATGTTTATATGTTAAATAAACCTATTGAACATTACCATGCTATGGCTACAATATTAAAAAATTGTTTGGCTACATGAAATAATCCAAAGAAACAAGTGATCCCCTTACAACAGAATCTATTGAATTCCAAGATGATCCCAATGAAAGGCATGATCCAACTAAAGTTAATAATAGGACAATATATGCTAACACTTTAGGAAATATTGCTAAGTCATCAAGAATCAAATCACCACCACCACCTAAAAGTGTATAACATGTGATGTTGATGATGATAGGATGGTACCATTAATCATTGAGAGTCTTGACACATTAAGTGCAGCTATTGAGAAATCAAGTGACTCTCCTACTTCTATCAAAGAAATTCCTGAAGATCTTTGGGATAACTTGTAATCTCTGCCAAGATTTGAACAAGAACATTTGGCTCATTATTATGCTTAGTTGTGTGAGAATGTTCACATTTCTAAGGCATTCTTGAATCTAGATTTGATAGCCAAATTAAATTAGTTTGGGTCACTAGATATATTTCCATCCACTTGAAGTCAAGTGAAGTAGTTGCAATAGTTACCTAGAAGTTGTTAGACGGAAATATTATCGGTGAATCACCGAGCAGTCCATCCAAGGGCACTCGAGGTGGTGATTAGACATGTAAGGAAAGCGTAGCGCCTTCAAACCCGATGATCGACTTTAGTAAACAAGAGTTAATGTTTATACCGGTTCAGACCTCTCGGAGGTTAATAGCCATAAGCCTAGTTTTTTATGTATAATATGGTAGATGAGCTTACAATACGACATGCTTAAAGCATCAAAAGCAAGAAAAATAAGATGAGTATAGATGATTCAATGACTAGATGATTAGATACCTCTAGGGGTGTCTCGTCTCTTTTATATAGTGAGGAGGTAAGCCCAACAACCCAAGATTATATCTCGAGTCGATCAAAGGTTGTTTACCAAACTCGTGTGCTAATTATCTAATTATATGGATTCCGGTACAAGCATATCTTCACATACTATATATGTGATTTAGTTACCTAATAAGGGTTTGACAATCCTTATTGGATTCGAACCCCTATTTATGGGTCATACCAGACTTCTGTGTTGGTTTTGACTTGCTCCTAATTTAGACTGATAAGCTCGAGCTCTTCTTTTAATCCGAGTTTCGGCACTTCTGATTGAAATGATAGTCATGAAAAGCTTTAATTTTATCTTTCAATTATTTTCTTTTGATTTATTGTGCGAAAAGTGCCTCGTCAAGGAATTAGTCGAGATAAATAATAGACGATTTATTATGGTTTAGTTGGATCAATATCATTATATTTTTGCGACTTTGAAGAAATGTTATTACAATTCACATATTTAGATTCATATCATTACAATTTCAGATAACTCGACATCAAGAACATTATTGTTCACGATAAATTAAATTAAATATTTATTACAAAGATAACATTGACACCATAAATGATATCAAACCTAAATAACTCCAAATGGCAGTCCCAACCATGATTTTTTAGATGATATCTTATATTGCCACGTCAGCAAGACATCATCGACATCATCTCTAGAAATCATACTCTCAACCTATAGTTTCTTAGACGATTTTCTATATTGTCATGTAATAAATTTTTTATACACCTCTCCCCACCTTTCAACCAATCTCTTTCCACTTTTATCTTGTATGGTGTGAAGACATAGTGTCTTAGTTTAGAGGAAAAATATCATGTGCAATCACTCATTTAATGCAAGCGTGCAATCAAGCGATCTAGTGCATCCAATCAAGCGATCCAACGGTTACATATGAAATTGGCTGAAACCTAGTACTTTTTTACTTTTAACCCCTTTCATATGTAACCGTTGGATCGCTTGATTGGATGCACCAAATCGTTTGATTACACGCTTGCACCAAATGAATGATTACCCAAGATATTTCTCCTAATTTAGACATGGTGTCTTCATCTTTTATCATCTATCTTTACTAGTAGTGTGCCCGTGCTACGCAACGGTGAAAATCAAAAAACAATTATTTGTTAGTCAGTTAAATTAACGCTATGGAAAAACATTGAAAGACAACAAATAAGTTGAACTTGAAAAATTTAAAAACAATTATATTATTATTATTATTCAGTTAAACATGAAACAATTCAATTCATATAGTTTGCTTTATTTATGTATGTAGTAATATAGTCATTGGTACACATCAAACACCTGGACTGGTGATGATTTTGAATTCCGTCATGACCTGAATTCGCACCACCTTTTATTTCTCTCCTCTCTACCTTTCTTCTTGCATGGTATTCCCATTGTCTTCCATTCCTCTCTTCTCTCTTACGCATCTCGTCATTGTTATGCAACGGTTGTGTTCCTATATGTATACATAATTTTTTAAACAGATAAAAAGGTATAATTTTGTAAACATAAAGTGACATGTCGTTACCTTCAAAGAGTATATTTGAAATATGTCTCAACGCAATACGACCATCTTGGCTTGTTCCCATTATGAGGTGAGCAACTATATTCAAATATTATGAGCAGAAGTTGATATGAAAACTCTAAAAAGTTAGTATAATAGACCCCACAACTGTAGCGATTGTGTCATCTACTATGAAGTTGATGACAAATCCTAACATGGCGATTGTACACAATCACAGTGGACATAGAAAATCGCAAGGAGAGATGAAAAAAAGAAGCCTTTGTATTACAATTCAGCAGAATAATTTCCAACCATGGATCCCCACAAACCATGTTGTTTTTAATATTCATACAAACGCTCAAAAGATTACATACGACATATATTCATACAGAATAATTTACAACCAAAACCCATGTACAAAAGTAACTTTCATTTCACCACCATCATTACAAACACTCAAGTGATTACATACGACGTACAACCAAAATGTCATCTTTCTTCCTGTACAAGATATCTAAACATACAAACACACATACAAGCAAATGGCAAGGCAATGGTCACAACTTCGGCAGTCACAACCTCACAAACCAGTGAAGAGGCAAACAAAATCCACATAATCAAATAGGAAACTAATCAAATTTACAATAGAACTGATCAAATTCCCAAAAGCAAACAGCTAATGCAGGCACACCTCCAGGGAAATAGGAAACCGATCAAATTTACAACAGAATTAATCAAATTTACCTCACAGTAAAGAGTGGTGTCAAGTTTTTAATCCTTGGCGATGAGATGAATTGATAAAATAGATGAACAAGAGACACAGAAGTAGTAGGTTGAGTCTAGTGGCAATAACAATTCAGAAATCCTTCTTGGCTCTTGGCTTCTTGAACTTCAGCATCAGCATTGCGCAGATACATAGGTACTTCTTTGTCATATTTATGCCGCACGCCCCAGGCCTAACAAAAAAGAACTAAATAAGACTTTAAGTTAAATGTGAATCCCACTGCATATGTATTTACACGGATATTAACAAATAATATATAATATGTATGGTTAAGAAGTGACCTACTGAATCAGGTGCAAACCGTGGTGGCGATAATGAGTGGCATTTACATAATCCTGCATGTGAGAAAGATAACTCTATCAGCTCCATGAATTCCTCTGCCCCTCCCTACTCTAACCATCTCCTAATGCTAATTCTAAGTATATTAAAACCATAACCCTAGATTGTCTCAAGAATCCTAGAACCCACCTAAAAAGCGTTGTAATAAAAAAAGTACCACAACTCTATCACTGCATAATGAGTGTGCTTTAATTTTATGCCATTGACATGTTCCCAATTAGTATGTTACTTAGACATTAGTCTTTAAAAGCAGGGATAATTACCTGAAGGCATGGCAAGTGACCTAGTTGAAGTGGCTCTGTTAATTGCCAGAACTAATTCTCAATAGAGAGCAATGCGAGTCACACTCAGTACCCCTAGATAGAACCCGTGAACCATTTTATTAGCCAACATTCTGAATCCGAAAGAGCACAGAGCATGAGAGTTTTAAATGTTGGACTGCATGAACTTTCTTATGAGTGCATAAGTTTCGCAATGTGAAATTTCAATTGTTTGATTCAGTTATCAGTGGACCAGATCTTAGATCTGATTAAAGTGATCAATCAGGTACATCAACATTTGATCAAATAGATGGCACTTGCAATCTATAATCCATTCATTTAGGTTGATGAATTGTATGCCAGGTATTTCATGATCCCCATGTGCATAACATGTATTTCATGAACAGTTGTGCTATGCTTACTTGGTGTGCATGAACTCACAAATAATTTGTATTATTTGCTAGGGAATCAGTCCAATGGTTAAACACAAATACACAATTTATATATCTAGCATGAGAGACAGTTCATGATAAGGCATTGCACATAGTTGTAGATGGTATGCCTCTAGAAAAAACTAACATAACACATTATTTAACTGCTTGTCTCAAAAGAAAGAGTTGTGTCAGCAGACATACCATTGAGTTCTTGAAATGTTTCTCCAAGGGTTTTTTCTTATTTTCTGATGTTCTAAACAAGGACTGGAATTACAAAAAATAAGAAAAAAGAAATCATTTGTAAACATAACTCACTGATCCAAAGTCCAGAAAAGACTTAAGTATTTCTACAACCACTCCTGATGGAGAAAAAAATAATAGCTACTAAGGAAAAGCCATTTGGTCATACCTTCAAACAGAGATCAAAAACCATGGATGTATTTTTGATGAAGTTACTCTCTATCAGTCTTGTGACCTGTAACTAAAAGATAAAGATATACATAAAAGAGATAATATGTACAAGAAAGGGATGCATAACATCATAAAAAATTGATCAAGAAACATAATTGATTTCCAGTTCTTATTTCCTGCTCTGCCCCAGCAAGGTCTGTAATGGTCAGGACAATATTGCTAAGTGATTTCCCACTTTCTACATCAGTGCTTTCATGAACATGACATATAGTGATAATGCACTGCGATCGACTGTGATACAAAATGGTCTTATATTAGTACACTTAAAAATTAGAACAAAAACTAAAAACAGAAAGCAAATTACCAAAATATAAAGATAATAAAAGTGAAACACGATGCATATTATCATTAGGAGAAGACCTTGAAAGTAAAAAAGATATATCTCTGGGATAATATTTTTGGTTAGTACAAATCTGTCCATTTTGTTGGAGAGCTGGGAAGTAATTTGTTCATCTATAAACACATGGTGCGTCTTGTGACCTATCCCCACGGTGAATGCTAGGGGTACTTGTAAGGAGTCAGTGAGAAGACGACAGAGAAGCCATCAAAGACATCGGTGTGGATGTGCTTGGGATCGATGAGCTTGGAATGAGGTACGATGAGTGCTTTGACCCTCTGATTGTGTTCTGGGCATTGGTAACTGCCCGCCGACTGGCAGTGATGCCAATCAGGAGGTCACCATTCTAGTTCTAGGAAATAATTGAGGGTGTCGACCTCATGCCTTCTGCATTCTCAATCACTCGTGCCGCCTGCATAAAATGATTCACTATTTTTATTCTAGCACCATAGTTGCACAAAAATGATTCATGATTTTATATTAGCGGCATCACCAATCCACTACCAATTGAATGTGTCAACATACGAACTAAAAATTTCACATGAAATATGCATATCCTATTATTTGCAGATGGATTCAAAAACTATCATACAGTTCAAAGACATAATAATGTAATCAATAACAAATGGATACGACAACTGTCTCGCAAATAAGAGAAAATGGCAAATATTGATTAGAACAGTAGAAAAGATCACCCATTTCCTTCCATAACAAAGACACGGGAATTCATCATTCCCAAATTGATGTTGTTTCATTGGGGTTGCAATATATCAATAACTGCAATCTCACCGCCCCGCCACTCGCCATCACATTTTTGGGCAGCGACTGGTCCACCTTGGATAACCAGGATTCCGCCTCTTGCATAAACAAAGGAGCAATTATAAGTTTCTACTGAATAAAAAAGCAAACTAATTATGTAATCCAAAAGAAAATGAGCAAACAGCAAGGCCAAATATAAACTTTACATCAATCTAACAATTATTCTCAGCACGCTAGACTCCAATCTCTACCAATAAAACACAGTCAGCTTGTCAGTACCCATGCCAGACTCCGAAAATCCTACTTTACAAGAGGAAATAAATTCGTGACCTACTGTTAGCAAATCAAAAGAGCTCCTGTTTACTCAATAACAACATGAATGTTTTTTAGAAACTTAAAAGCAAGTGCAAGAAAAACAAACCACACATATTTGCTTGAAGTGCTGCATCTCTGAGGTTACAAGAAGAAAGGTGCTTGCACACCTCAATGATTCAACTTCCTATGCACCCACATCCTCATCATCAAACAAGGACAAATCGGAGGTTACAACTTCAGTATGTTTTCTGTGATGTTGCTCTAAATTCTGCCTCCATTGATCCAACAAGATGACAACTCTTGAACCTAGGTCAAACGGAAACAATGTTTCAATTCAACTTTCAGCGTAGAGAGAAGAAATATTTTTGCATTCCAGAAACATTTAGGCAGCCAAACACAACATATCATAACGACCTAAATACATGAAGCACCCTAACACATGCATTAATTTTGCATATGAATAAAACAAGCCTAACAACACAAAAGGAACCAGCAATAATCAAGGTAGATAACAATTGGACTTCAACAGTCCATATGCCTGTTCATAAATTGCATATGTTGTTCCAAGCAAACTAAATTGATGCAAACTAATCTATACTATTTATCTCAGGTATATGACAGAGCAACTGATAACAAGTTACCTAGTAGCATATCATTGATCACATAATAGACACTAAGCTGTCACCACAAAATGTACTCATAATCTCCTAAGTATCACAATTCACAAATCACTTCAAAAGCAGTGAACACACCAACTTTGTGATACAAACCCTCATCTAGGCATTCGAATCAATGCAATCTCCAACGACTGTGAGCATATCAAAAGTTCTCACCTTTGGAGCATCTCTTGGCCAACGAATTGAGCAGCATGGCGGTAGATACATCCATACGACCATACCGGGGATGTAGCATATGAACACTGCATCTAACACATTGAACCTCTCCGACACTGCCACAAGGAGCTCGCAGGGGTTCCCAGAGAGGAAGGGAATGTGAGGTAGCGGGGGGGGGGGGGGTTGGCCACAGCTCGGTGTTGTGTTGTACGGAGGGCGGCAGTGGCGCTACGCCTTGTGGATGGTAGAGGACGGCGGTGGCGCGGCGACGGATCGACGTCGGGTGGAGGGTGTAGGGAGGCAACGCACCTTGCTGTAGCGCGCGAGATTGCAGCGGGATGGCGGCGTCGAGAAGTCGGGGACACCGGCGCTTGGGGCTGGCGAGGCGCGGCGGAGGAGCCGAGGGCGTCAGATGGAGGCGCGGCGGACAATGCGGGTGAGGTAGCCTGGCGGTGGCCGGTCGGCTTTGTGGCGGGGATGTGGTTGATGCCTGGCGAAGATGGCGCCCACACGCGGTGAGCGGCCCGAGCGGCGATGTGTGGAGGCTTGGACGGAGCAGAGGAAGCAGGGGGCGCTGGCTTTAGGGTAGGCCGAGCCGGCGGCGATGAAGGCCTCGGGTGAACGTGTGCGGGAGGAGCCAATCGGTTATGAAGAACCGGCGGCGGCATCAATGGCTTTGGTAGAAACTCTAGACATTTATATAGTAGTGAGGGATGTGAGGGAAGGTGATCAACGGTGGAGATTGTTCCAATGAGTATGATTAAACAATTGATGGCTCAGATTGTTTAGATGAGTAAACGAACTCGTTAATTATATATTAGTATAGATTAAATTACTTGCTACATCAACTTTTTTCTTATTCACCTAAATTTAAACCTATCTCACCGGAGTCACCTTCATCTTTCATCTTCGCTCGTCTTCGCCACCTAAACCTCAGCTTGGCCGACCCGCCGCTCTCCAATCCCCTCCGCGCCGCCGCCACCACGGCGCCATCCCGGCCGGCGGAGGGCGAGGCAGAGTAGGACGCGAGATCCCGGCCATGTCGGTCGTCGGGAAGGAGGAGGGGGAGGAGCAGCAGGTGGTGAACCCGTGGGAGGTGTCGGCCGGGAAGGGTGGGATCGACTACGACAAGCTGGTTGATCAGTTCGGCTGCCAGCGGCTCGATGACGCTCTCGTCGCCCGCGTCGCGCGCCTCACCGCCCGCCCGCCGCACCGCTTCCTCCGCCGCGGCCTCTTCTTCGCCCACCGGTGCCGCCCGAAACCCTATCTCTTCCTTTCTTACCCCTCCCCCTGTTCTCTGGATTGCGGACGAAAATTTGAATATTTTTGCGCTATCTCTGCAGGGATTTGAACGAGATACTGGATCTGTATGAGAGGGGGGAGAGGTTCTACCTCTACACTGGGAGAGGGCCCTCGTCTGAGGCGCTGCACCTCGGCCACCTCATCCCCTTCATGTTCACCAAGTAAGCGCCGGGTTCCAATCTGCATCACTCTCTCATCTGTAACGTTCTTGATTCAATGTGGGTTTCCACAAGAACAACCGAATTTGTCTTATACTGGAAAGACCTAGTTTGTGCGGTGGATTGACAGAGTAATGCAATTAGCCAATTACCATGCCAGCTGAAAAGTCCATACAATAAATACTTCCCTAGAATATCCCATATTTACATGTTCCTTGAAAGAAAGGAAAGTTAGTATTTAAACATTTTTAACCAAAAAATGCCCCTCACATCTTTCACAAGAACAGTGCCACATTTATATACTGCCATTTGTAATGTTTTCTATGCTCTCTAGTCTTTTTGTAACATTCACATGCTTTCTTGCAAATTGCAATACTTTCTTTGATAAACCTTGCGTTGTTGTGTCAGTTGATTTTGTAACGATGAGGACTACTTGGACAATGTCGACTAACTGTCAGTATGTTTCCCCAGATATTTGCAGGATGCTTTCAAGGTGCCTCTAGTAATACAACTAACTGATGATGAAAAGTTCTTATGGAAGAACTTGACTGTCGAGGAAAGTAAAAGGCTTGCCCGTGAAAATGCGAAAGACATTATAGCATGTGGATTTGATGTTGAAAGGACTTTCATTTTCTCTGATTTTAATTATGTTGGAGGGTAAGATTGTTCTCCTTAGCTGTAGTCTTGATTTGTCCTTCACCTTATGACTAAATAATTGTCTACTCTGCTGCTAAGCATGGCAATCTTAGCTTTCTTTTTTTCCGTGGAAAAAATAATCCTGTCTTTTTCTTACAGCGCTTTTTATGAAAACATGGTTAAAGTTGCCAGATGTGTGACATATAATAAGGTGAGAGCTATTGAATTAAGAACAACAATATTTTGGGCATTAGGGAGCTCAGTCACCTGCATCCAAAGTTCTAAACATTATCTTTTGCTAATATAATTTACTCTTGAATGACAGGTTGTAGGAATATTTGGATTCAGCCCAGAGGATCACATTGGAAAGATCAGCTTTCCTCCTGTACAAGCGGTTCCATCATTCCCTTCTTCATTTCCTCACCTCTTCTCTGGCAATGACCAATTACGGTGCCTTATCCCATGTGCAATAGACCAGGTATAAACACATTTTGGGTGCCTGACTCCATCTTTCTATCTCCCTGCGCCTTTGTGGTTTGGCTGCCCTTGTGGTGCCATTTGGATCTAGGAACACCTTAATCAGGACTCCTGTAGATGTTCAACAGTTCAAGTTTTGTTTCACAAGTTTCAGTTTCTCATTGGATATACCTTTTTATTCTTCCAGGATCCTTATTTTAGGATGACCCGTGACGTTGCTCCCAGAATTGGTTATCAGAAACCATCACTGATTGAATCAAGATTTTTCCCTGCTCTTCAGGTACAATTTTTAGGACTATGGATTCATAGCTTAATATCTTCATTGTGTAGTAATAACTAGTAAGTGCAAAAATGGGGGTATAAAAAAGGATCTCACTAGCTCAGGTTCAGCAATGAAGGCACAATGCAAAACTCATGCTCAGTAGTCAGTACTTTCATCTGAAGTGATTGCTTACCCGTGAAATTTTTTAATGAATGGTTATCTACTTGTCACTTGTCACTACAATCATTACTAGTAAAGTTACCTATGCAGCCCATATTTATGCATCTGTGAACACAAGCACAATTAGTCACCACTTATTACTATAGACATGAGTCCTGTTTGACTCTTCCTAGTCATTTTTTGATTTGCTATTTTCTCAAATTGTATTTAGCTATTTATCTGTGTCTGATAAGACTGCATCTTTCTTCATCAACTCCATCGTTCATGTCCATTGCTTAGCATTTCTTTTTGTTAATTGTCATATCCTATTATGGACAGCCTAATTTTAAGGACATTGATTTATATGGGTTGCTTATTTCCTTTTTACAGGGGGAGAACACAAAAATGTCAGCCAGCGATCCAAATTCTGCAATATACGTGACAGATAGTGTTAAAGAAATAAAGACAAAGGTTTGAACTGATCATTTCTTTTAAGCTGAAAAAATACTGACAATTTTATGTTTTAACTTAGACCATTCAAGTTTTGGTGAAATGGTTGTTAGATTGAGCCAAGCATGGACCTCTAGGCCTTACAGTTATGCTTTTCATTGCTTTGTCATTTATTTTACCCTTTTCTCCAGGTGAATAAATATGCATTTTCAGGCGGCCAGGACTCAATAGAGCTCCATAGAAAACTTGGAGCTAACCTTGATGTAAGTCCTTTTTTCATCACCTTTAGCATTTTTTATTGAATGTGAAACTAGTAAACTGAGTTATGCACCATTGACATGAATTTGCTTGAAATGCGACACGTAATTTAAAGAAGAAAAATATTTCTATTTCTGCGATTCATACAATTCTGGACCTTTCCTTTCCCTTTGTACTTTTGTCCTTTATCGAAGCCATTACCTTTTCTTTGTGAATGCTAACATACGCAAGATTGTGAGGCATTTTTGTGTCTACAACCTGCTTGCAATGTTCATGTTCTGTACTTTTCTCCACAAATCAATGGATGAATTGTGATTGTGGTGTCCAGGTGGATGTTCCAATTAAGTACCTAAACTTCTTCCTTGAAGATGACAATGAGCTCGAGCACATAAAGAAGGTAACACTACAAGCTATACTATACATGTAGAACTAATTGCCTGACGTGTTTCCTCAACTTGAATTCCTCTACTGAATTCCACCAACATTCTGAAACTCATCAGGAGTATAAGGAAGGAAGGATGCTGACTGGTGAAGTAAAGCAGCGGCTTGTCGCGGTTCTATCCGAACTGGTTGCAAGACATCAAAGAGCTAGAGCACAAGTGACAGAGGAGGTGCGCAACCCTACACAATATTGCACATTCATGTACATTCTGAAGTAGACTTTCGCATATCACACACACATGCACCCAACCACAAAACAGGAGTGCACCGATACAGATTACACGGGGATATGTGCTTAATGAAATGCTTAAAACCCGTAGCATTCTCAGTGATATAAGTGCTTTCCTGTTTGCGCAGATGGTTGATGCATTCATGGCAGTGAGACCTCTTCCCAATATGTTTGGTTGAGCATGATGTCAAGACGGCAAGGAGATTTTTGCTCGCTGGATATTTTAGACCGAAGGGATTCCTAGAATCTGGGTCATGATTTATTGGCCACTAATCATGCATTGGTCGCCCACTTGATTTTGCAAATCAGTACAGTGCAAGTTTATCTTAAAGCCTGCTCCATCAATGTAAACTCAAAAGTGTTTTGTTTACTAACCAGAAAAGTTATAACAGCTTCGAGAAGTATAACTAGCAAGAAACATACAGTTTTGTCGTCTGAACTGATTATTAGTAGATTTTGTTCTGGTTCAATGGTCCAGCATAAGAACGTGTCAAGATAGACAATCTTCTTGCAGGCTGAAGACTGAAGCCTTGTAGAATATCACAAAGCGAGAGCCTGACATTTGCAGAAATTTGCAGGTTAATGCAGAGCCGAGAGCCTGACATTTGACAGATTAGTATTTGTTATGGCCATAGTGCTTTGCTGTATCGTTCGCGCAGAATTTTACAATTCGTCACGGACTGTCATATTACGAAGCCACTTGCGGTGTGTAAAAATTGGACTCGCTTCTATCTCCTAGTGTGTCAAAACCCTAGCCACTGTACAAATGTCTCTCTAGTCTTGTCCCTCCCTTCTATTTCCATCCCATGCCGTAACACAACTAGGTTTCATGTTGCTGCCGCCGCCGCCGCCGTCATAAGCACTGAGAGCGCAGCGAAGGTGCGATAGGTTGAACACTTAATCCTATACCGATTTTCCCTTTATATGATGTTCTTTGTTTATATGTATTGTTTTTGAATTACACTCTATTTGTTATTTGTGTTGTTATTCTTGTGTTGTGTAGTCACTAGTCATGAGTACGCTAACACGACGTGCAAGTGGAAGTGTTTAGACCTCATCAACACCCTGATTCAAAATGAAAACTAGCAAAATCAAATGATCCTGGTTGAAAGTGCGGATTTTAGCCAATTATTGACAATAAAGATGTTGTGTAATATAGCTAGTGTGATAGAAGAGTAAGCACACGAATTACAAGGCTCAAAGAGTATCTAGTGGGTGGTTATGGAGATGTAGCAAAATGCTTCAAAACCACTACAACTATTGTTATAGAATTGCATAATGCTATGAAAAAAAAGAAGAGAGCACTCATTCTTGACGATGAAGAGAATAGAGGAGAAGTGTCTGAAGAGGTTAGTGTTGCGCATCCTAATTCTGAAACCATTTCTAAGAACAAAAAGAAACAATCTCTCTTTAACGTCCATCCTTCCCATGAGACATGCACAAAACCAATTGCTTTAATGGTTAGAAGAACTCTAATAAAAATTGTGGAAGAAAAACATTCCAAATGTCCTACTCAATCTAGTATCCAAGCTAGTATGAAATCACAGGAGCAAAGAGAAGTTGTCAATATAGAGTGGGCTCGGTTCTTTTATGAGTATGGCATACCATTCAATGTTGCAAATTCTAGGCAATTTGAGATTGCTATAGAGGCCACTGCACAATATGGTTCTAGGTATAAGCCTCCTAGCTATCATGAGCTTAGGGAGCCACTATTGTACAAGGTTGTTGCTGAGATAGATGATTTGAGAAAGTAACGTGAGATCTCATGGAAATAATTTGGTTGCACATTGATGTCAGATGGATGGACAGATAGGAGGGGACACCGCTTGATCAATTTTCTAGTCAATAGTCAAGAAGTGACTTTTTTCTTAGAGTCAATCAATGCATCAAGTGAAGTTCATGATCAAGTGATGTTGGCTGATTTTTTAGAGAAGAAGATCCATGATATTGGAGTAGTTAAAGTTGTGCAAATTTTCACTGAAAATGGAGCTAAATATAAGGCAGTGGGCAAGCTTTTTATAGAGAGGTTTCCTACACTTTATTAGACTTCTTGTGCTACACATTGTTTAGATCTTATGTTGAAAGATGTAGGAAAGTTGAAGGAATTCAAGAAGTATCTCACGTGCTCGACATGTCACTACTTTCATATATAGACATGGAAGACTTCTTAGTGTCATGAGGGAGAAGATAGGTGGTAAGGATCTTATGCGACCTATGGTCATTCGGTTTTCTATAACATTCCTCACCTTGTAAAGTTTACATAAACATAGAGATGCATTGAGAGCTTTGTTTACATGTGTTGAATAGACTAGTTGCAAGCTAGCAAAGACAAAGGCTAGGAAAAAAGCCTATGACAGTGTGCTTTCTAGAGAGTTTTGGAACTTCGTTGAAGATTGTCTTTTAGAGCTTCTTTGCCTCTTTTAATTGTGTTGAGAGTTGTTGATGGTGATAAGATGTCTGCTATGCCAGAAGTTATTGCTCTCATGGATCATACGAAAGAGAAGATCAAGGTTAGCTTAAATGGATACCACTCTCTATGGTGTCACCCTCTTTTTAAAACCAGAAAAATTCTTTAGCATTGACAAAGAGAATGATGATCTTATTCTATTTCTAAGGGTTTGACGTGTGTTGACACGAAAACGTGCCCCCACACTTGGGTTAGTTTGACGATCCAAAAGTGTGCGGATACTTAGGAACAAGCCTAAGCGTAACACAACACCGACGTCGCATTCCGACTACCCTTAGCCATGGTAAGAGGGGTGGAGTCACCAGGCAATCAGACCACACAAAATAATCCAATTAGCAAAAAGAAATATATTAAACAGAATAAATCAGCAAACCGGCCGGAGCCTATCTTCTTCGAAGTGCGGTGCGAAGGGGGTTACCGAAGTATACCTTCGGCGTCTAGTGCGAAGCGTCCTGCCGAAGGGTACCTTCGGCGTTCGGACCGATCTAACCGAAGATGAACTCCGAACGGGTCTGGACGCGACAATCACCTCTGAACAGCGGGGTTCAGCGCGAAGTCTCTGATACAGTAGGACACAGAGTAAAGATTCAAGCGCAACGCGCGAGCGTGACTTCGTCCGGAGCGAAGTACGAGCATGGCGAAGCCTGTCGTGACGAAGTGTGCTGGCGAAGCGTGTGGTCGAAGCGACAGTCTCATCGAAGGGTGTTCTGGCAACCTCCGAAATCGATCTCTCAACTCCGGACACCTCCGACGAAGTAGCTCCAAACATAGGTAACTTGCAACAAATAAGATTCGAAGAACTAATTTGGCCTGAAGACCGAATTCTGCTAAGTGTTGCACTAGTAGCGAAGGTAGCAATCTGTTACGCAGATTAGCGGATACTTCACAGGCGAAGTAACAAGGCGATAGCAATCTATTACATAGATTAACGGATACTTCACAAGCGAAGTAACAAGGATTACCACTGTTCTGAAGTGGCCGTCAGAGGGCTTCAAGGCAAACCCACGAAGAGGTACAGAAAAGTAAAGATAAAGTAAATGCGATCAAAGCTAGGGCTTTGTGTTTGGGTTGTGTTTTGGGGGCTCTGAACTGACTTCGCCTCTCTATTTATAGGGGCTAAGCCTCTGATCTAATCTGCTATAATTCAGCTGGATAGGGATAAAGACTTAGCCGGAATTGTATCCAGCTCTATTTGTGCCGAAGTGGGCTTCGGCCAGGCCCGTTGAAGCCTGCTCCTCGGGACAAAGATTCAGCGGCGTGGGCCTCCAAAGGCTTCCTGGCCGAAGGCCATGGGCTGGCTGGAATCCTTCAGAGCCCATAGCCCAATAGACCTTCGGCCCTATAGGGCTTCGGCCTGACCCGGGACATGTGTATTTTCGGCCCAAATTACCAAAATTGATATTTTGACAATCTTAGCTATTGATGCCATTTTTTTCTACCAACACATGCCCCCCTGCCTTTTAGTGAACTAAGTGAACTAAAAGCACAACGAGCTGAAGACGATATCGTCCATATCGGCCTTTCGACACCTTTTACGCTATTTGCCACACGCTTGGGAAATACCTTTTCAAGTATCTACCATTCAAAGCTCTTCGAAACCGCTCTCCTTGCAGAGATTCCAACACATATGCATTGCCGGGAGCGATTTCGGCTATTTTGAAAGGACCTTCCCAACTAGGTGACCATTTGCCAAACTTGGGACTCTTAGTGCCTAAGGGTAAAATCGTCTTCCAAACCAAATCTCCTACTTGAAACGATTTTGGTTTAACCTTCTTATTGTAGGCTTTAGCTACTCTCCTCTTGTCTACTTCTATGGCTTCTAAAGTCTTTAGTCTCTTATCGGTCACTTCTTCTAGGTTATCCTTCAATAGAGTTTCATACTCGTTGACTGATAAGCCATCTTGCATTAACACTCTTAAGGAGCCAAGATCTACTTCTACAGGTAGAACGACTTCTTGTCCATATACCAACTCATATGGACTGACTTTGGTAGCACCGTGCTTTGCAATTCTACAAGCCCATAGCGCCTCGGAAAGCACTTCATGCCACCTTTTAGGAAACTCTTCAATTTTCTTCTTAATGAGCTTAATAACGATTTTATTACTAAATTCGGCCTGACCATTGGCCTGAGCATAGTAGGGTGAAGAGTTTATCAACTTAAACCCATAATATTCGGCGAAGTCCCTCACTTCTCTAGAAACGAATGAACTACCTTGATCTGTAGTGAGAGTTTGAGGAATGCCGAATCTATGTATGATGTGCTTCAAGATAAAGTCAAGTATCTCATTGTGAGTCATGTTCTTGAGAGGCACGGCCTCGGTCCACTTGGTGAAGTAATCCGTCGCCATCAACACGAACCGATGCCCTTTTGAGGAAGGAGGGTGAATTTGGCCGATGAAGTCTAAACCCCAACCACGAAATGGCCATGGCTTGACAATAGGGTTGAGTAATGAGGCAGGAGCTAACTGAATATTGTCAAACTTCTGACATGCTTCACACCCTCTATAATACTTAAAACAATCCTCAGTCATAGTCGGCCAGTAAAAACCTACTCTTTTGAGCATCCAACTCATTTTTTGGACCGACTAATGAGTGCCACAAAGTCCCTCGTGGACTTCTCCCGTAGCCACCTAGGATCGTTCGTGGTCTAGACACTTTAACAGTATTTCGTCAATGGTTCGGCGATATAGTGTGTCGTCCAATCGCCTTTATGGGCTTCGAAGGATTTTGCTAGCTCACTCCCTGAAAAAGTTTCTAAGCTACTGATTTCAGGGTACCCTCGAGCCCTTCCTGCTCCTGCCGAAGTCTGGCCGGACTGGCCGTGTAGAGTGTGCCGGGCCGAAGCCCTTTGGAGGGTCCGGACTCCCAGAGGCCCTCACCGTGCAGGGGACTTTGGCTCACGGTCCCCGGCATACCAGGCCCCTCGGTGGGCAGAGTACTCCGGACCTGGGACCTCGGCGCGCAGTAGCCTCTGGCAGCCGGAGGGGTTAGACCCAGAGGGTGCGCTTGTCCGAAGTCACTAGCTTCGGCAGTGAGACCAAGCGTCGGCTTCTCCCATATAGAAAATTTTCCTCTCCTGACTTGGTAACCAGATGCTTGCTAAGCCAAATCATTTGCAATTGAATTGACCTCTCTTGACACATGAGAGATTTTGAAGTCATCAAAAGTAGCAACTATGTCTAGACATTTATCCAAGTAACTATTTAGCAAGCCATTAAAGCATTGAGCATTTTTAGCTATTTGTTGCACTACTAACAAAGAATCACTATATGCATGGACATGTTTAGCACCTACGGATTCTAGCAATTCAAGCCCTAGCAGTAAAACCTCGTATTCAGCTTGGTTATTAGTAGAAGGAAATTCTAAACGGGTCAAGGTCTCAAAGTGCATTCCATTAGGTGATATGAGAACCACTCCAATACCTTGGCCACTCTTGCAAGCCGAACCATCAAAATAAAGTTTCCATGGCACTACCTCAACTAAAGCAACATTGTCACTCCAACTGATATCTATGTGGTGATCAACTATAAAGTTGACTATGATCTGGCCTTTTATAGTTCTTAGGGGTTTGTAGGCCAAATCATATTCAATCAACGCGTAAGCCCATTTTCTGATTATTCCACTTAGAATCGGCTTTCGTAACATGTGTTTTATAACATCAGTTTGGCAAACGACAACACATGTAGTAGGGAGAAGATAATGGCGTAATTTGGTGCATGCGTAGTAAAGTGATAAACACAAACGTTCCACAAACACGTACCTGGTTTCGGCGTCCAGAAGGCGGCGACTCAAGAACGTGATGATGTACTCTTTTCCTTCTACCTTTTGGGTTAGCACAGCCCCGATCACGCTATCTTCAGCAGCGATGTATAGCCGAAACAGAATCCTGGCTTTGGGTGCTCTCACCACGGGCGGTGATGACAAGCACTCCTTGATTTTCTCAAAGGCACTTTGCTGGCTTGCCCCCCAAGTGAACTCGGCTTCATTCTTTAGCCGGAGTATGGGGACAAAGGCATCAATCTTGCCAAACAAGTTGGATATAAAGCGACGCAAATAATTCATCTTGCCTAGCAACTTCTACACATCTTTTTTGCACGTCGGCGCTGTAATGTTTCTAATCTTCTCAAGCCTCTTAGGATCAATCTCTATGCCTCTCTCGTGAATCATGAAACCTAAAAACTTACCCGCTGACACGCCAAAAGCACACTTGAGTGGGTTCATTTTCAAACCATACTTCCGCATCCTATCAAAAGCAACTTTCAAATCGGCTAAATGGTTTCCCATAGCATCCGATTTGACTACAACATCGTCAATGTAAACTTCTAACATAACCCCTAGCAAGTCATGAAAGATTAAGTTCATAGCGCGTTGATACGTGGCGCTAGCATTCTTCAAACCAAAAGTCATAACGACCCACTCGAACAAACCGACAAAACCAGGGCATCGAAAGGCAGTATTGTAGACGTCCTCTTTGGCCATAAAGATTTGATTGTAACCAGCATTGCCATCAAGAAAACTTAGTACCTTGTGTCCTGAAGCATCGTTGATTAGCATGTCGGCTATCGGCATCAGATACTCGTCCTTCGGAGTGGCTCTGTTCAGATCTCTGAAGTCAATACACACCCGTATCTTGCCGCTCCCTTTCTTCTCTACAGACACAATGTTAGCGACCCATTCTACGTACTTGCATGGCCTAATAAATCCATCTTTGAGCAGTCGCTCTACCTCTTCTTTAACTTGGTCACAGACGACTGAATTAAAGCGATGAGGAGGTTGTTTATAAGGCCTAAATCCGGATTTGATAGGTAGCCGATGCTCCACGAGCTCGCGGCTTAGTCCCGGCATCTCGCTGTACTCCCATGTGAAACAATCAACATACGACCGAAGCAGCTTTATTACTTCGGCCTTTTCATCAGGCTGTAAATGTTGGTTTACAAAAGTCGGCCTTGGAATGCTACCATCACCTATGTCAACTTCCTCTAAGGGATCGGTCGACACAAAACCTTGGCCTAGTTTCTCTACTTCGCTAAAGTCTTCGATGGCTTCGGCAATACCGTCTTTATTAGACCGATACTGCTCTACGCGAGACTTTAGCCAATCCAGATTACTCTTACTAGACATGACTACTAATACAAAAACAGTCGTGCTACACCAGCTGACTTTACAGACACTAGTACAAAATGTCCTTCGCACACGCTAACAAAATCATAATCCAAAAGATCTCTACCTGACAGACACTCTACCTTGTTGTGAACGGCGTCAACTGATACATCGGCCAATGCCACTTGGGCCGAAGTATCTGCGGAAATGACCTCTGTAGGACCGAAAGTAGTGACCATAGGGGGGTGAATGGGCGCCTTAAAAATTCTTTCGAATCAATGGCCTGCTCCCAACACCCAACGCTCCTCAAAAGACTGAGCAGCAAAGTATGAACAAATTTCCTATGTCTAAAAGTATCTAGCCTAGAAACAACAGGTGTCAAAATCAGAGAAACACCAAAGCAGTGCTAATAGGAAGATAAACAAAATATTCAAGACATGGTAGGTTAAACTTCTCAATGGATGATCTAAGTGTATATAAAGTGAGATGAGAAGTTACTGTTCAAATTTGTCTCCTGTTCAAAACTTGGCGAAGCCTGCTTCGCTGGTCGAAGCCTGCTTCGCTGTGTCGAAGCCTAGCGAAGGCTGTCGTGGAAAGGCCGAAGGTTTGTTGAGTATAGCTTAGTTCGAGTGTAGGAATGAGCAAAGTGTGCTTCGAAGCGAAGTATGATCGTATCGAAGCTTGCTTCGAAGCAACAGACTTCGATCAGAAAGCTTCGAAACCAGTTCTCAGAAAAACTACCTTCGAGAGACAAGTGAAGCCAAACACACAGCAGCGAGAAGAAGTCAAAGTCTATACTCTACCTTCGGAGCTAGCTTGATCGAGGTATGACAACCGAAGTTGTGACCTTCGATCCAAAGGCTAACTTCGAATAACAAACTTCGAACATAAGCTGAAACCTTCAGAAAGACAGCAGTCGTAAGATCTCAGAAAAAAAATACACTTCGAGCGAAGTCTATCAGAAAGACATACTTCGAAGCTACCTTCGAAGCCTGTCAAAGTATGCTTCGCAAAATAGCCGAAGTATGCTAGAAACGGAGTACACCTTCGCAAAGACAGTCAAAGTATGCCAAGCCAACAGACTAAGTCCAAAACATACTTCAAAGCTAGATTCACAGGACAAGAGCGAAGTTAAAGTTCTGTCGAAGCCCTCGAAGATGTCTGATCGAAGCCTACCTCATGAAGCTGAGGGACTTTGAACAGAGAGATGGGCTTCACCAAAAACAGCCAGAAAAGGTACTCGGCCCTGTCTACTTCGATCAAAAAGCTACACAGAAAAGTAAAACCAGAAGGACTAGCACACTGTAGCTACAGGACACTAGTACTACTTGCAACTAGTACTCCTTAGCCCATAGAACAGAAGCCAACAGAGAGAAACGTGAACTCTGGAATAAACATTAAATGCACGAATCAATCAAGGCTTCAGATTCACACAGATTGCTGCAAACCACACACACGGATGGAGAATAAAACTCACAGCATCATGAAGAACAGAGGGTGAGCAGGAATAGAAATCGCTTGTGCAAAGAGCCTGGCGGTGCACACGAGAACGAACAGGGAACAAAGAGAACAAAAGTGACCCAAATGATTGAAAAGTGAATTCTAGAAGGGTAACCTAACCCTAGGGATTGGGGCCCTATTTATAGGCTGCCCAACACTAGGAATATTCCACCAGCCCCTTAGGGTTTTTTTACAGACGCTGAAATAAAGGAGAAGACTAAACTGCCCTTAGGATTTTTTATAGACTCGACTGACTGACTGTGGGCCTAGAGATACAGATGACTTATCCGGAAGCTAAGCTTTCGTAGCGACTATGGCTTCTCTTCTGGACAGTCCGATACAAGATCAGCGGTTGTTAGTTTTGCGCCAAAACTGACAAAGCCTCCATCGACTTTGCACCAGGTACCCGGATTGGGCCGGCCCGATTCCGCAGCTCTCTCAGCCCGGCAATCACTCACCGCCCGTGTACCTGAGTTAATCCTGGTCAATAGCCTAGTGGGTCTTCTGCTGCTTCTGGCCCATGTACCTGGATTGGGCCAGCCCGACTTCGCAGCTCTCTCAGCTCGACAGTCACTCACTGCCCGTGTACTTGAGTCACACGCGGCCCATGAAACAGCAGATCTCCTCTCTTCTTCAGTCCTCTTTGACTATCGTTGACAATGACTCATCACATCTGGAGCCATGAGGTCCACGCTATTCAGCATGGCTCCTCAATCTCCCCCTTGATGAGTGCATTGTCAACACTTCACTTCTTCAGTTCTTCAGTACCCGCGAACAACTGTGGAAACACGAAAAACAAAGCACAAGAAAAACAAAGAAGCAGAAAATAAGGTAAAAGTTTAACCCTAATGACCAACAGCCGAACAAAAGCAAGAAGCGGTCATTATGGTTAACCAAAAGTAAAAGCTCAAAATGAGTGCCATCTCAGAAACATCAACAAGGATATCAAAAGAGTAAGAATAACTGGGACAAAAACTCCCCCTTAAACTCACATTCCAAGATTTCTCCCCCTTGTTGACAGGTGAACTCATCAAGCACTCAAAAGAGACACAGACTCCCCCTGAAATGCAACTCCCCCTCAAAATATGCAATGAATGCAACTGGGGTGCATGTGGAGTTTAGAAAGCATGCTTCTTAGATATGATTGACTGCAAGTACAAACATCTAACAAGTATAGCGAAAGACATACTGTCTGAGACTCATGATATGATCAGTGCAACAGATGATATCTAAAGAAAGTCAATAGCACACATTTTTCAGTTTTTGCCAACTAAAGCATCACCACATTTTCCGGTTGACAAGCAAGGTAAAACATGAGATGTAGAAGCTAACTGATATCTACCAAGATAAGCATTGTCCAAAACAAAGTGCTTCAGCAAACTTGTTATCATTTCAATTTTCAGGTTTTTCTTTTTCCTTTTTCATTTTTGCCAGGGGTTATTAGCGTGTCAAACCTTATGCTGACCGACCAAGTCAAGCCTAGGCTAGAACTGGACCATCAGAAGCTTAAGACATTGGTCTTGGCATACACTACATTGTCCTAGTTCGTAGCGACTACGGCTTCTCTTCTAGACAGTCCGATACAAGATCAGCGGTTGTCAGTTTTGCGCCGAAACTGACAAAGCCTCCACCGACTTTGCACCAGGTACCCGGATTGGGCCGGCCCGATTCCGCAGCTCTCTCAGCCCGGCAATCACTCACCGCCCGTGTACCTGAGTCAATCCTGGTCAACAGCCCAGTGGGTCTTCTGCTGCTTCTGGCCCATGTACCCGGATTGGGCTAGCCCGACTTCGCAGCTCTCTCAGCTCGACAGTCACTCACTGCCCGTGTACCTGAGTCACACACGGCCCATGAAACAGCAGATCTCCTCTCTTCTTCAGTCCTCTTTGACTATCATTGACAATGACTCATTACATCTGGAGCCATGAGGCCCACGCTATTCAGCATGGCTCCTCAACCTCCACTTCATCGCCGTCCCACTGAATTAGGCACTAGTGCAGAGTAGAAGGGATGCAGCAATTTGCATGGATCCAGTTGCGCCCAAGCAGCACACTGTAGTTACCTTATACATCGACGATGAAAAATGTTGTTGGCAACGTATTGTTGCCCACTGTCAACTCCATGGAGAGCACGCCCTTGGCCTCAAAACTCTCGCCGTTGAAGCCCTTGAGCATCAAGTTGGTCTTCTTCAGATCATCTTCGTCCCTGCCAAGTTTCTTCAAAAATGTGTTGACACGGAAACGTGCCCCCGCACTTGGGTCAGTCCAGCGATCCAAAAGTGCATGGATACTTAGGGATGGGCCTAAGCATGACGTGGCATCGACGTCGCGTTCCGACTACCCTTAATAGTGATAAGGGGGTGGAGTCGCCAGGCAACCAGATTACAAGAAATAATCCAATTAGCCAAAAGAAATAGATTAAACAGGTTAAAATCGGCAAACCAGTCGGAGTCCTCCTGGTTCGAAGTCTGGTGCGAAGGGTGCGCCGAAGGGTACCTTCGGTGTCTGGTGCGAAGTACTCCGCCGAAGGGTGCTTCGGCGTTCGGACTGATGCGGCCGAAGGTGAACTTCGAATGGATCTGAACACGGTGATCACCTCCGAACAGCGGGGTTCGGTGTGTGATCTTTGATGCGGCGAATTACAGAGTAGTGACGCGAAGGCCACGCGCGGGTGCAACTTCGTCTAGTGTGGAGTATGTTCGTGGCGAAGTCTATCACGACGAAGTATGCTGGCGGAGCCTGTTGTCGAAGCCTGCGATCCCGTTGAAGGGTGTCCTGGGGACCTCCAGAACCGATCTCTCAGCTTCGAGCACCTCCGGCGAAGGGGCTCCGAACGTGCGAACCTGCAACAGGGATGATGCGAAGTACCAATTCGGCCTTAGGACCGAATTTGCTAAGTGTTGCACGGGTAGCAAAGGTAGCAATCTGTTACGTAGATTAACGGGGACTTCACAAGCAAAGTACCAAGGCGATAGCAATCTGTTACGTAGATTAATAGGGACTTCACAGACGAAGTACCAAGGCTTACCACTGTTCCGTAGCGACAGACGGAGGGCTTCCAGGCAAACCCACGAGGAGGTACAGGAAAGTAAAGGTAAAAGTAAATGTACGATCAAAGCATGGCTTTGGTTTGGTTTGTGTTGGGGGGGCTTCTCCACGCCGGTCAGGCCTCTATATTTATAGAGGGTTAACTCTAATCTAATCTGCTATTAATCCGGCCAGATAGAGATAAAGATTGAGCTGGCAACGCGTCCAACTCTATCTCCACTGAGGTGGGCTTCGATCAGGCCCGCCGAGGCCTGCTCCTCGGGCCGAAGTTTTGACAGCGTGGGCTTCGGCCAGGCCCGTTGAGGCTTGCTCTTGGGCCGAAGCTTCGACAGCGTGGGCTTCGGCCAGGCCCGTCGAGGCTTGCTCTTGGGCCGAAGCTTCGACAGCGTGGGCCTCCGAAGGTTCCCGAAGCTTCGGCAGCGTGGGCCTCCGAAGGCTTCCTGGCCGAAGCCCATGGGCTGGCTGGAGGCTTTCAGAGCCCATAGCTCGACGGGCTTCGGCCCCGTAGGGCTTCGGACAGACCCTGGACATGTGTATTTTTGGCCCAAATCACCAAAAATTGATATTTTGATGATCTAGCCATTTAATGCCATTTTTTGCTATCAACACATGCCCCCCTGCCTTTTCATGAACTAGTGAACTAAAAGCACAACGAGCTGAAGACGATACCATTTGTATCGGCTTTTCGACACTTCTAGGATGTTTGCCACACACTTGGGAAATACTTCTTCAAGTATCTACCATTTAAAGCTCTTCGAAACCGCTCTCGCTGTAGGGATTCCAACACGTATGCGTTTCTAGGAGCAATTTCGGCTATCTTAAACGGACCTTCCCAACTAGGTGACCATTTACCAAATTTGGGACTCTTCGTGCCTAAGGGTAAAATCGTTTTCCACACCAGGTATCCTATTGGAAATGATTTTGGTTTAACCTTCTTGTTGTAGGCTTTAGCTGCTCTCTTCTTGTCTACTTCTATGGCTTCTAAAGCCCTTAATCTATTATCGATTACTTCCTCTAGATTATCTTTTAGAGGAGTCTCATATTCATCGACCGATAAGCCGTCTTGCTTTACTACTCTCAAGGAGCCTAGATCTACTTCTACAGGCAGAACGGCCTCTTGCCCATATACCAACCCATATAGACTGACCTTGGTGGCACCGTGCTTTGCAATCCTACAAGCCCATAATGCCTCGGAAAGCACTTCATGCCACCTCTTAGGAAACTCTTCAATTTTCTTCTTGATAAGCTTAATCACGGTTTTATTACTAGGCTCGGCCTGACCATTAGCCTGAGCATAGTAAGGTGAAGAGTTTATCAACTTAATGCCATAGTACTCGGCGAAGTCCCTCACTTCTTTAGAAACAAATGAACAATGAACTACCTTGATCCGTAGTGAGGGTTTGAGGGATGTCGAATCTGTGTATGATATGCTTCAAAATAAAATCACGTACCTCATTGTGAGTCATGTTCTTGAGGGGCACAACCTCGGTCCACTTAGTGAAGTAATCCGTTGTCATCAATATGAATTTGAACGCTTGTCGACGAACCTTCCGATCAACCCTTTGGCTAGGGTCTCTCAAATAATGGACGATTGGGACTCTCCAATCGCCCTTGCAGGTTTCAGAGGGCTTCGCTGGTCCGCCTTCTGAAAAGACTCCTAAATTACTGACTTTGGGGTGCCCCCCGAGCCATTCAAGCTCCTACCGAAGCCTGGCCGAGGTGGCCATTCGGAGTGTGCTGGGCCAAAGCTCTTCGGAGGGTTTGGACCCCGGGGAGCCTTCTCCGTCCGGGAGGCTTCGCACTATGGGCTCCAGCGTGCCAGATCCTCCGATCGGCAGAGCACTTCGATCCAGGTGCTTCGACGTGCGGGGGCCTCCGGCGACTCGAGGGGTTCGACCCGAGGCGTGTGCCCGCCCACCTTTACTAGCTTTGGCAGTAAGACAGAACACCGGCTTCTCTCTCCATACCTGCTTCGTAGCTGGCCGAGGGTGGATCTCTTCGAAGATAGCATCGTGCTTGGCCTCAGCTTTCTTTTCACGCATCTCCTGTGCCCGCAGTCTTTGTAGGCGTCTCTTCCGTGATTTGGACATGCCCGGAGGAGCCCAAGATGGCTGCGGCTTGGTGCCTGGAGCTATTGTTCGACTTCTGTTAATTCTGGCCGAAGTGGTACTGTGCCCTTCGGCCTCGGACACCCTGTGTTCGAAGGGGACTTCGCTGCGAACCCCGTCGGACGGACCGGCCTCGTTCGGCCGATCGAACCAGGCTTCAGCACGGAGCTCGGCCGAAGTATGAGACTTACCTCCGTCAGACCTCAGCGACAAAGTCTTCGGGATTGGGACTTCCTGAGACCCAACTCTGATTGTTATGGCTTCAGACTCCCTGACTTTTGCCTCTGCGTGCTCGCCCCCTTCGGCTTTGCTCTGCAGGGTCCGATTCGGAGGTACCACGGACAGTCTGTGGACGATGCCCCCCACTGTGTCTGCTCGTCCCTGCCATCCATAGTATTTCGAGGAAAAACAAGGCATAGGGTTAGTCTGCGGAGGGTACCCCGACCTGGATAAGTGCGGAGCCCACGGGGTTCCCGCCCAGTCATACGGCGGAGGCATCGGCGGCTCTAGTGGCCTTGGCCACTGCGAGCCGAACCCGTCACCCAGAGGGGGGTTCGACCAAGTCGAAGGTGTCTCCAACCACACCAGCGAAGGATCCTGCCAGGCCGGAGGTATGTTTGGCTAGTGCGGGCCGAAGCCTCCCATCGAAGAAGTCCAGTGCGGTGCAGGGTTCAGCCATTGGGGGCCAAAGTTGTTGTAAAGGAGACCTGACCACTAGGGTCCGAAGCCGTGGTACGGGGGGTTTGGCCATTGTGGCTCAGAACCACCGTGCGGAGCACCAGGATACCTCGGCTCGAAGCCTTCGTGCGGAGGGTTCGCACCCTTCGGTCCAAAGGCACCCTTCGAAGGTTTTGGACCCTTCGGCCATTTTAACTTGGTGTGCGGACCTGCTTCTTCGGCCCTCCTCTGATGCTTGTTCAACAACATGTTATATACTACCTTTGGCCTCTTGCGAGCCTTAGCCGAAGGGGTATTGACGTTCTGTTTCCACACTCCTACCTCGGAGTTCTCCAATAATCACGTCTTTCCCTTTTGCAGACTCGGCCTGTTCTAGCCAAATCAACACCTTCTTTTCGCCGAGGTCAATGGCGTTGACTGGGAAAGGATCTTTATCCAGCTTCATCTTTGGATCATGGTCTATTTTCAATCATCCTTCTTCTATGGCCAATTGTATTTGTCGTCGAAAAACATTACAATCATTAGTATTATGAGAATGTGAATCATGCCACTTACAGTATGGATGCTTCTTTAACTCGTCGGCAGATGGAGTGACCTGACCCTCAGGTAACCTGAGAAGCTGACTTTTTAAGAGAAAATCAAATATCTTATCACATTTAGTTATATCAAATGAGTACTTGATCTCACTAGGCCGATTCCGTGTGGGAGATGGTCGTAACTCGGAGCAAGTGATGGGTTTATTTTTAGTGTTCCAAACCCATTCGGTCGCGTACATGTCGGCCGGATCCTCCTCCTCTGACTCCTCATCAGAGCGTTCCATGATGGGGATCTCGGCCCCAGGCTTGCTAAGCGTCTTAATCAATTTCTTATCTTTGGCTCGGCCTTCTTGGACTAGAGTCTGCTGTAGAACTTGGCTAACTTCTAAAAAGTCTTGGTTATCTAACCTTTCTTTTGTTTCGGGACGCAACCCGTTAACAGCTAACCCTGCCAAGTCCCTTTCTAAAATATTAAGGCTAAAACATCGGTTTCTAGTATCCCTGAAACGCTTGATGTACTCAGAGATGATATCACTAGATTTCTGTTTAACCGATGTCAAATGTGAAAGCCTAAGTTCCATTTCGCCTGTATAAAAGTAATCATGGAATCTTCGCTCCAAATCATCCCACGTTTGGATGGAGTTCGGTGGGAGCGCCAAAAACCAAATGAAAGCGGTGTCGGACAGCGAGAGAGAAAATAATCTAACCTTTAGAGGATCTATCCTGCTAACCTCTCCGCACTATGCCAAAAATTGACTAACGTGCTCTAGTGTAGTTTTACTACCCTCGCCATCGAACTTAGTGAATTCAGGGATTCTATAGCCGTGGGGGTAGGGTATTGTGTTAATATGGTCGGGGTATGGCTTACGGTAAACCCTAACCCGTCCCTTGGGCACGAAGCTGGCACACTCTCTAAACAGTGCGCGGACCCGCTCTTCTATATCATCTTGGTATGTTGCCTACATGCGCCTCTCATGTGGGGGCATGACACGCGGCGGGATATCGGCGGGCCGGCCGTGTGCTTCCTCCCTACGTGCTATTTGCGTAACGTGCTCGTGTCCGGGCGCCTGCGCGTGTGGTGCGGGCAGCGTGGGTATTGGTGAAGGTGGTGCGTGGTATGCAGCGTTAGTTTGCCCGTAGGTGTAATGATTGGTCTCGGCCATAAGTGTTGAAGTGGAGACATGATTGTGCTAGTGCCGTCGTTAGTCCTATAGTATACATGGTTTGTCGGAGGTGTGCTAGCAATAGAAACCAGGGGTACGGCCTCAGCAAAGCCGAACCTTCTAAGAGTCGCCTCTACTTGGGAGCTGACTGCTGAATCTAAACGATTGTCTAGCGAAACGCTAACGACTTGGTCTACTGACGCGGCTATTTTCTGCTCAATTTATAAAGAAGATAAACGAGGCAATACCGGTGTTACCTGTACTTGAGCGAGGTCGGGGGTGATGACGTCGCGCTTGACGAAGCCCGCGCGCGTCTTGACGTAGCCTCCAAGCATCTTGTCTTGGAGCGCCTTCAGCTTTGCCTCGATCTCTGCTCAGTCTGCTGTGGGGATATCTTCAAGTGTAGGTGACAGTATGTTGCGGTTGTCGATATCCGTGCCTCCCATTGTGTCCATCGGTGGTATAGATGTAGTAGTCGATGTAGACGTACCGGCAGCCGATGTAGACTTACTCATCATGTTGGCGTAGCTCTTTCTCAGCGGAGTCGCCAAAAAGTGTGTTGACACGGAAACGTGCCCCCGCACTTGGGTCAGTCCAGTGATCCAAAAGTGCACGGATACTTAGGGACGGGCCTAAGCGTGACATGGCACCGACGCCGTGTTCCGACTACCCTTAATAGTGATAAGGGGGGTGGAGTCGCCAGGCAACCAGATTACAAGAAATAATCCAATTAGTCGAAAGAAATAGATTAAACAGGTTAAAATCGGCAAACCAGTCGGAGTCCTCCTGGTTTGAAGTCTGGTGCGAATTACTCCGTTGAAGGGTGCTTCGGGGTTCGGACTGATCCGGCCGAAGGTGGACTTCGAACGGATCTGAACACGGTGATCACCTCCGAACAGCGGGGTTCGGCGTGCGATCTCCGATGCAGCGAATTACAGAGTAGTGACATGAAGGCCACACGCGGGTGCAACTTCGTCTGGTGCGGAGTATGTTCATGGCGAAGTCTGTCACGATGAAGTATGCTGGCGGAGCCTATTATCGAAGCCTGTGATCCCGTCGAAGGGTGTCCTAGGGACCTCCAGAACCGATCTCTCAGCTCTGAGCACCTCCGGCGAAGGGGCTCCGAACGTGCGAACCTGCAACAGGGATGATGCAAAGTACCAATTTGGCCTTAGGACCGAATTTGCTAAGTGTTGCACGGGTAGCGAAGGTAGCAATCTATTACGTAGATTAACGGGGACTTCACAGGCGAAGTACCAAGGCGATAGCAATCTGTTACGTAGATTAATGGGGACTTCATAGGCGAAGTACCAAGGCTTACCACTGTTCCATAACGGCAGACGGAGGGCTTCCAGGCAAACCCACGAAGAGGTACACGAAAAGTAAAGGTAAAAGTAAAGGTACGATCAAAGCATGGCTTTGGTTTGGTTTGTGTTGGGGGGTTCTCCACGCCGGCCAGGCCTCTATATTTATAGAGGGTTAACTCTAATCTAATCTGCTATTAATCCGGCCGGATAGAGATAAAGATTGAGCTGGCAACGCGTCCAACTCTATCTCTATCGAGGTGGGCTTCGGTCAGGCCCGCTGAGGCCTGCTCCTCGGGCCGAAGTTTCGACAGCATGGGCTTCGGCCAGGCCCGTTGAGGCTTGCTCCTCGGGCCGAAGCTTCGATAGCGTGGGCTTCGGCCAGGCCCGTTGAGGCTTGCTCCTCGGGCCGAAGCTTCGATAGCGTGGGCTTCGGCCAGGCCCGTCGAGGCTTGCTCTTGGGCCGAAGCTTCGACAACGTGGGCTTCGGCCAGGCCCGTCGAGGCTTGCTCTTGGGCCGAAGCTTCGACGACGTGGGCCTCCAAAGGTTCCCGAAGCTTCGGCAGCGTGGATCTCCGAAGGCTTCCTAGCCGAAGCCCATGGGCTGGCTGGAGGCTTTCGGAGCCCATAGCTCGACGGGCTTCGGCCCCGTAGGGCTTCGGACAGACCCTGGACATGTGTATTTTTGGCCCAAATCACCAAAAATTGATATTTTGATGATCTAGCCATTTAATGCCATTTTTTGCAATCAACACAATGAGTAAGGCATTAAGTAAACAGTGTCGCCACCGTCGACAAGCATTTGGGAAATCGGCTTTCCATCAATGTGATCTCTGACATAGAGAGGCTTCAGATGGCGAGCCAAGTCCTCGGGTTTCTCGAAAATAGCGTTGCGTGGGGCGAGGTTCAATTAAGTGACCTCGGCCTCATCCTGCGGTGGGGAGAACTTGGCGGGCAGTGTGACGATGTTGATGTCCATCGCCTGGGGTGCAGGCCATTCAGACACGAGTGAGTAGTTGTCATCGAGCATGTCGTCGTCGTCATTTGGACTAGGAGCTGGGTTGACCATCTGAACTGGCTTCATCTTCCATACCTGTCTTGTAGTTGGTCGAGGGCGGATTTCTTCAAAAATAGCGTCGCGCTCATCCTCGGCTTTCTTCTCGCGCATCTCTTGTGCTCGTAGCTGTTGCAGACGTCTCTTTTGTGATTTGGACATGCCTGGAGGTGCCCAAGATGGTTGTGGCTTGGTGCCAGGTGCTACTGCCTGGTACTTGTCAACTCTAGCCGAAGTGGTACTGCCCCCTTCGGCCTCGTGCACTCTGCATTCGGAGGGGTCTTCGCTGCGGACCCCGGCAATCGGACCGGCCTTGTTCGGCCGATCGGACCAGGCTTCGGCGCGGGCTCCGACGGAAGAAAGGGACTCACCTCCATCGGACTTCGGCGATAAGGCCTTCGGGATTGGGACTTCCTGAGACCCTACTCTAACTGTGATAGCTTCGGACTCCCTGTCTACGGCCTCCTCGCGCCTGTACTCTTTGACCTCGCCCTACACGGGCTGATTCGGAGGTACCACGGACAACCTGTGGATGATGCCTCCCTCCGCTGCATCAGTTTGCCCTTGCCATTCATAATACTCCGAAGGAAAACAAGGCATAGCATTAAGTTGCGGAGGGTACTCTGACTACGAGACGTACGGAGCCCACGGAGTTCCCGCCCAGTTGTACGGTGGAGGCATCAGTGGCTCTAGTGGCCTCGCCCACTGTGAGCTGAACCCGTTACCCGGAGGGGGGTTTGACATAGTCGATGGTGTCTCGGACCATATAAGTGAGGGGTCCTGCCAGGCCAGAGGTACGTTTGGCCATTACGGGCCGAAGCCTTCTATCGGAGGGTTTGTCTAGAGTGGTGCGGGGTTCGGCCATTGGGGGCCGAATTCGCTCTGCATGGGGTTCGTCCACTGGGGTCCAAAGCCACTGTACGGGGGATTCGGCCATTGAGGTCGGAAGCCGCCGTACGGAGTATCAGGCCACTATGGCCCGAAGTCCCTGTGCGGAGGGTTTGGCCACTGTGGTCCGAAGCCACCCTCCGAACGCCTTGGGTCCTTCGGCTGACTTAGTTTTTTAGGGCAGGGACCTATTTCCTTGGCTTTTCTTCGATGCTTGTTCAACAGCATCTTGTATGTTACCTTCGGCCACTTGTGAGCCTTAGCCGAAGGGGTGTTAATGTTCTGTTTCCACACTCCAACCTCGATGTTCTTTGGTATGAGTGTGCGTGTGCGCGGTTCTCCAGCAATTACATCTTTTCCCTTAGTTGACTCGGCCTGTTCTGGCCGAATCAATACCTTCTTCTCACCGAGGTCAATGACGTTGACGAGAAAAGGATCTTTGTCCAGCTTCATTTTTGGATTGTGATCTATTTTCAATCGTCCTTCTTCTATGGCTGATTGAACTTGTCGTCGAAAAACATTGCAGTCGTTAGTATTATGTGAATGTGAATCATGCCACTTACAGTATGGATGTTTCTTCAAATCATCGGCAGCGGGAATGACTTGACCTTTAGGTAACCTGACAAGATGGTTCTTTAAGAGAAAATCAAATATTTTATCACACTTAGTTATGTCAAATGAGTACTTGACCTCACTAGGCCGATTCTTCGTGGGAGACGGCCGTAATTTGGAGCAAGTGATAGGTTTACTCTTAGCGTTTCAAACCCATTCGGCCGTGTACATGTCGGCCAAATCCTCCTCTTCTGATTCCTCCTCGTCGGAGCGTTCCATGACGTGGATTTCGGCTCTAGGCTTGTTAAACGTTTTAATAAACTTTTTATCTTTGGCTCGGCCTTCCTGGACTAGAGCCTGTTGCAGGACTTGGCTAACTTCTAAAAAGTTCTAGTTGTCTAATCTTTCCTTAATATCGGAATGCAACCCATTAAAAGCTAGTTCCGTCAAGTCCCTTTCTGAAATGTTAAGGCTGAAACATCGGTTTCTAGTATCCCTAAAATGCTTGATGTACTCAGAGGCGTTCTCGTTAGATTTCTGCCTAACCGATGTCAAGTGTGAAAGCCTAAGTTTCGTCTCACCTGTGTAAAAGTAATCATGGAATTTTCATTCTAAATCATCCCACGTCTGAACGGAGTTCGGCGGGAGTGCCGAAAACCAAGTGGAACCGGTGCCGGATAGCGAGAGAGAAAATAGTCTAATTTTTAGAGCGTCTATCCCGCTAGCTTCTCCACACTGTGCTAAAAATTGACTAACATGCTCTAGTGTAGTTTTGCTACCCTCGCCGTCGAACTTAGTGAATTCGGGGATTCTATAGCCGCGGGGGTAGGGAATTGTATCGAAATGATCGGGATATGGCTTACGGTAAACCCTAACCCGTCCCTTAGGCACGAAGTGGCGCACTCCCTAAATAGCACGCTGTAGGACCAGAAACGGCGACCAGAGGGGGGGTGAATGGGAGCTTTTTTAAAAAACTTGGGCTAAAAACAGCCTTCGGTTTTAATTCTGTCTACTGCGGAACAGGCTTCGAACACCAACCTTCGAAGGTCTGGTTCGGAGGTACTTGATAGCTCCGAACACAGGCTTCACAAGGAGTAAAAGTCCGAAGCCAAGTAGACTTCGCTCCACCCACAACCCCGAAAACAACTCTGCTAAGTCAGTGCAAGCTCCGCACACAGGGTGCTTCGAGCAGGCTTCGCACTTCACCCTTCGCAAGAGTGGACTACCCTCCGAGGACTTCGACCTAAAACTTAGCGACAGCAACTGGTGCTGGGCTTCGTTCTGCGAAGGTCTAAACGCACACTATACTGACACTGCTAAGGGCTTCGACACGAGAAGCAAAACGGGCTTCGATCAGGGCTTCGCTAGTAAGCAGCGAGGTCTAGCCTCCTGTTACACAGAGCGAAAGCACACTGAAAAGCACACTTCGCACAAATCACCCTTCGCCTAGGCAGGCTTCGGTGCACTACAACTAGCGAGGTATGCAAACAAGTTCAAGCAGAAAGACAACACAGAAGCAGGGCTTCGCCGCTTGAATAAGGAACACAGTAAAAGAACTCACTAGATGAATACAACTTATGTGGGGCTAGTACAGGAGCTCAACTGTAAATGCTCAAAGTGTTAAATGTTACCTACCCAGCCCCCATATTTATAGCCACAATTCACCCAAGTAAATTGACTACTTTACCCCTAGGGTTTACATTGGTTTTGTCTCTACAGAACAGAGGGGTACAAAAGGTAGTCAACTTTATTCTGGAGGCTTCTTTGTCAGCTTTGCAGAGAGGACAGCGTCAGCTTTTTGCAGAGCAGACAATGTCAGCTTTTACAGTCTTTGACCTTCCTGAAGCCCCCCTTCGCACGCGAAGGGTGCGGTAGCTTCGGTGAGAAGCCTTGAGCCTGACGACCTTCGCTTCACCGAAGTTAGCCTCCGATACAGTGACAGTTTTGAGCCAAAGCCGTCAAAGCCCTTGGGCCTTCGCACCACCACCTACGGAGTGGACCACCACGGCTTCGCAGCTACTCCCAGCTCGAACTCTGTCAGTCCGTGTACCGAAGCCATGCATGGCTGAAGTACCACAAGTCAACCTTCACTCCAGAGCTAGCCTTGCTCCGAAGCCTTCCTCACTCCGAAGCCCCACCTTCGGAGTACCACCCTTCGAAGTCCCTCCTTCGTCCAAGGCCTCCGCATGAAGCATTCCATGAGCACTTCGTCGCAGTGCCTCTCCTCGAGCACACTCCTCGACAAGCCTCACCCAGACCATGCCTTCGATGCGCCTCGACTTCTGAGACCTTCGTCGGGTACCTTCGAATGTCTCCCTCCGGAGCACACTTCGAATGCCTTGCCTCTGCTGAGGACTTGATCCACCATACTCCGAAGTCACTCCTTCCGGAGTACCCTTCGAAGTGCCTCACCTCCGAGGACTTTGTCTCGGAGTACCTTCACCTGGAGCCACGCTCCGCACTTACTGCCTTCACCTGGTGCACCTCGACCCGAGGACCGACCCAGACCCCTTCGCAGCCACCATGACGGAGCTCCCCGCTCCCCTAGCATCAGGCCTCTCGCTTGACCCAGGTTCACCTGCTACGAACCGTCTGTTGCCTCCGAAGTCCCCTGCGCACCACAGACAAACAGACAAGTGTATCCAGTACTCCAGAGACCTCTCCGGGTTAGCAACCTTTGGCAGACACTCCGGTGTACCGCCCAAAGTACCGAGACCTTCGGTACAACCCAGTCATCGTGTACTGTCGGACCCCTCTGACAGGCACACTCTGCTGCAACAGCTGCAGCAACCAAACCACCGAACCCTTCGGTGAAACCGCCTCCGAACACCTTCGGAGGTACAACCTCCGAACCCCCTTCGGAGGTACCCCTTCGAACCAGAGGGTAAAAGCCTATCAATCACTCATCACAAACACCGAAACCAACCCTTGGTTTCTCAATCTCCCCCTTGATGAGTGCATTGACAACCAAATTCAAGTTCAAGAAAATTAGAAAATTTCAGCACACAAGTGACCATAAAAACTCAGAAAAGAGCCAAATCATGTCACTTGACAAAAGAATTTTCCTCCCCCTTTTTAAAAGTAAAAGCCCCTTCGGCAAATCTCTTCTTTTTCAAGATAAAAACTCCCCTTGAGTTATTTAATTTTACCCCCTTGCAACAGAGAACTCAAAAATATCTCCCCCTTTGGCAATGCAAGCATCAAGGAGCATTTAAAAGAGGCAATGCTTGGAAATGAGCAGAATTGCAGGACATATAAAGCAAAAATATACCAATAGTAATACCAATGATCATGGGCTCAGCTCAATTTAACATTCTCTCAAAACATGATGACATCATGTGATTTTATCAAATTTTGAAATAAAAGCATCACCACTTAGTCAAGGAAACTAGACAAGTAAAAGCCGGGACTGCGTAAAGCTAGTCAATTTCTACTCAAGACAGACAAGTCTAGTTCAAATGGAGCTATGAAAGCAAACTTGATAACCAATGAATTTTGTTGTTCTTTTCTCAATGCCAGGGGTTATTTGTTTGTCCACCTTATACTTTCCAATCAGGCCAAGCCTAGGCATGAAAGCCATCAGAAGCTTAAGGCAATGATTTTGGCATACACTACACTATTCCAGTTCAGACCAATGTGCAATGGTAAGCAGTCTAGAATAAAGTAGTGTTGACAAAACAAACCCACCTGGATCTTTTCACTTAACGCATGCAAATCATGGATTTTTGGAATTGTGAATAAGTGAACACATTGTTTAGCACTTTATGAATATCCATGAAGATGTAGAACAATTTTTCAAGTTGCAATTTTAAGCATCCAAAGAAAAGTGTCTTGCTATCAAGCAGATAAAAGATAGCTAAAGCAGTCCTGCCTAAACATGCTAGATTCAAGACTAAGCAGTGAGCACGATTTGATTTTGGAAAGAAAACATCATGCACATTAATGTTTCAAATATATTAAATAGAGCTGAGCTGACACGATTTCATGAATTATAATCAGGCATATAAGTGCAAAAGATGTAAATGCAATTTCACACATGATGAGCATATGCAATACAATTAAGGACAGCTCCCCCTCACAAAATGTCGTAGGGGTGACAAACGCCAAGTTCCCCACGCAAGTAGGCAAATCGAGAAGCATCGAGGGGTTTCGTGAAAATATCGGCTAGCTGGTGTTGGGTATCAACATATTGAAGTTCAATATCACCCTTCTCATTGTGATCTCTGAGAAAATGATATCGCGCACCAATGTGTTTGGTTCTGGAGTGCTGAACCGGGTTGTTTGCAATACAAATAGCACTAGTGTTATCACAGAAAAGTGGAACACTCTTATAATCTAACCCGAAATCCCGCAAAGTGGATGCCATCCACAAAATCTGAGAGCAACAGCTAGCTGCAGCAACATATTCGGCCTCAGCCGTCGATTGTGCAACACTAGACTGTTTGCGGGAAGACCAGCAAACCAGTGATGTACCCAGAAAATGACAAGTACCAGAGGTACTCTTCCTATCAATTCTACACCCAGCAAAATCCGCATCGGAATAACCTCGAAGACATAAAGATGAAGATGTTGAATACCATATGCCAAATTCGAGGGTATGTTTGAGATACCTTAGTATGCGTTTTACCGCTTGGCGGTGCGAAGCTCGTGGTGAAGCCTGAAAACGAGCGCACAGACACACTGCAAAGTGTATGTCCGGCCTCGTAGCAGTCAAGTAGAGGAGGGAGCCAATCATGCTTCGGAACTCCTTCTGATCTACGGCTTCTCCATCTTCGTCAGGATCCAATGCTACAGATGTGGCCATTGGAGTGGCGAGGGGTTTCGCATCTGCCATGTCAAACTTCTTGAGCAGGTCCTTGGTGTACTTCATCTGGTGGACGAAAGTACCCTGTTTGCTTTGCTTGATTTGCAAACCAAGGAAAAAGGTGAGTTCACCCATCATGGACATTTCAAATTCCCTGCTCATGGTATCTGCAAACTCGGCAACCAAAGCATGAGAAGAGCCACCAAAGATGATATCATCCACATAAATCTGAACCAGGAGGAAATCTTTGCCATGCTTGAGAGTAAACAAGGTTTTATCAACAGAGCCCATCAAATACCCCTGCTCAAGCAGAAAAGACTTAAGTCTATCATACCAAGCCCGAGGGGCCTGCTTGAGTCCATAAAGAGCCTTATGAAGTTTAAGGACTTTATGTGGGTATTTGGGATTTTCAAAACCAGGGGGTTGTTTTACATAAACATCTTCGCCTATGAAGCCATTAAGAAAAGCACTTTTGACATCCATTTGATAGAGTTTGAATCCCCGAGATGTCGCAAAGGCAAGCAAAATCCTAATGGCCTCAAGGCGAGCAATAGGTGCAAAAGTTTATGTAAAATCAATCCCTTCTAGTTGAGAAAACCCTGAGCCACAAGTCTAGCCTTGTTTCTTATTATAGTCCCATCCTCCCCTTGTTTGTTTTTGAAAATCCATTTTGTTCCAATGAAATGAACATTTGGTGGAGGATCAACTAAAGTCCAGACTTGGTTTCTCTCAAAATTTTCAAGTTCCTCATGCATGGCATTGATCCAACTAGAATCAGAAAGTGCATGACTAACATCTAAGGGCTCGAAAGAAGCAACAAAAGCAGAATTAGTGAAGTGAACATGGGAACGTGTTACCCTTTGATCAAGCTCACCAATGATCTGCTCGGGAGGATGCATCCTTTGAACATGGTGTGGAGCCTCGCGGCGGGATGCAGTCTCCCCCTCAACTTGTGCGTTGGAGTGGTCTAAGATGACCGATGTCGAGGTAGTTGCTTCGGGACCTCGTGCCGAAGTAGTCGAAGCGGGGTCAGCTTCGGGGGTTGATGTCGAGGGTAGTAGGGGTTCATCCTCGAATTCTCCGGGATCTTCGTCTTCGAAGATGGTCTGTTCCATGTCGTGTTCATTTGCCTGTTCAAGTGCAGAACTAACAGAGGGGGTTGATTCATCAAAAGTCACATCACATGAATCGATGACAGTGTTAGTTTCCAAGTTATAAACACGATAAGAATGACCATGTGTAGTGTAACCCAGAAAGATCCCGTCAGAAGAACGCGACTCAAATTTGTCCAAGTTACCACGTTTTAGAATAAAGCAACGACAGCCAAAAACTCGAAGATGAGTAACCTTGGGCTGTCTCCCAAAACGTAGCTCATAAGATGTCAAGTTTAAAATTGAGCGCAAGAATATTCGGTTTGAGATGTAGCAAGCAGTGTTCATGGCCTCAGCCCAGAATTTTCTAGGAGTCCTATGCTCATCAAGCATCGTCCTAGCCATCTCAACCAAAGTGCGGTTCTTCCTCTCAACGACACCGTTTTGTTGAGGAACCCGCGGAGCAGAGAATTGATGTTCTATGCCATGCTCCATGCAAAAGTCAACAAAGAGACTGTTTTTGAACTCAGTGCCATTATCACTTCGAATGAATTTCAATGCACCAGGGAGTTCAGTGAAAAGTCTCAAAGCCAAGCTCCGAAAGTGTGAAAACACTTCATCCTTGCTGGCAAGAAAGAAGACCCAAGAGTAGCGAGAGAAATCGTCGACAATGACTAAAACATACCACTTGCCGCCTAAAGAACTAACCCGAGAAGGACCTATAGTGTCCATGTGGAGAAGTTCTCCGGGTTGTTCAGTCATCACTGTGGTGACTCGCGAATGCGAAGCGGCAATCATTTTTCCATGTCGACAAGGAGTGCAAACTAAATTCTTCTCAAACTTGAGCTTGGGCAATCCTCGGATCAGACCTAGGGAACTCAGTCGAGCAAGCAACTCAAAGCTCATATGCCCTAGTCTCCTATGCCACTTCCAAAGCTCAGAAGTAGAATGTGCAACAAGACAATGAGAAGAACCAGATGACTCTGAAAAGTCAGCTCCAAAAACTCTCCCAACTCTAAAGATCTTACATACCACAACGCCATCAGAATTGAGCACTTGTGAAGTATCGCGATGGAATCGCACTTCGAAGCCCTCATCAAGCAACTGAGATACTGACAGCAAATTGTATCCCAGGTTTTCAACCAAAGCAACATCTTTGAGAGTGAAATTCGAATTAATTCTTACCACACCTTTACCTTTCACTCTACTCCTTCTATTGTTGCCGAAGGTGATATGTTCCCTTTGCTTGGTTGTGGTGAGGCTGGAGAACCATGCTGCATCTCCGGTCATGTGGCGCGAACAACCGGAGTCCATGATCCACGTGGCCTCCAAGCCTCGATCTGTCACCTACACATGATAAGAATATCTCGATCGCTCAGTGCTGGGGTGAGTGAAAAAATGACGAGGCATCCAGCACTGAGTGACACGAGCAGTAGGCGCAGTAAAAGTAGACGGTCTATGCACATGATAATCAGAATGAAGCAAAGTGCGAGGTCTACCAACATGCTATGATCGAACAACACGTCGAGGTCTCCTACTCTGACGATGTACAAAGCTACTCGCCCGGGGTCTACCACCATATGGAACTTGGTGAACACCTCGGGGAGCAAAACCTCTCCGAGAAGCACGAGGAGCCTCAAAAGCAGGATGATAGTAAAACTCAGACTCATGCATACCTAAAGATGGATAATGCATGTCCTGGTAACTCATCGCCTGAGAGCGTCGCTCATCCTTGATGCGACGAAAACAGAACCCAACCAAATGACCCGCCCGCTGACAGTAGGAACAATGAAAAATTCTCCTAGGGGCACTCTCATGGGTCACAGGAGCAACTCTCACAGGCTCCTTGGGCTTCTGCTGAGTGGTTTTTTTGGAAGGGATTTTCTTGGCAGGAGGAGTGGTTTTCTTTTGAGCTCGGGTAGGCTTTTTGGCTGATGGAGTGTCTAACAGAGCTCTCTCTTTCTCTAGGGTAGTGGGAGAGGTAAAAACAGTTTTGTTTCCATTATCTGAAGGAATCCTCTCAAAACCCAAACCTAGAGCTAACCCTGCTCTGTCAGCACACATCTTGGTCTTGGCCAAGAGCAAATCCATCCTACCCTTTCCCTCAGTGCATTTGTTAACCACAGAAAGAAGGTATTCATTTTCTGACATGAGGTTCTCAGCTCGCTCTCTAACAGTGCCTAGCTGGTCCTTAAGGGTAATGCACGTGTCACAAACAGGCTGCATATCCTTAGAACTACCGGCCCTCTCCAATCTAGCCTCTAAATCATGAACATGTTTATCACGTAAATTAATGCTCTCGCGTAATAAAGAATAGTTCATGCATTCAATAATATCATGAGGTCTAGAATCAGCCACCAAAAGCTGCTTCTGTGCAGTCTCAAGCTCAGAAAGAGTTTGAGCATGTACAGAACGCAACTGAGCAAGATCACCCATGACTATAGTACAAGATTCACATTCAGCATCATTTACTTTAGACTTAAGCATGACATATTCAGTAGAAACAGATTCTAGCCTAAGTCTAAGGTCTTTTCTTTCTCTAGCGGCTTGCACAAGTAATCTATCCTGACCAAGAACTACTTAATTCAGCTCATCTAATTTAATTAATAGCTGGTCAGATGATAGAGATACCTCAGATGAGTCAAGCTCATCGCCGCTGTGATCGCTGTCGGCCATGAAGCAAAGGCCGGTGAAGTCTCGTCCCTTCTTGTCCTTCTTGTCCTCCTTCCTTGGGGACTCCTCCTCCTCAGAGCTCGACTTCTCAGTTGAGGAAGTGTTGATGTCGCTGAGAGCAGCAACAAATGCTCTGGAAGCGGCCTTGGCTACTTTCTTAGCCATCTTGCCGCGCTTGCCCTTCACAAAGGGTTTCCTCTCCTTCTTGTGGTATTTGGGGCGCTCACTCTCATCTCTCTTCTTGAGCTTAGGGCAATTGGCCTTAATATGAGAAGTGTCGCCACATTCAAAGCAACCACTGAAACCGCTTCTCCTCTGATCTCGTCTTTCATGATGAAAATGGGTGAACCTTTTGGCAATGAGAGCAAGCTCATCATCATCCAGGGAGGACAAAGAAAAACCATCTGCAAGAACACAAGTACCAGATGTGCTTGGTTCTGCAGCGGTGCCACGGCTAGTGCTAGAAACCAATGCCAATGGCTGTGGAAAAGAGCTTCTGTGCACTGCAAGAGATGCCTTGGCAATCTCTGTGGACTTTAGCTTGCTAAAGAGCTCATCACAGGTCAATGTGTCATAACCTGTGGACTCCTCAATGCTGGATATCTTTACTTCCCATATGCTACGGTCAAGAGCATAGAGAAGCTTGATAGCCCTATCATGATCATTGTAAGCAAGCGTCCCGTTGGACCGCAAGTTACTCACTATCGCATCAAAGCGAGAAAACATGGCATCTATAGATTCACCAGGTGCCTGCACAAACAGCTGATACTGTTGATTGTATGTGCTTTGGCGTCTGGCCTTGATCTGTGTAGAGCCCTCATGAAAAATAGTGAGTGTTGTCCAAATCTCCCTAGCAGTCCTAAGGTGCTGCACCCTATCAAACTCACTCCGTCTCAAACCAATGAACAGTATATTCCTAGCCTTGGAGTTGGCATTATACTGATCTTTCTCTGTTTGAGAGGTACGAGTCTCAGGGATGGAGTATTGTGAGTCCACAATCTCCCAAATTGCATTTCCTTGGCTTAGCAAGTAAGCCTCCATGCGCACCTTCCAGTATGCAAAGTCAGTCCCATCGAACAGAGAAATTCTACTAGCTCTGTCCATGTCGCCAACAGATCACAAAACCGGTTAAGGTCAACTGGTGATCTTAACCTGCTCTAATACCAATTGTTGGACCGGAAACGGCGACCAGAGGGGGGGTGAATGGGAGCTTTTTTAAAAAACTTGGGCTAAAAACAGCCTTCGGTTTTAATTCTGTCTACTGCGGAACAGGCTTCGAACACCAACCTTCGAAGGTCTGGTTCGGAGGTACTTGATAGCTCCGAACACATGCTTCACAAGGAGTAAAAGTCCGAAGCCAAGTAGACTTCGCTCCACCCACAACCCCGAAAACAACTCTGCTAAGTCAGTGCAGGCTCCGCACACAGGGTGCTTCGAGCAGGCTTCGCACTTCACCCTTCGCAAGAGTGGACTACCCTCCGAGGACTTCGACCTAAAACTTAGCGACAGCAACTGGTGCTGGGCTTCGTTCTGCGAAGGTCTAAACGCACACTATACTGACACTGCTAAGGGCTTCGACACGAGAAGCAAAACGGGCTTCGATCAGGGCTTCGCTAGTAAGCAGCGAGGTCTAGCCTCCTGTTACACAGAGCGAAAGCACACTGAAAAGTACACTTCGCACAAAACACCCTTCACCTAGGCAGGCTTCGGTGCACTACAACTAGCGAGGTATGCAAACAAGTTCAAGCAGAAAGACAACACAAAAGCAGGGCTTCGCCGCTTGAACAAGGAACACAGTAAAAGAACTCACTGGATGAATACAACTTATGTGGGGCTAGTACAGGAGCTCAACAGTAAATGCTCAAAGTGTTAAATGTTACCTACCCAGCCCCCATATTTATAGCCACAATTCACCCAAGTAAATTGACTACTTTACCCCTAGGGTTTACATTGGTTTTGTCTCTACAAAACAGAGGGGTACAAAAGGTAGTCAACTTTATTCTGGAGGCTTCTCTGTCAGCTTTGCAGAGAGGACAGCGTCAGCTTTTTGCAGAGCAGACAATGTCAGCCTTTGCAGTCATTGACCTTCCTGAAGCCCCCCTTCGCACGCGAAGGGTGCGGTAGCTTCGGTGAGAAGCCTTGAGCCTGACGGCCTTCGTTTCACCGAAGTTAGCCTCCGATACAGTGACGGTTTTGAGCCAAAGCCGTCAAAGCCCTTGGGCCTTCGCACCACCACCTACGGAGTGGACCACCATGGCTTCGCAACTACTCCCAGCTCGAACTCCGTCAGTCCGTGTACCGAAGCCATGCATGGCCGAAGTACCACAAGTCAACCTTCACTCCGAAGCTAGCCTTGCTCCGAAGCCTTCCTCACTCCGAAGCCCCACCTACGGAGTACCACCCTTCGAAGTCCCTCCTTCGTCCAAGGCCTCCGCATGAAGCATTCCATGAGCACTTCTTCGTAGTGCCTCTCCCCGAGCACACTCCTCGACAAGCCTCACCCGGACCATGCCTTCGATGCGCCTCGACTTCTGAGACCTTCGTCGGGTACCTTCGAATGTCTCCCTCTGGAGCACACTTCGAACGCCTTGCCTCTGCTGAGGACTTGATCCACCATACTCCGAAGTCACTCCTTCCGGAGTACCCTTCGAAGTGCCTCACCTCCGAGGACTTTGTCTCGGAGTACCTTCACCCGGAGCCACGCTCCGCACTTACTGCCTTCACCTGGTGCACCTCGACCCGAGGACCGACCCAGACCCCTTCGCAGCCACCGTGATGGAGCTCCCCGCTCCCCTGGCATCAGGCCTCCCGCTTGACCCAGGTTCACCTGCTACGAACCGTCCGTTGCCTCCGAAGTCCCCTGCGCACCATAGACAAACAGACAAGTGTATCCAGTACTCCGGAGACCTCTCCGGGTTAGCAACCTTCGGCACACACTCCGGTGTACCGCCCAAAGTACCGAGACCTTCGGTACAACCCAGTCATCGTGTACTGTCGGACCCCTCCGACAGGCACACTCCACTGCAACAGCTGCAGCAACCAAACCACCGAACCCTTCGGTGAAACCGCCTCCGAACACCTTCGGAGGTACAACCTCTGAACCCCCTTCGGAGGTACCCCTTCAAACTAGAGGGTAAAGGCCTGTCAATCACTCATCACAAACACCGAAACCAACCCTTGGTTTCTCACACGCGGATCCGCTCCTCCAGGTCATCCTGACCTGTTGCCTGCGCATGTCTCTCGTGCGGGGGCGCGACACGCGGTGGGATGTCGGCGTGTCGGCCATAGGCCTCTTCCCTGCGCGCTAGCTGCACGACGAGCTCGAGCCCATGTGCCTGTGCATGTGGCGCGGGCAGCACGGGCAAGGCTGGTATCGGCGCAGGTGGTGATGCGTGGTACGTGGTGCTAGTTTGGGCGTAAGCATAATGATTAGACTCATCCATGGGTGTTGAGGCTGGAGACGTAATGGTCTTGCCAGTGTTACCGTGAGTTCTATTATACACATGATTTACTGGAGGTACACTAGCAATGGGGACTGATGGTACGGCCTCAGTAAAAATCGAACCTTCTAATAGTCGCCTCTACTTGGGATCTAACTGTCGAATCTAAACAGTTGGCTAGGAAAGCGCTGACGGCCTGATCTACTGATGTGGCTATTTTCTGCTCAATCTCTAAAGGAGATAAACGAGGCGATACATGTGTTACCTGTATTTGAGCAAGGTTGGGGTGATGATGTCGCACTTGATGAAGCCTGCGCGTGTCTTGACGTATCCCCCAAGCATCATGTCTTGGAGCGCCTTCAACTTTGCCTCGATCTCTACTCGGTCTTCCGTGGGAATATCTTCAAGAGTAGGTGTTAAGATGTTGCGGTTGTCGATATCCACGCCTCCTATGGTGTCCATCGGCGGTGTAGACGTCGTAGTCGTTGTAGATGTACTGGTGGCCGATGTAGATGTACCCGTCATGTTGGCGTAGCTTTTCCCCGGCGAAGTCGCCAAAAAGTGTGTTGACACAAAAACGTGCCCCCGCACTTGGGTCAGTTCGACGATCCAAAAGTGTGCGGATACTTAGGAACAAGCCTAAGTGTAACACAACACCGACGTCGCGTTCCGACTACCCTTAGCCGTGGTAAGGGGGTGCAGTCGCCAGGCAATCAGATCACACAAAATAATCCAATTAGCCGAAAGAAATATATTAAACAGAATAAATCAGCAAACCGGCCGGAGCCTGTATGCTTCGAAGTACGGTGTGAAGGGGGTCACCGAAGTATACCTTCGGCGTCTAATGTGAAGCATCCCGCTGAAGGGTACCTTCGGCGTTCGGACCGATCTGACCGAAGATGAACTCCGAACGGGTCTGGACGCGACAATCACCTCCGAACAGCAGGGTTCGGTGTGAAGTCTCTGATACAGTAGGACACAGAGTAAAGACTCGAGCGCAACGCGCGAGCGTGACTTCGTCCGGAGCGGAGTACAAGCGTGGCGAAGCCTATCGTGACGAAGTGTGCTGGCGAAGCGTGTGGTCGAAGCGGCAGTCTCGCCGAAGGGTGTTCTGGCAACCTCCGAAATCGATCTCTCAACTCCGGACACCTCCGACGAAGTAGCTCCGAACATAGGTAACCTGCAACAGATAAGATTCGAAGTACTAATTTGGCCTAAAGACCGAATTCTACTAAGTGTTGCACTATTAGCGAAGGTAGCAATCTGTTACACAGATTAGCGGATACTTCATAGGCGAAGTAACAAGGCGATAGCAATCTATTACGTAGATTAACAGATACTTCACAAGCGAAGTAACAAGGATTACCACTGTTCCAAAGTGGTCGTCGAAGGGCTTCTAGGCAAACCCACGGAGAGGTACAGAAAAGTAAAGATAAAGTAAATGCAATCAAAGCTAGGGCTTTGTGTTTGGGTTGTGTTTTGGGGGGCTCTGAATTGGCTTCGCCTCTCTATTTATAGGGGCTAAGCCTCTGATCTAATCTGCTATAATTCGACTGGATAGGGATAAAGACTTAGCCGGAATTGTATCCAACTCTATCTCTTCCGAAGTGGGCTTCAGCCAGGCCCGTCGAAGCCTGCTCCTCGGGCCGAAGCTTCGGCGGCGTTGGCCTCCGAAGGCTTCCTGGCCGAAGGCCGTGGGCTGGTTGGAAGCCTTCGGAGCCCATAGCCCAATAGACCTTCGGCCCTATAGGGCTTCGGCCTGACCCGGGACATGTGTATTTTTGGCCCAAATTACTAAAATTGATATTTTGACAATCTTAGCCATTGATGCCATTTTTTGCTACCAACAACGTGCTTGCACGGATGGTGCGTGATGATCCCCTTAAAATAAATATTTGTTCACAATCCGAGGATTACGAAAATCAAAGTGGATCTATCTTTGAGAATAGCTTGGCCATCGATACTATCAATGAAAAGAGCCCGAGTAAGTGCTTAAAAACTTGAATATTTTGTATTATATTGTGTACAACTTAAATCCTAATATATTGTCCATTACTCCATTTAGTCGATTGGTGACATATCTTTGGAGGTCAGTCTATTGACTTGCACAAATTTTCAAAGCGTATTGTTGGTCTTTGTGCTTCATCGTCCGGTTGTTAGCATAATTGGAACACTTTTGAATTTTGAATTTGTAAGTGAATTATTCAAGTTCTATAATTCAATTGAATGCATGACTCTCATTAATTTTGATTCTTTTATGGTTAATTGTATATTCATACTAAGAAGAGAAACCGATTGAAACATAAAAGATTAAATGATTTGGTTTATATTTCTTATAATCGAAAGATGAGTAGTAGGTTCCAAAAGCACCATGAGAAAATGGGAAAAAACTGATCTTTTATTGTGGAAGATTTTGATTGGAACAATGAATAGGTTAACCCAACGGCTAATCACCCGATCCTTAAAGTGTTCATGGTTTACATCTCACATGGGACTAAGTTGATGATGCCATTAGTGCATCCCGTGAGCTTCAAGGTCGACACTTTCCTACTTATGTTTGTCATGCAACAACTACAAATCATGCACTATGAGTGGTGGAGGAGGAAGAGGAAGAAAAATTATTTTAGATGATGCTAACATAGATGAGTTTGGAGAGCAACCAACAAACCCCTGAAGAAGACTGACAAAACATAGATGTCTCTAGTGGTTTGGATGAGTTTGCATTGAGTTACTTGTGATTGTCATGAAATAATGTCTTTTGTAATACATTTACAATGCTACTTTGATATAATAATTCCTAGACTATAACTCTTGTACTACATTAAATCTCTTTTGTGCTATATTTATATTGCTATCAACTTTGCATTTACATGTCTTAGTGATCCTTACATTTGATTGCTCACCACACCAATGTGTCTATGTCGACACACCATAAACGTTTAATGTTGTGAATGTAGTAGGTTTCCACGTCGTCGTTCGTAACAACTATGGTTCTTGCAATCAGAGAAGATATCGACAGAAAATTTGTTCCCTGATATCAAGAACAAACCAGAAAAACTGAACAGACAGTTCCTTGAGGGGAAAATTGAACCCCTTTATTAAATTCCTCGCATGATTGATCAGTTGATCTTGATATAACTGCAATTTGCTATCATCCTGTAACTTCTGTTTCTTTGAGTAAGATAAGATGGATTTTGAGATTTTCATCTGGTTGTGAATATTGGGTTCACGGGGGAACAGATAAAAAGAAATGGCCAGAAATTGAACGAATGTGCAACTCTACAGAAATGTCAACCCATCCATCGAATGGTACCTAGATCAGGGATTATCCATTCCACCTCCAGAAACCCCCACCACCAGGCCGCTGGTTGCTGCCGGAAGATGAATCATCGGACTCTGCATCCTTTTCAAGCTGAAGCGACTCAGACTCCTTTTCCAGGGCCTCCATCTTCTGCAACCTTTGTTTAAGCTCCAAAACTTCATTCTGGCAATTCGGCAAAATGATTTTATCAGTTCACTATATCAATCCAATGGTAGTAGAAAGGATGCGTCGCTAAACCATCACAATTCAATGTTACGGTTTAAAAGGGTGTTGTGATAAATGCAAACAGCAAAATCACCCCATGGTTTTGATGTCGAAAATGTATGTTCCTTTTTACTTTATTCTAGAAAAAAAAATGAAGGAACCGGCTGGAATAGCTAGATCTAATTCATCTAAATGGCAAGTAGCAGGTTCTAATTATTCGCATGGATTTACAGTTCGCCCTTTCTAGTTTCTGATTAGGCGGTATGTTCTGGTTTCTGATGTAATTTTCTAACAAGCTTTTTTACCTATCCATACTTTAAAAGGTGATTTTCCTTTTATGATTAAAGACAACATGTCTTCAGGGAACAGTGATGGGTACCTAACTTATTGCACATTCCTAGCTTGGAATAAGAAAATGAGTATTTCTAATCTGAACTATGCATTCAATGCTACAACATGTGTTCTTTCCCAAAACATTTTGCATACCTCAAGTTGTGAAGCCCTTGCTTCTTCAGCAGAAAGTCGATTCCGGGCCAAGTCAAGTTCCTGCATAACAGACCACACAGCAATTAACCTTGATTGCAGAGAACACATGGCACTAGGCGCTAGCAGAGGCAGCAGCTTCTATTCCACCTATGTTGTTATAGTACTTTCACGTGTATGATTTTTGAAGTAAAGTCTGACACATTGAAGTTTCAACATTGAGACCCCATTCAATGAACTATAAATTTCATTGAGGGGCATTGTTTTGATAAAGATTTCCTGAATTGTGGATACTGGATAGTAGAACATTAAATATTGTAAGAACTTAATGGGAAATTACAGTTATGGACTGGAGAAGCCACCTAGGTAGAGGGATAACTTCGATAGTAAGATGAAAGAAAAAGGTGTGGCATTTCCTGCATGATTCGGTAAAAACAAAGTTGCTTGCCTTAGTAAGTTCCACATTTCTGTTCTCCACAATAGCTAATTCCTTCTTCAGTTGGGAACTCTGCAGCTCTTCCTGGTTAAGTCTTTCTTCTATTTGGTTCTTCTCACCCTTAACTGTTTGCAACAAAGTTTGGCTAGTACCTGTCCTCTTAATATTCTGAATGAGACCAAGAATGCATAAGTTGTGATGAACAGCTCTTGGGAGCTATCAAGAAGTAATGCTTCTCAAAAGAATGAAAAAGCCTGGATTTCTACTTCCTAACGTACCTTTTCATCTTGAAGTTCTTCAATTTCAAATATGACCCCTCTACTAGAATTTGCTGCCACTGATATGGGGGGTAAGCCATTTGTTCCAGGTTCGCTTATCTGTCCAGATGGCAGACTCGGCTTTCGACTTGGCTTGAGAGCATAGACCTATACAAAAGAAGTATTCAGCAGAATACAAGGCTATGCATCAGGAGAACTAAACTGATGAAAGAGGCATGCCTCATTACTATAACGCCCACTGTATCCTCCAAATGACACCAGAAAATCTTCACCATTAATTGTGTGCCGCACTAAACTTGAGCCCTGAGGTACAGCTTCTGAATATCAGTAATAGCTTAGGAGCATAACACAAGAGAAATGCAGTTGATCAGGGTTACAAATATGTCATTGGTTCAAACATAGAACTCCAATGTATGATAGCATTAAATGCTGTGAAATTAATTATATGAACTTAAATGAAACATGCAGTTTGAACTTTGAGAACCAAGGGGAAATTTCCATCCAAATCAATAAATCATCAGGTAAATATGAAGATATGGATGTTGCCATGCAAAGTGGAAACTCTCATTTATATACTAGGACACAGTTATATAAAATAGCTCACCTCACTTGTTGGGGGTGCACGACCTTCAAAACCAGTGATGACTGACCATACAAATGTAGACATGTTAAGTACAAGTGTTTCTGGGACACCTGCAGTGCATTAGGATTTAGGCACATGTGAGCTGTTTTACAGGCTACTTTTAGAAGGGAAAAATTCAGAAACCATCAGAAAAAACTATAATGGCTACATCAATTGTAAATGAATAAGCAGCTAAATTCAAGGGGTGAAAAAACATAGAAAATGCATAAGCCCATTTGTTTCAGAAATCATAATCATAGTATAAGTATGTGTTTGACTTTCATGTTTTACCTTTCTTACTATTACCACCTCCAGTAATAAACCAGTTCTCTCCAACCGTTACGCCTGCATGCCCAGCTCTTGGTTCTGGAGCAATACCCTGTTGCTCTGGTCTTGACCATTCCATCTGCAATTAACAGCTAAACAATTGATTTGGAATTCCTAAAGTAGCAAATACCATCTCTAAAGCAAAGATTCACTTCTCACTGTCTGCATGTCAAGGAGATGTAGATCACTGAAACATGTAGAATGAGAACCCCCACCAAATATCAGGAGATAACGATCATCATAGCACGCAGCAGCATGCTCTGACCTTGGAGAAGGGGGTGTGCATCTGGAGAGCAATACAGATATCAGCCCTGCACCTCAAAGAACTAGAAAGTGCATTTACTAAAAGTATGGTTTCATACTGCCTAAACAAATACAGTCTTTGAAGTCTGCAATAGCATTTTCACATGAATTACCAAGTTCAGGACATGCAGAATAATCCTCATACAAGTACCATAATAAATCCAATTTCTTTTAAAAAATTAACACCGTCTGTTCACTTTATAACAACTGAAAAGCATGCTTTCACTATAAAACTTACGTGGTCTCAAATTCATCCCAAGTCATGGTCTCGAGATCAAGAATGTGCAGGTCATTCAAAAGGGACCTCCCATTACCTTCACCTCCAAACACAACTAATGTCTCTCCAACAAGAGTCACTGATTGACCAACACGTGAGCTCTAAAGGAAAAGGGAAATTATCATAGCATATTTAAAGACCAAAAAAACAAGCTTCGTGTGAATACTTCAGAAGGTTTCTGGCAATATAAATACACCAAACAATCATACCGGTGATCTCCCATAAGTGCGTAAGGTTGACCAAGTGCAAGTTTGTGGGTCGAACTCCTTAACTGATGTATATATTTCACATAAGAAATTGGAACTAGCACAGTAAGATAAGAATAGAAAACATTGAGTGAAATATTATACTAACCAGTGAGACTTTCTGTAGGTTCCCTGGTGTGTCCTGCAAGAGAAAGGATCTTGTTTCCCCATGGAACCTGCAGGATATTAAATGCCAGGAGGTATACTATACAGTTATATCTATCAGGGAGAAAAGCCAGTTTCACACAACTTGACTATAAAGAGCATCAAGTGATTGATTACCAGTGAATGGCCAGCATATGGAGCAAGAGTAACTGTTCCAGTCAATTCTGATGATCCTGGCTGTGCTTTAGCTTCTAGCTTTGACCATGACAGACTCTTTAAATCCAGAACCTTCAACCAAGGAGGATACAATTGTTGAGATGCATATCATTGTCAGCAGTTGAGTAAAGTTTGTAACAGGCGTGATTAACCTCCACTGAGCAACTAAAGTAACAACATAAGGAACACCAAGCCTAAATGCAAGACTACCAAAAAAACCATCACTGGAAATGCAGTTACCAAGAATAAATAAATCATATTAAGTATCATGATTGGCTAATATACCTGCATGTCACCAAGGTAACGGCCATTGTGATTTCCACCCAAGACATACATCTTTTCCTGAACCATAGCAGCTCCATGCTGTAGAACATAATTGAAAGCAGCATGTCAAAACCACTTAACCACCAACAAAAAAAATGGCAGCACAACAGAATGGATGGAATCCAGCGATCATGTAGTTAAAAATAGGACCTTGTAGCGAGGTTTCGGAAGAGGTCCAGACACAATGAGTTGCGTCCACTGATCATAAGTAGTTATGGAACGGAGGCCTTCCATGGTAATTTCCTTGTCCTGAACATCAACCATCTTTCCATTCTCCACCACAACTACTTTGGGTTCTTCAGAGGTGATGCTGTTGGGGCTGGTTGATATAATGGGGCGCGATTCTTTTTCACTCTGACAATATGAAACATAAATGGTGATGAGAGATCATCAATCATTCATGGTATAAAAGAAAATCCAAATTCTCATGAATGCTAGCAAATCACGGTCCGAATCTACCAAATTCATGGAACACTCTACACACCTAAACAGCAACCTACACAAAAATGCTACAAACACCTTCGTGTGTCACAAGCAAGGCACATGTATACACATAATCTACAGTCTCAAGCCCCGGCAGCTAAGATTTCCCTTGAACCAAACCGAAAATCTGCCACTGTAACTTGCACAAGCTGCCAGTTTGATGATCACTGAGACCAGCACAAACAATTAACCGATTCTGATTCACCTAGATCGCTAGATGCATCGCAAAGCCTGGGTAACTTGCCGCGCGGAGGAAAACCCGAGATCACCACGAGGAACTCACCGCCATCCGCCTCGCCAACGCCGCACCCGGAAGGTTGTAGAAGAGGGAAGCTAGCTCCGTCCGAAGCCACACGAGGGGAGAGGTGGGGGGGACTGGGTAGAGATGCCCGAGCGCCCGTGGAGCCCCCTCGCGAGTGCTCCCGGCTGGCCGCCGACGCCTCGAGATCTGAGGGAATGGGAGGAGGACCTCTAGATCATCCGGGATCCAGGCGCCCTCGGGGAGAAGGGGCGAAGTCTCGAGATCTGTCGCCGGGGTAGCGGCACTCCGGCGACCCGCGAAATGGTGTGCGACTTAGGAGAGATGGAGGAGACGGTGCGCCTCGTGATTCGTGCGAAAAGGGTAATCCAGTAATCTAGGGCTGGAAGTGTAAAGAACGTATACGGTGCAAACCATCTACCGTGTAACGTTGTAAATCTTAACTATATTAAAGCGTTCGTGTCCTCAGTCCACAATCTTGTGCATGCATTTCCATAAGTGCTCGACGGCCCGCCCGGCCACGCATGCAGCGACCCACGCGCGCCGTGCCACCCTGCATGCACGAACGAACCGAAAAGAAAACGTGAGAAAAAAAAGAAAAAAAAAGTACTTTTGCATTTCAGTTTTTTAATTTCTTTTTTTAGGCGGATGTATAAATTTTGTGTAAAAACATTTAGATTTTAAAAAATCATGTAGAAACATGAATTTTACGCAAATATCCTGTTGCAAAATAAGATTTTGTTGCAAGGCACAGGCATCTGACTAGTTATAAATCAATGCTACAAGATATTAACCCAATGGAGAACTATTTTGTAAGAGCAACTTCAATAAGACTTTTATTTGAGCCCTCAAACTCATTTTTAAGAGTCTGTAAAAAAATCGAGGTACAACAGGGATTCTACTTGACTCTCAAAAATAGGAGGGCCCTCAAAATAGGCCACCAAGCCCTCATCCCTAGGGCCCCTATCCCGGCTCTCATCTGCACCATGTGTGCGCGCACGTTTCCCGCTTGTTTAAATTTGAATATTTGTATTTGCATTTAAATTTTCGAATATTTAAATATGATAGATGATTATGTTCCTGTTTTTTAGATTGTTATGTTTCTATATTTAAATTTGAATATTTGTATTTAGAAATTTGAATATTTAAATATGATAGATGATTATGTTCCTATTGTTTAATACGATAGATGATTTTGTTCATGTATTTAAATTTGAATATTTTTATTTGGATTTAAAAATTTGAATATTTAAATTTGAATATTCAAATATGATAGATGATTATGTTCTTATTGTTTAATATGATAGATGATTATGTTGCTATATTTAAATTTGAAAATTTTATTTGAATTTAAAATTTTGAATATTCAAATATGATAGATGATTATGTTCCTATTGTTTAATATGATAGATGATTATGTTGCTATATTTAAATTTGAATATTTGTATTTGAATTTAAAAAATTGAATATTTAAATTTGAATATTCAAATATGATAGATGATTATGATCCTATTGTTTAAAACGATAGATGATTATGTTGCTATATTTAAGTTTGAATATTTGTATTTGAATTTAAAATTTTGAATATTTAAATATAGTCATTCATTATTAAATAATAAATAATTTATTATGTATTATGATTTTATCAAATATATGTGTATAGTGTGTGAAGAAATGGTGGAAATTGAAAATAGGAGCTCTGTTTTGAAAGCCACTGCTGGAGTGGAACGCGAAAAATATGTCTCTCAAAAATATGGGAAGCCTCAAATCAAAAGTAGGGGTCCTGATTTGAGAGCTACTGTTGGAGTTACTCTAACTAAACTCATTATCTGCCTACCACTTTTAAAGTAGTACTAGTAGCCCTTTATTAGATTAACATCTTGGTCTTGATTCATAATTTTCAAAGTTACACTTAGTAAATGGTTTGCATCGTATACGTTGCATGTTATAAACGCATAAATTTTATATGAATTTTGTGCAATGTTTTTCTTTCAGTTTTTGTATGAAACAGGGGAAAATTCTCGTGCCCCCCTGAATTTGTAAACTGCAATTAGGAAAATTGACAAAATGGTCCTGGATGTAAGATCAAATGATATTTTACAAAGTTTTGCTCCCCAGAAAGTTAAATTTTTTTCACTAATTGACGTTTGAACTGAAATTGTATTCTAAATTGCAAATTGTGTGGATAATTGGAATCGATGGGTCACCTAATATATGTCACCGAAAAAGTTCATCGATTTCTATATATGCTACTAAAAAATTATTGTTTCCATTGTTTAAATTTTGTGTCTCGTTAGTTTTAATCGTCAGTCAATATTTATTTTTTTCAAAATAACAAAATTGCCATTTCTCACTAAAAATCAAGGATAATTTAAGTTTCGTGATTAACTATTACTTGTTCTAGCCGTTACACGCGTATCAATCACTCATTCAATCCAACGCAACTGAGACCGGTTGGAAGCAAAGCTAGCTATCTAGCTTTGTAACCTGAGGGCAGTTTTGACATTTTTTTTAAAAAAAAATAACTTTGAGTAACAATTGAAACTAATGACAATAGTATATATGAATACATAAAATTGAAGCAGTAACATATATAGAAATGACAAGTTTTCAGCGACATATACTAGAACCGATAAATTTTCAGTGGTATATACAAAATTTTCTCCTCTTTTAATGCCTCCTATCTTGTTTTATGTGGAGTTTCATTAGAGACTTTCTAAAGATGGAACTCTCTGCCCGTGAAAATAGAGAAAGATTCATCCAAATTGCCTTTTATCATTTGGCTTAATTGGAACAACTTTGTTTTTAATAATGATATTTTTCCAACGTGATTTGCCTAGTGCATAGAGTAATATCTTTTTTTCTATCTCAGAGGTTAGGGTTGCTTCTGGCCCACTTGAAAGAAAAAACAACCATGTTATTAGACTTGATCCATACAAAAATGCAGGACATTTCAATACACTCAGATGTAAGAATCGTCAAATACCCTGGACAAATTTATGATATAATCCAAGTGGTGATGAACTCTCAAATATTTGGCTGAGTTTTGAAGATACTTTTGTTAGGCGTGGTTAACTAGTCTTACTAGCTAACTTTTGGAGATTTTTCGTCTTTGGTTCATATTTTTGAAATAGTTTTTTAGTTCAGAAGGTAAAATCTGAACCAAATAGTTTTTTTTGGGCACCCAGCTTTTTTAGAATCTCCAGATTTTTTACAGTGCAAACAGGGAGTTGGGTACCCTAGATTTCATAGATTCTCGTAGCCAGCTTTTGATGGAAATTACTCACATTTGCCATTAATGAAATACCCTTTCTATTGATTTAGAATACTTAAAACTAAATAGTTTTCTAAGAATAAAAGTTAGTATATGATTGTTGGAAAATATAAATATATTTCAGTTACAAATAATTTTGTTTTAGTTTTCTTATTACAACAATGATATAAATGGATATCATTAAAAAAATAGTGTTTATATTGAGTGCATATTAATAGTGCAACCAAACATAGAGGTATTACAGACATTACTATCAAAACAGAAATCCACATCTACTCTAACCAAACAACTTCCAGCTTTTCCACAGTTCACAGCTCAAAGCTCACAACTCACAATAACTTTTTTAGAATCCACAAACAAACACACCCTAAATGTCATTGTTTTTATCGCAATTAATGTTTTGTCACCCTTTAACTTGGATAAGCTCATTTTTATCACTTTCCAACTCAAACTTGTCAACTCACCAATCACATCATCATTTTATCACATCAACTATCATCTTCCTAGCTTCTGCCGCCCTCCAACGTCACCCTTGCCAGCACCACCACCTGCTCCCTGCTGTTGCCTGCTCTCTGTGCGCACTTGAAGGAACAATGCCCAAGAAAATTCTAGTTGGATCGGATATTTCGATTTGGAATCGGAATTTCCGATTATTTTCTGAATTGAAAACAGAGAGCTCAAACCAGAAATTCCTATATGGTATCAGAAGTTCTGGTAATTTATTATTTACTAAATAGAGAGCTTAAATCAAAAGTTCCGATATGGTATCGGAAGTTTTGATAATTTATAATTTAGAGACAGAGTTGAAACTAGAAGTTTTGATGCGTATCAAGAAAAATTGCATTGATCGGAAGTTCTGATGATACTTGGAATTGCAGTTCGAGAGACCTGATCAGAAGTTCCGATATGGGGATCGAAAGTTCCGAGGTGGGCGTAACTGATAGGATTTGTTGGGTTTCAAATTGTTTGAGATCAGGGCTCTCACCTCTATATAAAGAGAGGAGAAGGTCTTGAAGATCAAGTTATTCATAGTTTAGATCAGATCTAAACTCTAGCCACCAAGAACTTCTCATCTCCCTTTCTTGATCTCAAGAGTTGAGATTGAGGATTCTCCCGTTTCTCACGTGCGGTGCTAGCATGCCGACATGGGAAGAGATCTCATCCATGTACGTGTGGATATCGTGGAGGTGCTGCTCCAATAGCGGCGCTTGTGGGCTTCTTCACGTGAACACTGTCGTCTTCATCGTCGATCGAGGTCGGAGCAAGGTGAGGATAAGAGAGGACGCGCTTTCCCAATATCTTCTTCCACTGCACCTAGCGTGTCTCATGGTAGAAGGTACCGATTCATGATCCCTCACGCGCATGGATCTTGGGCTTTGGGGCAAATTTTTGAAATTGCAAGCTAGCGTAGCTTCCCCAGTCCCCAACATCAATGTATGCTCCTTGCTCGTTGTTTTCGCCGCACGCTAGCCATCACGCCTGCTCGCCGTCACCGTTGCATGCATGCGCCTGCAACGAGTGTGATAGCGGATACGTGGCGCCTAGGAATGGATCGAGCGCGGTGGGGTGGGGTGCTTGGGAGAGGGGCGGCGCGGTGGCGTGCCTAGGAGCGTGATGGTGGGGCACGTGGGAACGGACTGAGTGCGGTGAGGCAGAGGACATTTGGAATAGGGATGAGTAGGTGCGATGGTGAGCGTGCGGTGGTGATGGTGAGCGAGGAACATGCAATGACAGAAAGTAGACAATACATGCACATAGAGAGCGGTGGCAGGGAGCGTCTGACGGTGCTAGGAAGATGATAGCTGACGTGGCAAAAACGATGATATGGACGGTGAGTTAGTATGTTTAGGCTGCAAAGTATCAAAAAATAGGCTTGTTCATGTTAAGAGGTGTCAAAAAACTAATTGTGATGAAGAGGATGATATTTGAAGATGTGTCATTTTTTAAAGTGATAAATAATTAAATTTTCCAATGTAAATCATTGACTACACTGCTTACCGTTAAGCTTTCAATACGAAGCATAAGCGGGCTAACTGGCTGTTGGACCGGAAAAAGCGACCAGAGGGGGGGTGAATGAGAGCTTTTAAAATTTCAGACTAAAAATAGCCTTCTGTTTTAATTCTGTCTTCTGCGGAACAGGCTTCGAACACACCCTTCGAAGTTCTAGTTCGGAGGTAGTTCACAGCTCCAAATACAGGCTTCGCAATGAGTAAAAGTTCGAAGCCAAGAAGACTTCGCTCCACCCACAAACCCAAAAATTCAGCTTCTGCTAAGTCAGTGCAGCCTTCGTGCAGGCTTCGCACTTCACCCTTCGCAAGAGCGGACTTCCCTCTGAGGACTTCGATCAGCTTTGCTAAGTCAGTGCAGGCTCCGCACACTGGGTGCCTTCGAGCAGGCTTCACACTACAGACTTTGCAAGAGCAGACTTCACTCTGCGGACTTCGACCAAATACTTAGCGACAGCAACTGGTGCTGGGCTTCGTACTTCGAAGGTCAAAATACACACTAAACAGACTTCGCTAAGGGCTTCGACAAGGGAAGAAAACGGGCTTCGATTCAGCACAGAGACAGTGCTTCGCTAGTAATCAGAGAGGTCTAGCCTCCAGTTTACACAGAGCGAACAGACACCGAAAAACACACTTCGCTCATACACACTTCGCTCGAACAGGCTTCTCACACACTTCTCCAGAAAAGATTCAGTGCACAAACTCAACTCAAAAGAAGTGAGACAAAAGAGATCGAAGCATGCAGCGAAGTATGCATACAAGCTCAAGCAGTAAATGAACACAGAATCAAAGCTTCGATGCTTGAACAGGGAACACAAAATAAACTCACAGGATGAATACAGAGAGTGTGGTGGCTAGCACAGGAGTTCTACAATGAATGCTCAAAGTGTTAATGTGACCTAGCCAGCCTCCACTATTTATAGGCACTATTTAGCCCCGTGAATAGACTACTTTACCCCTAGGGTTTACACTATTTTTGTCTCATCAGAACAAGGGAGGTGCTAGCACGCCGATGTGGGAAAGATCTCATCCATATATGTGTGGACACCGTGGAGGTGCTGCTCCAATAGCAGCGCTTGTGGGCTTCTTGTGACGCCCCGATTTAACAAATCGGAACATTATTGAATTTCCAAAGAAAAACAATAATACAAGAGGTTCATCATGCGACAACGTACATACGACAAGCATTCATGGTACGCAGACCATATTATTACATAAGAGTGAAATTAAAATAATAAAAATAAATTGCATTACGAACGCCTTCTTCAAGATCTTTCTTCTTGATTGGGTCGCTACTCCAGACCATCCTCCTCGTAGTACGCAGCCTCTGAAGTGTTTGTCCAATGGGTATGAGTACAAAAGTACTCAACGAGCCACCGCGAATGCAAGTAATAATGCAAGATAATAACCAAGGAAGGGTAATGGCTAAAAGTGCGGAAAAGTACATTTTCAGTTACTGCATTTAGTGTAGTCAAATTTTATCATGCGGAATAATAAACATGAACATCAATAACATCATCTAACTCGAGGAGTACGTTTTACCTCCTCGCACAACAGTCCTTATATGTCAAACCATCATGCACATACATATCAAAAGTAAACTAACTGTGGGATGTCACGCAACCCGCTCCTTGACCGTGGGCTCGGCTTTTCAAAAAGATTAATGACTCTGATCAGAGATGTACTACTGTACCCACAAGACACGCACTCATCCCAAACACCAAAGTGTAACGAGATGACCCATACCACGGGAACTCGTGCCAAAACCTCAGCATGAAATGCTCCAAGCGATAACCACCCACTCTAGGTTTCGCCGGTGCGTCGGGCCACATCCCGGCTAACGTCGCACTCCCTTTTGCGCCACATTGGTACAAGCCACCCGCAGGTGCTGCTTGACCCATCTCCAAATGGTGGCCTCGGTTTGGAACACTCCATACCTTAGTTAGGACTTACCCATTAGACTTGTGGTTAGTACGGAAGTGTATTGCAACGGATTCCGCAGACCGGTCCTTATAGTGCCCCGGGTGCTACCGACCAATGCCCTAGCTTGCACCCAGAACCCACCATGCATACACTCACAACCAAAACTCTATCACCAATAGCATTCCAGAGATGAGAGTAACGGTGATCATATAGTAGAACCAAGTTACTACGACTCATTTTTAATCCTATAGCAATTGTGTCGATACATTGGACACTAGCTAATAGTACTAATCATATGGTGAAAAGGAGTTTAGGCTAGATAGCATGGCTTGGGTCGCACATCAAGGTCGGGGGATCCTAATAAATATATTATAAGGGTTTCATTTGACTAATGCATGTACATCCTATGTGTTTTAGCGATAGTTTAGTAAAAATGGGTTCAACATGCTCAAAAGATTGGTTTGGTGACTTGCCTTGTTCAGCGAAAGGAGAGGGAGGAACTTCGGGAAAGTACTCCGGCTCCTCGGCGACGTCGTAGTCTTCTCGATATAAATAAAGTAAAATAAATACAACAATCAATTTAAAAAATGCAAAATCACTCAACAAGCACATAGGTTTAAATTGGTTTAATTTAAAGGAAATCAAGTTGTTAAGTTTCAGAAATCTATTTTATAAATAATTTAAAAGGAATTGTAATGAAATGTTGTCCTTTGTGAAAAGGGGTTTTAAATGTAAGTAACCTCATTTTAAGTTTTCTAATTAATTTAAAATGAAGGGTTCAAAGAAAACTTAGTGGTTTTATTATTCTAATAGGGAATGAATAAATATAAATTTCGCTGTAATTTAAATAATCAATTTTGCATTTTACCCTAAGGGTATTTGAATACTTTATTAAATAAGAATGAAATATTCAAAGTAAACATATGGTTTTTATTGCATTAACATGTAGAGGATAATATTACAGATTTTCTGAAATTGAAATGATAATTTTTGGAGTTCAAAGGCGCCAGATATGAATTTTACAAGTTTAAAACAGTTTCTGGAATTTAATTTAAAATCAAAATAGCCTCGGGTCCACGGTGAGCCAAGCCAACGGTGAACCCACGCATTGTGCCCGTGGTCCGGCCCAATCTGGACCATTGGATCCAGATCCAACGCGCGAGGGCGAGGCGGGGGAGTTAAAATAACGCGAACGACTGAGATTAAAACATTGAACCGGTACGCGATGAACGGCTCAGATCAAGTGCGGGTTTTAAATACCGATGGACGCGCGAGATTAAAACATAACGTTTCGATCAGATCCAACGGTGCGGATTAAATCACGCACGAGGCGATACAGGCGCCGTCCGATCGTGATCGCACGGTCTGGATCAAATCCGACACGGCACGGGTACTCGACCCATGCCGGTCGTCTTCTCCGGCAATGGCGAGCAGGCCAGAGGCCACGGTGAGCGACGGCGGTCGTAGCTAAGGCCTAAAACGGAAAGAGGACACTACGGGGATCACGAGGGTACCGTTGGCGGGGCGAATGGTCATCTGAGGAGCCATGCTGAATAGCGTGGGCCTCATGGCTCTTGAAGTGATGAGTCATTGTCAACGATAGTCAAAGAGGACTGAAGAAGAGAGGAGATCTGCTGTTTCATGGGCCGCGTGTGACTCAGGTACACGGGCAGCGAGCGACTGTCGGGCAGAGGAGGCTGCGAAGTCGGGTTGGCCCAATCCGGGTGCATGGGCCAGAAGCAGTAGAAGACCCACTGGGCTGTTGACCAGGACTGACTCAGGTACACGGGCGGTGAGCGATTGCCGGGCTGAGAGAGCTGCGGAGTCGGGCCGGCCCAATCCGGGTACCTGGTGCAAAGCTGGTGGAGGCTTTGTCAGTTTCGGCGTAAAACTGACAATCGTTGATTCTGTATCCGACTGTCCAGAAGAGTAGCTTCCGGATATGTCATCTGTTACTCTAGGCCCACAGTCAGTCAGTTGTGTCTGTAAAAATACCTAAGGGCAGTAGAGTCTTTTTCTGTATTTTTGAGTCTGTAAAAACCCTAAGGGGCTGGTAGAATATTCCTAGTGTTGGGCTGCCTATAAATAGCACCCCAATCCCTAGGGTTTTGAGAACCCCTTTGTGCTGAAATCAAATCTGTTGGGTCACTTTTGTCTCCCGTTTTCTCTCTCCTGTGTGCGCCGCCAGGACCTATTCCTCCCTGTTCGTGAGTTATTTTGGCTCTAATCTTTTGGATGCATTTTAGCCTTGGTCTCTGGTGAATTTATTGGTTGCATTTTGTTCGGTTTGGGGAGTTATTGCGCTGGCTATGGGCTGCTGTGTTTATTTCACGAGAAGAAGCTTCTTCTGTTGCTTCTGTTCTTCACGAACCGAGTACTAGTTCTTGCTGTTGCAAGTAGTACTTCTACTGTAGCTACAGTACTTGCTGCCAGCTTTTCTACCTTCTACTGTACTGCCTTTTTGATCGAAGCAGTATGGAGTAAATGCCTTTTTGACTGTCTCTGCGAAGTCATTTTTCTTTGTTCGAAGCCCCTCAGTTCCGTGAGGCAGGCTTCGATCCAACATTTTCAAAGCTGTCGTTCAAACTGTGAATTTCGGTTTTTGTGTCTGAGTTGCTAGCTTCGAAGATCTTCCTGTTTGGACAGCATCGCATACTTCGAACAAGCATACTCCGAATCTATCTGTTCGAAGTGCACACTTCGTTTGGCTTCGAAGTTGGGTTCGAAGTTTGTCTTTTCTGATAGACTTCGCTTGGATTTCTTTGTGGCGTGTCAGCCTTCGATTCTCCCTCCGAAGATTTCACTGTTCGAAGTTTTCTGTTCGAAGGTTTTTGCTTCGAAGCTTTCGGTTCAAAGTTGTGTTCGAAGTTTTGTCTTCGAAGTGCTCACTTCGAAGCAGGCTCCGACTTTGTCACTTTGTTCCGAAGCTCTTGGTTCGAAGCTGTGTTCGAAGCCTTGTCTTCGAAGTACATACTTCGAACCAAGCTCCGGCACTGTTTTACTTCGCTCCGAAGTACACTTCGCTTCTTACCACTTCGAACTAGGCTAGACAGTGACACCTTCGGCAATTCGGACAGACTCCGTCACCAACCTCCGAAGCAGACCTCGACGTGCGAAGGGGGCTTCGCCAAGTTCCGAACAGGAGACAAATTTGGACAGTAACTTCTCTTTTCATCTTACACATACTTAGATCATTTCTTTGAGAAGTTCAGGCCTGTTATAACTTGTTTATCTGCCTAGTTGCACCACTTTAGTTTTACATTGTTTTTCATCAGTTGCTTCTAGGTTAGAAACCTTTAGACTTAGGCCTTCTGTTTATTTTCTGCTACGTAGTATTTTTGAGGTGCGTTGGGTATTGGGTACAGGCCATTGATTCGAAAGAATTTTTTAAGGCGCCCATTCACCCCCCCTCTGGTCGCTACTTTCGGTCCTACATCGTCGGAGAGTGGCCGACGACGAGTGGAGGCGGCGAAGAGGTTCGGGTCCTCGTCGGCGAGGGAGATCCGGCGGGGTTCATCGGTGATGGAGGGGTGGCCGAGGTCGGTGAGGTCCTCGCGGTCACAGTGGTGCGGTCGGCGAGGACGGAGGGGGACTCCGGCGACGGCGAGCGGTGGCTGGAGTGAAGGCGGCGTTGAGGTGTTTAAGTGGGCGTCACGGGCACTTGGGTCGGTTCTGGTGCAATTGCGAGTGAGGGGTGGATGCGGGGCACCAGGGGGGTTTAAATAGGGTCGCCGGCGGGGGCAAAGAGGGCGCAATTGGCGGTGGCCGAGAGTAAACATGCTTTTAAACGCCGGCGAGCTCGGTTGCGCTTGATTCATCGAACCTGGACGCGAATCAGTCGGATTTGAATAGGGGAAACGGTCGCCGGGGATCGGGCGAAGTAATGGCGGGCTCAATTCGGGGAGAGGGTGTCGGGGGCAACGGATCCGAGGCGCGTTATGGCGTCGGCCGGCGAGGGGGGGATTTGGGGGCGGATCTCGTGGGGAAGACGGATCCGACAGGTGGGGGCCACCGGGCAGTGAGCGCGAGCGCACGAGCGAGGAGACTGACGGGTGGGGTCGGGCTCAGCCGAGGGAGTGAGTCGGTTGGCGCCGACAGGTGGGGTCGGGCTATCGGGTGCGCTCGAAGGGAGAGGGAGTCACTGACTGGTGGGGTCCACTGGTCAAACAGGGCGCGCGGGGATAACGGGATGGGCCGGCCGGGAGAGAGAGAAAGGGAGGGGGAGGCCCGTTATTGTTTAAATGATTTTCTCAATAAAAATAATTACAGAAAATGGATTAAAATATTTGGGCTACTTCCAAGGTTGGTAAAAATTGGTAAAAATTCTCAAAAATATATCTTGGCCTTGGGATCATATACAAAATTTTCTAGCCCCTGGTTTGGTCATTACATCTAGGTCTTAGTTCAAAAAGTTTAAGGAGGGCATTAAAGGTATTTTCAAAATAATTAATTTCAGGAAATTGGATTAAATAATATTTTTATTTCTTTGGAAATTTAGGATGTTACACTTCTTCACGTGAACATTGTCGTCGTCATCGTCGATTGAATTGTCGGGAAATGGTCGGAGCGAGGCGAGGATAAGCGAGGACGCGCTTCCTCAACATCTTTTTCCGCTGCACCTAGCGCGTCTCATGCTAGAAGGTACCGATTCATGATCCCTCACGTGAATGGATCTTGGTCTTTAGGGCAAATTTTTGAAATTGCAGGCTAGCATAGCTTCCCCAGTCCCCCAACATCAATGTCTGCTCCTTGCTCGCTGTTTTCGCCACACGCTAGCCATCACGCCTGCACGCCGTCGCCGTTGCATGCATGTGCCTGCAACGAGTGTGATAGCGGAGACGTGGCACCTAGGAATAGATCGAGCGCGGTGGGGCGGGGGTGCCTATGAGAGGGGAGGCGTGGTGGCGTGCATGGGAGCGTGATGGTGGGGCACGAGGGAATGGACCGAGTGTGGTGAGGTCGAGCAGAGGGTATTTGGAAGAGGGACGAGTAGGTGCGACGGTGAGCGTGCAGTGTCGACGGTGAGCAAGGAACATGCAACGGTAGGAAGTAGACGATACATGCACATAGAGAGCGATGGCAGGGAGCGGCCGACGGTGCTAGGAAGTTAATAGCTGACGTGGCAAAACGATGACATGGCCGGTGAGTTAGTATGTTTAGGCCGCAAAGTATTAAAAATAAGCTTGTTCATGTTAAGAGGTGTCAAAAAATTAATTGTGATGAAGATGATATATTTGAAGATGTCTTATTTATTTTTTAGAGTGACAAATAATTAAATTTTCCAATGTAAATCAGCGACCGGACCGCACTACTTACCGTTAAGCTTTCAATGCGAAGCATAAGCGGGCTAACTGGCCTTTCCTAAAAAAAGTGGAGCTTTTTATTGAAACAATAAAATTTTATTAGAAAATAATATATACGAAGAATTGCTAGTCTAATAGTCATCAAATTGGCCATTTTTAATTGATGACTGGATCCAGCGATCAGATGCTGATTGGCAATTATTTGTAACAATTATTAGATTGGTTATTTTAAAATGAAAAAAATATTATTGAAAAAATATAAAAAACAGCATTTCATACGGACATCCCTGTCATTTTGAAAAGTCCGTTCCGAAGGTATGTTTGGATCTTAGATATTGAATTCAGAATTGAAAAATTGGAATTCAATTCTATGAGAATTATAAAATCCTATCTAGAATTCAACCTATAATTCACAGTCTAGCCCAATTCCTCTTCAATAAAAAAGAATTGATCAGAATACTTGTAGCGCCCCGATTTAACAAATCGAGACATTATTGAATTTCAGTAGAAAAACAATAATACAAGAGGTTCATCATGCGACAATCGTACATACGGCAACATTCATGGTACGCAGACCATATTTATTACATCAAAGTTTTGGTAAAAACAGTAATAAAATAATTAAACCACGGCATGACGAACATCTTCTTCAGGATCTTTCTTCTCGACTGGGTCGCTACTCCAGACCGTCTTCGTAGTAAGCATCCTCTGTGGGGTCCAATGGGTATGAGTACAAAAAGTACTCAACAAGCCACCGCAAATGCAAATAATAATGCAGGATAATAAACAAGGAAGGATAATGGCTAACATTGCGGAAAAGTACAGTTGCAGTTATTGCATTTAGTGTAATCATATTTTAATCATGCGGAAAGTAAACATGAGCATCATCAACATCAACTAACTCGAGGGGTACAGTCAGCCCCACCTCGCTCAACGGTCCTTACATGTCAATCCATCATGCACATACATATTCAAAGTAATCTAACTGGGGGATGTCACGCAACCCGCCCTTGACCGTGGGCTCGGCTTTTCGAAAAGATTTTAGACTCTGATCAGAGATGTACTACTGTACCCACAAGGCACGCACTCATCCCAAACGAGATGACCCATTTCACGGGAACTCGTGCCAAAACCTCAATATGAGATGTTCCAAGCGATAACCACCCGCTCTAGGTTTCGCCGGCGCGCCGGGCCGCATCCCGGCTAACGTCGCACCCCCTTTTGCGCCACATTGGTACAAGTCACCCGCAGGTGCAACTTGACCCATCTCCAATTGGTGGCCTCGGTTTGGAACAACCCATACCTTAGTTAGGACTTACCCACTAGACTTGTGGTTAGTACGTAAGTGTATTGCAACGGATCCCTTAGACCGGTCCTTATAGTGTCCCGGGTGCTACCGACCAATGCCCTAGCTTGCACCCGGAACCCACCATGCATACACTCACAACCATAACTCATCACCAACAGAATTTCCAAGGATAAGAAGTAACGGGGATCATATAATAGAACCATTTTGCTACGACTCATTTTTATCCTATAGCGATCGTGTCAATACATTGGACACTAGATAATATCATTGATCATATGGTGACAAGGAGGTTAGGCGAGATAGCATGGCTTGGGTTGCACATCAAGGTCGGGGGATCCTAATTAAATATAATGTAAGGGTTCATTTGACTAATGCATATATAACCTATATGTTTTAGCGATAGTTTAATCAAACATGGGTTCAATATGCTCAAAAGATTGGTTTGGTGACTTGCCTTGTTCAGCAAAGGGAGAGGGAGGGACTTCGGGGAAGTACTCCGGCTCCTCGGCGACGTCGTAGTCTTTTTAATAATAATAAAGTAAAATAAAAAGAACACATTCAATCAAAAAATATAACATTACATTATAAGCACATAAGTTACAGTTGGTTTGATTTAAAAATGAAATAATTTCAATTGTTAAGGTCCTGAAATTTATTTCATAATTAATTTTACAAGGGATTAGAATGAAGGATTGTCCTTTTTAGAAAACAAGTGTCTAAATGTGAATAGTCTTATATTAAGTTCCTTAATGATTTATAAAATGAAAAGCTCATGTCATTTTGAGGGCTTTCAGTACATGGACAGGAAAGAATTAATATAAATTTTTCTGAAGTTTAAATGTTTAAATTCATATTTTAATCATAGGGGCATTTGAATACTTATTTAAATAAACATGAAAAATCAAAGTAAGCCTACTGTTTTTATTGTATAAACATGTAGAGAATAATATTATGAATTTTCTGAAATTGGAATGGCAATTTTTAGAGTTCAAATGCGCCAGATATGAATTTTACAAGTTTTAAACCTTTTCTGGAATTTATTTTAAATTTTAAACCCTCTCGGGTCCACGGTGAGCCAGGCTCACGGTGAACCCGCGCACTGTGCGCGTGCGCCGGGTCGATCTGGACCGTCGGATCCGGATCCGACGCGTGAGGGCGAGGCGGGGCGCTTAAGTTATAATAGACGGCCAGGATTAAAACGTGCGAAGGGGTACCACGTGGACGCCCGAGATCGCACGCCGGTTTTAAATGAAAACGAACGCGTGAGATCAAAACGTAACGCTTTGACCAGATCCGACGGTGCGGATTAGATCGCGTACGTGGGCTCACGCGCGTCGTCCGATCGCGATCGCACGGTCGGGATCAGATCCGACACGGCACGGGTACTCGACCCGTGCCGGTCATCTTCTCCGACGACGGCGAGCGGGCCAGCGGCCACGGCGAGCGACGGCGGTCCTAGCTAAGCCTAGAAATGGAAGGGGGACGCTACGGCGGTCACGATGGTACCTTGGCGGTGGTCCGGGGACGACGGGGCGTGGCCGGCGACGAGGGTAGACGGCGGAGTGGTTCGGGCTCCTCGTCGGCGATGGTGTTCCGGCGGGGTTCGACGTCGGCGGAGGGGTGGCGGAGGTACGTGCGGAGGTGGTCCGAGGCGACGGCGAGCGGTGGCCGGAGGAGAAATAGAGGGAGTGCGCTAACAGGCGAAGCGCGGGCGCTCTGCTTGGTCTGAGTGTGAATGGATGCGTGAACCGAACGCGGTGGAGGGCAAGGGCTTAAATAGAGGTACCGGCGGGGGCAGGGAGGGCGCAATTGACGGTGGCCGAGGTTAATGACGCTATGACGCCGGTGAGCTCGGGTTGACGCGGTTCATCGAACCTGGACGCGGATCGGCCGAATTAATAGGGGGAAAACGGTCGGCGCGTTGAGGGGAATTCATTGCCGGCGAGTGATTAGGGTGAGGGGGCCAGCGGGGGCGGATCCGAGGGAGTAAAGGTGGCCGGCGTAGTGTGGGGGGTGACGGCGCGAGGTTGAAGGCGAAGCTGACAGGCGGGGGCCACTAGCCAGCGGGCGCGAGCGAGCGAACGGGAAGGCTGACGGGTGGGGCCGCGATGTCGGGTGCGCGCGCGAGGGGAAGGGTTCGGCGCTGACAGGTGGGGTTCGGTCGTCAGTCTGAGCGCGCGGGTGGAGTTGGCTGGGCCGGCCGGGAGTGGGAGAATGGAGGGAGGGGAGCCCATTACTGTTTTAATACATTTCTGAATAAAAATAATTCCAGGAATTAGATTAAAATATTAGGGCTACTTCCAAGGTTGATAAAAATTTATAAAAATCCTCAAAAATATTTCTTGGCTTTGGGAGTTTATACAAAAATTTTCAGCTCCTGGTTTGGCCATCTACTCTATGTTGTAGTTCAAAAGGGTATAAAAGAGTATTAAAAGTATTTTCAGAAATATAAATTCCAAGAAATTGATTTTGATAATATTTTTATTGTTTTGAAAATTTGGGGTGTTACAAACCTATCCCCCTTACAAGAATCTCGTCCTCGAGATTGGAACGTTACTCGAATAACTCGGGGTATTGGGCTTTCAGTTCGTCTTCCTTTTCCCAAGTGGCTTCTTCGGCGGGATGGTTGTTCCATTGGACTTTGCAGAAACGAACGATCTTGACGGGTTTCTCTATGTAGGTCAAGTCTTCTTGGACATTAAGCTGCTGAAGGTCGGCTTGCTCGGTGGGTACACGGAGGCACTTCTTCAGCTGAGAGACATGGAACACATCATGAACTCCTGCTAAGGATGGAGGCAGTTCCAGTTGATATGCCACTTCTCCTTGTCGACGGAGGATCTGGAAAGGCCCGACGTAGCGGGGTGCTAGTTTGCCTTTCATGTTGAACCTTTGAGTGCCACGGAGGGGAGTGACTCGGAGATAGACATAATCGCCCTCCTCAAAGGCTAGGTCTCTTCGACGGTTGTCGGCATAGCTCTTTTGCCTGGATTGGGCTGCCTTCAATCGGTCTCTTATGATCTTAACCTTCTCTTCAACTTCTCTTAATAAATCAGTCCCAAACAGTTGCGACTCTCCGGTTTGGTCCTAGAGCAACGACGTTCTGCACTTACGCCCATAGAGTGCTTCGAACGGGGACATTTGCAGGCTGGCTTGATAGCTGTTGTTGTAGGAGAACTCCGCATACGGTAAGTTCTTGTCCCACATTCCGCCAAACTCTAGAGCGCAAGCTCTAAGCATATCTTCCAATATCTGGTTGACCCTTTCGGTTTGACCGTCGGTCTGTGGATGATAGGCGGTGCTAAAGTTCAGCCGGGTGCCGAGTTCCTCTTGAAGGTTCTTCCAAAACTTGGAGGTAAACTGACTCCCGCGGTCAGATACAATCTTCTTAGGAACTCCGTGGAGGCACACGATCCGGATCATATACAACTCAGCCAACTTGGCGACGGTGTAAGTTGTCTTGACCGGAACGAAGTGAGCTACCTTGGTGAGTCGGTCGACGATCACCCAGATAGAGTCATGACCAGCTTGGGTCCTGGGCAGTCCCGTGATGAAGTCCATTCCTATCTCTTCCCACTTCCATTCAGGGACCTTGAGAGGTTGAAGAAGTCCGGCAGGCCTTTGATGCTCTGCCTTGACTCGTCGGCATGTGTCGCACTTGGCCACGTACTCTGCTATTTCTCTCTTCATGCTGACCCACCAATATTTTTCCTTTAGGTCTTGATACATCTTTGTACTCCCGGGATGGATGGAGTATAGAGTATCGTGGGCTTCTTGAAGGATGAGGGTCTTCAACTCAGGTAGGTTGGGTACGCATACTCGGTTTCCGAACCAGATGGTACCATGCTCGTCCTCGGAAAATCCGGGGGCTCTACCCTTCCTCGTGTTCTACTGGATCCCCAGGATGTCCAGATCTTCCTTCTGCTTTTCTCGGATCTGGTCTATTAAGACAGGCCGAGACTCCAAGGCAGCGAGGTACGCTCGTGTGGTGATCCCTAGGTTTAACCTTTCCATCTCCTTATACAGTAAAGGAGCTTGGTCCTGAATCATGATGGCATTGCAGTACCCTTTTCGACTAAGGGCGTCTGCCACCACGTTCGCTTTGCCCGGATGATAATGGATGCCCAAGTCGTAATCCTTGATCAGCTCCAACCATCTCCTTTGCCTGAGATTCAGATCTGGTTGGGTGAATATGTACTTGAGGCTCTTGTGGTCGGTGAAGACCTCACACCGATTCCCCACAAGGTAATGTCTCCATATCTTCAAGGCATGAACCACGGCTGCTAATTCCAGGTCATGGGTTGGGTAGTTCAGCTCGTGCGGTCTCAGTTGCCGGGAGGCGTAGGATATCACTTTCCCTTCTTGCATTAAGACGCATCCCAATCCTTGACGAGAGGCATCACAGTAGACGTGGAAGTCTTTCCGGATGTCTGGCAGGGTCAGAATAGGGGCTGACACTAGCTTCTTCTTGAGGGTCTGGAAGCTTTCTTCACAGTCGGGGGTCCATTCAAACTTCACTTCCTTCTGCAGAAGTCTGGTCATAGGCTTGGCGATCTTGGAAAAGTTCTCGATGAACCGGCGGTAGTATCCGGCCAATCCGAGAAAACTCCGGATCTCGGTCACGGTCGTTGGCTGTAGCCAGTTGGTTACCGCTTCAACGGTGGTTGGGTCTACTGCTATTCCTCTGGCAGATATAACATGGCCGAGGAACTTCACCTCAGAAGACCAAAATTCGCATTTGCTGTATTTGGCGTACAGTTGCTGCTCCCTTAGCTTTCCGAGGGTCAGCCGGAGGTGAGTCTCGTGTTCTTCCTTGGTCTTGGAGTAAACGAGGATATCGTCGATGAATACCACGATGAACTTGTCCAAGAACTCCATGAATACGTTGTTCATCATGTTCATGAAAAAGGCCGGGGCATTCGTGAGTCTGAACGACATCACGGTGTACTCATAAAGTCCATAGCGGGAGGTGAAGGCAGTCTTGGGTATGTCTTCTTCTCTAATCCTCAACTGGTGATAACCTGACCTGAGGTCAATCTTGGAAAACACCGAGGATCCTTTCAGCTGATCGAACAGGTCGTCGATCCGAGGCAATGGGTACTTGTTCTTAATGGTTACGTCGTTCAAGGCTCTATAGTCCACGCACATCCTCTTGGTCTTGTCCTTCTTCATGGCAAATATAACAGGTGCACCCCAGGGTGAGGTACTTGGCCGAATATACCCTTTTTGTTCTAGGTCTTCGATGTTGCTCTTGACTTTGGCTAGTTCATTAGCGGCCATTCGGTACGGGCGCTTGGAGATTGGAGTGGTCCCGGGGACAAGTTCGATTCTGAATTCGATGTCCCGCTTGGGAGGCATTCCGGGTAGATCTTCAGGGAAGACATCCGCAAACTCCTTGACTATAGGCACCTCTTCAAGAGCTATCGAGCGAAGGGATGCTCCGAGTGGTTTGCGACTGGTCATTCGAAAGGTGACGGCTGCGCCTTCAGGGTTGGTCACCGTGACGGACTTGTTGGCACAGTCGATCACTCCCTTGTGCTTCATCAACCAATCCATCCCTAGGATGAGGTCAAGTCCGGTGCATTGGATGAGGACTGGCTCGGCCCTAAACAGTACTCCTTGGATGTCAATTTGAACCTTAGGGCTGTATAAGCGGGCTGAGGTCCTATTGCCGGGAGTGGCAATCACCATGGGAATGGGTAGAGGGAGCACGTCCAGTTTGTTTGTTTTCACAAAATCTTCCGAGACGAAGGAGTGGGTTGCTCCAGAGTCAAACAATATTACGGCCGGTACGGAATTCGCAGTAAACGTACTGAGCACGACTTCAGGAGCCTCCTGAGCTTCCTCCGCACTTATGTGATTGACGCGGGCACGAACCGCCTGGTTGGGTGCCGCGCCTTGGGCTTGCTTGGGGTGGGGACACTGGTGTGCATAGTGTCCTTCCTTGCGACAGTTGAAGCAGACTACCGGCCTTCCTTGGCGATCCTTTAAGATCGGGGCCTTGGCGGCTGGTGTCGGCTGAGCGGCCGGAGCTGGTGGAGCGGGGTGAGGGTGCCCGGTGTTGGATCCACCGGCGGCGTGAGGCGGCCTGTAGGCGGGCCGAGGATGGTAGGTAGGCGCTGGTGGCGGAGGGACGAAGCGGGGCCTCTGAGAGTTCGCCTGCTGATGCTTGAAGGCGATCATTTTCCTCTTCTTGAGGTCCAGCTTGTTCTGCTCAGTCTCTTGGATGAGCGCTTTGTTGACTAGCCGTTGGAAGTCGGCGTAGTCGGTGGCGACGAGCTGGATGGACAGCTCATCCTTAAGTCCCCTGAGGAACTTGGCTTGGCGGAGGGCGTCGGTGCGCACTTCCTCCGGTGCGTAGCGGGCGAGGCAGTTGAACTCATGGAGGTACTCCATGACGGTCCTATTGCCCTGCTGCAGGTCGCGGAACTCCTGCTGTTTCACCGCGATGACGCCGGCGGGGACGTGGGCGGCACGAAAGGCGATGGTGAACTCCGCCCAAGTCACCACGTGGCCCTCAGGCTGGGACTCACGATAGTTGTCCCACCATTCAGCGGTGGGACCCTGGAGCTGGTGAGTGGCGAAGGCCACCCGCTCCCGGTCGGTGCAGGGGAGGAGGTCGAGCTTCTTTCCGATGGTGCGAAGCCAATCTCCGGCCTCCATCGGGTTGGTGGTGCTCGAGAAGATGGGCGGGCGCACGCGCAGGAACTCGGAGAGTTGCGGAGCGGGCGCGGGTGCTGGTGCGCGAGGGGCGGGTTCCCCGTTCTGCAGACGGTCCAACTGAGCCTGTTGGTTCTGCATTTGCGTGAGGAGGGCGGTGATCAGGTGGTTCTGATTCGCCATCATCTCTGCCAAGGTGGGGTGGTTGGCAGAAGGCGATCCAGAGTGACGCGGGCCCGTTGCACCCCAGTTGGGTACAACATCCTCGGGCGCATCACGGCTTCCTCCTGCTCCGTTGTCAGAGCCGGTGTTCTGGTGATCGGCCATCTTCTGAAGATACATAGTGATAAAGCGAAAGATGACGAACAATAATACAACCAAAAGCACCAAGCACATAAATATATAGAGTGGCATAAATAGTTCATTACATCCAAGATCTTATTTCATTTACAACACAACTCGTTGCAGACGGCACCACATACAAAATTATGATTTTTATTTAAATAGCGTCTCCTAACGCCTACTCGCCACCGGAGGCGGTCTCCGTGCTCTCGGAACCACGAGTGCGCGGCTCCAGAGAGATGGTGGGCTCGAGAAAATTCTCGATGATGGAGTCGGAGACGAGGCCGGGGCGTGGTGTAGGGGCGCTGGTAGAGGGCCTGGCGGGGGAGGGTCGTGGCGGGATCCTCTTGGGGCGAGGGAGGGGCTCACGGATGGGCTTCTTCTTCCTTGGAAGAAGAGGAACCATCTCCGCTATATCCTTCTGCAGCTGCATAATCTTGCGCTGCAACTCGCCATTCTGCTGGATCAAGTTCTTCGTTTCTTCACGAAGGAACTCAACCGCCTCATGGTGCTCGTCGGCGTCGAGCACCGCCTCGGTGTGGAGATCATCCATGGCCTGCAGAAGACGCGACTGCCGGGCCATGACCGGATCACGCACGGAGTGAACTCCGAGGTAGATGCTACGGTGGGCTCCGGGAGTGCGCTTCGGCATGAGCCGGAAGGACGAGTTCTGAAGACGATCGTCGTAGATCATCCTCAGCTCCATAAGGGCCTGGAGGGCGACTCGTTGGCACGCGACGTCGAAAGTCGGGCCCCCAAGTGCGGTGGTGTAGGGCGGCAGGTGTTCTCCGAAGCCGTGGACGGTGAGGGAGACGTCGCAAGGCCCGGCGAACTCGTCGGGGTACACTCCTTGGAATTCGGGTTCGAAGAGGAACCCGAGGAAGGTGAGCATCATACGGAGCTCCCGGACGAAGCCCTCGTAGTGGCGGCAGTAGCTGTGGACTTGGTAGACAGGCATCTACAAAACAGCAAGTTGAATAAAAGTGAGGAGAGGAACAAAGTTTATAAAGTAGATTTTCGAGAAACAATTTCCTGTGGCTAATGGCTAGGCGGGTCTGTTTGGCTTCCTACAGTCGAGTCGGCTCTGATACCATCTTGTAGCGCCCCGATTTAACAAATCGAGACATTATTGAATTTCAGTAGAAAAACAATAATACAAGAGGTTCATCATGCGACAATTGTACATACGGCAACATTCATGGTACACAGACCATATTTATTACATCAAAGTTTTGGTAAAAACAGTAATAAAATAATTAAACCACGGCATGACGAACATCTTCTTCAGGATCTTTCTTCTCGACTGGGTCGCTACTCCAGACCGTCTTCGTAGTAAGCATCCTCTGTGGGGTCCAACGGGTATGAGTACAAAAAGTACTCAACAAGCCACCGCAAATGCAAATAATAATGCAGGATAATAAACAAGGAAGGATAATGGCTAACATTGCGGAAAAGTACAGTTGCAGTTATTGCATTTAGTGTAATCATGTTTTAATCATGCGGAAAGTAAACATGAGCATCATCAACATCAACTAACTCGAGGGGTACAGTCAGCCCCACCTCGCTCAACGGTCCTTACATGTCAATCCATCATGCACATACATATTCAAAGTAATCTAACTGGGGGATGTCACGCAACCCGCCCTTGACCGTGGGCTCGGCTTTTCGAAAAGATTTTAGACTCTGATCAGAGATGTACTACTGTACCCACAAGGCACGCACTCATCCCAAACGAGATGACCCATTTCACGGGAACTCGTGCCAAAACCTCAATATGAGATGTTCCAAGCGATAACCACCCGCTCTAGGTTTCGCCGGCGCGCCGGGCCGCATCCCGGCTAACGTCGCACCCCCTTTTGTGCCACATTGGTACAAGTCACCCGCAGGTGCAACTTGACCCATCTCCAATTGGTGGCCTCGGTTTGGAACAACCCATACCTTAGTTAGGACTTACCCACTAGACTTGTGGTTAGTACGTAAGTGTATTGCAACGGATCCCTTAGACCGGTCCTTATAGTGTCCCGGGTGCTACCGACCAATGCCCTAGCTTGCACCCGGAACCCACCATGCATACACTCACAACCATAACTCATCACCAACAGAATTTCCAAGGATAAGAAGTAACAGGGATCATATAATAGAACCATTTTGCTACGACTCATTTTTATCTTATAGCGATCGTGTCAATACATTGGACACTAGATAATATCATTGATCATATGGTGACAAGGAGGTTAGGCGAGATAGCATGGCTTGGGTTGCACATCAAGGTCGGGGGATCCTAATTAAATATAATGTAAGGGTTCATTTGACTAATGCATATATAACCTATATGTTTTAGCGATAGTTTAATCAAACATGGGTTCAATATGCTCAAAAGATTGGTTTGGTAACTTACCTTGTTCAGCAAAGGGAGAGGGAGGGACTTCGGGGAAGTACTCCGGCTCCTCGGCGACGTCGTAGTCTTTTTAATAATAATAAAGTAAAATAAAAAGAACACATTCAATCAAACAATATAACATTACATTATAAGCACATAAGTTACAGTTGGTTTGATTTAAAAATGAAATAATTTCAATTGTTAAGGTCCTGAAATTTATTTCATAATTAATTTTACAAGGGATTAGAATGAAGGATTGTCCTTTTTAGAAAACAAGTGTCTAAATGTGAATAGTCTTATATTAAGTTCCTTAATGATTTATAAAATGAAAAGCTCATGTCATTTTGAGGGCTTTCAGTACATGGACAGGAAAGAATTAATATAAATTTTTCTGAAGTTTAAATGTTTAAATTCATATTTTAATCATAGGGGCATTTGAATACTTATTTAAATAAACATGAAAAATCAAAGTAAGCCTACTGTTTTTATTGTATAAACATGTAGAGAATAATATTATGAATTTTCTGAAATTGGAATGGCAATTTTTAGAGTTCAAATGCGCCAGATATGAATTTTACAAGTTTTAAACCTTTTCTGGAATTTATTTTAAATTTTAAACCCTCTCGGGTCCACGGTGAGCCAGGCTCACGGTGAACCCGCGCACTGTGCGCGTGCGCCGGGTCGATCTGGACCGTCGGATCCGGATCCGACGCGTGAGGGCGAGGCGGGGCGCTTAAGTTATAATAGACGGCCAGGATTAAAACGTGCGAAGGGGTACCACGTGGACGCACGAGATCGCACGCCGGTTTTAAATGAAAACGAACGCGTGAGATCAAAACATAACGCTTTGACCAGATCCGACGGTGCGGATTAGATCGCGTACGTGGGCTCACGCGCGTCGTCCGATCGCGATCGCACGGTCGGGATCAGATCCAACACGGCACGGGTACTCGACCCGTGCCGGTCGTCTTCTCCGACGACGGCGAGCGGGCCAGCGGCCACGGTGAGCGACGGCGGTCCTAGCTAAGCCTAGAAATGGAAGGGGGACGCTACGGCGGTCACGATGGTACCTTGGCGGTGGTCCGGGGACGACGGGGCGTGGCCGGCGACGAGGGTAGACGGCGGAGTGGTTCGGGCTCCTCGTCGGCGATGGTGTTCCGGCGGGGTTCGACGTCGGCGGAGGGGTGGCCGAGGTCGGGGTCGTTCTTGCGGTCACGTTGGTGGCGGAGGCACGGGCGGAGGTGGTCCGAGGCGACGGCGAGCGGTGGCCGGAGGAGAAATAGAGGGAGTGCGCTAACAGGCGAAGCGCGGGCGCTCTGCTTGGTCTGAGTGCGAATGGATGCGTGAACCGAACGCGGTGGAGGGTAAGGGCTTAAATAGAGGTACCGGCGGGGGCAGGGAGGGCGCAATTGACGGTGGCCGAGGTTAATGACGCTACGACGCCGGTGAGCTCGGGTTGACGCGGTTCATCGAACCTGGACGCGGATCGGCCGAATTAATAGGGGGAAAACGGTCGGCGCGTTGAGGGGAATTCATTGCCGGCGAGTGATTAGGGTGAGGGGGCCGGCGGGGGTGGATCCGAGGGAGTAAAGGTGGCCGGCATAGTTTGGGGGCGACGGCGCGAGGTTGAAGGCGAAGCTGACAGGCGGGGGCCACTGGCCAGCGGGCGCGAGCGAGCGAACGAAAAGGCTGACGGGTGGGGCCGCGATGTCGGGTGGGCGCGCGAGGAGAAGGGTTCGGCGCCGATAGGTGGGGTCCGGTCGTCAGTCTGAGCGCGCGGGTGGAGTTGGCTGGGTCGGCCGGGAGTGGGAGAATGGAGGGAGGGGAGCCCATTACTGTTTTAATACATTTCTGAATAAAATAATTCCAGGAATTAGATTAAAATATTAGGGCTACTTCCAAGGTTGATAAAAATTTATAAAAATCCTCAAAAATATTTCTTGGCTTTGGGAGTTTATACAAAAATTTTCAGCTCCTGGTTTGGCCATCTACTCTATGTTGTAGTTCAAAAGGGTATAAAAGAGTATTAAAAGTATTTTCAGAAATATAAATTCCAAGAAATTGATTTTGATAATATTTTTATTGTTTTGAAAATTTGGGGTGTTACAATACTTAACTCTCCTCTCATCTTAGATAGACTTATATAGAGAAAGACTGTTGGACCGGAAACGGCGACCAGAGGGGGGTGAATGGAAGCTTTTAAAATTTCAGGCTAAAAACAACCTTCGGTTTTAATCCTGTCTTCTGCGGAACAGGCTTCGAACACAACCTTCGAAGGTTTGGTTCGGAGGTACTTCGACAGCTCCGAACACAGGCTTCGCAGGAGCAAAAGTTCGAAGCCAAGAAGACTTCGCTCCACTAACAACCCTCGAAAATCTACTCTGCTAAGTCAGTGCAGGCTTCGCACGCAGGGTGCTTCGAGCAGGCTTCGCACTTCACCCTTCGCAAGAGTGGACAGCCCTCTGAGGACTTCGACCAAGTACTTGGCAGCAGCAACTGGTGCTGTGATTCGTACACGAAGGTCTAAACGCACACAAACGGACTTCGCTAAGGGCTTCGACACAAGAAGCTAAACGGGCTTCGATCAGGGCTTCGCTAGTAAGCAGCGAGGTCTTGCCTCCTGTTACACAGAGCGACAGCACACTGAAAAACACACTTCGCGCAAAAACAATCTTCGCCTAGACAGGCTTCGGTGCACTACAACTAGCGAGGTATGTAACGCGAGCTCAAGCAAAAAGCACAAAGAAGCAGTGCTTCGCCGCTTGAACAAGGAACACAAATAGATTGAACTCTGGATGAATACAGCGAGGTATGTGGCTACAGGAGCTCAACAGTAAATGCTCAAAGTGTTAAATGTTACCTACCGAGCCCCCATATTTATAGCCCACAGTTCACCCAAAGGAATTGACTACTTTACCCCTAGGGTTTACAAAGGATTTGTCTCTACAGAACTAAGGGGTACAAAAGGTAGTCCACCTTTATTCTGGAGGCTTCTCTGTCATCTTTGCAGAGGGGACAACGTCAGCTTTTTACAGAGCAGACAGTGTCGGCCTTTGCAGTCTTTGACCTTCTGCAGCCTCCCTTCGCACGCGAGGGTGCGGTAGCTTCGGCGAGAAGCCTTGAGCCTGGTGGCCTTCGCTTCGCCGAAGATGGCCTCCGATACAGTGACGGTTTTGAGCCGAAGCCGTCAAAGCCCTTGGGCCATCGCACCAACACCTCCGGAGTGGACCACCACGGCTTCGCAGCTTCACCCAGCTCGAACTCCGTCAGTCCGTGTACCGAAGCCATGCAGGCCGAAGCACCTCAAGTCAACCTTGCTCCGGAGCTAGCCTCGCACCGAAGCCTTCCTCACTCCGAAGCCCCACCTTCGGAGTACCACCCTTCGAAGTCCCTCCTTTGTCCAAGGCCTCCGCACGAAGCATTCCATGAGCCCTTCGTCGCAGTGCCTCTCCCCAAGCACACTCCTCGACGAGCCTCACTCGGACCATGCCTTCGATGCGCCTCGACTTCTGAGACCTTCGTCGGGCACCTTCGAATGTCTCCCTCCGGAGCACACTTCGAACTCCTTGCCTCCGAAGAGGACTTGATCCATCCAACTCCGAAGTCACTCCATCCGGAGTACCTTCGAAGTGCCTCACCTCCGAGGACTTTGACTCGGAGCACCTTCAGCCGGAGCCATGCTCCGCACTCTCTGCCTTCACCTGGCGCACCTCGACCCGAGGACCGACCCGGACCCCCTTCGCAGCCACCGTGACGGAGCTCCCCGCTCCCCTGGCATCAAGCCTCCCGCTTGACCCAGGTTCACCTGCTATGAACCTATTCGTCGCCTCCAAAGTCCCTGCGCACCACAGACAAACAGACAAGCGTATCCAGTACTCCGGAGACCTCTCCGGGTTAGCAACCTCCGGCACACACTCCTGTGTACCGCCCAAAGTACCGAAGCCTTCGGTACGAACCCAGTCATCGTGTACTATCGGACCCCTCCGACAAGCACACTCCACTGCAACAGCTGCAGCAAGCAAACACCGAACACCCTTCGGTGATACCACCTCCGAACACCCTTCGGAGGTACAACCTCCGAACACCCTTCGGAGGCACCCTTCGAACCAGAGGGTAAAAAGCCTGTCAATCACTCATCACAAACACTGAAACCAACCCTTGGTTTCTCAATCTCCCCCTTGATGAGTGCATTGACAACCAACTTTAAAGTCCAAGAAAATTAAAAACTTTCAGCACACAAGTGACTATAAAAACTCAGAAAAGAGCCAAATCATGTCACTTGACAAAATAATTTTCCTCCCCCGTTTTCAAAAGAGTCAAAAGCCCCTTCGGTAAATCTTTCCTTTCTCAAGATAAAAACTCCCCCTGAGTTAAGTTTTCCCCCTTTGGCAACAAAAAGCCTTTTCTCCCCCTTTTGAAATTATGCCCTCTTGCGGCAGAGAACGAAGCAAGTCTCTCCCCTTTAGGAATTTCTCCCCCTTTGACAATGCAAGCATCAAGGAGCATGTAAAAGATGCAAAGCTTCGAAATGAGCAGAATTGCAAAGACATATGAAGCAAAAATATGCCAACAATAACACTAATGAATCATGGGATCAGCTCAAATTAATATTCTCTAAAAACATGATGAAGCATGTGATTTGATCATTTTTGAAATAAAAGCATCACCACTTAGTCAAGGAAACTAGACAAGTAAAAGCAAGAACTGCGCAAAGCTAGTCAATTTCTACTCTAGACAGACAAGTCCAGTTCAAATGGAGCAAATGAAAGCAAACTTGATGATCAAAGAATTTTATTGTTCTTTTCTTAGTGCCAGGGGTTATTTGTTTGTCCACCTTATACTTTCCAATCAGGCCAAGCCTAGGCATGAAAAGCCATAAGAAGCTTAAGGCAATGATTTTGGCATACACTACACTATTCCAGTTCAGACCAATGTGCAATGGTAAGCAGTCTAGAATAGGGTAGTGCGACAAACAAACCCACCTGGATCTTTTCACTTAAAGCATGCAAATCATGGAGTTGTTTGATTTTAACTAAGTGAACCAATTGTTTGGCACTTTATGAATATCCATGAAAATGTAGAACAATTTTGCAAGTTGCAATTTTTAGCATCCAAAGAAAAGTGTCTTGCTATCAAGCAGATAAAAGATAGCTAAAGTAGTCCTGCCTAAACATGCTAGATTCAAGACTAAGCAGTGAGCACGATTTGATTTTGAAAAGAAAGCATCATGCACATGAATGTTTCGGATAAATTAAAGAGAGCTGAGCTGTCATGATGTCATGGATTATAATCAGGCATATAAGTGCAAAAGATGTAAATACAATTTCAACACAATTATCAAATGCACACCCATCTAAAACTGCTCCCCCTCACAAAATGCTGTAAGGGTGACAAATGCCAAGTTCCCCACGCAAGTAAGCAAATCGAGAAGCATCGAGGGGTTTTGTGAAAATGTCGACAAGCTGGTGTTGGGTATCAACATATTGAAGTTCAATATCACCCTTCTCATTGTGATCTCTGAGAAAATGATATCGCACATCAATGTGTTTGGTTCTGGAATGCTGAACCGGGTTGTTTGCAATACAAATAGCGCTAGTGTTATAACAGAAAAGTGGAACACTCTTATAATCTAACCCGAAATCCCGTAAAGTGGAAGTCATCCACAAAATCTGAGAGCAACAGCTAGCTGCAGCAACATATTCGGCCTCAGCCGTCGATTGTGCAACACTAGACTGTTTGCGGGAAGACCAGCAAACCAGTGAAGTACCCAGAAAATGACAAGTACCAGAGGTACTCTTCCTATCAATTCTACACCCAGCAAAATCCGCATCGGAATAACCTCGAAGACATAAAGATGAAGATGTTGAATACCATATGCCAAATTCAAGGGTATGTTTGAGATACCTTAGAATGCGCTTTACCGCTTGGCGGTGCGAAGCTCGTGGTGAAGCCTGAAAACGAGCGCACAAACACACTGCAAAGTGTATGTCTGGCCTCGTGGTAGTCAAGTAGAGAAGGGAGCCGATCATGCTTCGGAACTCCATCTGATCTACGGCTTCTCCATATTCGTCAGGGTCCAATGCTACAGATGTAGTCATTGGAGTGGCGAGGGGCTTCGCATCGGACATGTCGAACTTCTTGAGCAGGTCCTTGGTGTACTTCGTCTGGTGGACAAAAGTACCTTGTTTGCTTTGCTTGATTTGCAAACCAAGGAAAAAGGTGAGTTCACCCATCATGGACATTTCAAATTCCCTGCTCATGGTATCTGCAAACTCGGCAACCAAAGCATGAGAAGAGCCACCAAAGATGATATCATCCACATAAATCTGAACTAGGAGGAAATCTTTGCCATGCTTGAGAGTAAACAAAGTTTTATCAACAGAGCCCATCAAATACCCTCGCTCAAGCAGAAAAGACTTAAGTCTATCATACCAAGCCCGAGGGGCCTACTTGAGTCCATAAAGAGCCTTATGAAGTTTAAGGACTTTATGTGGGTACTTGGGGTTTTCAAAACCAGGGGGTTGTTTTACATAAACATCTTCACCTATGAAACCATTAAGAAAAGCACTTTTGACATCCATTTGATAGAGTTTGAATCCCCGAGATGTCGCAAAGGCAAGCAAAATCCTAATGGCCTCAAGGCGAGCAACAGGTGCAAAAGTTTCTGTAAAATCAATCCCTTCTAGTTGAGAAAAGCCCTGAGCTACAAGTCTAGCCTTGTTTCTAACTATAGTCCCATCCTCCCCTTGTTTGTTTTTGAAAATCCATTTAGTTACAATGAAATGAACATTTGGTGGAGGATCAACTAAAGACCAGACTTGGTTTCTCTCAAAATTTTCAAGCTCTTCATGCATGGCATTGATCCAACTAGAATCAGAAAGTGCATGACTAACATCTAAGGGCTCGAAAGAAGCAACAAAAGCAGCATTAGTGAAATGGCATGTGAACGAGTTACCCTTTGATCAAGCTCACCAATGATCTGCTCGGGAGGGTGCATCCTTTGAACATGATGTGGAGCCTCGCGGCGGGATGCAGTCTCCCCCTCAACTTGTGCGTTGGAGTGGTCCAAGATGACCGATGTTGAGGTAGTCGCTTCGGGACCTCGTGCCGAAGTAGTTGAAGCGGGGTCAGCTTCGGGGGTCGATGTCGAGGGAAGTAGGGGTTCATCCTCGAATTCTCCGGGATCTTCTTCTTCGAATAAGGTCTGTCCATGTCGTGTTCATTTGCCTGTTCAAGTGCAGAACTAACAGAGGGGGTTGATTCATCAAAAGTCACATCACATGACTCGATGACAGTGTTAGTTTCCAAATTATAAACACGATAAGAATGACCATGAGTAGTGTAACCCAAAAAGATCCCGTCAGAAGATCGCGACTCAAATTTATCCAAGTTACCACGTTTTAGGATAAAGCAGCGACAGCCAAAAACTCGAAGATGAGTAACCTTGGGCTGTCTCCCAAAACGCAGCTCATAAGATGTCAAATTTAAAATTGAGCGCAAGAAGATTCGGTTTGAGATGTAACATGCAGTGTTCATGGCCTCAGCCCAGAATTTTCTAGGAGTTCTATGCTCATCAAGCATCATCCTAGCCATCTCAACCAAAGTGCGGTTCTTTCTCTCAACAACACCGTTCTGTTGAGGAACCCGCGGAGCAGAGAATTGATGTTCTATGCCATGCTCCATGCAAAAGTCAACAAAGAGACTATTTTTGAACTCAGTGCCATTATCACTTCGAATGAATTTCAATGCACCAGGGAGTTCAGTAAAAAGTCTCAAAGCCAAGCTCCGAAAGTGTGAAAACACTTCATCCTTGCTGGCAAGAAAGAAGACCCAAGAGTAGCGAGAGAAATCGTCGACAATAACTAATACATACCACTTGCCGCCTAAAGAACTAACCCGAGAAGGACCTACAGTGTCCATGTGGAGAAGTTCTCCGGGTTGTTCAGTTATCACTGTGGTGACTGGCGAATGCGAAGCAGCAATCATTTTTCCATGTCGACAGGGAGCGCAAACTAAATTCTTCTCAAACTTGAGCTTGGGCAATCCTCGGATCAGACCTAGGGCACTCAGACGAGCGAGCAACTCAAAGCTCATATGCCCTAGTCTCCTATGCCACTTCCAAAGCTCAGAAGTTGAATGTGCAACAAGACAATGAGAAGAACCAGATGACTCTGAAAAATCAGCTCCAAAAACTCTCCCAACTCTAAAGATCTTACACACCACAACGCCATCAGAATTGAGCACTTGCGAAGTATCGCGATGGAATCGCACTTCGAAGCCCTCATCAAGCAACTGAGATACAGACAGCAAATTGTATCCCAGGTTTTCAACCAAAGCAACATCTTTGAGAGTGAAATTCGAGTTAATTCTTACCACACCTTTACCTTTCACTCTACTCCTTCGATTGTTTCCGAAGGTGATATGTTCCCTTTGCTTGGTTGTAGTGAGGCTGGAGAACCAAGCTGCATCTCCGGTCATGTGGCGCGAACAACCGGAGTCCATGATCCACGTGCCCTCCAAGCCTCAATCTATCGCCTACACATGATAAGGATATCTCGATCGCTCAGTGCTGGGGTGAGTGAAATAATGACGAGGCATCCAACACTGAGTGACACGAGTAGTAGGCGCAGTAAAAGTAGACGGTCTACGCACATGATAATCTGAATGATGCAAAGTGCGAGGTCTACCTACATGCAGTGATCGAAAAGCATGACGAGGTCTCCTACTCTAACGAGGTACAAAGCTACTCGCCCGAGGTCTACCACCATATGGAACATGGTGAACACCTCGAGGAGCAAAACCTCTCCGAGAAGCATGAGGAGCCTCAAAAGCAGGACGATAGTAAAACTCAGACTCATGCATACCTAAAGATGGGTAATGCATGTCCTGGTAACTCATCGCCTGAGAGCGTCGCTCATCCTTGATGCGACGAAAACAGAACCCAACCAAATGACCCGCCCGCTGACAATAGGAACAATGAAACACTCTCCTCGGGGCACTCTCATGGGTCACAGGAGCAACTCTCACAGGCTCCTTGGGCTTCTACTGAGTGGTTTTCTTGGGAGGATTTTTCTTGGGAGGAGGTGTGGTTTTCTTTGGTGGACGGGTAGGCTTTTTGGCTAATGGGGTGTCTAACAGAGCTCTCTCTTTCTCTAGGGTAGTGGGAGAGGTAAAAAACAGTTTTGGTCTTACTGTCTGAAGGTATCCTCTCAAAACCCAAACCTAGAGCTACCCCTGCTCTGTCAGCACACATCTTGGTCTTGGCCAAGAGCAAATTCATCCTACCCTTTCCCTCAGTGCATTTATTTACCACGGAAAGAAGGTATTCATTTTCGGACATGAGGTTCTCAGCTCGCTCTCTAACAGTGCCTAGCTGGTCCTTAAGGGTGATGCAAGTGTCACAAACAGGTTGCACATCCTTAGAACTACCGGCCCTCTCCAATCTAGCCTCTAAATCATGAACATGCTTATCACGTAAATTAATGCTTTCGCGTAATAAAGAGCAGTTCATGCAATCAATAACATCATGAGGTCTAGAATCCACCTCCAAAAGCTGCTTCTGTGCAGTCTCAAGCTCAGAAAGAGTTTGAGCATGAACAGAACGCAACTGAGCAAGCTCACCCATGACAGTGGTACAAGAATCACATTCACATCATTAACTTTAGACTTAAGCATGGCATATTCAGTAGAAACAGATTCTAGCCTAAGTCTAAGGTCTTTTCTTTCTCTAGCGGCTTGCACAAGTAATCTATCCTGACCAAGAACTACTTCATTCAGCTCATCTAATTTAATTAATAGCTGGTCAGATGATAGAGATACCTCAGATGAGTCAAGCTCATCGCCGCTGTGATCGCTGTCGGCCATGAAGCAAAGGCCGGTGAAATCTCGTCCCTTCTTGTCCTTCTTGTCCTCCTTCCTTGGGGACTCCTCCTCCTCAGAGCTCGACTCCTCAGTTGAGGAAGTGTCGATGTCGCTGAGAGCAGCAACAAATGCTCTGGAAGCGGCCTTGGCTACTCTCTTAGCCACCTTGTCGTGCTTGCCCTTCACAAAGGGTTTCCTCTCCTTTTTGTGGTATTTGGGGCGCTCACTCTCATCTCTCTTCTTGAGCTTAGGGCAATTGGCCTTAATGTGAGAGGTGTCGCCACATTCAAAGCAACCACTAAAACCACTTCTCCTCTGATCCCGTCTCTCATGATGAAAGCGGGTGAACCTCCGGGCAATGAGAGCAAGCTCATCATCATCTAGAGTGTCCACCTGCTCCTTTGTGACGGAGACCAGGGAGGACAAAGCAAAACCATCTGCAAGAACACAAGTGCCAGATGTGCTTGGTTCTGCAGTGGTGCCACGGCTAGTGCTAGAAACCAATGCCAATGGCTGTGGCAAAGAGCTTCTGTGCACTGCAAGAGATGCCTTGGCAATCTCTGTGGACTTCAGCTTGCTGAAGAGCTCATCACAGGTCAAGGTGTCATAGCTTGCGGACTCCTCAATGCTGGATATCTTTACTTCCCATATGCTACGGTCAAGAGCATAGAGAAGCTTGATAGCCCTATCATGATCACTGTAAGCAAGCGTCCCGTTGGATCGCAAGTTACTCACTATCGCATCAAAGCGAGAAAACATGGCATCTATAGATTCACCAGGTGCCTGCACAAACAGCTGATACTGTTGATTGTATGTGCTTTGGCGCCTGGCCTTAATCTGTGTAGAGCCCTCATGAAAAATAGTGAGCGTTGTCCAAATCTCCCTAGCAGTCCTAAGGTGCTGCACCCTATCAAACTCACTCCGGCTCAAACCAATGAACAGTATATTCCTAGCCCTGGAGTTGGCATTATACTGATCTTTTTCTGTTTGAGTGGTGCGAGTATCAGGGATGGAGTATTGTGAGTCCACAATCTCCCAAATTGCATTTCCTTGGCTTAACAAGTAAGCCTCCATGCGCACCTTCCAGTATGCAAAGTCAGTCCCATCGAACAGAGGAATTTTACTGCCTCTATCCATGACGCCAACAGATCACTAAACCGGTTAAGGTCAACTGGTGATCTTAACCTGCTCTGATACCAATTGTTGGACCGGAAACGGCGACCAGAGGGGGGTGAATGGGAGCTTTTAAAATTTCAGGCTAAAAACAACCTTCGGTTTTAATCCTATCTTCTGCGGAACAGGCTTCGAACACAACCTTCAAGATCTGGTTCGGAGGTACTTCGACAGCTCCGAACACAGGCTTCGCAGGAGCAAAAGTTCGAAGCCAAGAAGACTTCGCTCCACTAACAACCCTCGAAAATCTACTCTGCTAAGTCAGTGCAGGCTCCGCACGCAGGGTGCTTCGAGCAGGCTTCGCACTTCACCCTTCGCAAGAGTGGACAGCCCTCTGAGGACTTCGACCAAGTACTTGGCAGCAGCAACTGGTGCTGTGATTCGTACACAAAAGTCTAAATGCACACAAACGGACTTCGCTAAGGGCTTCGACACAAGAAGCTAAACGGGCTTCGATCAGGGCTTCGCTAGTAAGCAGCGAGGTCTTGCCTCCTGTTACACAGAGCGACAGCACACTGAAAAACACACTTCGCGCAAAAACAACCTTCGCCTAGACAGACTTCGGTGCACTACAACTAGCGAGGTATGTAACGCGAGCTCAAGCAAAAAGCACAAAGAAGCAGGGCTTCGCCGCTTGAACAAGGAACACAAATAGATTGAAATCTGGATGAATACAGCGAGGTATATGGCTACAGGAGCTCAACAGTAAATGCTCAAAGTGTTAAATGTTACCTATCGAGCCCCCATATTTATAGCCCACAGTTCACCCAAAGGAATTGACTACTTTACCCCTAGGGTTTACAAAGGATTTGTCTCTACAGAACTAAGGGGTACAAAAGGTAGTCCACCTTTATTCTGGAGGCTTCTCTGTCATCTTTGCAGAGGGGACAGTGTCAGCTTTTTACAGAGCAGACAGTGTCAGCCTTTGCAGTCTTTGACCTTCTGCAGCCTCCCTTCCCACGCGAGGGTGCGGTAGCTTCGGCGAGAAGCCTTGAGCCTGGTGGCCTTCGCTTCGCCGAAGATGGCCTCCGATACAGTGACGGTTTTGAGCCGAAGCCGTCAAAGCCCTTGGGCCTTCGCACCAACACCTCCGGAGTGGACCACCACGGCTTCGCAGCTTCACCCAACTCGAACTCCGTCAGTCCGTGTACCGAAGCCATGCAGGCCGAAGCACCTCAAGTCAACCTTGCTCCGGAGCTAGCCTCGCTCCGAAGCCTTCCTCACTCCGAAGCCCCACCTTCGGAGTACCACCCTTCGAAGTCCCTCCTTCGTACAAGGCCTCCGCACGAAGCATTCCATGAGCCCTTCATCGCAGTGCCTCTCCCCGAGCACACTCCTCGACGAGCCTCACCCGGACCATGCCTTCGATGCGCCTCGACTTCTGAGACCTTCGTCGGGCACCTTCAAATGTCTCCCTCCGGAGCACACTTCGAACTCCTTGCCTCCGCAGAGGACTTGATCCATCCAACTCCGAAGTCACTCCATCCGGAGTACCTTCGAAGTGCCTCACCTCCGAGGACTTTGACTCGGAGCACCTTCATCCGGAGCCACGCTCCGCACTCTCTGCCTTCACCTGGCGCACCTCGACCCGAGGACCGACCCGGACCCCCTTCGCAGCCACCGTGACGGAGCTCCCCGCTCCCCTGGCATCAAGCCTCCCGCTTGACCCAGGTTCACCTGCTACGAACCTGTCCGTCGCCTCCGAAGTCCCTGCGCACCACAGACAAACAGACAAGCATATCCAGTACTCCGGAGACCTCTCCGGGTTAGCAACCTCCGGCACACACTCCTGTGTACCGCCCAAAGTACCGAAGCCTTCGGTACGAACCCAGTCATCGTGTACTGTCGGACCCCTCCGACAAGCACACTCCGCTGCAACAGCTGCAGCAAGCAAACACCGAACACCCTTCGGTGAGACCACCTCCGAACACCCTTCGGAGGTCCAACCTCCGAACCCCCTTCGGAGGTACAACCTCCGAACACCCTTCGGAGGCACCCTTCGAACCAGAGGGTAAAAAGCCTGTCAATCACTCATCACAAACACTGAAACCAACTCTTGGTTTTCTCAAAGACGATGATGCTTTTCTTGTAATAATAGAATTGATTTCATAGTTTGATCATCTAAACAAGTTTTAGAATTAGTTCTTATATTTTAATTCTATAGAATGTCCAAATAGAAAATTAGATTTCAATTGAATTCCAACGTCAATGTTTTATAGGATATGAAATATATTCTAATTCTTTCAATATCTACCATCCAAATCCAAATGGGACCTCAATGATATCTACGAAACTGCTTGTTTTTCTTTTCTGCAAAGTTGTAATTGAGTTAAAACTTTATAACCTAATTTTAATATTATATGTTTTGTCTTCACATTTTCAATCCTAGTTTTAAGATCCTTACGAATAGAATATATAAAATTATTTTAATTTTTTTTCTAAGAAGCTAGACTACGGATTATTTAAAAAATGTATGCTCGGTTGGGCAAAAATACAACGAAGATGAATAAGGCCCTATTTATTCAACTTGGGATTGTAATAATCTAGCTTATAGAAAAATCTAGATTACACCAGCTTATTGGATTATTATAATTTGTACTATGAATTATAATAAATTAGCACAATAAGCTGACATGTTTGTTTCAGTGTATGAAAATAAACTAGATTATTATAATCCAAGCTGAAACAAACGTGTCCTAATACATTGGAAAAAATCGGGATATGAGTTTGATGTTTGTGATAGGTATTGGGCCAAAGTTATTGGGCAAGCCTAACCCATAGAACATTACTTGCATGGTACTATAGCATGAACAATACCTCGTGGGTACTATAATACGGATTAGGTATACATGTTATATTTAGGAATAATATCTCTTGAGATTATACCTACAAGAGTCTTATTTAAATTATATTGCTATCTTTAGATATTATATCAAGAAGAGTCTTGGTAGAATTAGTTTATGTCAAGAAGAGTTCTCATAGGATTAACTACATGGATATAATATAAATAAGTCTTCAAGCTAAACGTAATAAACCATATAGTTTATTTGTCAATTGGTCGGATTAGTTTTCTTCCCCTCTACCGACGTGCCTTTGGGCCGGCGAGTTCCAGGGCTAGGGCCGACCATCTCTTTCAAGTATAATCAAAGGTCAAGTTCTAAGAGTTATCTTTCTGGACGTGATAATCTAATTTGGTATCAAAGCTCCCATATTTCGACAAGGAGATGAAGGGGTGTCATGTCATCAGCACCACCATCGAGTAGTCACAGGGCCGCCGCCACCACGCTACTATAGATCAGAATGCCACATGGCCATCGTTGTCGTTGTGTAGGCCACTACCACCACCGAGTCCTGTAGATCATCACCATCTTATCCATCCATGGTATCATCATCTTCTATGACAGATGACATCGTTAAGGCTTTGGCTTTGCTATCTACTTAGGTGCAATCGTTATCCCAACAATTTTTAGTGCTTGAGCCTTTGCCTACTAAGCATGTGGAAAGTCCATCAAATAAGGTACATACGCTACAAGCCTTCAATTATGACCTTTAATAATCTAGTGGTACTGTAACATGAATAAAGATGGCAATGAGTCTATACCCATCGGGTTTGACTATCTTAAACCCATACCTGTTAGAAAAAAAAATCTCCTCATCAGATAACCCATATATACATGTGGGTACCATTTCTCCTTCAAATCATACCCATGCGGGTAAAATATACCCATCGGGTACCCATACCCATCAATAAACATCACACACAAAATATGCTAACAAATAACAATTGTATATCTATCCCCACAAAAACAATGTTTCACCTAAATAGATCGATCAATCATTCAATCATAAGATCAAAATTACATATATAAATAAACTCTCAAACATAATACATCAATGATTTAATCTACAACAATAGCAACAATGATTTAAACTCCCCAAAATATAACTTATTGGGTGATAGGTATCCATCAGGTAACGAGTATAGATATTAGAAAACCATACCCATACCCGCGTACCCATTGGGTACTATTTTTTTCCATTAATAGACCCACAAGTAAGCAATTTTAGATTTTTAAAATTATTGTTTAGATTATATTGCTATCTTTATATATTATGTTAAGAAAGTCCTGGAGGCGCACCGGCGAGGTCCGGGGCTAAGGTCACCCATCTCTTTCAAGTATAGTCTAAGATCAAGAATTCAGAATTATAATCTGTCAAGGACTCAGAATTAGCTTCCTGCATGTGACATGCTCTTATCAGTACAGACGTCAAAGTTGTTTACAAGATGGAGTAGATATCAACGTGACAAAAGAGCACAAGAACTTATGCTCATCATCAGTTCACCATCAGAAACATGGCAAGCCGTAGGGCACAGCCTCCACCTTCCACCTTTTTTATTTGGACAACATGTGTATTAACAGTTCCACCGTGATCTCATCTCAGCAGCAGCAGCAACAACAAGAAAGAAACCTAAACGAGACTATGAAACTTGTCTTCCGGAGGTAGTCGGTGCGGCAAACTTGGAAACATGAACAAAGGAATTATGTTAGCAAGCCTGCAAGATGACTGTTGACTCTCAGTATTCCTCTTTCTTGTTAACAGTTTCATCCTGTGGAAGTGAGACGAACTGCACAATGTTTTGGACAACTGAGGCTTCGACTCTGAACTTTGAGGCGATCGCATCCACGCTCATCGGGCCAGGGTGGCTACTGGATTTTCCTTGGTACAGCTGAATGATTTCGTGTACCTGTGTGACGTTAATGGTTCCTGGAGGTAGCTGTCTGTGATCGCCTTCCCTGGGTTCAGGTTTGGATGTTCTAACCTTTGGAAGTGGCCTGTTGTACCTATCTACAATGAAAGCCTGCAAGGACAAGAACCTGATTTAGTATGTCAATGCAAAGAAAATTTGGATATGTCAATTACAGAATGGAGAATGGAAGTTCTTTATTTTCCAGGAACGCTGATATTTACAATAAAATTTTCAGTAAGAGCACATATTGGCAACAGTGATGTTTCAAAAGTAGAGAAATTTCATGGTTCGGATGTATGCATTGTTGCATGTATTTCCATCCTCCCAAATTTGATTACCATAAGCATGGAAAATTATCTCTAAAAGAAAGTCCAAACTCAACAAGCTGATTCTTTAGGTTCGGTTATTAACAATTTTACTCAATGAAATAAAATCACCAGAAGAACTGCTGAATAATTTGAAGTCAGAGGGCTTACTTCACCCATTTCTGGTTTTCCTCCAGGCTTTGTAGTGATTCTCCCAACCATGTGCTTAAGCATCTCATCATAACTTGGATCACGCTCCTTTAGTACACCAGGGGCATCTTTTGGCGGTGGTGTGACATCTGCAGTTCATTTTCTCAAAGAATCATAAACAGCTAAGGGAAATAATGGCCACAGCAATCTGAAACCTGCAGCCATGCAAAATATTTTGGATAGGTCTCAGTAAAGCTTGTGCTGAGGAGTGAGGACTTCGTATAAATGAGGGTGTTCATGTATCCTTCAGTTTTTGCCAATAACATTCAAGGTTGAGAAAATAGGTTCACCCTTCCTATAATTAGAATTTTGATATCTAAGATTCCAAGTTTCCAACAATACAAAATGGGACAATGATTTATTTTAAAAAGAATTTATGCATTTGTAGCATTTGGAGTACCAAAATTCGGTATTATTAAAGGGAAACACTCAGTAAACTCTAATAAGGATTTAGAACCCGTTCTTTGAGAGCTGCAGTGCCATTTACAAAGGAATGTATTGTGTGTCACGGGTACAGAGAAAAACTCCTCAAATTATATTAAAAGTAGTGGGTCGAGGCTCTAGACCTCGTCGGCGCAGCGGAGCCGTAATAGCCTAACACACCAACGAGGCAGGGGATACAGGAAAACAAAGTCTAAACTGAATACTTGACGATTAAACACCTGACTGGGGTCCTGTTTATATAGATACATGACCAACCCCTCTAATTGATCTAATCTACTAAATCCTAACAGAATAATCTAAACAAAATTAATCTAATAGGACTCCTTAACCTAAACTGACATAATCCTAATCTGCTACAGCTCCTTGCCCGTGACAATTCTGCCCTCCTAGAAGCACAGCTCATCCTCGAGCTGCGAGTCATCGTCCTCATCGTCCGACCGACCCCCGTTGAGCTCCATACGATGGAACCACAATTGGGCATCGTCAAGGAGGTAGAACGCAGCAAACGCCACCCTCTTGTGATCTGGAGTGCGGCAGACATGGACATACCGCTTGTAGTGATTGAGCCATGGGCGCGGAACGCCGGTGCCGTCGAACTTGGGCAATTCGAGCTTGTGGGTGGTCGGCAGTAAATCGCCACCCTAGTCATCGTCGTTGTCATCCCCCTCTCTACGACGGTGTTGGCGCCCTACTCCCTGGTGGCGCAGAGGTGGATCCACATGATCAGCGACAGCCTGGGGAGGTTGCTGACGAGGATTCTGAACGAGCACCTCCAACGCGGCCACCCCAGTGTTCTAAAAATCGGGTTTAGGCGGGCGCCTAGGCGGGATTAGGTGCTGGGCGCCACCCCAGCGCCGCGCGGAGCCCTTCGGCGGCCGGCTGGGCGGCCAGGCCGCCTAGGCAGGTCAACCGCGGCCTAGGCGTTGACCGTTGTGCCTAGGCGGCCCAAAACCGGCAGCAGGAAGGGGCTAGGTAGCCAGTTCCAGCAGTGGGAGAGGCCATGCGGCCAGATCCGGTGGTGTGAGGGGAGCAAGCGGCGGTGGGAAAGGCTATGCGACCAGATCCAGTGGCGGGAGGGGAGCAGGCGGCGGTGGGAGGGGAGTAGGCCGCCAGATCCGGTGGCCAGATCCGGCGGCGGGAGGGGAGCCGGCGGCCACTCTCCTCACAGCGAGTCCTGCACCGCAGTAGCCGCCTCCTTGCTTCTTCACCACCAAGGCATGACCGGAGGGGAAGACTGAAGAGAGGGGAGGTGAAGCGCCTAGAGCAGCAAAGTTTCCTGGCCTCCTGGGAAAAAAGTCCTGGAGGGGAGGGGACAACTGCTGTCTGGTGTGGGAAGAAGAAAAGTCAAGTGGGAAGAAGAAAAGTTGCCTGGGAACTAGCAAAATGAAGTGGGAACTAGTAAAATGAAGTAATGAGATCTGAAAAGTACTAGTAATATGGATGGTTGGAAGTTGGACCTAGGCGCTAGGCGGCGTGTCGCCGCCCGACTAGCGCCTAGCGCCTTTTATAACACTGGGCTACCCTAGCTCGCTTTTGGCCTGCTCCTGGCGCGCCTAGTGTCGTCTCTATGCGGGTGATTGTGACAAGAATTGCCTGCTATTGCTGCTTGAAGTCCCGGAGATCGCCAATCATGGAACACACCAACTCCTCCAGGCTATGTAGCCTAGATACGTGGATACGGATACGCGATACGGCGATACTTCGATACGGCGTTTTCTAAAAAACATGGATACGGCGATACATCGATATATATATATATTAATACTATAAAAACAACAAAAACCATACAACAAATACACAAAGTCACGCATCAAATGCACAAAATCAAAACTGAACAAGTACTCAGCCACTTAGCTAGAGACAGCGAAACACAACAAAGTAGCAAACCAATATTTTAAGAAAAATAGGAAGAGAAGTGAAGGGACATGCTTACTCTAGTCCTCTGGCTCACAACTCTGCTCCATGCGCGCCCTTACCCGATGCAGTGGATCTGCTCTAGGAGACTGGGAGGTGGAGGATGTGGTGGCTGACGGCGACCCCAAACCCCGGCGAGCGACGACGACCCCAAGCCTCGGCGAGCGATGGCGACCCCAAGCCCTGGCGAGTGACGGCGACCCCAAGCCCCACCAACACGACGAGCAGGAGAAGTGAAGAGATCTGCGCGAGGGAGACAACACTGCGGCAGCTGGCGGTGGTCGGCGATGCAGCATCAGCCGGTAGCGCGGCGGCGGAGAGGCAGCGGTCAGCGGCGCGGCGGCGAAATGTGAGGCGGCGGCGCGTCTGGAGAAGTGGAGTCTGCGCGAGAAGGGCTAGGGTCAGGGCAACGGGGTCATGCGCGAGGAGAAAACTCCTGTGCTTAGCGTATCCGGACGTCCGGGATACGTATCGAAATATTTTTATTTATCTAAAAAAAGAAAAATCACAGGATACGTATCGACACGTATTCGGCCGTATCCGATATGTATCCGTATCTGGATGCGTATCGGATACTGGCACGCCGCTTTTCCGCCGTATCGGAGCTTCGTAGCCTCCAGGCGATCCAGCTGCTTGCCGAGATCATCACTAGATCCAAATTTTGACTCCTAATACTCCATAGATAGTTCGAATTGGATAGCAGCAATAATCAATTTTAGCACGAATTGTTTGGAGGGGAAGTCTACCCTTTTTGATGCAGTCGGCGAGGTGTTGGTGTCCTTCCCTGAACCCGAGCTGACCGGAGGCATGGTGGAAGAACCTGAGCACTCTGATACCAAGTTGTCACGGGTACAGGGAAAAACTCCTAAAATTGTATTAAAAGTAGTGGGTCGAGGCCGTAAACCCCTCGTCGGCACGGTGGAGCCGTAACAGCCTAACGCACCAACGAGGCATGGGACATAGGAAGACAGTCTAAATTGAATACTCGACGATTAAACACCTGACTAGGGTCCTGTTTATATAGACACATGACCAACCCTTCTAATTGATCTAATCTACTAAATCCTAACAAAATAATCTAAACAAAATTAATCTAATAGGACTCCTTAACCTAAACTAACTTAATCCTAATCTGCTACAATACCGATGATAGTGTTCACGTGAACACCACACGATACTGTTCATGACAGACCAAGCACACTTCTGGACCTCTAGCCTGCTTCCTACCAGGTTGGCCCTCTGAGGAGCCATGCTGAATAGCGTGGGCCTCATGGCTCCAGAAGTGATGAGTCATTGTCAACGATAGTCAAAGAGGACAGAAGAAGAGGAGATCTGCTGTTTCATGGGTCGCGTGTGACTCAGGTACACGAGCAGCGAGCGACTGTCGGGCAGAGGAGGCTGCGAAGTCGGGCTGGCCCAATCCGGGTGCATGGGCCAGAAGCAGTAGAAGACCCACTGGGCTGTTGACCAGGACTGACTCAGGTACACGGGCGGTGAGCGATTGCCGGGCTGAGAGAGCTGCGGAGTCGGGCCGGCCCAATCCGGGTACCTGGTGCAAAGCTGGTGGAGGCTTTGTCAGTTTCGGCGTAAAACTGACAACCATTGATTCTGTATCCGACTGTCCAGAAGAGAAGCCGTAGTCGCTACGAAAACTTAGCTTCCGGATATGTCATCTGTAACTCTAGGCCCACAGTCAGTCAGTTGTGTCTGTAAAAATTCCTAAGGGCAGTAGAGTCTTTTCCTTTATTTTTGAGTCTGTAAAAACCCTAAGGGGCTGGTAGAATATTCCTAGTGTTGGGCTGCCTATAAATAGGACCCCAATCCCTAGGGTTTGGACTACCCCTTTGTGCTGAAATCAAATCCACTCTTTGGGTCATTTTGTCTCCCGTTTTCTCTCTCCTGTGTGCGCCGCCAGGCTCTGCTCCTTCCTGTTCTTCCATGGTATTTGCTCTAATCTCTTGGATGCATTAAAGCCTAGGTCCCTGCTGATTTTATCTGTTGCACTTGTTTGGTTTGGGGAGTTATTGCTTCATCTACGGGCTGCTGAATTTACTTCGTGAGGAGAAGCTTCTTCTGTTGCTTCTGTTCTTCACAAACTGAGTACTAGTTCTTGCTGTTGCAAGTAGTACTACTTTCCTGTAGCTACAGTAGTCTGTGCAGCTTTTCACCTTCTCCTGCACAGCCTTTTGATCGAGGCTGACAGGGTCTGTCACCTTTTTGGCTGTGTTTCGAGCGAAGCTACTCTCTGTTCGAAGCCCCTCAGTTTCGCGAGGTAGGCTTCGATTTATCTCTTTCGAAGGCTTCGTTCGATCTTCGGTATTTGGTTTGCGTTCTGTGCTGCTAAGCTTCGAAGCATTTTTTCTCTGATCATCAGCATTGCATACTTCGAACAATAGTGCGAAGGGGCTTCGACCTTATCTGTTCGAAGTCCATACTTCGACAAGTTTCGAAGTTGGGTTCGAAGCTTGTAGTTCCGCTTGGCCTCGCACTGACTTCTGTGTAGCGTGTCATCCTTCGTCTCTCTTTTCGGAGCTTGCTTTTTCGAAGGTAGAGCATTGGCTTCGGACTTGGTTCTCTGTCGCGTGACAGGCTTCGCTTCTTTGTTCGAAGGTTGTCCGTTTGTGTGTTGTGTTTGAAGCTTTTGGTTCAAAGTTGTGTTCGAAGCTTTGTCTTCGAAGTGCACTTCGAAGCAGGCTCTGACTCTGTCACTTTGCTCCGAAGCTCTTGGTTCGAAGCTGTGTTCGAAGCCTTGTCTTCGAAGTACATACTTCGAACCAGGCTCCGGCATTGTGTTACTTCGCTCCGAAGTACGCTTCGCATCTTACCACTTCGAACTAGGCTAGACCGTGACATCTTCGGCATCTCGGACAGGCTCCGTCACCAACCTCCGAAGCATACCTCGACGTGCGAAGGGGGCTTCGCCAAGTTCCGAACAGGAGACAAATTTGGACAGTAACTTCTCTTTTCATCTTACACATACTTAGATCATTTCATTGAGAAGTTTAGGCCTGTTACAACTTGTTCATCTGCCTAGTTGCACCACTTTAGTTTTACACTGTTTATCATCAGTTGCTTCTAGGTTAGAAACCTTTAGACTTAGGCCTTCTGTTTATTTTCTGCTGCGTAGTATTTTTGAGGTGCATTGGGTATTGGGAACAGGCCATTGATTCGAAAGAATTTTTAAGGCGCCCATTCACCCCCCCTCTGGTCGCTACTTTCGGTCCTACACCCTCGGCCTATCCGCCCCTTCCCTGCCAGCCCATGACTGTTGTGTCACCGGCCGGGATTTCCACGAAATTGGTAGGGACTAATCATCTCAAACTGTATTTAAAAGAGGTAGATGGTCAAGGCCCTGAACCTCTTCGTCGTGGCAGCACCGTTGCAGCGACACAGCGAAGAGGCAGGGATACAAGAAGGCAAGCCTAATCTGAATACTCGACAAGAACTCTAGTGCATTAGCCATGTTTATATAGACACAAGGCTAATCTAATCTACAACTTAATCCTAACTAAAATAGACTCTTATCTAATCTGTACTCTTAACTAATTAATCTAAACATAATTCAACCTAATTGCTATAGTATTGGCGGTACTGTTCACAGGCGAGCTAGGCCCATGATCTGAGGCCATGACATCTCTTCCCCCCCTTGAAAACCAGCTCATCCTCGAGCTGGGCCGTTGGTGCCGCGCGAGAATGTGCTCTGCGCGGTCAGGGAAGTAGCATTAACCTCCGCAACACTATTGATGTCGCTGACCGAGCCGTCGTCACTTGACCTGGCCCTGTCGAGGCCACCCACGCCGCCATCGGAGCAGTCCTAGCCGCATCCCTCCCTGGTAGCGCGGAGGTGGATCCACATGATCAGCGGCAACCTGGGGATGTTGTTGGCCAGGATTTTGGACGAGCACCTCCAACGTGGCTACCCTCTCCTCCAAGGGCTGGGTCGGCTGTGGCTTCTCTTTAATCATGTCCACCCGCTCCGTCACCACTGCTTCCAATTCTATGACTTTTGTCTGAAGTGGTTGCAATGGTTGAAACTTCTCTTCGATGGCATCTAGGCGCTGCATAATAGCCTTCAGCATGTCATCGACGGTGCTCCCCGAACCGATGCAAGATTGGGAATTAATAGCCTTCAGAATTTAACTTAACTGCTACAGTACCGGTGGTACTGTTTACGTGAACAGTACCACGCGGTACTATTCACAGACAGGCAGGGCTCTCCAGCCGATGATCCCCGTGACATTGTGTTGGAGAAGTCACCTTTCTGTTAAATAGAATTCTGATATATAGGGCTCAACACCTAGCAGATGGCCCACCAAAAAATTAATTCTAAAAAAGGAATTTCATTTCTTGTAGTAAACCCCAACTGAATATAAGATTCTAAATCATATTCAGATCTTAGTCATCAAAGAGCTGCAGTGCCACACTAGAGAAATCTTTTTACTTAGCTGGAGGCTGGCCATATATTGACTGGAAACCGAGTGTTTAGCAGTTAAATCCACCAAGAGCACAACAACTTACCAAATGTTAAGATTGATAATGTAGTGAGCAAACTGTGGCAATGATGCAGGAACATTGACCCTCTTCCCAAATTACTCAAAGTTGCAAATAAGCTGTCTTATAGCTATATGAAACTGTGCTACTTCCAGTAAATGTCCACTTCCCACACGAGGTATCAAAATTATATAACCTTCAAATAGTGTGTGCAATTTTGGAACTAGCTTAGCTCGAATTGATACCAAGCTTATTAATTCCATTCCAGTGACCATTTTGGTTTGGCTTTTGGTACCGAATGTTACCGATGTACTGTTTCAGGATCTAATAAAATAATATAAATATATTTTTAAAAATATATTAATATGATTAAATATGATATATTTCAATACATCGATATCTTAAACCAGTGTTCTAAAAGGCGCTAGGCACTAGTCGGGCGGGGACCCGGCGCCTAGCGCCTAGGCGGCGCCTAGAGTTGCCTCATTTTCTTCTATTTCAGATGCTCCCCTCCCCTCATTCTCCTTGGGCTGGCTCCCCTCCCTCTCCTCCTCTACCTCCAGACCCCTCCCCTCGCCTCCTCCTCCAGCTCAGGAGCTCCTCCCCTCTCCTCCTCCACCTCCAGACCCCTCCCCTCGCCTCCTACTCCAGCTCAGGAGCTCCTCTCCTCTCCTCCTCACCAGATCTTGCTGTGCGCGCGCCACTCGTCGCCGGATCTGGCCGCGCGCGCGCCGCTCGTCGCCAGATCTGGCCACGCGCATGCCGCTCGTCGCCAGATCTGGCCGCACATGTGTCTCCGGTCACCGGATCTGGCCACGCACGCATCTCCGGTCGCCGGATCTGGCTGTGGGGAGCCACGACGCCACTGTGCCATGCCGCACAGGCACCGCCCAGCGCCGCGGTTGACCGCCTAGGCGCCTGGGCCGCCCAGCTCGCCGCCTGGAGGCTCCGCGCGGCGCTGGGGTGGCGCCTAGCGCTTAATCCCTCCTAGGCGCCCGCCTAATCCCAATTTTTAGAACACTGTCTTAAACATAGTGTATAGCTTGAATACAATATAATATATAGCTTAATATAAGTAATATGCATAGTTGTTACGGCGACGTGGCGATGTGTGACGACCTTGCACCTTCACAACTTTACAACGCTTATAGCACGCGGCGTGATGTCGCCATAGACACATCAACGTGGCGACCAATATAGAAAAATAGCTTATAGAATTTAAGGATTTTAAAAAATATATCAATATATAAGTACTAAATTGCAAATACGAATAGTAATATAGTATTATAAAAATAGCAATTTAATATCAAGTTGCAATAATGTTAATTTATATACCTTATAAGATAAAAATATAATTAAAATTGTAATAAAACATTTAAAATTAGGTCTAATATTATATTTAAAAGTTCAGTTATTGTTTTTACAAATTTGATCTAACAACCCATTTAAAGCCCAATCTGAGCATTTAAAGCCCATTTCCTAACCCTAATTTTTCTCAACCTCTCCCTTTCTCTCTCACCTCCCTCTCAGCCGCCACATTCTCCTCTCCCTCATCTCCCGCACCGGCGCTCCTGGTCGTGCCACGTGCCGCTCGTCGTGCTTGGCCGCGCCGAGTCCAGCCTCACTGCGACCCCGCGTTGTGCTGCTCGCTTTCTCCTCTCTCCCTTCCGTATGCCGAGCACCACATGACGCTACAGCGGCACCATGCACCTATGGCGCCCGCCATAGGCCCTCCGGCGACATATCAACGATATGGCGACGCCAAACAACTATGGTAATATGTAACATATATTAAAAAAAATCAAAACACAATTTTGACCGGATTACCGGAATGACCGGTATTGACCAGTATTGAAGCCGGAACAGTACGCCACTTAATACGTACCAGTTTGAGTGATGGAATGGTACAAACCAGCCATTCCAGTTGGTACTAGAATGAAACTGATAAGCCTAATTGATACGAATCATATATTGTTAACACAACACAGCCCTGGTTTCATTGGTCATAGTTGGTTTCACCATGCCATGTATATTTGCAGGGGAATTTTGAATGAAATATTTGCTGAAGTGCTGGACTATCAATTATTTTTAAAACCCCAATACATAACCTAGGAAAATGCCCCCTTTACCTACTTGAACAAATCAATTCAATCGCAGAAGACATCATCAAGCATACCGTGACTGAAGAAGTGAAGACTACCAAGAATCAAGATCACGACAGCATTCTCGAACTCCTAATGATCCTCATGTCTCAGTCCCATATAATCAAGCACCTTAAACCCAAATCAAGCGTCAAGCCCCTCAAGAATTAAAAAACTAGTACCCTACATGTAAGTTCTAGCCGGTGAAAGCTTCGATGTGTAGTGTAGAGCAAACCAAAGTATCCCACCGATTCTGTGCCGATCATTCCGAGCTATCATTTTTTGCAGAGAAGTGAGCTACGATGTGAACAACAGAAGGAAATGCGAGCACTAAGCAAACCGTACCATCCTGGGACACGCCGATCCTGTCCTGGCGCGCGCCGCCGCAAGCGGCCGCCGGCGATGCTCGCGGCGGCGGCGGCGGCCTCGGCGGGGGGACGGGAGCGGGAGAGGGAGGGGCCCTCACGCGCCCCGCTGTGCCACGCAGGGCCTGGCCCATGTGGCTCCGGCCGCCGCCGCAGATGCCGTGGAGGGGTCGAGGGGAGGGAGGGAGGGAGGAGACGAGGCGTCGCGGAGGTGGCCACGCGTGCGGGCGAGGCGAGAGCTTCGTCGGTTGCTCCGGTGGTAGGAGACGGTTTGGTTTTTTCGGCCCAAAAATGGGTGGCCTGCTGGCCCAAAATTGTTAGTTATTTTCCCTATTTCTGCATGGAATTTGAAAAGATTAGGAAATTATGTACAAATTGGAAACTGTTTTTGGCAAAACGAATACGAATTCGTTCTATATAGAAATATTCAAATTGCCATCCTCCTGAAGAAAAATAGCTCTCTTTCAAATTCTCCTTTTAAATTACAAAATTTAATAGTTGTAGATTTTATAAACTAACTATATTCAGAAGGTAAAAACACCTTCTCAGTAATTGCTTGTAAAAAAACTACTCCGCACTATATTTTTAAATCCATAAATTTGAACATGCTATAAAAAGAAAATTCCATATATATGCTCCACGGTTTCTCATATACACCACCAAAAATTTTCTGTTTTTATATATATTACTGTTTAAAATTTTTTGTGTTCGTATATATCATTACCGTTAGTTTTAACTATTTTTTCTAAATACCAAAAATGCTCTTAGCACACAAAACTAGTTAGTTTGCTTTGCTCCTGACCGGTCTAGTTACACTAAATTAAATGAGTGATTGGTAGGCGTGCGACCATCGGAGCAAGTAGTAGATAATCACGGAGGTTAAATCATTCTATTTTTTAGTGAGTCAAGTATAATTTTTATATTTAGAAAAAGTAACGTTAACTAACGATTGAATCTATCATTACAGTAATGATATATACAGACATAAAAATTAAAACGGTGATATATATGACAGGTGTGTTTTCAATGACATATATAAAAATCGGTGAAATTTTAGAGGCATATATAAAATTTTCTAAAAAATATTCTCCATTTCAAAACAGCATGCCGTAGTAATCCAAATCAGTAAACACAATTAAGACAAAACTAGAACAGTACGCACGCCACGTCATAACGCTAAGCAATCAAGCAAACCCAAATCCCCCGTGACCCCGACTCCCCCCTCCCTCCCCACCTCGCCTTCCTTCCCGATCCGAATCCGATCCCCCTCCTCCGCCGCCGCCATCGCCGTCGCCGCCGCAGCGATCTCACTCACTCTCTCTCTCTCTCTCTCTCTCTCTGCCCACTGCACAGGTAAGCGCCCTTCTCGCCTCCTAGGCCGACGTCTTCCCTGGCCGCAGGTTACCATCCGACTAAGCGTGTTACCCTCGGTGCTGCACCCCCGCAGACGCCCGCCATCCATGGACTCCCGCACCATCAACCTGCGGGGCTTCGCCGGAAACGCCGGGAAAAATATCATGCAGGTGGGCACCCCCGTCCCGGGCTGAATCGTTTGCGGAGACTTGAGTTCTAGGTTCCTAGTGCGTTACAATTTTTTAGAACTCTTCGTGTCTGTATCCTGTAGCGGTTCTTGGTGTGATGTCGTTGCTTGTGATGATGAGGGGCGTGATCGACCTGGTTTGATTATTGTGCACCTTATGTTGTGTTGATGTGTGGTGTTTTGCAGGGAATTGGGGGATTTGTTTTCGGCAACGAGAGGTCTGAGTCCAAGGAAGACAGGTTGGTTGGCATTTTGGCATATTTTGCTAGTTCATTTGTACAATCACAGACATCGGTGGTGTATGCTACATTTTGATAAGTGCTCTTATGAATGCATTCTACACGGCAGCTATGTAGAGAGATTCCTTGACCGCATAAGCAATGGCACCATACCTGACGATAGAAGGTCTGCCATGACCGAGCTGCAGTCGCTTGTGGCAGAGTCTCGTTCTGCTCAGATGTCATTTGGAGCCATGGGTATTTCACTTACCTGAAGTCCAGACATTCATTCAGCTGCTATTGGTTATGTGTGATTGACATGCGATGGATTCATTGCTTACTAAACAGGCTTTCCTATTCTCCTCAACATTTTAAAAGAAGACCGTGAAGATGTTGAGCTTGTGAGAGGTGCCCTAGAAACCCTTGTGAGCTCAGTGAGTCCTATTGAAACATCACAAGGACTGAAAACTGAGGTTCAACCTGCATCAATGAACTCTGATTTGCTTTCTCGAGAAACTGAGAATATTTCTCTTCTTTTGAGCTTATTGGTGAGCAAACATTTGTTGTTTCTAAGGCAAGTAATTAACCTCACCTCTTCCATTTTTTCATGACTTATGGTCCCCTCATGTTTGTTTTGAAGTCAGAGGAGGATTTCTATGTGCGGTATTATACAATCCAGCTATTGACAGCACTACTTACGAATTCGCTGAAAAGGTGCCCAGTAAGTCTTTTTTTCGTTGAGATGTTATCAATATGTTAGAACCCTGTATAACTCCATTTGTTTTCTTTTGGTGTTCCAGACTACAGGAGGCGATTCTATTAATTCCCCGTGGTATAACAGTTCTAATGGATATGCTTATGGATCGTGAGGTTTTAACTCAACTTTCCCTGCCTTCTTCCTACCTTTCTCTTCCGAGGAAGCACACATAACATTCTGCCATTCATGGCAGTTCTGTTATTTTACCATCAAACTTTTTTCTGCTCTGTGCCAATAACAACTTATTGTTTACCAAAAACGTTTGTAATGATTTTGTATGCATTCTTTGTACACATAAAACACAGTTGTAGTTTAGCTAGCATGACTTCCAACATGATACTGTTTGCATTCAAGTAGAACTGAACCCGTCTCTGTTTTTCTGGAGGAGCTGTTGTCTGCGTACACTGGAAAACATTACCACTTCACTAGCACCTAATTCCAGTGATCCCTAAACCCTACCCCCCCCCCCCCAAAAAAAAAAAAATCGGCCGATTAGCTGATTAATCGGTGCTCGACAGCTCTGCAGTTAATTTACTGCATAATCGGTACATTAATTGAAGGGTTGATTAATTGGCTGGTCAAACCGATTAATCAGTGGTCAACCCTAGTGTTAGAAAAATCGGCCGATTAGACGATTAACTTATAATCGGTAGCCACCCAGTTAATTTATAGCATAATCGGGACATTAATCGGCGGGCCGCCGCTGGTTCTGCCGCGTCTGGCTTGGACTGCTGCCGCTGGATCTGCTGTGTCGAGCTCGCGCCACCACCCACGCTGTTGCCCGCGTTGTCGCCCTCGCCGGCTTTGCGTCGTTTCCCTCGCCGTCGTCGGAGCCGTGCCTGTTGTCGGAGCGCCTCAGCAGAGAAAAGAGGAGTGGAAGGAATTTGAGAGAGTGAAAGTGAGAGAGGCTAATGGCAAGAAAGAAAGACAGGCAAGTGAGCAAGTCATGGGGTGCCAACCTGTAGATGTCAGAAAAGGGAGAACATGTGACATGTGGGAGAGATAGGTGAGAGAGATAGAGATAGCACATCACAGATATAGAGAGAACAACATAGATATGTGAGAAAAGAGAGAGAAAAAGAGATTGAGACAGAGAAACATTTACCTGGACTCCCTATAAACACTCTGATACATTATGCTAACCGATTAATTCAGTTAATCTCCGATTAACCGATTAATCCCTAGTCCTCAGCCTGCCGATCAGTTACCGATAACTGATTTTTCTAACACTGTTCAACCTGATTAATCGCCCCACCTCATCGTCGTCTGGATCAGCACTGCCGGAGCCAGATCCTCATTGCCGCCGCCGCTGATCCACGACGCCCCGTCTCTTGGATCCGCGCTGCCACTGCTGAATCTGCGCCGCCGCCTCATCAGGACCATGACACCGCCTTGTCGGGCCCACAACGCTGCTGGCACTACTGGATTTCTTCAAGAAGGCAGAGAAGACAGGAAGAGAGTGATGCAAAAGGGAGAAGGAAGAGAGGCTGAGAAGGCTGCATCAGGAGAAGAGAGGCTGAGATGTGCTACAATTTGCTCTTTTTTCTTATCTCTCCTGACATGTGGGCCACATGGCCTTTGCACTTCCAACACACAAGTACAGTACATGCATGCATGTGTTGATGCATTTACTGCTGATAGAGTAGCTTGCTAGCAGCTGGAGAAAAAAAGCCAGGGGAGAACGAGCTATAGACAGAGCCCAAGTGCTTGCAATATTTATCTATTTATAGTTAAACCTAAGCAATATATTATTTAACTATTAATCAAAAAAATAATTGGTTGACCGATTAATTCAGTTAATCCTTCGATCAACCGATTAATCTTTACTCGGTGGTTGACCGATCAGCTACCGATCAATGATTTTTCTAACACTGCCTAATTCTCCATATGCCATGCGTTGACCTTTTGAAAGACAGTTCTTTTACAAATGATGATAAGAGGTTTACTTCTGCAGGCGTATTCTGTAATCATTAATCAATTTGTCTCCATCCCTCCCCCCTTCTATCTCTCTCTAATGTTGTAGCCTGTTTGTTTTTGCATTCTGATTATATAGCTCATGTTGTTGTTACCTTTATTATATCTTGAAGGTCATAAGGAATGAAGCACTGTTACTTCTTACTTATCTGACCCGGGACGCAGAGGTTGAACCTTTCTTATATTCTTGGTTGATTTATTGTGTTATAGATAAATATTAATTCAATCTTACTTTTATATTTTATAAATAGACTGACAATTATTTTTTTGCAGGAAATTCAAAAAATTGTGGTATTTGAGGGTGTGTTCGAGAAAATATTCAGCATTATCAGAGAGGAGGGATATTCTGATGGTGGTGTTGTTGTTCAGGTTATCATCTAATAACCACAGTCCACAGCATGATTTAGTGTTGTTCATCACCTGAAATTGGTTTTAAACCCTATTGGTTAGTTTCCATTAAGGATTGTTTATGGAGATGTATACGTGGGTGTGCTAACTTGTTCTTTTCCTCGGAGCAGGATTGCCTTGAACTGCTAAATAATTTAATCCGACACAATGCATCCAATCAGGTTTATATTTGTCTCAATTTTTTTATTTTTAACTATTAAGTTGTCAGATTCAATTGACACTACTTTATGCTGATATCAGATGCTTTTGAAAGAGACAATGGGCTTTGATCCATTGATATCAATACTAAAGATAAGGAGAGGCAGTGCATTCAATTTTACTCAACAAAAGGTATGCCAATCATTGTTCACCAAATCAGCTATTTGGTCTGAGATCATCCTCAGAACATGTCTAGTTTGGCCTGACTAATAATACAATTAGCAACATTTCGCTCAAGTTAAAACTCTGTTTCTTTAGACAGTAAATCTTCTCGGTGCTTTGGATACTGTTGAATTGCTTTTGATGGGAGGCCCACCTGGTGAGCCAGGTAAAGATACTAACAAGATCACGAACCAAATTGCTTTAGCTCAGGTACCCTTTTCTCCCTTTTTCATTTTTCTTGTCTATGGCTGCCTTATGACACATAAGTAAGCTTCTTCATTATGTGTTCAACCAAATATGACAGAAAAATATTCTGGACCACCTTCTACTGTTAGGTGTGGAGAGTCAGTGGGCCCCTGTAGCTCTCCGCTGTATGGTGAGTCCCTTTTGTCAGTTGTGCTACCATGTACATCTATGACCACTAATAGTTTTCTTTGTTAATTTCTATTATTTAATAATTGATACTATTATGATTTTTGTGCTGTTTTCTCAACTGACCACTATTTTTCCAGGCATTGCGATGCATTGGTAATTTGGTGTTAAAAAATCCTCAGAATCTCGATTCTCTTGCAAGCAAGCAAGTTGGGGAAGAACCCCATCTTCAGCCTGCACTCAATGCGATCTTTGCTATAATTCTGCGAACCTCTGTAGCACAAGAGTTTGTTGCTGCTGATTATGTGTTCAAGTGTTTCTGTGAGGTATTTTTCTGGTCTCATATTTTCTCTGGCTTCAATTGTAATATACTATTTCACAAGCATTTCTTGATCATTTTAAGCAGAGTATTAAGCATTAATGTACTTATGCGAAAAAGAGGAAATGGGAATGTAAGACTTTGAAAAAAGTACACAGTATTGAAAACAAACATGTAGTGGCCATATAAATTTATAAGGCAAGCATTATTTCCCTTTCAGTAATTCTTGACTAGCTGTCCAATATCTCATGAATTCTTCTTAAATTTAAAGTGAAATTGTTGGTAGTGTATCTGCTATATTGTTGGTCTTCCTTGTTTTTGTATATAGGTACAGAATCCTAATATGTATTTTTTTTCTCTTTGTGGAGCAGAAAAATCCTGGTGGCCAGGCTTTACTAGCATCAACTATTGCACCACATCCAAATCAAGCACATGCTACCCATGGGTCTGCTAGTGACATGCCATTCGGAAGGTTAATCTGGTTTTGTATTTCTTTTACATCTTATATTGCAGGGAGCATCATCATCTGTTGACTTTACCTACTTGTCTGTAGTCCCATCTTCAATTCAATATTCATGAAATTTCATCTTTGACTTATGTTCCTATTATAATGACAGTATACTTCTGCAAGCTTTGGTGTCACATGATGATAATGGAGATATGGAGGTAATGTCTTGTAAAGCTACGAGGCACTACTAGTATGCAAAGAAAATGTCAACCATTTTAATGCTGTAAGGATATTCATGTTTGATTGCTTTGATGATAGAAGTGCACATGCTGATTAATCATAAACAACTGAAACTTATATTATGAAGCAACCTAGGATTCTAGCATTGCTCCAGTTGTCTTTCTATTTTATATCACGCAGATTCAAATTCTAGTTAGTAGTGTTGTAGGAAAGTGCTTTATCTATTTTATGATAAAGAATATTATAGTTTGAAATGTCTTTGATACTTGCAGTTTTGCTTCCCTTATGCTGTTCTAATAATACAATTTTTGCTCCTAAAATTTGCAGGCTTGTTGCAGAGCATCTAGTGTTCTTTCTCACATAATCAAGGACAACTTGCAATGCAAAGATCGTGTATGTGCCCTGACACCTTTCTATTTCAGTGAATTTTTACCTGTATATAGAACTGGATAGAGAAGCAACTATCCAACTGCTGATGATTGATTATTGTGTTACTCCACTACCGTTGTCAAAAAGTGTGCAAGTTGAGACAAGTTCTACATTAAGCATTTTGCATAGGCTCAATGGTTCCCTTTACATCTATAGGTTATGGAAACAATTGGCTGACTTTGTTCTCATTTTAATTATTACTATTAAGTTAGATATGTCCTCATATTGCTTTTGTTCTGAGCTTTCTTTTGTCAGAAGCTTACATGCCTTCCTTTTATCAATTTTACATGTACTATATAAACCAAGGCATACTTTAATATGCATATGATTTCTTTTATAACCCTTGGGCCATATAAACCTGTTACACACTGCTTTCTAAAACAAAATATTTTCAGGTACTGCAAATTCAGCTTGAAACACCTGTGCCTTCCTTGGGACGCACTGAACCACTGCTGCACCGAATTGTTACTTGTTTGTCTATTGCAGCTTCCACAGGAGAAAACAGCCAAAGCAGTCAACCAGAAGAGTCATATATTCAGCCTGTCATTCTCCGGCTACTCATCATATGGCTTGTGGATTGTGCTAATGCAGTAAATTGCTTTTTGGAATCAGCAGTACATATGAACTACATTATCGAGCTTGCTTCAAGTAAACAATACACTGCTTGGGTTCGTGGATTAGCTGCTGTTGTTTTAGGTACTTGTGTCCTGTATAACGCAAGCCGGGAGAAGGGCCGGGATGCCTTTGCTGTTGCTGATGCTATAAGTCAGAAGATTGGCCTCTCTACTTACTTTTTGAGGTTTGATGAGTTGCGGAAAAGATTCACACATTCACTATCAGGGCAGCAGCACCGCAAGCAGCTTTCACGGTCAAGTGCAAATAGTATGTCAGATTTCCAGGAGATTGAAGAGGAGGAAACGGACAAAAGCGATCAACATCCAGTCCTGTCAGAAATATTTGATTCACATTTTTTTAGTTTCCTCAGTAAGCTTGAGACTGATATTAGGGACAATATAATGGATATCTTTAGTAGAACAAAGACTGCAACTGCAATTATACCTGCTGAGTTGGAGCAGAAGAATGGGGAGATTGATGGAGAATATATCAAACGGTTGAAGTCATTTCTAGAGAAGCAATGCAATGAAATGCAGGTTAGTTTCCCTTTGACTGGTAAAATGTCATATACTTTTTTGTGCATTACCAGAAAACTAAAAACAGTTTTGGAGTAATTCCTGATAGGTTACATGAGTTTCAATCCCTTGGTCCTTTAAGGTGGCGTTTGGTTCAAGAGACGAGGTGTGATGGGATAGGACGGTTCTGTTTTTTTACAGTGTTTGGTTTGGAGTCAGGCATGGTTGTCACGGCGCCCCGGCGAGTCCAGTCGCCAGGGGGTCGACTGGACGCCTAGGCGTCGCCTAGGCGACCAATTAAATTCAGCATTTCAGCACACAACCACACATAGTTCATACTTCATAGCACAATTAAATTCGCCTAGGCATACTCCATAGTTCATACTTCATAGTTCATAGCACACAACCACACATGCAAAATAAAGTTTCACACAATTCACACAAGTCCATAGCAAGCAAACAAAGTAAAGGTTCAAACTTCAAAGTTCAAACAAGCAATGAAACTCTCCTAATGGTTCTAAACTTCTAATCAACATCAAACACTATATCATCGTGGCCACTCTCATTGGCATTCCGTGGAGCACAATCTTGAGGACTAGATGGTGGTTGGCCAAAATCATCTTCAATATCAAGGTCATCGGCCACATAGTGATCTTCATCATCTTCCTCTCCTCCAGATACTTGTTCTTCTTCTTCAATAATTGAGGTAGAAGCTGGTACACTTCGACGAGTACGAGCATACGTCCTAGTTATCCTAGGTGCCCGAAGTGATTCACTTGCACCAATGGCTTCATCAACATGAGACCAAAAGAGATCATCTCCAGGATGGACTTCATCATTTCCCATCAAGTGAACCCATTCATTGTCCCATTGGAACTCTTCTAAGATCAATGGGTTGAAATTTGTTCCTTCAACCCGCATCTTTCTAAATCTTTCCGCAATCTTCATGTTGTATTGAATATAAACCAAGTCATTCAGTCTTTTGTGCTCCAAGCGATTCCTTTTCTTTGTATGGATCTACAAAGTAATTAATAGTTACTACTTAGTACTTACTAATATAGCAATCTATGAATGAAAGACAAGTACTCAAGTAGACATGATTTGTAGTCGCTTACAAATTCAAATATGCTCCAATTGCGCTCACAACCAGAAGCTGAACAACAAAGACCAATGATGCGTCTTGCAAAAGTTTGTAGCTCTCTACTTAGTCCACCAAAAGCACCCCACCAATCAACTACAGTAGTTGTACAATATGTTAGAGCTAGAAGTCTAGAACACAGAATATAGTAAGAATAGTATAAGATTGTAGATTTGTAGGTCTTACGAGGGTTTTTGGTTTTTTGTTGCTTCACTGCCAATGGCTTTGCAAAGATCCCCCTTGTGTTCTCATAGTCATCCGCTTGATTACTTATTTGTACAAGCAAGACATCATCATCAAACATCAGAGTCTCAAGGACATCATTGAAGGCAACTCGGAGTCTAGAAGCCTCATTGTCATCTTCTTTGGAGATGTCAAAAAATTTATTTGGATTCAAAAATAGTGCAGCCCCATGAAGTTTTTGCTCCATTTGATTCACCCACCTTGTATCTATGATGTCCAGTACCTTCTTTAGAACCCTAGGCTTGCTTTCAAGAGCGGTGCTTATCTTTTTTCTTGCTAGATACATAGCTGCAGCAATCTCTGGCATGGCAGGCTTCTCATCCCCATCAGCAATCCTCAAAGCAATAAGCAAAGGTTGGGATGCTCTAATGCAATCCATTACGGTATTCCAGAACTGAGTGGAAATCACAATATCAGTAGCTTTCTTCCCAGCCTCCGTGAAAGCCAATTTGGACCTAGTCCAATCATCACTAAGAAAGAGCTTCCTCAAAGCATCCTTATGCTTCAATAGACTTTGCAAAGTGAGAAAAGCAGTGGCAAACCGAGTGGCTGCGGGTTTAACCAAATCTCTTCCTCCTGTATGCTCTCTCATTGCATCAAGAAGTCTCCCATGCCTATAGATGAAGGTAGTCAACCGCTTGGCATTGTTGATGCCCTTCTTGAAGTCCCTTATGTTTGCAATGTCCTCTAACATAAGGTCTAAACAATGTGCAGCACAAGGTGTCCAAAAGATTTTAGGATACTTGTTCCTAATAATTGCACCAGCAAGCTTAAAGTTGGCCCCATTGTCAGTGACTATTTGAACTACATTATCCACACCCACATCAAGAATCCTCTTCTCAAGCATATCTGCCAGGACTTGTCCAGTTGCCACCTGGGAGGATGCATCTACAGACTCTAAGAAGAAGGTCCCTTCAGGACAATTGACAAGGAAATTTATCAAGTGTCTCCTCCTCTTATCAGTCCATCCATCAGACATGATTGTGCAGCCATATTTTCTCCATGCAACCTCTAGCCCCTCTCTTATAGCTAAAACCTCTTTTTTTGCCTTGGCAAGTAATGGCACCCTTAGCTCATGGTAACTAGGAGGCTTGTACCCATGCCCATATTGTCCAACGGACTCCATCATGATCTCATAGCTCCTCGAATTAGCAGCATTGAATGGTATGCCACATTGATAAAAGAAGTTTGCAACATGCCTATCCACCCTCTCTTTTTCTTCCTTGGTTCTCATGCATTGCTCTATGGATGTTTGGGCAGGTTGCTTTGAATGCCTTTCCTCAACCACCTCTTCTGGAGTCTTCTTTAATATTGAAGCAACTGACTTTGTCACCTTAGGCACCGGTGTGAAACTAAGAGCAGCCGCCTTCCTTTTTGCCGCTGTCCCTGAACTTGGGATACTAGAAGACGCGACAGACGCCTTTGATGATGCAGCAGCTTGATTTTGATTGACCTCAGCCTCCTGAACCTCATCATCTTCCTCATCATCATCTAAAATTATCCGGCTTGATCTTGTAGTTTTCTTCATGTACTCTTGCATCTCTCTCATTATTGCCGTGGTTGTTTTGCTACATGTTTGCACATCACCAAAACCAGCGGCAAGGTGTTGCTTCAACCTTTTGATACCTGAATGCATTTGCTTCCCACATAAAGAACATTGCACCAAATCTTTGTTTGTCAAGTCCGGCCAAAATCCATACTTCCATCCAGGATCCTTCGACTTAGCCTTTCGCTTCGGATCCTTTGATGGATCATATGCAACCTCCCCCTGTAGGGCACCACTACCTTCACCATCTGCCATTGTGCTGCCCCCTTGCCTTTGTTGGCTTGCTGCCTGCTAGGCTGAAAAAATACTGCAGTACTGCTTGCCTTGCTGCCTGCTGCACTACTGCAGTACTAAGGGAGCACAGCCGGGGAGCACAGGGGAGGGAGCACAGCCGGGGAGCACAGCCAGGGAGCACAGGGGAGCCGGGGAGCCGGGGAGCACAGGGGAGCCGAGGAGCACAGGGGAGGGAGCACTGTTGAGTCAGGCCACTGACGCTTAGACTGGCGAGCTAGGGTTTTTGCGTGGCGGTTGAGTGAGGGCCCGGGGAGCATAGGGGAGCACAGGGGAGGCGGCCGGGCGGCCGGTGGCCGGGCGGCGCAACTGCGCAAGGGGAAGCAGCGCAGTTGCGGAGATCTGGCGGCCAGCGGCGCAAACGATACTTGTTTTCCGACGGCCGGCGGCGCAAAGCACAGGAGCAGCTCCGGCAGCCGGTGGGCGGCGGCGCAAGGGAAGACCGAAAGCAGAAAGGGGCTGGGCACGGGCGGCGACGCAAGGGAAGACTGAAAGCAGAAAGGGGCTAGGCACGGGCTTAGAAAATATACTCACAGACCCTAGGCGCCCGCCCAGAGTCTCCCGGCGACCGCCTAGGCGCCATGGGCGACGCCTAGACTGTCCAGGCGGGCGCCTAACTCATCCAGGCGAGGCGTTTCAGCTAGGCGTCCGGCGGTGACCGCCTGGACGCCTAGTCGGCGCCTAGGCGTCGCCTAGGCGACGCCGTAACAACAGTGGAGTCAGGTGGGACGGAGTCGTCCCACCAAGGAATATTCCTCCAATATTCGGGATGAACTCGTCCCCCAAAAATGGAGGGACGAACTCGTTCCACCTCATGCTCGGAGGCTCCGAGACCGGGCTAGAGGTTCCATGGCGGACCGGAGGTTCCGATATGGAGTTTTTAGGGATAGGCCGAAGATTTTGAAACGGGCCGAAGGTGTTTCGATACGGGACGGAGGTTCTGAGGCAGAGTCCCGTTTCTCTCAACCCACCAACCAAACATAAAACATCCCCATCCCTCGTAAGTCGTAACTAAACACGAGATGGGATGATCCCATCCAAAAAACTGGGACAAAACTGTCCCATCCCATTTTGTCTCTGAACCAAATGGCACCTAATAAAGCTTGCTTGACTACACTATAGTATATATGAAGGACCTTGCCAGCAGGATCCTGTTTCATGTAAGGAGACAAATGGCTGCTTGACTCCCCATTTGTTGAGAATGGATTGCAAACAAGCTGTTTTCCAGTAAAACTCACTGGACTAACCAACTTTTTTTCGAGGAGAAGATTTAGGAACTTCACTTTACCAAATAATATTTTTAGTAACATACTAGTGCAAGAACATATAAATCACTGACTACTGGAGCCAATATACCACCTAGTTGTAAAACCCACCCTAGCTCCTACTGTCACGTGTAGCAATATTTTTGGAATACATCGCCGGAATTGGCCCTTAGCCTTGTCGGTGCGGCAACCTCTGTGCTGACGAGGAAGGGCTCCAACCCGGCCTGTTTTGATCTAATCTTCTCCTTTATTTGTGTCTAGGGCCATGTTTATAATACTTCAAAATAACCTACTAGCTATTCTTAAGGCAATAGGACCCTTAAGTAAATTGTACTCCTAACCATAAACCTAATCTGCTACAGTATCGTGAAGCACTGTTCACGCGAACAGTACCGCGCGGTACTGTTCACGCGGCTGGGGTAGTCCTTGGCCCAAAACCCTAGCCCAACACCCATGACACCTAGCTTGACCGGTTCCTCAAAAGGGCTGATCAGAAATTTGGTGGTTGCGGCAATTAGTTGTTTCCACAACAATTTAATCTACCTGAGAAGCACAATGATATTAATGCAAAATTTTCAGGACTTGCTAGCTCGGAATGCAATGTTAGCAGAAGAGTTGGTGAGAACTGGTGGTGCTGATAACACTGCAGATTCTTCACAGAGACCAAGCAGTGGCCGAGAAAGGGTCCAAATTGAAACCCTCAGACAAGAACTTGATGGAGCAACACAACGCATAGAGGCGCTCAAAGCTGAAAATGCTCAGTCTGAAGCTGAAGCTAGTAACCAACGAAACCTTGCAGCAAAACTGGAGTCTGACCTCAAGAGCCTGTCAGATGCTTACAACAGCCTGGAGCAGGCCAACTTCCGCCTTGACGCCGAGGCGAAAGCCTTCCGCCAGGGAGGCAGTGCGCCCTACCCTGACGTGGAAGCAATAAAGGCAGAAGCGAGGGAAGAGGCAGAGAAGGAGAGCGAGGCAGAACTCAACGATCTGCTGGTCTGCCTGGGCCAAGAACAAAGCAAGGTAGAGAAGCTGAGCGCAAAGCTGGCAGAGCTTGGTGAAGATGTGGAGACTCTGCTTCAAGGCATCGGAGATGACCCCGCCTTGCCAGATGACGACGACGACGAAGATGATGGCAATGACGACGAAGACGAAGAGTAATGACGTGTCTGTAATTCTATCATCTCATGGTGTAACCTGTTGGATTAGTGCTGTTGTGACCACAGTTGTATAGTGGAATTTCATTCCTCAAGTTATTTATGATGACCAAATTGCCGACTTGCCTCCTCCTGGTTGAATTTTGGTTCTCAGAAATAAGTTATATCGCCTCAGCTTAACCAGCCAATCATATTCGCATTTTCTATGCCATTAGGAATAAGCCATTGCTTTAATCCAAGTACAAACGGTGGCATGATCTGTGATTGGTAGTAAGCATCCCTTTATACATTACACATCTGAAAAATCAAGGTTAAAACTAGCTCAATCGATGCACACCAGATTACCAGATCATGAACTGTGTTAAATCCATCAACAACTGCTCACAAAATCTCGACAAAGTACAACTCGGTATCGGTTCATGTAACATAATGGTTCATCAAACTCTGTTGTTACATATACACACTCACTTCGGTAACCATTGATGTACATGACAATGCTACACACCCACAACAACTATAGTCCAGAGCGATGTAAACATCTGATCATGTTAACTGAACACAATTTTTTTTTGTGCCTACGACGGATTGTGATGGTTCTTTGGCGTTCCAGTTCTTCCTTCTAGTATCTGCAGTCGTTGCTTAAGATGGAACACTTCAATCTGATTTAGAGCAGGATGAGCATGTCAAGTGAATTTCTTGTGGTGCAAGCATGAACATTATGCAGAAAACTTTTATAACATGCAAAATTTCATATTTTGGTAATCTCACAACAGAAATGAAACTAATATAGATACGGAACAAGCAGGCAGCAATGCATCACTCAGACTTCAAATACCTGGAGGTGGAATGCCCTTGACTGTTCCCCTGCTAAAACTCGGCGAGTGGAATGTAGCTCCTACATGGATGAAATTCAGTCAGTACAGCATTGCGCATGCTGCTAAATTACTTCATATTTAGAATCATATTGAGCATTTCTTGCCTTCTGAGTCTCATCTGTAACGGCCTTCAAGAATGCCACTTCACGCTCGAGACGCACATTATCAGAATGAACGGTGTTCGAAAGGTTGTTTGACTCTTCTTGTGCCAACTCTAGGCCTGCTATCTTCTCCTTCAGCACCTCAGCTTCTTTTTCCTTATTGGCAAGTCTTCTTTCTAGCTGTTCCCTGCTGTTGATCACTGAGGATAAATTCTTCTCTGCTTGGTCTTTGCTTGCCAAAGCAGTCACAAGCTGATCTTCAAGTGCAGAATTTCTTTTGATCAAGTCTGCTATTTTTGTGTTGTATAGACTAATGTCTGAAGAGCATCTTCCTACCCTTCTTGCACTTGATGCTGCGGTCTCCAAATTTTCTTCCTTGCTGGATAAAATTCTGGCCATGTCAAGCTGAATATCAGCTTCTGTTCTCCTGCTCCGGTACTCTTTTGGCTGTAGGAAACAAATCTGTTATGCAGGGAAACAAAGCATATGTTTTTCAAGTGACTTGAAGGGGCAGCACTTACAGTGCTCGCTTGACAAGAAGAACAATCGTCAGTGTCATCATATTTGTCATCATCGATCGATTTCTGCAGTTTTTGTGCTAAACTGCATGCTTCTACTTGGTGCAACTGCCTGTGGAGTGAAGTGCCCAGATTTGAATTCTTTAACAATGACTCAGAATGTGATTCCCTTCTAGCTGGATGTTCTACAGTAGAAGCAAGACTGTGCCTTGCAACAGAACTATTGGAATATAACGGAGCACGGTTGTTGAGATGGCCGGCAAGCTCCTTGGTGCTCGGAGAATATTCATATAGCAAAGGTTCTACATCTGGGGCAGACCGCCAGCTAAAAGAATGCTCATTTTGTAGTACCACCAATACTTCAACCTGGAGATAATCTCAGATATTCAGCAGCGCATCTCAAGTCGAAACAAAACTTTAATATCTGAACAATTTAAGCAATGTTGAGGTTCAAGCAAGTGGAACATAGATGAGCCCAGGTTTATGTAATTGAGGGATCAGAGAGTAAATTGCTAACCAAGTAAACAAGGAATTAGAGACAACGACTTACCCTATGTCAGAATACGACAGTAAGAAAATTATTTGTTGAGTCTTAATATATCGACAAAAAAACATTTGGCCCGATTTTTAGAGGATTCAACTATTTTACCTTTTTAGGTAATGGAAGAGTGCAAGAAACTCTCTCAATAAACAGAAGAAAATGATCTTTTGTAAAAACATTGATTATTTCACCTTGTCAGATGGCTCCTTTTTGTTTCCTCCAAAAGCAATGAGAACAATTTTGTCCCTGTGGTACAAAGGAACCATGCTGAAACCCTGCATGAGATTGTTACTTATTTAGAAACCAGATGGAATGAAATAACATGACAATTAGTGGGACTATGAAACCATAAGTGCACTTGGACATGGAAAAAAGACAGTTTTGATTTGGAAGATAATCATTGTCATGAGAAAAATTTCAGTCATTGAAATAGGCATTTTTTCCACTGCTTAAGAAGAACTTACTTTCTTTGTAGTAATGGAGGAACTAGGGGGTACTACACAAACAGACCACTTTGATTTGACAACATCAAAAATCCATGTTTCAGCATGCCCTGAGAATTTGATTTCTTGTTAGGAACTGCCACAGTCACAGCAAACCATTCTTGTAAAAATGCATGATTTCGGACAGAAGAATTGAATAGACCTACTTATTTCCAAATACTATTTCCATAAGTTTGAGATCTTGAGACATACATTTTTTCGTGCTTCCACCGCCAGCTACGTACCATTTAGTTCCACATAGAGCTCCACTGCAACCTGCTCGAGGTGTTGGATGAGGACCCTGGATTTTCACTCTTGACCATACCATCTGACAAAAAGATAAATGTCTAAGTAAACCTACTGAAGTAGTACCTTGTGAGGTTCTAGGAATCTCATACAACTTACTGTCTCAAAATCTAAAGAAAACAAGTCATTCAGGGTCTTGGATTTTGAGTGGCCTCCAAAAACCAGAAGGATCCTATCATCATATAGTGCAGCTACATGATTGGATCTTGGAGAAGGTCCAGAGCCTCTACAATTTGAGCTTCAATTAGTATAAAGGATGCATACTGAATTCAAACAAAAAATTCTGAAACTCCTCATTTGTAAACCAGGACTGTTGGAAGCTAGGACACAAATCGATCATTAGCAACTCACAGACTTTACATTTTAATGCCAAAACAAACTGAATAAATCTTTCCTTTCATGCAATGGTGGCAAGGGTCTTCAGAAGAATGTGGCTTACTTATAGTTCAAAGGAAGCCATGTTAATGACTTCAGGTCGAACATGTGAAGGTCCTGTCGTTTCTTTCCTTTTGTGTCCTCACCACCAAAAAGTATTAGTGTGGCACCTGCTCTCGTTACCGTGTGGCCACTTCGAGCTGCCTAAAATCAGTGCCACAAAACAATTCCATTAGTTCATGTAAACATGTGACAAAGATGTAGTTCTTGATGACTAATAACTTACAGGGATATCACCCTTGGCTTCCATAGGTGACCAAACCTCTGTTTCTGCATCGAACTTCCATACTGCAGCAAACAAAGGATGTGTAACATATTTGGAAGTGGCCAATAACACAACATTTCAAGATTTTTAAAGAATCAAGTAGTACGAGCAAACCTGATAAATGATCAGATGCAGGTTCAGTTTTACCTCCAACAAGAATGACACTATTCCCCCATGGAACCTATACATCAAAAGAAGCAAACGAGATTCTTGTTACATCGACACGTGCACAAATATTTCTTCCATTGCTAGAAAAGAAGCCAAAAAAGAAAAGAGAGGACATGTATCCATCTAAATTGAAAAGACTAATTAAGACATTGGACTAGCTTGAACAGTGGGAATAAAACCAAGAGAAGGGAGACAAGAAACATACCAGACAATGACCTTTGCAGGCTGGCAACTTCCATGAATGACTGTTTGGTGACGGGCGAATCTTGGGAGTCACAGAGTCCCATGTAAGCTTCTCTAAATTCAATATCTGATGGATACCATAACTGTTAGTTGACAAATAACATGATACTGAGAATTTCCTACAAACACAAAACCTTATTACCTTTGTATCATCCAACAACCGATGACCAGAATCACCACCAAACACTACCATCTTGTTCCCCACAATGGCTGCCGCATGCTGTTTAAAAAGGAAGGAATTGTGGATATGCCATACCAATGAAAGCTGCCGACTTGATCCTAGTTAGAGTTCAGATGGTTACTCACAGCAAAACGAGGTGATGGTCTGTTGCCCTCTGTAGAAAGGACTGCCCAGTTCTGTGAACTAACCAAAGCACGGTCATCGATATCACATGTGTCAGATGGGCAATGGAAGGCGAGATCATCAGCACGGCCACTCACCGATGTTGTAATCTGGTCATCCCCCTGAAACAAATGGGTGTGCTAAAACATCCAGTTGTGCCCCAAAACCGATATTGGTACTAGAGTGTAGAAACAAGCACTTCAGCAGTTCAGTCACAGAGGCTCACATTAGTAAGGCTAAGGTGCTTCACAAGCCCTGAAGGACTCCTCGAACTGTTCAAATGATCTGTCGAGTGGCCTTTTGATCTGTAAGAACAACAAATTGATGAACGATGAATCCCACAAAAAATATAATCATGACAAGCGAAATAAAAATAAACCAAGTGTGCAAATGTGATTGATTATATGAATATGATTTGGTACCAAAATGTATCCACTGTACATGATCCACTGTAAAAAAACTGTTCTTTTGAAGTTCACAACCTAAGAGCATACGATGAAATATTGAAATTACTCAAGCCAGTGGGTTAACTGTGCTTCATAAAGCCACACGGTTCCATAAATTTACAATGGATTTTGTCAATTTTTATCAGCATTACAATTCTGAACATAGCAAGTTTACCAAAAGGAAGCATTCCTCACCAGCAATGTCCTAGGACCACATATAAATCCATTAAAGAAAGAATAATGTGCAATTATCTATGAACTAAATCAGGTGAAAGGTGCTAAACTGGTTGGCAGGAATAAAAGCTGTACAATCTAACATCAAAAGGCACACAAGAAACCGAATTTGTGAGAAAGAAGCCTCCAGCAGATTCCCATTACAGCAAGTACTAAGATTAAGATGTATGCACAGCGCATGTCTACCCAATAAAACAACCTGCTTTGGAGGAAACTTAGCAAATTGGTGAAATCTATGGAACAATTTTTACCTTCCGATCTTCATCCGGTGCCGCGAGAAACCGAACATATTTGGCATAACCGTGTTCTCTTCCAAATTCTTGTCAGAATCAAACCACTGGCACACACATTGCCCTCTGAGCTGCAGGGTACAAACTGGTCAGCGCAAGAATTTATAGTAAACAGTACTAAATAGCAACCGTGCCGGAAAACAAGGGAATGAGACTCAGAATACAATAAAAATCTCAGAGAAATGCGGGCGTTAGGATTTGGGGGGTAAGAACAAGAAAGGATTAAAAAACGAATTTTTGTTTTGAAGCTTACTCTTTTATCACACGCCGCGTGTAACCACTAACTTATATGTGACATCAGAATTAAATCTCCCGAAAAAAACAAGGAAGACAAAATCAATTCTTCCATTGGGAATTGGGATAACCCGGAGAAAGCAGAGAGGGGAATGAGATAAGAATGCAGAACGAAATGCAGGTTTCTCCTCCAGGAATCACAGGACAAGGCAGTGAATGAACAGGAGGACAGGGCGGAAGGGTCGCACCAGGAGGAAGAACCGAACAAGAAATCGTCCTCGGATTCACCGAATCACAGCGAAGAAAGAAACACAAAAAGAATCCGCAGCAAGAAGGATACGAACACGACGCCAAGAACGCTCACCTCGATGCCCCGGCGAAGCAGCCGCTCTGCTCTGCTCTGCTCTCACTCGCCGACTCTCTCTCTCTCGCTCGGGGAGTGGTGGTTGCGGGAGAACTGAAAAGGTTGCAGCTTGCAGCCTTCAGGAGAAGCAGGGCAAACGGTAGAGGTGCATTTGCATACTCTGAGTAGGGATATGTTTGCTTTCTTAAGTCAATTTTCTCTCATATATTTATTGATGAATTTAATGAAATTCTCACATAGTTATTGATAGGTGAATTTAATATTGTAGTTGGTAGTATGCTTTTATATAAAATTATTAAAATTTGAGAAATTTGACTAAAGGCTAAAAAACTTAGGATAATCTCAAGCACTACCAAATAATTTCCATACTTGTTTTGTTATATAAATATCATGCATAGAAGCTACAACCAATAGATAATTTCTTCAAAATAAATTATCATCCAATCATATCATTTCTCTATAATTCTCTCTTATTATTTCTTAGTTGTTTTCTTGTATAAAAACAATTGCATTCTCTTTATTTCTTAACACTATTGCCACATCATCTTTTTTATTACATAGTAAACTAATTTTTTTATTATATAGTACACTTATTAATGCTATAAAATTATAAAATTATAGTTATTTTATTGGAATTGTCCTTACGTTGATTCGTGGACGTTGCTTTTTGTCTCACACTGAAAAACAAACAAGTTAATTAATTGTTGAAAAATTTTCTAACTGGTAATCGCAAAGCGAAGAAAAATAATAAATCTATGGATAGATAATGGAGCGATTTTCTAGGTAAGTGTCTATTTACTAAACTCCTTTGTTTTGTGACACTTTTAGTCCCTAAAATAGCAAATAAGTGGACTAAAATTTGGACTAAAGCCTTTAGTCCTCTAGTCCAAAAATATGGACTAAATTGGACTAAACAACACAAAAGACATCCCAACCGTCGCATTTATGGCGCCAAAACAGGGAGAAGGGTACTAATCTATGGATAAAAAATCTTTGTTGAACTGTATTTATGGAACCAAACAGAATCTGGATTAAAGTTTAGTCCATAAACTAAACTTTAGTCATTGGACTAAACGAACCAAACATGGGCTAAGCTTGTTTCAAAATGAAAACATGGCAAAAATTTTAAACCCAAATTTGCATGAATACCGAGCTGCTGAATGTTTCGCTTTGGTCGAAACTTGAAAGCAACAGTGATCTATCTCGACGTGTAGCCGCCTCATCAGCATCCTTTATGTGATAGAATAAATTAGTTTAAATTTATTTCAAATTAAAGTAAAAATAAATTTACATCTATCTCTAGATTTATTTGAGCTAAAGTTGATCAACTAAAAATATATAATTTATAGATGTGTCAAACTTTGGTCATAGCCGACAACCACATTCAATCCGATCTGACCATGCACAGCCCACCCCGCCATTCATGCTGCCCTATAGTAACCGTACGCACGGCCAGGATCTTATGTGCAGATACTATTGGAGTGAGCTCGTCCATGCTAATTAAATTTCGGAATTCTTCCGCAATTATTATTCCCTCGTTTCTGTTGATAATACAACATGCGATTTAATTGAGCACATTATTCTAAAAAAATTTGAGTTTTCAAATATATTATCAGAAACCGCAAAAAATATCACGCGAAAACTCTTAGATACAAATTTCACTAAATTAATGTTGATAGATTACAAAAGCTAGCTATAGGGTTTGAATTCATATTATGACTTATTAATCAATGGAGAGGGTGCAATTGGAGGTGTTTAGATTAAAACTTCCGTTCTTTATATTTTTTTTGCATGAATTGTTTTACTTGGAGAATTAATATTATATATATATATATATATACACACACGAGAGCGCTATTCTATACAACATGTGTAGAATAGTCGGGGGCATTACTTTCAGTAGTAGATTTTCTCAGTAGAATAATAATTGAGTACTATTTTTTCTCAGTAAGTAAATTTCTCAGTAGAATAGTTATTCTACAAACATGGTGTAGGATATCATATATATATATATATTAGTCACAATATCTAGGCTGAAATACTCTCTATATATGGTAGAATTGAATGTTTACTATGGAAAGTTTTATATTTGCCATTGAAAATTCATCTGGTTCCATATATGCCATTGGACGTCTCACTGACTTGTGGGTTCGGGACCCACATGTCAGTGAGATAGCCAATGACATACATGAAACTGGGTAATTTTTCAGTGGTATATTAAGATAATCTCAACTATATATGTAAGAAGAAGTTTAGCCTTGGGTTTTTCAAATTTTTTTTTGTTACGACGGTGGTTCATACATGCTTCATTAATTGGTTCTATGATTTTGTTTTATTCAGAGTTAGTTGATAAAATTAATGTATAATATATAAATTTATTTCAATATATCTACAAAAGTACAAGAAGTTTAGTCTTAGGGTTTTTTGTTTATTCTTTTTATTATGGTGGTGTTTCATCATTGCTTTCCTGTTTTTGTATTATGAGTTAGTTAATAAAATTGATGTATATATAAGATATAAATTTACTTCAATATCTCTACAAAATTAAGTACAAGAAGTTTAGCCTTAGGGTTTTTTGTTGATTCTTTTTGTTGTGGTGGTGGTTCATACATGCTTCCCTATATAATTCTCTGCTTTTGTCTTATTTAGTTATGAATGATATTTCTGTTATGTGACATAAAAAATCATTCCCTGTATATGCATGTATGCAACCTTTAGTGAAAATGTCAAGCAAATAAATATTTAGATATTATTTTTAATATGCCACTGAAAAATTACATGTACTTCTGTATGTATAGATATATTAAAATAAATTTATTAACTAACTTCAAATAAGATACAAAAGTATAGAAACAATGAAACATGTGTATGAACCACCATTGTAACAAAAAGAGTAGTAGAAAAACCCTAAGACACTATGCACTATCAGAAATGGAAGTTTCTCGAGTGCCCGAAGATTTGCCGAGTGCATTTCATCACGAACTCAACAAACCTAACTTTGTCGAGTATACTTTCAAATACACTCGATAAAAATTTAACACTCGGTGAAGTTCAATATTTGCTGAGTGCCAAGTTAAAGACACTCGACAATTTTTTTGAAAAACAAGCGTCTTTGGAAGTCCTGTCAGCGTTATAATGGTTCGGGAAAAAAAGAGTTTGTCGAGTGCCACTAATAACGTACATAGAGATATCGAAATAAATTTATATCTTATATGCCAATTTTATTAGCTAACTTTGAATAGACAAAATGAAGCAATAATGGTTAAGCATGTATATATAAACCCACCTCCGTATGCAACTTAACAGAAAGAATAAACGAAAATGGCTGTTTCATATCAAGCTACAACATCATGTGCTCACATAGGATATGGCACCCAAGCCAGTGAACCATGCATGCATGCGTGCATGGACCCGAGCCGCCATACATGACTGGCAGCACAGTAGGCGAAGGACGTACACATGCATCACATCTGCTGGAGCCAACCATGATGTGCATGCACAGTGCCCCCACTGCACGCCGTTGAACAAGATCGGACGGTCCAGATCGACGAGCCGTACGTCCAGTTCGTTGGTTGATGGATCATGCATGCATTGACATGTGTAGGGCTCCTCCATATTTAATTAGGTGTTTGTTAGCTCATCTGAGCTTGAGAATGGCCATGAGATGGACATGCATGCATGGATATATATTGATTGCTCTGGTTTTGGAGTATACTATAGCTCCAAGTTTGGGTAGCTGTTGGTTGCAACTTGCATTGCATGCTACTTAAGAACAAATTAATTTGTTCTAGCTAGAGCTAGCTGCTGCTACCTCTCTTGTTTCTGTCATATTAATTTGGACCACTTCATGCTTGGATGGAAGGTTCTAATTTCAGCCACTGCACTTTGGCAAATGCAATGCATGCCAATGGATGGGCGATAGATGCGAGATTTCCGGAATGATATATAGTTGTATATGATTAATTCTAACTATATTTTAAGTTGGAATGCATGTTCTAAAAGGAATTTAGTGAGATTAGGGATTTGTCACTAGTCTCCGTTTCCAATCCTTGACTATGTTATAGGGGGAGACACATTTGTCTTCTATTAATTTAATCAAAAACATGGATAATAAATTTGAGAATTAATTTTTGCCTCAGTTAGAAAATATGATATGTATTTAGGGCATGTACAACGGAGCGATTTGAGCTGTCTATATAACACCAGCTCGGCCAACACATCCGATGTGGCGCAGCATCAATGAAGAAAGAGAAGAAGGCCGTCATCTCGTTCGTCCACGACTTGAGCTCATGCTCCAAAGCCAGTCTTCTCTACTGCACGTGTTGTGCCACTCGCCGCCGCTCAGCGACGGCATTATGGATCTGCTACATGCGGCCGACCGACGAGAAAACTTGGTACATTTAAATAGTTCGTAGACAATCAAATAGATGACCCATTGTACGAGTTGTCTGTTTGATTGTTTATATATGACGTGACAAAACTTATAGACAACACCATGTCTATGGGCCAGCCAGGTATTATTGTACACCATTACAGAGAAGATGGGTTATTCAGTAGATAAATAGCATTAATTTCTCTGAAAAGTTTGCTACTACTAGAGAACCTTTCTAGTTGATTTGATAATATACTTCCTCTGAACTAGTATATATGTTTGTGTTTACTGATAAAAACAGTGTAAATATTATAGATCCTTTTCTTTCATCAGTCAGAACGTGAGGAGCCATGCTGAATAGCGTGGGCCTCATGGCTCCAGATGTGATGAGTCATTGTCAACGATAGTCAAAGAGGACTGAAAAGAGAGAGATGATCTGCTGCGTCTGGGCCGCGTGTGACTCAGGTACACGGGCAACGAGCGACTGTCGGGCAGAGGGGCCGCGAAGTCGGGCTGGCCCAATCCGGGTACATGGGCTAGGAGCAGCAGAGGATCCACTGGACTGTTGACCGGGATTGACTCAGGTACACGGGCGGCGAGTGATTACCGGGCTGAGGGAGCCGCGGAATCGGGCCAGCCCAATCCGGGTACCCGGTGCGAAGACGGTGGACGCTTTGTCAGTTTCGGCGCAAAACTGACAACCGTTGATTTCGGATCTGACCGTCCTGAGGCGAAGCCGTAGCTGCTACGAAAGCTCCGCATCAGGACAAGTTACCTTTATTTAGGTTTTTACTATTTTGCCTTTAGGCCCACAGTCTGTCAGTCGAGTCTGTAAAAAATCCTAAGGGCATTTCGGTCTTTTCCATTTATTCCAGTGTCTGTAAAAAACCCTAGGGGTATTTCTGCATTTTACCCTTTTATTGGGCTGCCTATAAATAGGCCCCAATCCCTAGGGTTAGGGTTAACTCACTTTAATCTAATCATCTGAGTTCACTTTCCCCACTGCGTTCCTGATGCATTTTGTTCTCGTGTGCGCCGCCATGTCTCTCGGCTACCACAGTTCGTCATAAACGATGTTCCTTTGATAAATCACTGCTTCATCAGGTGCTATTCTTTCATACTTCATCATCGATCATCCCGTTTTGCCTATGGGTTACTGTAGTCTCGATTTGCATGCCTTGTTCATCTGTGGGTGGTAGTACTGGTTCTTGCTACAGTGTTTCCTGCTTTTCATTAATTTATTCACCATGAGGAATTTATGGTAGCTTCTGACTACTGGTCTACAAGTTCTTAATGATTCTGTGTTTATTCCTCGTGTGACCTGCAGAAATTTATTTCTTGTGGCATGTGTTTGCTTAGCATTTTGACTCACGCTTGATTTGTTGTTCTTGGTTCCTGTAGCATCTGTGCAGTACAGTGCTTTTGATCTAGCCTGCAATCCTTTGCGGCTTCCTAGAAGTAGCCCGTGTCTGCTATGTTGTGCATGTAAATTTTTCCTGAAGCTAGTAGTAGCAGCAGCTCATAGGCTCGTGAGTAGTAGCAGGAGCAGCTGTTCATAGCATCATCAAGCACGGCTAGCAGGCTGTCTTGTTTCTTTTTGTGTAGCTACTTGATGCATAGGCCAGGCATGCAGTTCTACAGTTTGTGGCAGAACACTTGATGATCTACAGAGTCTTGGCTGAAAAGGCTACTAGTAGCCTATACTTCTAGACTTTGCTCATAGCTGCAGCCTACTTTTCTTGTGTCTTGGTCTCTGCACGGCTAGCATGTGTTAATTGCATTTTGTCAGCCACTGAAATTTGCCATTTGTTTTATCCTATCATGGCATTCTGATCAAGAGAACTTGCATGTCTTCTTGAAGCTACTTGCGGCTATTTGTTTCATTGAATACTTCGGCCTGTTCGGAGTATCTGTGTGAAGGTCGCAGTGAAAGGTTTCAGACATCTTTCGAAGTGTTTTCCGCCGGAGTATGTAGTGTTTTTCGGTCAGAGCTGTTTTGCACGTTTTTCAAAGTCTCTCTTGCAGTCACGTCTCTAGCAAATTGCTCTCAGCAGAGAAGTGTAGCACGTTGCCTTCGAGCGAAGCCCGCATAACATTTTTCGAAGCCCTCAGGCTTTGCAATCGAAGCCTGCAGGAAACGGTGTAGGCATAGGAAGTTGTGTCGAAGCCACCAAGTAGTACTGCAAGCTTCGGTAGCTTTTTGTGTGGGGCTCCGAAAAGTTCTTTTTGCATTGCTTCGCTGTGATTCCCGTGCACAGTTTTTGCGAGACAGTACTTCGAGGTGCGAGGATACCTCGCAGCAGACTTCGTAATCGAAGGTGAGGTTCGAAGTTTTTCATCCCAGCTTTTGGCTTCGGTCCTGTGCTTTTCGAAGCAGGCTTCGGCAGCTACTATTTCAGGCTTCGCACTGCACAGGCTTCATCAAGTATCTAACAAGAGACAACTTTGAACAGTAACCTCTCAACTCAGATCAATTGCTGTGATGATTTATTTCTGTGAAGTTTGATCTGCCATGATTTGAATTCTTTAATTAATCTGCCTATTAGCACTGTGTTGGTGTCTTTTAAATTAGGACACCGGTTGTTCTTAGGCTAGATCATTTTAGGCCTTGTCGATCAGTTTACGTTTTTGCTGCTAAGTCTTTTGAGGTGCGTTGGGTGTTGGGAGCAGGCCATTGATTCGAAAGAATTTTTAGGCGCCCATTCACCCCCCTCTAGTCGCTACTTTCGGTCCTACAAGTGGTATCAGAGCCTGGTTAGGGTTTTTCCATACCTTAACCGGTTCTAAACCCCAGTAGTGATCATGACGTCTCCTGGCAAGGTCCCGTCCTTGGAAGCTTATGGCTATAATTATTGGAAGACTCGCATGCGAGCCTATCTCATGAGCCAAAGCTCGGACATCTGGGACATTTGCGTTCACGCTACGTTTGTTGTATTGCCAGTTGCTGAGCAAGGTACTCCTGGTATCATTGCCCAGCATCTGAACAATAGTAAAGCTGTGAACATTCTGTTTTCTGGTTTAGGTCCCACTGAGTTTGAGCGTGTGAGCCATCTCTCCACTGCGAGAGAGATCTGGGCTACCCTCAAGGCACACCATGAGGGAACAGCTCAGGTCAAGGCTCGGCTCTATCAGACCTACCGGCGTGAATATGAGAACTTCACACAGAAGCCGGGTGAATCTGTTGAAGCCTTGTTTGGTCGTTTTCAATCGATCATTAACAAGCTTCGGGACAACAAGGCTGAGGGTGCTCAGTTAGTCTCAGATCACGAGCAGGCGCTCAAGGTTCTCCATACCTTGGACCCAAAGATTTGGGATATCAAGGTATCCTCTATCGTTGAGAGCACTTCTTACGATACCTTGACCATTTCTGAGTTGTTTAGCAAGCTGAAGGCCACTGAGGTAGATATCCAGCTGAGATCAAATCTCACTGGTTCTGGATCAAAATCTCTGGTCCTTGCTACACCTTCTGTTGATCCCTCTGCTGTGAGCTGTGCTGGGTTCTCCTCGATGTCTATCACTGAGGACCAGCTTGAGTTTTTGGGAGATGATGATTTGTGTCTTTTAACAACCGGGTGCGTCGTGTTTATGACAAAAGAATGTTCAAGAGACACGGCACAAAAACCGGGTGCTTTGAGTGTGGTGATCCAGGACATTTCATCGCCGACTGCCCCAAGCGCAATGGCCACAAGAAGGGCACCGGTGGTGGCTTCCACGACTCCGGCAAGCACGACAGCTCCTCCTTCAACAAGGGCAAGCCAAAGACCAGATTCTTCAGAAAGGCCCTGAAGGACTACCGGCGAGAGAACAAGAAGCGCGACAAGGCCTTCTTCGCTGAGATGGAGAAGAGCTACTCCAAGCGGTCCACGTCTTCTTCCTCTTCATCGAGCTCAAGCGATGAGGAGATCATCATCAGGAAGGGGAAGGACAAGGACGATCCAGTGGGCCTTTGCTTCATGGCCTTCGGGGACAGACCGAAGAGCCGCTCACATCAGCGCCGAAGATCCCGCAAGAGTTTCTGCTCAATGGATCTTGGGGATAAGAAAGAGAAGAGCTCCTCCGATGACTCCGACGACGACGACAACGAAAAGGTATCATCCTATGAACGCGAAATCGTTGATTTACTTGAAAGCAATCGTCAGGAGTTAAAGTATCGGGAAAAACTGCTTAGAGGGGCCAAGAAGAGGATAGATGAGTTAGAGAGTAAGCTTGCCGTAGCCAACGGCAGGATTGAGAGTCTATCTTCTTCCCCTTGCTTGGGTGATAACAGTGAGTGCTCGAAATGTGAAGTGTTTCTGTGTGACTTGTCGACTCTGAAGTCCAACTACACAGAAAGGGTTGATGAGAGGGACGCTTTGGCCACTGAGCTTGAAAGCGATTAGCTGGAGCTGAAAGATGCTCAAGCCACTGTCGTCGTACCCTGTGCTGATTGCCCATCTGAGGAGCCAAGCTGAATAGCGTGGGCCTCATGGCTCCAGAAGTGATGAGTCATTGTCAACGATAGTCAAAGAGGACAGAAGAAGAAGAGATCTGCTGTTTCAAGGGTCGCGTGTGACTCAGGTACATGGGCAGCGAGCGACTGTCGGGCAGAGGAGGCTGCGAAGTCGGGCTGGCCCAATCCGGGTGCATGGGCCAGAAGCAGTAGAAGACCCACTGGGCTGTTGACCAGGACTGACTCAGGTACACGAGCGGTGAGCGATTGCCGGGCTGAGAGAGCTGCGGAGTCGGGCCGGCCCAATCCGGGTACCTGGTGCAAAGCTGGTGGAGGCTTTGTCAGTTTCGGCGTAAAACTGACAACCGTTGATTCTGTATCCGACTGTCCAGAAGAGAAGCCGTAGTCGCTACGAAAACTTAGCTTCCGGATATGTCATCTGTAACTCTAGGCCCACAGTCAGTCAGTTGTGTCTGTAAAAATTCCTAAGGGCAGTAGAGTCTTTTCCTTTATTTTTGAGTCTGTAAAAACCCTAAGGGACTGGTAGAATATTCCTAGTGTTGGGATCCTATAAATAGGACCCCAATCCCTAGGGTTTGGACTACCCCTTTGTGCTGAAATCAAATCCACTCTTTGGGTCATTTTGTCTCTCGTTTTCTCTCTCCTGTGTGCGCCGCCAGGCTCTGCTCCTTCTTGTTTTTCCATGGTATTTGCTCTAATCTATTGGATGCATTAAAGCCTTGGTCCCTGCTGATTTTATCTGTTGCACTTGTTTGGTTTGGGGAGTTATTGCTTCATCTACGGGCTGCTGAATTTATTTCGTGAGGAGAAGCTTCTTCTGTTGCTTCTGTTCTTCACAAACTGAGTACTAGTTCTTGCTGTTGCAAGTAGTACTACTTTCCTGTAGCTACAGTAGTCTGTGCAGCTTTTCACCTTCTACTGCAAAGCCTTCTCGATCGAGGCTGACAGGGTCTGTCACCTTTTTGGCTGTGTTTCGAGCGAAGCTACTATCTGTTCGAAGCCCCTCAGTTTCACGGGGTAAGGCTTCGATTTATCTCTTTCGAAGGCTTCGTTCGATCTTCGGTATTTGGTTTGCGTTCTGTGTTGCTAAGCTTCGAAGCATTTTTTCTGAACGTCAGTAACGCTTACTTCGAACAATAGTGCAAAGGGGCTTCAGCCCTATCTGTTCGAAGTCCATACTTCGACAAGTTTCGAAGTTGGGTTCGAAGCCTGTAGCTCCGTTAGGCCTCACACTAACTTCTGTGTAGCGTGTCACCCTTCGCCTCTCTTTTCGGAGCTTGCTCTTTTCGAAGGTAGAGCATTGACTTCGGACTTGGTTTTCTGTCGTGTGACAGGCTTCGCTTCTTTGTTCGAAGGTTGTCCGTTTGTGTGTTGTGTTCGAAGCTTTCTGTTCGAAGGTTTTTCTTCGAAGCTTTTGGTTCAAAGTTGTGTTCGAAGTTCTGTCTTCGAAGTGCACACTTCGAAGCAGGCTCCGACTCTTTCACTTTGCTCCGAAGCTCTTGGTTCGAAGCTGCGTTCGAAGCCTTGACTTCGAAGTACATACTTCGAACCAGGCTCCGTCATTGTATTACTTCGCTCCGAAGTACACTTCGCATCTTGCCACTTCGAACTAGGCTAGACCGTGACAACTTCGGCATCTCGGACATACTCCGTCACCAACCTCTGAAGCAGACCTCGACGTGCGAAGGGGGCTTCGCCAAGTTCCGAACAGGAGACAAATTTGGACAGTAACTTCTCTTCTCATCTTATACATACTTAGATCTTTTCATTGAGAAGTTTAGGCATGTTACAACTTGTTCATCTGCCTAGTTGCACTACCTTAGTTTTTCACTGTTTATCATCAATTGCTTCTAGGTTAGAAACCTTTAGACTTAGGCCTTCTGTTTATTTTTCTGCTGCGTAGTCTGTTGAGGTGCGTTGGGTATTGGGAGCAGGCCATTGATTCGAAAGAATTTTTTAAGGCGCCCATTCACCCCCCCCTCTGGTCGCTACTTTCGGTCCTACAAGTGGTATCAGAGCCAGGTTAGGGTTTTTCCATACCTTAACCGGTTCTAAACCCCAGTAGTGACTATGACGTCTCCTGGCAAGGTCCCGTCCTTGGAAGCCTATGGCTATAATTATTGGAAGACTCGCATGCGAGCCTATCTCATGAGCCAGGGTTCGGACATATGGGACATTTGCGTTTACAGCACGTTTGTCATTTTGCCAGTCGCTGAGCATGGTACTGCTGGTATCATTGCTCAGCATCTGAGCAACAGTAAGGCTGTGAACATTTTGTTTTCTGGTTTAGGTCCCACTGAGTTTGAGCGTGTGAGTCATCTCTCCACTACGAGAGAGATCTGGGCTACCCTCAAGGCACACCATGAGGGAACAGCACAGGTCAAGGCTCGGCTCTATCAGACCTACCGGCGTGAATATGAGAATTTCACACAGAAGCCGGGTGAATCTGTTGAGGCTTTGTTTGGTCGCTTTCAGTCGATCATTAACAAGCTTCGAGACAACAAGGCTGAGGGTGCTCAGTTAGTCTCAGATCACGAGCAGGCGCTCAAGGTTCTTCATACCTTGGACCCAAAGATCTGGGAGATCAAGGTATCATCTATCGTTGAGAGTACTTCTTACGATACCTTGACCATTTCTGAGTTGTTTAGCAAGCTGAAGGCCACTGAGGTAGATATCCAGTTGAGATCAAATCTCACTGGCTCTGGATCAAAATCCCTGGCCCTTGCTACACCTTCTGTTGATCCCTCTGCTGTGAGCTGTGCTGGGTTCTCCTTGATGTCTATCACTGAGGACCAGCTTGAGTTGTTGGGAGATGATGATTTGTGTCTTTTTAACAACCGGGTGCGTCGTGTCTATGATAAAAGAATGTTCAAAAGACACGGCACAAAATCCGGATGCTTTGAATGTGGTGATCCAGGACACTTCATCGCCGACTGCCCCAAGCGCAGTGGATACAAGAAGGGCACCGGCAGCAGCTTCCACGACTCCGGCAAGCATGAGAGCCCCTCCTTCAACAAGGGCAAGCCAAAGACTCGTTTCTTCAAGAAGGCCTTGAAGGACTACCGGCGAGAGAACAAGAAGCGCGACAAGGCCTTCTTCGCCGAGATGGAGAAGAGCTACTCCAAGCAGTCCACGACTTCTTCCTCTTCATCGAGCTCAAGCGATGAGGAGATCGCCATCAGGAAGGGGAAGGACAAGGATGATCCGGCGGGCCTCTGCTTCATGGCCTTCGGAGACAAGCCGAAGAGCCGCTCACACCAGCGCCGAAGATCCCGCAAGAGCTTCTGCTCAATGGCTCTTGGGGATAGAGAAGAGAAGAGCTCCTCCGACGACTCCGACGATGACGACAGCAAGGTATCATCTTATGAGCGCGAAATTGTTGATTTACTTGAGAGCAATCGTCAGGAGTTGAAGTATCGGGAGAAACTGCTTAGGGGGGCTAAGAAAAGAATAGACGAGTTAGAAAGTGAGCTTGCCGTAGCCAACGGTAGAATAGAAAGTCTATCTTCTTCCCCTTGCTTGGGTGATAGCAGTGAGTGCCCGGAGTGTGAGGTGCTTCTGTGTGACCTGTCGACTCTGAAGTCTAGGTACACAGAAAGGGTTGATGAGAGGGACGCTTTGGCCACTGAGCTTGAAAGCGCTCAGCAGGAGCTGAAAGATGCTCACGCCACTGTCGTCGCACCCTGTGTTGATTGCCCATCTCATCTAGCTGCCTTAGCTGAGCTGAAATCCAAGGGTAATGAACATTTGGGTGATTTAGAGAGGTTGAGAGCTGAGCTTGCCCAGACTAGGCTAGAGCTTGAGACACTGTCAGTTCCACCCACTGTTTGTGAGAACTGCCTGTCTCTTAGAATGGAGTTGATTAAGCTAAAAGCCGGAAAGTCTGTCCAAGTAGAGAGTGAGTGTGAGACCTGCTTGTCTCAGGTGGAGGTTCTAGCTTCTTTGAGAGAGGAGCTAGTAGATTCTCAGAATGAGAACTTTTACCTCCGTTCTATCCTGAGTTGGATCAGTGCCAGAGAGCCACAGCTTGGCATGATGATCCAGCAGTTCAAGAGGCAGGATGGGTTTGGGGTAGGTTACACCTACACCAAGGCTGACTTTGAGAGTGCCATCAGCCGGGCAGTGGAGTGGAGTAAAATGACTCCAGAGCAGAGGTATCCCAAGACTCACTCCACTGAGTCTTCCCAGGCTTGTCAGCCCAAGGATGGAGTGATTCATGAGCCACCTAAAGCTCCACCCAAGAAACCTATCTGGGTTCCAAAGCCCAAAAATCTCCACACTTCTCTTGACTCTCTTCCTAGACCCTCTCAGCCCAAGAAGACAACACCAATCACCACTAAGCCCAAGAATCCCAAGCCTCAACCACATCCCAAGAAGCCTACCTATCATTGTGAGTAATGTCAGAGAGACGGGCATCTTGCGGAGTTCTGCTTCAGGAGGAAGCGGGTTGAGAGAGCAGAGAGGGCTCGTAGTGATTAGGAGCAGTTCTACCAGCAGGGTGGTAGACTGCGTGTTCCTCGGCGCGGGGAGAGGCTGGAGGCCAGGCCGCGTCGTGTAGGTGGTGGTGGAGGAGACGATTTTCGTGCCCGTGCTCCAGGTGGTGGTGTTCGTTCCGGCAGAGTTCCAGACCGTGTTGGCTACGGTTCTGGACCTCGTGGCCGCAGGGTTAGGAAGAACCGTGGACCGCGCTTTGAGCCGCGTTTTGGTCCAAACTCCTTTGATGGTTTTCGCTTTCCCTCTGTTGAGCAGATGGCTCAACACTGGTTTAGCTCTTTTGCTAAACCTGGTGCCGGACCATTTGCTCCCACTTACAGACATTGATTGTGCAGGACCGGGGACTGGAGGATGTTTGGATCATGGACTCAGGATGCTCTCGCCACATGACGGGACATCGCAGATGGTTCTCCAGTCTCACTCCCCCGAGCTCCAAAGAATACATCACATTCGGGAACAGCGGTCAAGGGAAAGTAAGTGGCATAGGCTCAATCAGCATTTCAGACCATTTCTCTTTAAAGAATGTTGCTTTGGTTAAAAATCTGAACTTTAATTTAATCTCTGTGTCGCAACTTCTTGAGGATGGTTTGGAAGTGCGTTTTAAGAAGGGCAATTCTTCTGTCGTTGATTCTAGAGGGTCTTTGGTTTGTCAGATTTTACCCTTCGGTAAAGTTTTTCGAATTGACTTCTCTAGTTCTTTTGGCCCTTCTCGCTGTTTGATTGCTGGATCTTCTTTTGAGCTCTGGAAGTGGCATAGGAGGTTAGGTCATTTGAGTTTTGATCTGCTAGTCAGGTTAAGCTCTATGGACCTCATCCGAGGATTGCCCAAGCTTAAGATGGAGAAGGATCTAGTTTGTCATCCCTGTCGTCATGGAAAAATGGTTGCCGCTTCTCACTCACCTGTGACTCAGGTGATGACTTCATATCCGGGCGAGCTTTTACATTTGGACACTGTAGGTCCTGCTCGGGTACGCTCGGTCGGTGGGAAGTGGTATGCACTTGTGATTGTTGACGACTTTTCTCGATTCTCGTGGGTTTTCTTTTTGGAGTCTAAGGATGAAACTTTTCAATTTGTCCATGACCTGATTTTGAAGCTGAAGAATGAGAACAATGGTCGGATGCGAGCACTACGCTCCGACAACGGCTCTGAGTTCAAGAACTCTCAGTTCGTCAGCTTCTGTAGTGATCAGGGTCTGGATCATCAGTTTTCCTCTCCTTACACTCCCCCACAGAACGGCGTTGTGGAACGAAAGAACCGCACGCTAGTTAAGATGGCCAGGACGATGCTCGATGAGCACAGGACTCCTAGGCGTTTTTGGGCTGAAGCCATGAACACGGCTTGCTATCTGGCCAACCGCATTTTTCTTAGAGCTTACCTTGGTAAGACATCATATGAGTTGCGGTTTGGCAGACAGCCCAAGGTTAGCCACTTGCGAGCGTTTGGCTGCAAGTGCTTTGTGCTCAAGAAGGGAGGGCATTTGGACAAGTTTGAGTCTCGTTGCTGGGATGGTGTTTTTCTTGGTTATGCATTGCATTCTCGAGGCTTCCGTGTTTGGAACCTCGAATCCCAGCTGCTTGTCGAGACCTGTGAGGTTTCATTTGATGAGTCCTTGCCTTCTTTGACTCCTTCTTTTGAGCTTTCTGGTGATGATGAGCTCGGAGAGTCCATCTTCGAGGAAGATGAGGATACTCCAGCTGCTGTTGAGGGTGGGCCCTCTGCATCCCCCGCAGAGCCCACACCTTCTGAGACTTCGACTGATGATGAGGGCGGACCTCTGATCACTTCTTCCACTTCGATCGAGCCCCCTCAGTCGGGTCCAGAGGTGCCAGCTGCTGACTCCGGTGAGGTGACTTCAGATCACCAGGGAACCCGAGCAGTTCAGCGTGACCATCCCTCAGAGCTCATCATTGGTGATTTGACTGAGAGAACTTTGCGTTCTTCTGCCTCTCTCGCTGTGTTTGCTGAATCTGCGTTTGTTGCATCTTTTGAGCCCAGAGATGTTTCTCATGCTCTTTCCGATTCAAATTGGATTAATGCTATGCAAGAAGAGCTTGAGAATTTTGTCCGCAATCGAGTTTGGACACTAGTTGAGCCGCCACCAGGATGCAACCCCATAGGCACCAAGTGGGTATTCAAGAACAAACAAGGTGAAGATGGGGTTGTGGTGCGCAACAAGGCTCGACTAGTTGCCCAGGGTTATTGCCAGAAGGAAGGTATTGACTTTGAAGAAACCTTCGCTCCTGTTGCCCGTCTTGAGTCCATTCGTATTCTTCTAGCTTTTGCCGTTTCGAAAGGTTTTAAGCTTTTTCAAATGGACGTTAAGAGTGCTTTTCTGAACGGGTTCATAGAGGAGGAGGTTTATGTTAGGCAACCCCCCGGTTTTGAGAACCCTAAGTTTCCTCGACATGTTTTTAAATTGCACAAAGCTTTATACGGGTTGAAGCAAGCTCCCAGGGCTTGGTATGACCGGTTAAAGCAATTTTTGTTGGGGAAGGGCTTTGTGATGGGTTCTGTGGACAAAACTCTTTTCTTGCTCAGAGATGCTTCAGATTTTTTAGTTGCTCAGATTTACGTGGACGATATTATCTTTGGCGGTACTACTGATTCTCTTGTGTCCAAGTTTTCTGAGCAGATGCACAGTGAGTTTGAGATGAGCCTCATGGGTGAGCTCAAGTATTTCTTAGGGCTCCTGATCAAGCAGACCAAGGACGGCACCTTCATCCACCAAGGTAAGTATACTCGTGACATGCTTAAGAAATTTGACTTTGGTGGTGAATTGAAGCCGCAGATGACCCCGATGGGCACTTCTGGGGGTTTGGACAAGGACGAGAGCGGTGTCAAGGTCAATGAGAGAGAATTTCGAGGGATGATCGGTTCGCTGTTGTACTTAACGGCAACAAGACCGGACATACAGTTCGCCGTGGGACTTTGCGCGCGTTTTCAGTCTTCACCGCGCGCGTCTCACCGACAGGCTGTCAAGCGCATTTTCAGGTATCTCACCTATGCGCCTGATCTTGGTCTTTATTATTCAGCATCATCATCTCTTGATTTATCTGGCTTTTCGGACGCCGACTTTGGTGGGTGCCGGTTGGATCGCAAGTCGACTTCCGGTACTTGCCAGTTTCTTGGTTCTTCCCTTGTATCTTGGTCTTCTCGAAAGCAATCTGGAGTTGCTCTTTCGACCACAGAGGCTGAGTACGTAGCTGCTGCTAGCTGCTGCTCACAGTTGGTTTGGATGATTTCCACTCTACGAGACTTTGGGTTATTCTTTCCTACCAGGGTTCCATTGTTTTGCGACAGCACTAGTGCTATTAGTGTAGGGAAAAACCCATGTCTCCATTCAAAAACCAAACATATTGATGTGTGCTTTCACTTCTTGCGGGATCAATATGAGAAAGGTGTCATTGACCTTATTCATGTTGATACCCATCATCAGTTGGCTGACATTTTCACCAAACCCCTAGATCAGTCTACTTTTGAGCGTTTAAGAGGGGATTTGGGTGTTGTGTATCCTTTCTAGGATATTTTGCGTCAGTTTTTTCTTTCTTCTTTACTCTTTTCTTGAGTCTTTTTGTGTGTGTTCATATCTTGCATATTCACATATCACACTTTTGAGCTTGCTTCTGTTATATGATTGAACTGCTTTACTTATTCTAGCTGGTACATGTTTTGATTACTTGTCGATGATCATGCTTTTGCTTCAGTTCAAATGATATGTCTGATATCTGTCATATGCATGGCTTTTACGCTTTCAACTTGAAAAATGATCACCATTGCTTCTGGTAACTAGCATGTGTAGGCTGAGTGCTTTTGCTATTTGTTACATGCCTTGTAGCTAGTTCATCACATAGATTCAGATATGCAACTTGGACATCTTTATGCTTTAACATGGAAAATGTGCTATAAAATGATAAAAATCAAAAATGAATGAAAATTCCATTCCTTTTTATGCTTAAGTTGAAAAGATCCAAGTGGGTTTGCTTTGTCGCATTATATTGTTCTGGACTGCTTACCATAGCACTTTGGTATGAACTAGGACAGTGTAGTGTATGCCAAGACCAATGTCTTAAGCTTCTGATGGCCCAGTTCTGGCCTAGGCTTGACTTGGTCGGTTAGCATAAGGTTTGACATGCAAATAACCCTTGGCAAAAATGACAAAGGAAAATGAAAAAGCCTGAACATCTAAAAGATAACAAGTTTGCTGAAGCATTTTGTTTTTGGACAATGCTTATCTTGGTAGATATCAGCTAGCTTCTGCATCTCATGTTTTACCTTGCTCATTTATTGGAACTTATGGTGATGCTTTTGTTTGCAAAAACTGAAATATGCGTGCTAAATGACTTTCTTTAGATATCATCTCTTGCACTGATCATGCCATGTGTCTTAGACAGTATCTATTTTGCTATACCTGTTAGATGTTGTAACTGCCGTCAATCATATCTGAGAAGCATGCTTTCTATACTCCACCTGCACCCCAGTTGCATTCACTGCATATTTTGAGGGGGAGTTGCATCTCAGGGGGAGTCTGTGTCTCTTTTGAGTGCTTGATGAGTTCACTTGTCAACAAGGGGGAGAAAATTTGGGATCAGAGTTTAAGGGGGAGTTCTTACTCTGTTGATATCCTTGTTGTTCTGAAATCACACTCATTTTGAGCTTTTACGTTTTGGTTAACCATAATGACCGTTTCTTGCTTTTGGTTGGCTTTTGGTCATTAGGGTTAAACTTTTACCTTATTTTTCTTCTTCTTTGTTTCCTTGTGTTTTGTTTTCGTGTTTCCACATTTGTTCGCAGGTGCTGAAGAGCTGTGAAAAGAGGAATGTTGACAATGCACTCATCAAGGGGGAGATTGAGGAGACATGCTGAATAGCGTGGGCCTCATGGCTCCAGAAGTGATGAGTCATTGTCAACGATAGTCAAAGAGGACAGAAGAAGAAGAGATCTACTGTTTCAAGGGCCGCGTGTGACTCAGGTACACGGGCAGCGAGCGACTGTCGGGCAGAGGAGGCTGCGAAGTCGGGCTGGCCCAATCCGGGTGCATGGGCCAGAAGCAGTAGAAGACCCACTGGGCTGTTGACCAGGACTGACTCAGGTACACGGGCGGTGAGCGATTGCCGGGCTGAGAGAGCTGCGGAGTCGGGCCGGCCCAATCCGGGTACCTGGTGCAAAGCTGGTGGAGGCTTTGTCAGTTTCGGCGTAAAACTGACAACCGTTGATTCTGTATCCGACTGTCCAGAAGAGAAGCCGTAGTCGCTACGAAAACTTAGCTTCCGGATATGTCATCTGTAACTCTAGGCCCACAGTCAGTCAGTTGTGTCTGTAAAAATTCCTAAGGGCAGTAGAGTCTTTTCCTTTATTTTTGAGTCTGTAAAAACCCTAAGGGGCTAGTAGAATATTCCTAGTGTTGGGAGCCTATAAATAGGACCCCAATCCCTAGGGTTTGGACTACCCCTTTGTGCTGAAATCAAATCCACTCTTTGGGTCATTTTGTCTCTCGTTTTCTCTCTCCTGTGTGCGCCGCCAGGCTCTGCTCCTTCTTGTTTTTCCATGGTATTTGCTCTAATCTATTGGATGCATTAAAGCCTTGGTCCCTGCTGATTTTATCTGTTGCACTTGTTTGGTTTGGGGAGTTATTGCTTCATCTACGGGCTGCTGAATTTATTTCGTGAGGAGAAGCTTTTTCTGTTGCTTCTGTTCTTCACAAACTGAGTACTAGTTCTTGCTGTTGCAAGTAGTACTACTTTCCTGTAGCTACAGTAGTCTGTGCAGCTTTTCACCTTCTACTGCACAGCCTTTTCGATCGAGGCTGACAGGGTCTGTCACCTTTTTGGCTGTGTTTCGAGCGAAGCTACTATCTGTTCGAAGCCCCTCAGTTTCGCGGGGTAAGGCTTCGATTTATCTCTTTCGAAGGCTTCGTTCGATCTTCGGTATTTGGTTTGCGTTCTGTGTTGCTAAGCTTCGAAGCATTTTTTCTGAACGTCAGTAACGCTTACTTCGAACAATAGTGCAAAGGGGCTTCGGCCCTATCTATTCGAAGTCCATACTTCGACAAGTTTCGAAGTTGGGTTCGAAGCCTGTAGCTCCGTTAGGCCTCACACTAACTTCTGTGTAGCGTGTCACCCTTCGCCTCTCTTTTCGGAGCTTGCTCTTTTCGAAGGTAGAGCATTGACTTCGGACTTGGTTTTCTGTCGTGTGACAGGCTTCGCTTCTTTGTTCGAAGGTTGTCCGTTTGTGTGTTGTGTTCGAAGCTTTCTGTTCGAAGGTTTTGCTTCGAAGCTTTTGGTTCAAAGTTGTGTTCGAAGTTCTGTCTTCGAAGTGCACACTTCGAAGCAGGCTCCGACTCTGTCACTTTGCTCCGAAGCTCTTGGTTCGAAGCTGCGTTCGAAGCCTTGACTTCGAAGTACATACTTCGAACCAGGCTCCGTCATTGTATTACTTCGCTCCGAAGTACACTTCGCATCTTGCCACTTCGAACTAGGCTAGACCGTGACAACTTCGGCATCTCGGACATACTCCGTCACCAACCTCCGAAGCAGACCTCGACGTGCGAAGGGGGCTTCGCCAAGTTCCGAACAGGAGACAAATTTGGAAAGTAACTTCTCTTCTCATCTTATACATACTTAGATCTTTTCATTGAGAAGTTTATGCCTGTTACAACTTGTTCATCTGCCTAGTTGCACTACCTTAGTTTTTCACTGTTTATCATCAATTGCTTATAGGTTAGAAACCTTTAGACTTAGGCCTTCTGTTTATTTTTCTGCTGCGTAGTCTGTTGAGGTGCGTTGGGTATTGGGAGCAGGCCATTGATTCGAAAGAATTTTTTAAGGCGCCCATTCACCCCCCCTCTGGTCGCTACTTTCGGTCCTACACCATCTCATCTAGCTGTCTTAGCTGAGCTGAAAGCTAAGGGCGATGTGCATTTGGGTGATTTGGAGAGAGTGAGAGCTGAGCTTGCGCAGACTAGGCTAGAGCTTGAGACACTGTCAGTTCCACCCACTATCTGTGAGAACTGTCTGTCTCTTAGACTTGAGTTGATTAAGCTAAAAGCCAAGAAGTCTGTCCAGGTAGATAACGAGTGTGAGACCTGCCTATCTCAGGTGGAGGTACTAGCTTCCTTGAGAGAGGAGCTAGCTGATTCTCAGAATGAGAACTTTTACCTCCGTTCTATCCTGAGTTGGATCAGTGCCAGAGAGCCACAACTCGGCATGATGATTCAACAGTTCAAGAGGATGGATGGGTTTGGGGTAGGTTACACCTACACCAAGGCTGACTTTGAGAGTGCCATTAGCCGGGCAGTGGAGTGGAGTAAAATGACTCCTGAGCAGAGATATCCCAAGACTCACTCCACTGAGTCTTCCCTGGCTAGTCAGCCCAAGGATGGAGTAATCCATGAACAGCCCAAAGCTCCACCCAAGAAGCCCATCTGGGTTCCAAAGCCCAAACTCCTCCACACTTCTCTAGACTCTCTTCCTGGACCCTCTCAACCCAAGAAGACTACACCGAACACCACTAAGCCCAAGAACCCCAAGCCTCAACCACATCCCAAGAAGCCCACCTATCATTGTGAGTATTGTCAAAGAGACAGGCATCTTGCGGAGTTTTGCTTCAGGAGGAAGCGGGTTGAGAGAGCAGAGAGAGCTCGTGGTGGTCAGGAGCAGTCCTACCAGCAGGGTGGTAGACTGCGTGTTCCTCGACGCGGGGAGAGGCTGGAGGCCAGGCCGCGTCGTGTAGGTGGTGGTAGAGGAGACGACTTTCTTGCTCGTACTCCAGTTGGTGGTGGTCGTTCCGGCAGAGCTACAGGCCGTTTTGGCTACGGTCTTGGACCTCGTGGCCGAGGCTTTAGGCAGAACCAAGGACCACGCTTTGAGCCGCGTTTTGGTCCAAACTTTTCTGATGATTTCTGCTTTCCGTCTTTTGAGCAGATGGCTCGACACTGGTTTAGCTCTTTTGCTAAACCCGGTGCCGGACCATTTGCTCCCACTTACAACCATTGATTGTGCAGGATCGGGGACTGGAGGACGTTTGGATCATGGACTCAGGATGCTCTCGCCACATGACGGGACATCGCAGATGGTTCTCCAGTCTCACTCCCCCGAGCTCCAAAGAGTACATCACCTTCGGGAATAGTGGTCAAGGGAAAGTAAGTGGCATTGGCTCAATTCGCATTTCAGACCATTTTTCTTTGAAGAACGTTGCTTTGGTTGGAAACTTGAACTTCAATTTGATCTCTGTTTCGCAACTTCTTGAGGATGGTTTGGAGGTGCGTTTTAAGAAGGGCAATTCTTCTGTGTTTGATTCTAGAGGGTCTTTGATTTGCCAGATCTTACCTTTTGGTAAAGTTTTTCGAATTGACTTCTCCAGTTCTTTTGGCCCTTCTCGCTGTTTGATTGCTGGATCTTCTTCTGAGCTCTGGAAGTGGCATAGGAGGTTAGGTCATTTGAATTTTGATCTGCTAGTCAGGTTAAGCTCTATGGACCTCATCCGAGGATTGCCCAAGCTTAAAATGGAGAAAGATCTAGTTTGCCATCCCTGTCGTCACGGGAAAATGGTTGCCGCTTCTCACTCACCTGTGACTCAGGTGATGACTTCGTATCCAGGCGAGCTGTTACACATGGACACTGTCGGTCCAGCTCGGGTACGCTCAGTCGGTGGGAAGTGGTACGCACTTGTGATTGTTGACGACTTTTCTCGATTCTCGTGGGTTTTCTTCTTGGAGTCTAAGGATGAAACTTTTCATTTTGTTCATGACCTGATTTTGAAGCTGAAGAATGAGAACAATGGTCGGATGCGAGCAATTCACTCCGACAACGGCTCTGAGTTTAAGAACTCTCAGTTCGTCAGCTTCTGTAGTGATCAGGGTCTTGACCATCAGTTTTCTGCTCCTTACACTCCCCCACAGAATGGCGTTGTGGAGCGAAAGAACCGCACGCTAGTCGAGATGACCAGGACGATGCTCGATGAGCATAGGACTCCTAGGCGTTTTTAGGCTGAAGCCATGAACACGGCTTGATATCTTGCCAACCGCATTTTTCTTAGAGCTTACCTTGGTAAGACTTCATATGAGTTGCGGTTTGGCAGACAGCCCAAGGTGAGCCACTTGCGAGCGTTTGACTGCAAGTGCTTTGTGCTCAAGAAGGGAGGGCATTTGGACAAGTTTGAGTCTCGTTGCTGGGACGGAGTCTTTCTTGGTTATACATTGCATTCACGAGGTTTCCGTGTTTGGAACCTCGAATCCCAGCAGCTTGTCGAGACTTGCGAGGTTTCTTTTGATGAGTCCTTGCCTTCTTTAACTCCTTCTTTTGAGCTTTCTGGTGATGGTGAGCTCGGAGAGTCCATCTTCGAGGAAGATGAGGATACTCCAGCTGCAGATGAGGGTGGGCCTTCTGCACCTCCTGCAGAGCCCGCACCTTCTGAGACTTCGATTGAGGACGAGGGCGGACCTCTGATCACTTCTTCCACTTCGATCGAGCCCCCTCAGTCGAGTCCAGAGGTGCCAGCTGCTGACTCCGGTGAGGTGACTTCAGATCACCAGGGATCCCGAGCAGTTCAGCGTGATCACCCCTCAGAGCTCATCATCGGTGATGTGTCTACAAGAACTTTGCGTTCATCTGTTGACTCTCTTGTTGTGTTTGCTGAATCTGCTTTTGTTGCATCTTTTGAGCCCAGAGACGTTTCTCATGCTCTTTCTCATTCTAATTGGATTAATGCCATGCAAGAAGAGCTTGAGAATTTTGTCCGCAATCGGGTTTGGACACTAGTAGAGCTGCCACCCGGATGCAACCCCATAGGCACCAAGTGGGTGTTCAAGAACAAGCAAGGTGAAGATGGGGTTGTGGTGCGCAACAAAGCTCGACTAGTTGCCCAGGGTTTCTGCCAGAAGGAGGGTATTGATTTTGAAGAAACCTTCGCCCCTGTTGCCCGTCTTGAGTCCATTCGCATTCTCTTAGCTTTTGCCGCTTCGAAGGGTTTTTAGCTTTTTCAAATGGATGTCAAGAGTGCTTTTCTGAACGGGTACATAGAGGAGGAGGTTTATGTTAGGCAGCCCCCCGGTTTTGAGAACCCTAAGTTCCCTCGACATGTTTTTAAATTGCAAAAAGCTTTATATGGGTTGAAGCAAGCCCCTAGGGCTTGGTATGACCGATTAAAGCAGTTTTTGTTGGGGAAGGGCTTTGTGATGGGTTATGTGGATAAAACTCTCTTCTTGCTCAGAGATGCTTCTGATTTTTTGGTTGCTCAAATATACGTGGACGATATTATCTTTGGCGGTACTACTAATGATCTTGTGTCCAAGTTTTTTGAGCAGATGCACAGCGAGTTCGAGATGAGCCTCATGGGTGAGCTCAAGTATTTTCTAGGGCTCCAGATCAAGCAGACCAAGGACGACACCTTCATCCACCAGGGTAAGTACACTCGGGACATGTTGAAGAAATTCGACTTTGGTGGAGAGCTGAAGCCTCAAATGACCCCAATGGGTACATCTGGGGGCCTGGAGAAGGACGAGAGCGGCGTCAAGGTCAACGAGAGAGAGTTTCGAGGGATGATCGGTTCGCTGCTGTACTTGACAACGACGAGGCCAGACATACAGTTCGCCGTGGGACTGTGCGCGCGTTTCCAGTCTTCACCACGCGCATCTCATCGGCAGGCTGACAAGCGCATCTTCAGGTATCTTACCTATGCGCCTGATCTTGGTCTTTATTATTCAGCATCATCATCTCTTGATTTATCTGGCTTTTCGGACGCTGACTTTGGTGGGTGTCGGTTGGATCGCAAGTCGACTTCCGGTACTTGCCAGTTTCTTGGTTCTTCTCTTGTCTCTTGGTCTTCTCGAAAGCAATCAGGAGTTGCTCTTTCGACCACAGAGGCTGAGTATGTAGCTGCTGCTAGCTGCTGCTCATAGTTGGTTTGGATGATTTCCACTCTACGAGACTTTGGGTTGTTCTTTCCTACCAGGGTTCCATTGTTTTGCGACAGCACTAGTGCTATTAGTGTAGGGAAAAACCCATGTCTCCATTCAAAAACCAAACACATTGATGTGCGCTTTCACTTTTTGCGGGATCAATATGAGAAAGGTGTCATTGACCTTGTTCATGTTGATACCCATCATCAGTTGGCTGACATTTTCACCAAACCCCTAGATCAGTCTACTTTTGAGCGTTTACGAGGGGATTTGGGTGTTGTGTATCCTTTTTAGGATATTTTGAGTCAGTTCATTTCTTTCTTCTTTACTCTTTTCTTGAGTCTTTTTGTGTGTGTTCATTTCATACATATTCACATATCACACTTTTGAGCCTGCTTCTGTTATATGATTGAACTGCTTTACTTATTCTAGCTAGTACACGCTTTTGAATACTTGTCAATGATCATGCTTTGGTTCAGTTCACTTGATATGTCTGATATCTGTCATATGCATGGCTTTTATGCTTTAAACATGAAAATGATCACCATTGCTTCCGGTAACTAGCATGTGTAGGCTGAGTGCTTTTGCTATCTGTTACATGCCTTGTAGCTAGTTCATCACATAGATGCAGATATGCAACTTGGACATCTTTATGCTTTAACATGGAAAATGTGCTATAAAAATGATAAAAATAAAAAATGAATGAAAATCCATGCCTTTTTATGCTTGAGTTGAAAAGATCCAAGTGGGTTTGCCTTGTCGCATTGCATTGTTCTGGACTGCTTACCATAGCACCTTGGTATGAACTAAGACAGTGTAGTGTATGCCAAGACCAATGTCTTAAGCTTCTGATGGTCTAGTTCTGGCCTAGGCTTGACTTGGTCGGTTAGCATAAGGTTTGACATGCAAATAACCCTTGGCAAAAATGAAAAAGGAAAATAAAAAGCCTGAACATTTAAAAGATAACAAGTTTGCTGAAGCACCTTATTTTTGGACGATGCTTATCTTGGTAGATATCAGTTAGCTTCTGCCTCTCATGCTTTACCTTGCTTGTTAACTGGAAAATGTGGTGATACCTTTGTTTGCAAAAACTGAAAAATGCGTGCTAAATGACTTTCTTTGGATATCATCTGTTGTCCTGATCATGCCATGTGACTTCGACAGTATGTCTTTTGCTATACTTGTTAGATGTTGTAATTGCAGTCAATCATATCTGAGAAGCATGCTTTCTTCACTCCACCTGCACCTTCGTTGCATTCATTGCATATTTTGAGGGGGAGTTGAATTTTAGGGGGAGTCAGTGTCGTTTTAGAGTGCTTGATGAGTTCACTTGTCAACAAGGGGGAGAAATTTTGGTATAAGAGTTTAAGGGGGAGTTTTGGCTTTCTCTGTGATTTGTTTCAGGGGGAGTTTTTGTCCCGTTTATCCTTACTCTTTTGATATCCTTGTTGATGTTTCTGAGACTGCACTCGTTTTGAGCTTTTACCTTTGGTTAACCATAATGACCGTTTCTTGCTTTTGTTCGGCTTTTGGTCATTAAGGTTAAATTTTTACTTTATTTTTTCTTCTTCTCTGTTTTCTTGTGTTTTGTTTTCGTGTTTCCACAATTGTTCGCAGGTACTGAAGAGCATATGAAGTGAAGTGTTTACAATGCACTCATCAAGGGGGAGATTGAGGAGCGATGCTGAATAGCGTGGGCCTCATGGCTCCAGATGTGATGAGTCATTGTCAACGATAGTCAAAGAGGACTGAAAAGAGAGAGATGATCTGCTATGTCTGGGCCGCGTGTGACTCAGGTACACGGGCAACGAGCGACTGTCGGGCAGAGGGGCCGCGAAGTCGGGCTGGCCCAATCCGGGTACATGGGCTAGGAGCAGCAGAGGATCCACTGGACTGTTGACCGGGATTGACTCAGGTACACGGGCGGCGAGTGATTACCGGGCTGAGGGAGCCGCGGAATCGGGCCGGCCCAATCCGGGTACCCGGTGCGAAGACGGTGGACGCTTTGTCAGTTTCGGCGCAAAACTGACAACCGTTGATTTCGGATCTGACCGTCCTGAGGCGAAGCCGTAGCTGCTACGAAAGCTCCGCATCAGGACAAGTTACCTTTATTTAGGTTTTTACTATTTTGCCTTTAGGCCCACAGTCTGTCAGTCGAGTCTGTAAAAAATCCTAAGGGCATTTCGGTCTTTTCCATTTATTTCAGTGTCTGTAAAAAACCCTAGGGGTATTTCTGCATTTTACCCTTTTATTGGGCTGCCTATAAATAGGCCCCAATCCCTAGGGTTAGGGTTAACTCACTTTAATCTAATCATCTGAGTTCACTTTCCCCACTGCGTTCCTGATGCATTTTGTTCTCGTGTGCGCCGCCATGTCTCTCGGCTACCACAGTTCGTCATAAACGATGTTCCTTTGATAAATCACTGCTTCATCAGGTGCTATTCTTTCATACTTCGTCATCGATCATCCCGTTTTGCCTATGGGTTACTGTAGTCTCGATTTGCGTGCCTTGTTCATCTGTGGGTGGTAGTAATGGTTCTTGCTACAGTGTTTCCTGCTTTTCATTAATTTATTCACCATGAGGAATTTATGGTAGCTTCTGACTACTGGTCTACAAGTTCTTAATGATTCTGTGTTTATTCCTCGTGTGACCTGCAGAAATTTATTTCTTGTGGCATGTGTTTGCTTAGCATTTTGACTCACGCTTGATTTGTTGTTCTTGGTTCCTGTAGCATCTGTGCAGTACAGTGCTTTTGATCTAGCCTGCAATCCTTTGCGGCTTCCTAGAAGTAGCCTGTGTCTGCTATGTTGTGCATGTAAATTTTTCCTGAAGCTAGTAGTAGCAGCAGCTCATAGGCTCGTGAGTAGTAGCAGGAGCAGCTGTTCATAGCATCATCAAGCACGGCTAGCAGGCTGTCTTGTTTCTTTTTGTGTAGCTACTTGATGCATAGGCCAGGCATGCAGTTCTACAGTTTGTGGCAGAACACTTGATGATCTACAGAGTCTTGGCTGAAAAGGCTAGTAGTAGCCTATACTTCTAGACTTTGCTCATAGCTGCAGCCTACTTTTCTTGTGTCTTGGTCTCTGCACGGCTAGCATGTGTTAATTGCATTTTGTCAGCCACTGAAATTTGCCATTTGTTTTATCCTATCATGGCATTCTGATCAAGAGAACTTGCATGTCTTCTTGAAGCTACTTGCGGCTATTTGTTTCATTGAATACTTCGGCCTGTTCGGAGTATCTGTGCGAAGGTCGCAGTGAAAGGTTTCAGACATCTTTCGAAGTGTTTTCCGCCGGAGTATGTAGTGTTTTTCGGTCAGAGCTGTTTTGCACGTTTTTCAAAGTCTCTCTTGCAGTCACGGCTCTAGCAAATTGCTCTCAGCAGAGAAGTGTAGCACGTTGCCTTCGAGCGAAGCCCGCATAACATTTTTCGAAGCCCTCAGGCTTTGCAATCGAAGCCTGCAGGAAACGGTGTAGGCATAGGAAGTTGTGTCGAAGCCACCAAGTAGTACTGCAAGCTTCGGTAGCTTTTTGTGTGGGGCTCCGAAAAGTTCTTTTTGCATTGCTTCGCTGTGATTCCCGTGCACAGTTTTTGCGAGACAGTACTTCGAGGTGCGAGGATACCTCGCAGCAGACTTCGTAATCGAAGGTGAGGTTCGAAGTTTTTCATCCCAGCTTTTGGCTTCGGTCCTGTGCTTTTCGAAGCAGGCTTCGGCAGCTACTATTTCAGGCTTCGCACTGCACAGGCTTCATCAAGTACCTAACAGGAGACAACTTTGAACAGTAACCTCTCAACTCAGATCAATTGCTGTGATGATTTATTTCTGTGAAGTTTGATCTGCCATGATTTGAATTCTTTAATTAATCTGCCTATTAGCACTGTGCTGGTGTCTTTTAAATTAGGACACCGGTTGTTCTTAGGCTAGATCATTTTAGGCCTTGTCGATCAGTTTATGTTTTTGCTGCTAAGTCTTTTAAGGTGCGTTGGGTGTTGGGAACAGGCCATTGATTCGAAAGAATTTTTAGGCGCCCATTCACCCCCCTCTGGTCGTTACTTTCGGTCCTACAGAACGAAGTTTCACCAAAATTTTGTGATCATCCTGCTTTTTTATATCTGTATTTCTTGTGTTGTCTAATTAGACTAAAAGAGACAGAAAAAAAGGGAAAGTTGGGCAAAATCTGTCCTTTCAGATCACTTCGATCTTGGGCCAAAATTAAAGCAAATTGCTGGACAATAATTAAGTTATTCTTCACTCGGGCCAGGCTTCTCTGCAAATTCGCTGGGCTGATTACACAATCTTTTCTTGATTACTAACAACGATATCAAGTTTTCTAAAAAAATAAAATAAAATAATTGGATTAATCGATGATTAAGTAGATTTTTTTACAAAAATAGATTGAATGCTATCTAGAAAGTGACTTGGATGTGCTTCATAACTCATCGACAACTCTATTAGTGACGAGTAAGTATCCTGTCACTCTTATCATATCAGTAATAAGAGTGACATCATTATTAGTAACAGATTTTAACCCTTTAGTTATGGGCAACAATATTCACCTGTCACTAAAAGGGGCCTATCGACTCACCAGCTATGATTTTTTTGTGACGGGTCATAATATCATCTGTCACTAATATTATGGTAATTTTGAAAGAAAACAAGACTACATTCTAAATCAAAGTCAGAATTTGACAGTCAACATATTCAACATCTAAAGCATATTATAAACAATTCATCACAGAACATAGACAATTCATCATAAAAAATTCATAACCAAATTAGTATCACACATATATTAACTTATAACGTGTTATATAGAAGAAATTGCATGGCTAAAGATGAGTACAAGGTGACGATAAAATAGATTCCAAAACTAGATATATACAACCTTAATCAATTCATGATGGGTAGACACAAAAAATCTCTATAAGACACTATTCAAACTTTTATGAATATGCAATGTAGATTTTCTCTATGTTTACCCACCATAAATTGATTAAAGATGTACATACATATCTAGTATTACAGTCTCTTTTGTGGTTACCCTGTACTCATTCTGATATGTTTACAGTTGGCGGCTCTAGGAATTTTTTCTTGGGCGTTCCTATTTCACACTTTAAAATTTTACAAGATCGTGAATTTAAAATATAGACACAGTACGATTTTTTTTTAAAAAATGACATAAATATTGTAATAGTATCTCGTAAGTTTATAAATCTACTAAAAAATTCACAAGTAGTTTCTCTCGTTAAAATCAAGATATTTTTTGATAGTTACTCCACTAGTTACCGTATCATAAACAAATAGACAAAAAATAGAATATAATTGCATACCATTCTTTTGAATAATCAAAACATACAACCCTAGCTATAAGTGTAGCCAATTGAAGTGCAATTTATACTACATTATGTGTTAAAAACAATACCACAATTAGTAATTTTTATCTGTTTTAATATGTACTAATATTTTCACATATTTAACGAAATAAACTAGTATATAATATAAAAAATTGTGCAAGAAGCTTGCTTTTAACTATTAAGGCCGGGTTTTATAGGCCAAAATACATGGTGGTCCATGATACCACACGGTAGAACCGTCGCTGTATGTTTACACCACACACACATATTCCATCGTATTATTGTTGATGTTCTTTTACAGAAAATTTGTTTATATATATATATATACTAGTCAGATGTCTGTGCTTTGCAACAAGATCTTTGCGCAAAATTCATATTTCTGCATGATTTTTTAGAAATCTAAGGGGTTTTACATAAAATTCGTACATCTATGCAAAATACAGAAATTAAAACACTGAAATGCAAAAGTATTTTTTTCTTTTTTTCTTCTGTTTTTTCTTTTTTCAGTACGCAGGTAGTTTTCTTAGGGGCCAGCGCCAGGGCAGTTCAGCTGAGGCGGGTGCTGCGCCTCGTGCGGGCGGTTTGCGCGCGGGGCCAGGCTGAAGGCATGTATGGGGTTGCGGACGGAATTCACAGAAGAAGTAGCCGCTTTATATTAGTTAAGATATTCCTTTAGGTTGAGCTCACTATTGTCAGAATCATATCGGTTGCTGGATTAAGAGAACATAATTTCCTGTAAATAATTGCAACATCAGCTAACAGCCTGCATCACCACACAGGCACACATATAAGAAGATTGGATAGATGACACAATATTTTGTAGAGGGAATAATAAAAATGCTTCATTCCATGATCACGAAGTTACAAAATACGTGCATTCTCAGCTCATTAATTGGAAAAAAGAGCGGCCGTAGAGTAGAGGATAATAAGCATGTTTACATATAAAAGACTCGATATATATTAATATTCCTCTCCCTCGTGTATAATATAATATAATATAATTGCTAGTTAATTAACATCAGCTAGCGGCAAAACTCTCTCGATATAGAGTACGGTTTTATGTTTTCTCTAGCTACCATATCGACTTACCGATATTTAGCCCGAATTAACTCTCGAAGTAATTAATTACTTATTATTTGTGTTTTATTTTAGACACGTGCATGCATGCATGCAAAGTTGCATGCACATGTGTATAATATATATTATTGTAGATAGTAATTAATACTACTATAGTAGGCCGGCGAGGCTAGCTCAGAGCCAAATGGCGCCGGCGCCCCTGAGCAAGGGGACGAGCTTGCCGGCGAGGTGCAGCGACATGATACGGTCGGTGGAGCCGACGAGCTTGCCGGCGATGAAGACGGCGGGGACGGGCGGCGAGCGGCCGAGGCGGCGGGCGAGCTCCCGCTCCATGTCCCGGCCGCGCGGGTCCTTGTCGAGCTCGTGCACCGCCGGGGCCGCGCCGAGGTCGGAGAAGAGGCTCTCCACCGTGTGGCACATCGGGCAGTTGCTTGCCGTGAAGATCACCACCGCCTTCTCCGTCGACAGCTTCGCCAACCTCTCCATATCTCCTATCCGGCACCGGCCTTTCACTAGCTAGCTTTAATTACCTGATTAAGATCGATCGGTATCTCGATCCCTTAGAGTACTGTGTGTGTCAATGATGATTTGCTGTAATGACTTTGTGGTTTGCGAGTAGTGCCGGATGTGCATGCCTTTTTATAGCGTGTTCATGCAGAGAGAGAGAGAGAGAGAGAGAGAGAGGAGAATCGTGTGCGCTTGCTTGCTTCCATGCATGAGAGAGAAAGAAAGAGAGAGTAATGGGCACCTCCATTCTAAACAGCATATTTTAGATCATTTGTGTACTGATTATTTGGACTATTATTTCCGCTCATCAATTCAGGATTTAGGGCTCTTTGAAGGATTTTTAGAGAAAAAATATAGGATTCAAATTTTTACAGTAATTGCGATACTATTCATTTATTTAGAATGGAGAATTTGTAGATAGAAAAAAATGAAGGAAATTATACATTCGTGGATGGCACGCTGAAAACGAGCAGAAGGGCATCAGAGGCCGCCTCATGGTCCAGTGGAGGATCTTTTTTAACGCTCTTTCGGTGTAGGGTTTGCGCGTATGGGTCTCCATCTGTCGTACTATACTCCTCAATTTGCTAATGTACGTGTCATATTCTTCTTCTGCATGTATGCTGTCGTTACACACACACACATATATATATATATATATATATATATATATATATATGCAAATGCTATTATACGTTACACGGGTGTAGCTATCCTACTGAAAAAAGTAGTATTCAATTACTATTCTACTGAGAAAACCTACTACTGAAAGTGGTCGGTGTAGAATAGCTATTCTATACACGTGGTGTAGAATAACGCTCCCGTATATATATATATAATGTATGTATGTTTGTTTGTTATAATATTGTGATTTTTGAACGATTTTTTATCAAGCTCATCCAACTTTTTATTTTGAAGAAAGTATATTAAAATCTATAATATCAAATAAATATAGTATTAAAATGTATTTTATGATGGATTTAATTAAATTGATGTTACAATTGTTCATATATTTTTATAAAGTCGGTTATAATATTTTTTTTATAAAATTGGTTAAGGTTAAAAAAATTAACCAAATAAAAAATTGACTGATAATATGTAACAAAGGGTGTGTTGTATTTATATATTTCTACATGGAGAGTAGTAGAGAGGTGAGAGAGACGTGTACAAAGCGAGCTATAGGCATCAAAAGGGTGTATAAATTTATGAAATCTAAAGCATTATATTGTCGGCAAGACCGGCACCACACACACCTTACTAAGCTGTATATATGCCCATGCTCTCAAATTGGAGAGCGTACAATATACGTTCGTAGCAACGTATATATATATATATATATATATATATATATACACACATACATATATACATACATACATACACATACAGTGAAATGAGCTAAGTACGTATATATTGAAAATGGTGTAAATTAATTATATATATTCCTATATTTTTTCTTAATTGGTATGGTATATATATTGGAAAACTATATATGAATTAGACCATATATAGTTTTTCAATATACATGCATTATGTGTACACGTCCATCGATCTGAAAAGGATATGAACATGCGCATACTAGTACTGGATAACGTTTAAAAACAACTTTAAATTAATGGGGAATAGCAAGATATATATGTGAGGAATATTGGAATATTTTTGGATGCCAACCACTGCAAAAAATATGGAATCCCATCAAAGCTTGAAAGATCCTTAAGTTTATGATAAGGTTTGAATCTGCCATATCTTTTTCAATTGACCAGGGCCACATATATTGATATATACAAACAAGCATTAGATGCTGATGTATGCAATTGTCTAGCTGCAGCCCAGCATATGTATTACACACATAATTTTCATTTAATTATTTAATTGTAAGCAGTAGTTTTAATTACTATATATGGTCAGTTTTACATACATTGGCATATGCATGTTGATAGCTAGCAATTTATTAGGACATCTGTGTCTAGCTCAGCTCTCAGTGTGTGGATTTATGTAGCCGTACGTGTACTCATTTGAGTACACCATTAAATGGTTATTACAAATGCTAAGTTAATAAATTATACTAAATATGCGCGCATATATATGGTGACATATGGGATATGCATACGGGGATATATATGATCGATCAATCAAACCATACATAATTTTAATTAGATAAAACTCATATGTCGTTTGGTTCTTTAGATCAAAAGTTTAGTCCCATCACATCGGATATTTGGATGCTATTTTGAAGTATTAAATGTAGACTATTTATAAAACTCATTCATAATCGGTGGAGTATTCACAAGACGAATCTAATTAACATAATTATGCCAAGATTTGACAATATGATGCTACAGTAAACATTTGCTAATCATGGATTAATTAAACTTAATAAATTCATCTCACGAATAATCCTCCAATTCTTTAATTATTTTTATAATTAATTAACGTTTAATCTTTCAACTTGATGTCCAAACATCCGATGTGACACAGACCAAACTTTAATTTATGGAACCAAACGCCCACTCAATCTATATATTGAAAGTGAATCGTATTCCATGAATATGATATCTATCTAACATGATATATACATAAAATGTATTTCAAGAAATAAAAATGGCTTTTTTATTACAAATACATGTTTGCATTGCTATTAGATTGAACGCCCCTTTGGTTTTGTTTCGTCCACCTGCAGAGATACGATTGAACGCAGCCTCTCTTATTCGTTTAGAGCCATACATAACTAATTAAGAAAATTAATGTGTTGTTCTCCAAATAAATACTGTTGGCGTAAAAGATTACGCTAACAGGTTTCTGTAGAAAAGAAACTAACAAACGAAGTGTTTGCGAAGCAAACTGTTCTAAGCCTCCGAAAGGATAATAGCTTAGAATAGTTCGAAAGTGTGTATTGAATCACTTGTAATCGGTCCCTATTACAGGGTGAAATGGGGGGTATTTATAGGCTTAAACATTAAGGAAAAGACCTATTTACCCCTCTATTACAACCGACATTAAGGAAACTATTCAGTTTCCTTAATAGGGCTAAAATAGTAAAAGACTAATCTAATAAGATAGAAGATAAGTCTTCCATCTTAGCTGGCAGAAAAGATCCTGAAGGGCTTTGGTTCGAAGGCATACTTCGAACCAGTGTCTGTCTTCGGGCTTCGAACCAGGTTCTGGGCATCTTCGAAGATGGTCTTCGGACAATCTTCGAACTGGTTGGCTGTCTTCATGTTGCTTTGGCAATAACCCCGAAGATGAGATATTTTCCCCCAACAGTAGCCCCTCGAATACGCTTCTCCGTTTGACCTGTAACGTTTAGGAAAGCAGTATACGCAAGAAAAGTATTCATGCGTAGGGGTTAACAAATTTATATCATCTCCGAACTATGTGAAGATAAATGCTTCGGATTGGCATTCGAAGAAGTTACATTCGAAGTAACTCAGAAGTGTCTTTAGAAATACCGAAGACTTTTTAGACTTAGAAAAAATAGCCGTTAACCTGTTTCTTCTAACAGAAGTTAAACGATCCGTTATTTTCGGAGGAAATAACGGGCAAGAATGCGAAAGGGCAGAACTCAAACGGTAACAAACGGAACATTTAGGCTATAAATAACGAGCCCAAAACTTACCCGATTACCTTTTCACCGTTTCCTCTCAGTCAAAAGCTTTGTGAGCCCCTTGAGTTCTTGAGCCCTAGCCTTTGAGTTCTTGAGCCCTTTGAGTTCTTGAGCAACCGAGCGATCATAATGGTGAAGACCAAAGGATCTGCGCCTCCTTCGGCTTTGGCTCGGCAGCAAGCAGCCGCAGCAGCAGCAGCGGCGACATTGGCGGCGGCACCCCCGATGCAGACGGGAACATCCATGGCGGCAGGGGGGAGAAATCCCCAAATCCCCAATGACCAAGGTCTGTGTCCAGCTTCGACTAAATACTTGGATCAGTCTTTTGAGTTAGGACCCTCTACCTGCAAGAGAGAATCTTTGGCAATCACAGCAGGGGGAAAGATTAGCAATGGGGTTATGGTTCGGAGGCCGGGCAAAGAATCAATTCCATCACCAAGACCCGGAGAAGTCGTAGTGTTCGAAGCTTTTTTCGAAGCAGGCTTAGGCCTCCCTGCTGTGGATTTCTTGGCCGAAGTTCTTGACCTGTTTCATGTAACCCTCCCCCAACTGTCTCCGAATGCTGTAGCTAGATTAGCTATCTTTGAATGGGCGCTGAGAGCCGAAGGTTGTGAGGGGAGAGCTGAAATCTTCGCTGCGCTTCATAGAGCAACTTGTCAGCCGAAGACCTTCGTAGGCTCAGGAGGTGAGAAAGTAGTGGTTGCCTTCGGAAGCATCAATTTTAGGCTTCGAGACGAATATGCTCTGCGATTCCCTGCTAAGGCCATTAATGCTAGATGGTACACTGATTGGGTACTGAGGTGGTTTTATGCCGAAGTCGGAGCTAGCAGTCCTCTGGCTGGGCCCCTCAAAGAAATCCGATTCCGGAAAGAAGCCCTAGTGCAACCTGACGAAGGCCAGCTCGAAGCCCGCCTAAACCTGCTTGAAAAAGTTAGCCGAAGGCTCAGTATGCGAGACTTGGCTGAAGAATTCATCGGTCTTCAAATTCCTCCACTGATGGCCAACTGGCCTATCATCTTCGAAGATGACTCCGAAGGCGGCCTTCGCAAAATCAATTATACTTCGAGCCCTGCAGGTAACTTCGAAACCAACATGCATTGTACATATTTACTTCGAAGAAAGACTAACTCGAATTATTTTTTAGCTTCTTCAGACCCTATTACATCAGAGCAAATCGTAAGGGCTTCGGAGAAGATTCTGGGTGCTCCAACTCCGTCGGAAAAAGAATGGCGAATCAAATTAGTCGGAAGTTGGGAGCGATTTAACAGAGTATGGGGAATGCTGGAGTTAACTCCACCCCCTCTGATGGATTGGGTGCCTCAGGAGAAAGGCCCCAAGAAAAGAGTAGCTGAAGCCGGAGCTTCAAGTTCAGCGAAAACTCCGGTGAAGAAGGTGGCTCGGAAGCCAAAGAATCTCGCACCTTCGGATCCTGCTCCTTCAAGCTCAAGAACCTCACTTTCTGGTTCTAAAGAGGATGAAGGTATTTTATTAGTGAAATTAATTGATGAAGATGCAGCTCAACGAAGTATTCACATTGAAGATACTGCAGGTATTCCGGAGCCTCAAGCCAACATCGAAGAAGTAAGAGCTCCGGATACCCAAGAGGAACAAATCGAAGCCCCTATGGGTGTAGATGAGGCCGAAGTACCTGCGAACGTACCAGAGTCTGGAGATAATGTTGATCAACCAAGGACTTCGGTAGTTCAAGAAGATACAACTCAGGCCGGAGTTCCTGTGGACGAAGGTGGGGTCGAAGTCACTATGGCTTCGATTCCCGAAGAAGTAACGAGGACTCCCCAGGACGATGCTCCTGCAGTCCAAGATTTAGCGGATGATTCGGATGAGGACTACACTTTTGATCCTCCGATCAGTCCAGTACTCTATCTTCCAGAGAATGTCGAAGGTAAATTTTGCATAATTCTTATCAATTTTTGCAAAATTATACAATGTATAATATTTCTGTTTTGGCAGAGCCTCCTGTTGTCGAAGTATCCCTCGAAGATACAATTCAAAGACCTTCGACAACTTCGGAGCCACAACCGGAGGTTACTCTACCGGGGCCTGGAAGAGGAAAAAGACACATAGAGCCTCTCCCTGCTCAAGGATCGACTTCATCTGAGTCAACAGATGAAAGTGAATCGACTGAGGGGGGGCCATCTTCAGAAGTTCCAAGGGCCTCGGAAGAACTCTCCGGACCTTCGCTAAGAAGAGCTGATCAGAAGGCTTCAGTAATGCTTCCTCTCATAACTCCTTTTTTGGAGGAGAAAACCGGACTTGGGACTTTGGTTAAACCTTTAGGTCAAGCCAGTCGCAAAGTCGGGGAAACAGAACTGGTAGCCCTTTTAAGCAGAGCGAAGGGTTCGGAGCTTAATCTTGCTGTGGAAAGAGCAGCTTATCAGGTATAAAGCATCTTCGAACCAAATAGAAAATTATATATGAATAATTTCTTATTCCAGTTTTTCTTTTTTCTCAGCAAGCAGTCTTAGCCCGCGCTGCAGCTTTATCGAACGAAAACGAAATTGCTCAACTTCGGGAAGAGAACGAAACTCTTCAAAGAAATTTTAACTTCTCCGAAGGTCGAGTAGCTCAGATGGACAATGTAATACTAGCAGAGCGAAGGGCTAGGCAAAGCTTGGAGGCTGCGAAGAAAGAGCTCGAAGCAGAAAGAATTGTGCTTCGAGCGGAGATTGAAAGACTGCGGACGGAGGATGCTGCCAAGGGGTCTGAACTTGTAAGACTACAAGAAGAGGCTGGCCAACTCCGGACTCAGAAGAATGCTTTGACTACGGAGAATGCTAGAATCTCTGGAGTTTTAGCAGAAACGACTTCGGCTAAGGATGCACTTAATGCGGAAAAGCTCAAGTCTGAGAAGGTGGCTTCGGAGGTCATCGAGCAGATGCTAGGTGTCTTGGAGTACTTCGGTACTACTGGATCACTACCTTTGGATGACAATGTAACTCTGCTGCGCCGGCTAAAGAGGATCCAAGGAGCAGCGAAGCAAATGAAGACGGCAGGCATGCGTTATGGAGAACTCTCCGGACAAGTGTCTGCCCTTGGAATACTTCGTTACTACGAGGATTTGGGCCGAACAATCACTCCGAGCGCAGAGGGCTCCATCATCTTCGACGACGCGAGACTTTTGACCCCTTCCGAAGGCGTAGCTACTGCTTGGCGAGCCTTCCAAACTTCGTGGAGAGCCGAAGGTCGATCTGCGATCAAGGCTTGGATTGATGAAGGCCAACGCCAAAAGCAAGTTCGGAGTCAAGCTTCGAGCAGTCAGCCTCCTCCGAACCCGCAGGTTTAGGATTATTTAGGATTTTTTGATTATGTAAAGCTGATGCTTGTAAATATTTATCAATGAAAGTCTTGTTTGTCATATTTTTAGGCTTTGCCTCTTATGGAAGATATCGAAGTGTTAGAGCTTAACAGCGAACTTCGCTCACTGTGGAACACCTTCGAACTTCTAAAGAGTTATAAACGTCCTCGATTCCTTATCCCTCGAGATGACTCCGGCGTTATTGCGCCTGAAGTAATCAAAGACGTATTGTCTTATATTAAAGAGGAAGATAAAGAGATTGACGCAAACACCTCGTCTTCTGAAGACACTAATTGGTCCGAAGACGAAGGTGAAGCCCAAAATAAAAGATCTGAAGATCTTAGAATCTGGGAGAGAAGCCCCGAGCGGCTTCGAACTTGGGCCGAGCTTCAACAAGAGCAGAAGGATTTTAGAGCTTCGAAGGGGAGGAAGAGAGTTAAACGTAAAGTTCTTAGAACTTCCGATGTTGGAACTAGTCGTTCCACCCCTAGCTCTCGGGACCGAAGAGGTCTCCGATTCCTTCTTGGTATAGATACCAATTTTTCATAATGTAATCTGTAAACACATTTGTTTTAATAATGAATGCCGATTTAAAATTGTCTCCATATTTACTAGCCCCTCTTTGGGTATAAGCAACTTCGAACTGTATTCAAAGATGGTTATGCGCAAAGAAAAAACTTCGGAGTACAATTTTTTGGGGGTTCGGAGCCCCTCTGTCATTTAAAGATCTTTTGAAATCTTATGAAATGTCTTCGACTTTTTGTAGTCAGAAGAATGGTAACTTGGTACCTTTGTTTGCTTCACGAAAGAAATCAATTGAGATAACTTTCAGGACACTTTAGTGTCTTAAGAAATTTGTCACTTTGGACTTATATGAACAGACATTCGAAGCTCATGACTTAAATGCTGTTTTGCTTTAGCCACTTTCGGCTCTTTTTACGTATGTCTACCAGCCAATGGCTTGGACTCCGTAGAATTGTAGCCACCTTCGGCTCTTTTTTGCAGAAGTCTACCAGCCGGAGCTTGGACTTCGCAGAATTTGGCCATCTTCGGCTCTTTTTTGCAGAAGTCTACCAGCCGGAGCTTGGACTTCGCAGAATTTGGCCACCTTCGGCTCTTTTTTGCAGAAGTCTACCAGCCGGAGCTTGGACTTCGCAGAATTTGGCCACCTTCGGCTCTTTTTTGCAGAAGTCTACCAGCCGGAGCTTGGACTTCGCAGAATTTGGCCACCTTCGGCTCTTTTTACGGATGTCTGCAAGCTGCAGCTTGGACTCCGCAGATTTTGGCCACCTTCGGCTCTTTTTACGGAAGTCTACCAGCCGAAGCTTGGACTCCGTAGAATGTGGTATTGGCTCTTTTACGGATGCCTACAAGGTATCAGCTTGGGCTCCGGATGGATTTCAGCCACCACACCGGAGGCTTCGACTTTATGGGTACGAAGTCCGGAAATACAACCCAGCTTAATGACACTTCCCTCTCGATCGACTTCCGTCCCAGCGCGTCCGCTCGGGAAACTAGGAGTGTCAAGGGGAAGGCAACCATCAGGGTGTATGCTTTATTAATTTAGAGGTGATTACAAGCGAATTACAAGGAGCCCTTATGCGAAGTATCGCTTTAGGTGCTCCGCATGCCAAGTATGTGCTAACTCTTCACCTTCTAAATTAGCTAATTTGAATGAACCAGGGCGCCCTGAGCGGACAATTAGATATGGACCTTCCCATTTATTGCCTAACTTCCCTGGTGCTATAATGCTTCGTAGAACAAGATGACCCGGCCTTAACTCGCTGAGCTTAACCTTCAGGTCATACCAAGTCTTCGTCTGCTGATGATACTTTGATAAATTAGCTACAGCTCGAAGTCTTGTTTCTTCTGACAAATCTAACGAAGCTTGTCTTTCTTCTTCGATGTCTGGTTCGGTGCTGCGAAATGATCCCCCTTTTAGCTCCGTTGGAGTCATTGCTTCATCTCCGAATAGTAGTCTGAACGGAGTAAAACCTGTGGACCTTGTTTGCGTAGTCCGAATGGACCACAGAATCTTCGGAAGCTCTTCGGTCCACAGTCCCTTTGATAATCCTACTATTCTTCGATTTAGCCCTGATAAAATATTTCCATTGGCTCGCTCAACGGCTCCATTCGACTGAGGATGTCTCACTGCAGCAAAACATAGTTGAATGCCTAGGTCTTCGCAAAACTTCCTGAAGGGTTCTGCGTCGAACTGTGTTCCATTATCAACTGTGAGATATCTAGGCACTCCGAACCGGCAAATAATGTTCTTCCAGAAGAATTTCTGTACATTATTCGAAGTGATAGCTGTTAAGGGTTCTGCTTCTACCCACTTAGAAAAATATTCAATGGCTACCACTGCGAACTTCAGATTTCCCTTTGCTAACGGAAAGGGACCAATTAGATCCATACCCCATCTGGCCATGGGCCATACCGGAGCAATGAGTTGAAGAGCTGTTGGTGGGCGATGACTCCGTCGACCCATCCACTGGCATCCTTGACAAGTGCGGACCAAGCTCTCCGCATCAGCTGTTATTGTGGGCCAATAAAGCCCCTGGCGAAGTGTTTTTCCTGCCAGTGCTCTAGGGGCTAAATGACTTCCACAAAGGCCTTCGTGAATTTCTCGAAGAATTTCCTGGCCTTCGGCTTGAGATATACATCGGAGTAGAGGGGAACATACTCCGGCCTTGTATAATATACCGTTGATTAACTGATAGTTTCTTGCTCTGAGCTTTAATCTTGACAATTGGGGCTCTTCGGGCAAATTTGTTCCTCCTTGCAAGAGTTCTATGATCGAATCTTTCCAATCTGCACTAGGAATGCAGAGAATCTCTGCAGAAGCAACTTGTGGCACCGAAGGTACATTGAGCTCCTCATAGAAAGCTTCGTCAGGCACATCCACAGCTCCGGCAGCAGCCTTCGCTAAAATGTCCGCTTGCACGTTTTCAGCTCTTGGTATACTCCGAATGGAAATACCCTTGAAATGTGCTTCGATCTTGCGAATTTCTTCCAAGTACTTTGCAAGCTGTGGATGTCGGACTTGAAAACTTTTGTCTACGTGCCCTGCTACTATCTGAGAATCTGTTTTTATAATTATCCTTGTAGCCCCTAGAGCACGTGCTTTCCGGAGTCCCAATAAAATTCCTTCGTACTCCGCTATATTATTGGTAGACTTAAAGTTGAGTCTTGCGGAGTACATTGCTCTTTGTCCTGACGGTGAAATCAATACTGCCCCAATGCCTGCTCCGGATGCTTGGAAAGCCCCATCGGAGTAAATAGTCCAAACTCCGTCATCTGATTTCTCCGGAGTCAACTTCGCAGGTGGAGTCCACTCTGCTACGAAGTCTGCTAGGACTTGAGATTTGATAGCTGTCCTTGCCAGGAAAGATATGCCGAAGGGTGCTAGTTCTACTGCCCACTTTCCAATCCTTCCAGTGGAATCTTTGCTTCGGAGCATATCTCCTAAAGGATACGAAGTTGGTACAATTACATTATGAGCCAAAAAATAATGTCTTAGCTTCCTCGAAGCCATTATCAGAGCATAAACGAACTTCTCAAGTTCGGAGTATCTTGTCTTCGCTCCTGACAATGCTTCGGATACGAAATAGACAGGATTTTGGACCAACTTCCCATTGATATCCGCTTCTCTGACAAGGACTGCGCTGACAGCTGAGCCTGTAGCTGCAAGATACAGAAGTAGGGTTTCGTCCGCAATAGGCACCGTAAGTGTAGCAAGATTGCTGAGATAATCTTTAATATCTTCGAAGCTTTTCTGACACTCCGGTGTCCATGCAAAATCTTCGGACCCTTTCAAAGCTTTAAAGATTGGCAAGCTCCTCTCCGCAGACCTTGATAAAAACCTGCTAAGTGCGGCCAGACGTCCAGTCAGCTTTTGCACTTGCTTTAAATTCTCCGGAGGGGCCATCTTCTGCAGCGCAGTTATTTGAGTAGGGCTAGCTTCAATTCCCCTGCTTGAAACTAAGTACCCTAACAACTTTCCAGCCTTAGCTCCGAATATACATTTTTCGGGGTTAAGACGGATCCCACATGCCCGAAGGCTATTGAATGTTTCTGCTAAGTCTAGGCTATGTTGGTGCTTTAAAGCACTCTTTATTACAATATCATCCATATAGGCCTCCACATTGCGACCTAGTTGATGACCTAGAGCCTTAGCAACTAATCTTGAAAAAGTAGCCCCGGCATTTCTTAGGCCGAAGGGCATTCTTACATAGCAGAAGACTCCCGAAGGAGTTACAAAGCTCGTCTTGATTTCATCTTCGCGCTTCAACCATATTTGATGATAACCAGAATACGCGTCGAGGAAGCTTAGTAACTCCGAACCTGCAGTGGAGTCAACTAGTTGATCAATTCGGGGCATGGGGTAGGGGTCACGTGGGCACGCTTTATTCAGAGATGTGAAATCAATGCACATGCGCCACTTCCCGGAAGACTTCTTCCTGACGAAGACTGGGTTGGCTAACCATTCTGTATGGGCCACTTCTCTGATAATCCCAGCCTTCAACAGTTTTTCAACTTCGTCCTTAGCTAGAGCAGCTCTCTCTGCGGACATCTTTCGGAGCCCTTGTCGAACAGGCCGGGCCTTCGGGTTTACAAGCAAACTGTGCTCAATAATATCCCGATCGACTCCGGTGATATCTTCGTCAGACCAAGCGAAGACATCCAAATTTCCTTCTACGACCTTTTCCAAGGAAGTTGCAACTTCAGGAGGTAAATCTTTACCAAATTGAAATGTGTATTCTTTACCATCTTTGACAATGACCTTCGTTGCAATCTCTCCTTCGGGACTTGGTCTTGGAAATGACTTCTTCGAAGCTTCGGAGGAGGCTGAAAAAATTTCTTCATTATCTTGGACACTGTTTACTTGCCTCGGATCAAGAGGAGGACCATGACCATATTCTGCCCTCCGAGCCATGGCTTGATCTCCGAAGATTGTCAGGACTCCTGCTTGTGTGGGCATCTTTATGCACAAGTAGTTGTGATGCGCCACAGCTCCGAACTGATTCAACATGCCCCGTCCGAAGATGACATTATAAGCATACGGGGCATCTACCACATCAAAGATAACTTCTTCAGTTCGTGCTAGTAAACCTTCTCCGAAGGTTACTTCCAGGCCTATCTGGCCGAGTGCATCAAGCGGAGGTCCTGCGAAGCCTTGCAGAGGACGAGCCGCTGGGAGAAGATGCTTCCGGGAAATGCATAACTGATCGAAGGCTTGCACAAAAATGATATCTGCCGAACTACCTCCGTCAATTAGCACCCTTCGGACTTCAGTCCCTGCAATATCAGCAGTGATAACCAATGGATCTGCATGCGGGAACTTAATACCAGCTGCATCCTCCGCAGAGAAAGATATTGGAACATGAGACCACTCCGGCATTGCAGCTGCAGATGACGAAGTCCCAATATGGCCTACTTCCCGAACGTACTCTCTTCGCTGTCTCTTGGACATGCTTCCGAGGGTACCTCCTCCGGAGATAGGGAGAACTACTCTCTTTCCTCTATCTTGCCCTTCTTCTTGCTTCGGAGGTGGCATAACATTGGCCACCGGAGGGTGCCTTGCAGCATCAAAATTTTCTATCCGCGCCACAGCCTGGACCGGCTCTGGGCGCACTGCTGCTGCTGGACTTCGGTCGGTGCTACCTCGACCCGAAGTTCTCTCCAAGTATTCTCCCCGAAGGGTAAGAATAGCCTTGCAAGTGTCAGTTGCATGGCTTCGATTTCTCCATGAATACAGCAAAAAAGGGTCTGGCCCTTGCCAGCCGTTTTCCCTGACGGCCTCCAGCCGCTGGACTTGTTCCCCGCAGACTGTGGAGCTCTTGGTGCAAACTTCTGTGAGGGTGCAATGTTTAAGACTTCAGAGCGAGGGTGCTTTTGCCCTCTTCTTCTATCATGTTGCACTTCGAAGACTGGTTCTTGCGGCTGCGCCGAAGTCTTCAACTCTGCTTTAACTTCCGTCAACACTGTCGAAGTAGCAGTAGTCCTCCGAAGCCAACCTTCTTCTGACTTCGAGTACTCCTCGAAGTACGACATCAGCTGTGATACTGTGGTGATGCTCTTCCGATGCAGTTTATCCAGAAGGCCTTTATGACTGACGCCTTCCCGAGCCGCATCAACCACCGAAGATGTGGACAGCCCCCGAATTTGCGACTTCGTGTGAGCGAAGCGCTTGAAGTACTGCCTCAATGTTTCTCCGGGGAGCTGTTTCACTTGGAAAAGGCTTCCTGTCGACATGGGGGGCACGAAGGTGCCCTGAAAGTTGCTTATAAACTTCCTCTTCAACTGTGACCATGAAATGATTGATCCTGGCTTTAAAGACCAGAACCATCTCAGCGCCACTCCTTGAAGAGCTAATGGGAAGCACTTCGCCATAGTCTCTCTGTCTCCGCCGCTAGCCTCAATTGCTAGGGCATAAGAACGCGCAAACTCACTGGGATCTTCGTCTCCGGCATACTTGCAGAGATTCGAAGTTTTGAACTTCGGATCGAAGCGAACCTTCTGAAGCTCAGGATGCAACGGAGATTCATTGTCGTAAGAGGCGTTCTCTGGGGCTTCGGGATAACCAAGATCGTCGTCTTCGGGCACTTCGGGGATAGCTGGGGTGGCTTGAGAGCGAAGCCTGTTCGCAGCCTCTTGTCGCCACCTCGCTACCTCAGCTTGAAGATTGGCCATTTGAGTGGCCATGTCTCCAAGGCTATCTTCATCTCCTCTGGAAGGACCTTCCGGGTCTTGAGAACTGGTATGATCAGTTCGAATCGGAATGGAGGGTGGCGGAGTGGCTCTGGGCGGTCGGAGTATGGAAGGGGTTGGTGGAGAGGTTTCGTATCCTCGAGGAATAGAAGCCCCTTGCGGAGTTTGAGGTGGAGGGATAGTCGAAGACCCTCCGACTTCGACTGTGTCGAAGGGTATCTCTCCGGAGATCCGAGAGGACCTCCGAGTGGGATTGCGAGGTGCGCTCCGCTTAGGAGGCATGATGTAAGAAGTTGGTAGAGAACGAAGTTTTTTGGACTAGGTTCCCCACGGACGGCGCCAACTGTTGGCGTAAAAGATTACGCTAACAGGTTTCTGTAGAAAAGAAACTAACAAACGAAGTGTTTGCGAAGCAAACTGTTCTAAGCCTCCGAAAGGATAATAGCTTAGAATAGTTCGAAAGTGTGTATTGAATCACTTGTAATCGGTCCCTATTACAGGGTGAAATGGGGGTATTTATAGGCTTAAACATTAAGGAAAAGACCTATTTACCCCTCTATTACAACCGACATTAAGGAAACTATTCAGTTTCCTTAATAGGGCTAAAATAGTAAAAGACTAATCTAATAAGATAGAAGATAAGTCTTCCATCTTAGCTGGCAGAAAAGATCCTGAAGGGCTTTGGTTCGAAGGCATACTTCGAACCAGTGTCTGTCTTCGGGCTTCGAACCAGGTTCTGGGCATCTTCGAAGATGGTCTTCGGACAATCTTCGAACTGGTTGGCTGTCTTCATGTTGCTTTGGCAATAACCCCGAAGATGAGATATTTTCCCCCAACAAATACATAATACAGCAGTCACAGCTTTAATTTGACAATGTACAATTAGTTGCACATTATATTCATGGGCGATGACGTGGATGTCAATATAAAATTTGTAGTACAATTGAATGGATTACATTGCTGGAATTTTGTATGTGAAATCAAACTAGGCCTGAAATTAAACTTGGTTGTTGCAGATCGATGCATGATTTGGCCTGAATATACTAACTATTTCCCATCTTAAAAATGTAAGATAAGAAAATCGTATATAAACGATCGATGCCATGGATAGCGATGTCCACCAGAAAGCTAGAAGCACACACGGTATATCGTTCGTACAATAATATATATTATGCATGTTACACACACATAAAATGAAAATATTTCCATCAACCTACACATTGATCGATCAATTAGTCGTCGATCGTCACATGTACAGGTATATATGGAACACAATTGATTCCGTAAGAAAAAGAAAAGCAAAATAAAAAAGTCAAAACTAAAGTTATTCGCCACAGTGTAGGAGATCGATCGATATAGCTAGCTCTCATGCTCATAATAATGTGGCACCCAAGAAGCCACGCCGCCTTTGGCTATGTACGTAGCCTGTATTTATGCTCCATATATCTATCTATCTCACCTATATATCCATTCCATTGTGGTTTTGGAATCCATCAGAATAAAGCTGTTGATGCAGAGAGCTGAGAGGAAGAAAAATAATATAAAGTACCTAGTCACCAAATGCAAAAGTAGCTGAGGCATCTCTCTGTGTGTAATCTCATCACCGTTACCTCAACAGGATAGCGAGCTTATACAGTGCATGTGTGATGCCGCGATCCGAGATCGATTGCAATAGATTATATCATATCCCAATCACCTTTATATCCTTCTATCGCTCTATCTTAGTTGCATGCAATGTGTATCCATGTGTGTGTACACACGTACGCACCCTGATCTCTTATAAAATCATGTATGGATCAAGTAGGAGTTTTCACACGTGCATGCAATGTACAATATCACAGGTCTATTTGGTAGAGTTCCGTATAAATTCATACTAAAACTGGAGTGGAATACTTGAAACTAGCTAGACCTTGCTCCATCACTCCAGTTCATTTTTCTAGAGAGCTCTCAACGAGATCCACTTCTTAGAAAAAGTATTTGGCTTAACTCTAGCTTCAATTCGGACAAAGAAACTGAAGTTGGAGCCCTACAAATGCACCCAAGATCCAACCCTATGAACTTAATTAATTTATGTTTACTTCCATCTAATTATAAAAGTGTATGAGAAAAATGGCGACCTCTGAATAATCAATTTGGTCAAGATGAAAAAACCAGCACCCATAATGTGAGAGATAATCAATATGAGGAAAAAGTGTTGAATAATTAATATATGTAAATATAACCTACTTAGTTGTGGTTTTTGGTTCGTATATAGTAAATAAAGAGAGTGACTTTTTATCGGCAGCAGGTAATTAACAAGTGGCGGTCCGATCATATATAGACTTGAAGGATAATATTACATTAACATTGTGAATTCTGAGAATAAGTCTTATTTTATTTGTTATTAATTAGTGGCCACGTTATTTTTTAATTATTACCACCTGATCCAACAATTAACACATAACAGATAGATCTTGCATTTGAACTTTTCTTCCAATTTCATGATGAACTTAGTGTAGCTATATAATTAATTAATTAGAAGAACCAAAGTATAACATGCACATATAATGTAAATATATAGATTCTGAACAGATAGAAACAAACAAACTTAACGATACTTTTGTGTAATAAAATGTTTCTTTTTCTTGCTTTGTTCTTGAATATATCACATTGCCTTCACGACTCTATATTATAGTACTTCTTTCTTACTTTGGTTTCTCTTGACTCTGATATAGAAAGAACATGTATAATTTTTATTTAAATTATATGGCGCCTTTAATGGTTAAGAGCTAGAGATATCACTGTGAAAACTCCTTTTGCAATTGGAAACATGAAATAATGCAATGTACGTCTTTCTTTTTAAAATGCTTTAAGAATAACTTGGAATTTGTGTTTTTGGTGCTCTCATCTTATCTGTCCAAAATATGTGATGGCAATGTTAATGACAAAGATAGTCATGTATGTCAGGTCAAATGTTGCATAACATGTACTGAATCTAGCCCTTAATTAGTTATTAATTTGCATGCCTATACTGGCTCTCAAAATATAATAATCTCCAATCAGGATGCTCATTAATTTCCTTACTATAGGATCGAGTAGGCAAAACAGATGTATGTGAGCCTTAATTAAGTATCAGAAATATCAATGAACTGGCAACCTCCCTAGATATATATTTTGCAGATATTATAACCAGAAGTGTGATCATTCTATTAGTGGTAGATATGCAATATTCATGATGCCATATGCATTATTTTCCATAGCTTTTGATAGATCATCTTCTCTGTGTTGCTCCATATCTATCTTTGGCTTTCAACGTATGCTAGGCTTCTCAAAAGTATTCATAATTCAAATTGATTTTACTTGAAGAAAATATTACTGTAATATACTGTGATTAAATGCATGCATGCATACAACAAATCATACAAACATGGGCGATATATAGTTACCTGTTTGTTTGTATGATTTGTTGTATGCATGCATTTATAGTCTAGAATGGCGATATATTAGTTACCTGTTTGTATCACATTGACAATTAAAAAGTATAGAATGAAAGTCTAGTTGTACACATATATTAATCTGGCATGCACTTATATTGATTATTATTGACTCTGATACATATGTGTACGCATTAACTCCTGGGAAAAAGGGTGAGTACACATGCAGACGACATTGAACTGGAACAAAAAAAACATCAGAAATGGAGATCACACAAGCTTGCCACACATGCGCGCGCCATGCATGCATGTGTCGCGCATCTCGATCGATCGGTACTCCTCGGCTCCTCGCTAGCTAATCAACCTTAATGTTGTCATAGCAGGACTGGAAAAACCTGCCTTGACTCAAAGGTTGCACGCTAGCACCCATAGGTTTATTCTATGTAAACACACACTTCCACTATCTAGCACAGAACACCGAATAAAGAACACCTATATACGAGGCAATTCCCATCCAGTCTAATCCTCACGAGTGACACGAGTGATGACCAAAATTTAAAATCGACACATATAAAGCTTTACATGTGTCATTTCGGGCTCTCTACCTATACGTTTTTATTTTTCTTTCCGATCGAGTGTGGTATCAGTTGAGAGATGTATCTCGTGCATCCTACAGCCAGAGGGCGCCGGCATTCTTCAGCATGGGGATCAGCTCGCCGCCGAGGTGGAGAGACATGATCCTGTTGGTTCCCCCGACGAGCTTCCCGCCGATGAACACCGCCGGCACCGGCGGCCCCCTTCCGAGGAGCTTGAGGAGAGCCCTCTCCATCTCCTTGCCCTTGGGGTCCTGGTCTAGCTCATGCGCCAGTGCATTGACGCCGAGATCACAAAGGAGGCGTGCCACAGTGTGGCACATGCAGCACGAGCTCAGGGTGAAGATCACCACTGGACGCTCCGACGCAAGCTTCATCACACGCTCCATCGATCGATCTGTTCGTGTCTGTCTGTCTATCAGAAAGCTAGCTAGGTATTGTGTATATATGAAACTCGAGCTATAGGCAGGCTGCTATTAGCTAGGGAGTAGTGTACGTATGCTTCTAGACTGCTATGGTGATCGAGCTTGTGTATGTTATTGTAGGTTTAGCAACTGGTTTTTGCTATCAGATGCGGTGACTTGGGATGGTGTGGCACAACATGGGCAGCTAGCTCTGTCTTTTATAGAGTTGCAAAATGGTGCGCTAGGGTTTCGATTCCTTAGCGGGTTTTGGATCCAAGCAATCGATTCCTCCACCCAAAAATCTTTTAAGTATTACATTTTCTACTTTTTTCTTCAAAAAAGTTTTGTGTATTTGTAGTTTACTTTTTTCATCGAGACTAATACGACCATTTCGTTTAGTGGCTAGATTAAATTAACATTACATGACTCAAACAACCATAGCTTAATTAGTCTTACATACACAACATTAACATTAACATTAGTTTACATATATCCAAGTCTTCAATGAGCAATAATACGACTATTTAATGTAACTATCAAAGTTTATTTTTTCCTTGGTCTTGATAAAAAAGTAATACATATGAGATTTTGGGATGGAGGGGGTAATTAACCAGAAGTGTTTAAAACTACTACAAAAGAACTTAACATACTTTTCATTCAGTCCTTTTTCATTCAATCTTTTTAGTATCTACCATAATTAGAATCGGTACTAAACCGTTTCTATAAAGATAAAAAAGATATGCAAATTATTTGTATGTATAACTGGCCGTAGGTATAAATTATATATATATATACTTAATGTTATTCACCATATCATGCACACACACAGAGCATATCTATCTTTGACTTTTTTCCGCATATTAAAATAGATTGAAGGGTACGTATCAACGTATGTATACAAAAGTTGGAGATGCATGGTTTTGGGTACGAAAGTTGTGCCCATTGGATAGATTATTAAAAAGGTTGGCTTGCATGCATGAGATCAGTGTGGATCATTTATCAAGCCGTGTTTTCAATGGGCCCAAAGAATATTGGAATATTTCGTTGCGTTGACCTACGACGAATCTCATATATATATATATATATATATATATATATATATATATATATATATATATATATATATGGGTGGATCGATATATAGATGGAGTCCTTTCTTTTCCTTCGACATGGCTAATTCCGACAGCTTAATTAATTCTCCCATGTGTGTGACTTGCTAATTCTCATCTGTCACTACTAAAAAAACTGACCTTTTATTCACAATCATAATTAGAACCAACCGATACTAAAAAGTCTACGATAAAAACAAAAAAAATATTAAAATCATATATTGGTACATATAACCAGGGCCGACCCAGCGTGGGGGTACACTTGTACCCCCAATGTTTTTTTGCAAAAATTTGAGTATATATATGTATGCATATATGTATATATGTGTGTGTGAGTTTTAATTTTATTAAAATATAGCCCAATAATTTAATAGTTAGTACAATAATCTATTTTTCTAATTAACTAACTTTATTCATCTTCTGTCAAATCTTCCTAATAGCCGACGAATATCGCTACGTCATTACATACCGCTGAAAAAGTAGTATGTGTTTCATATAATTCTATTATTGTTTTTAATCCTTTTAAATAAGCTCATGGAAAAATAAAGAATCATATTGTTACATGATAGTCTATGATGTACTTTTCTATGATTTGTTATAAAGGTGCCACAAATTTTCTTATATTAATTTGATCTCCATGATAACCGTGAAAGTTACCCGTTTGAGTGTGGTATAAGTAAATTTGACTATCCTCTATAGAAAATATTTTATTGGTACCATCCAATATAATTTGTCAAACACCCACTGTCCACAAGGTGTAGACCACCACCTCAGTGGTTGGCATGGCAGTCATGACGATGTCTACTAGCTGCTACCCTATCTAGATGGAAGTTCTATTTTTCTTATGTTTTATCATTATTCACTAGAAATTATATTGGTTCACTAGTGTTAAGAATCTGATATAAATTATTTTGATATGTGTGTATCTAGATTGAGTGTTTATTATCGATTTAGTTTATCGTTATTATTAAATCAATTTTTGGTATATTATATGCGTGATTTGTAGCCTGTTTAATTTCGTACCCCCATTATATAACTCAGGTTCGCCACTGCATATAACTGGTATAAATATAGACTTTTAGTGCAATTGAAAACACCAAGAAATACTAAATACATTTGTATGGGTTGGTGTCCCTAACCGATATAGCTAGGAATTAGTATTATATTGGTTAGACACACTAACATGTACTAAACATATTAGTATAGGTTAATATCCTTAACAGCTGCTGGTTACCGAGACTTTTAGTACCTGTTGGAACATCAATCTATATCAATGGGTTTTCTAGTAGTATGTGCATGGTCTCATAGTAAAAAGTCTGAAAAACAGCCCAACATAAAAACATACTTGCTCATTCAAAATGTGTTAAACAAATACTTTACTTTTTAGCTTATTTTCAATATATACGTAAGTAATTAATGAGCTCTGAAGTTATCTATTTTATAAACTAGAGCTAATATAATTTCCAGTCTCTGCACATGTTTTCTCGGGAAATCACATAATATTTACATACACACACTCTAGCTGTGTATTAAGGGTCCGTTTGGTTTGGGGCGAGGGTGGATAGAATGATCCCATCCATGAATTTAGGGATGAGATGATACATTCGAGGTGTTTGGTTGGATGCATGGGATGAGACAATTTTTTGTTTGGTTAGATTTATACAACTTGGATGAGATAATGTTAAATTTAATGGGACCCACTTGTCAAATATATTTTTTAACAAAAATATAATCATATGAGATCTTATTTTATAGATTAAATTATAATCAATACAATGATGTAATTAGATCATAAATTGGATAAATAATTTGGGAGTAAAAATTATTTGAATATTTATAAATGAAAAATTAAATGTGTAATAATCAATCAGGAGACGACACGTCATCTCGTCCAATGTTGGATGAGCTCATCCAGAAAAATATCTTGAACCTCTGATCCATCCAACATATTGAAGGAATATTCCTCTCATAGACCATTCCATCCACCTTCGCCCTTCAACCAAACAGCTGACTGGCTGGGATGGCCCTATCCCATCCAGAGATATCCAGCAAACTAAACACACCCTAAGTTACTACGTAATAACACACACTTCTAGTATTTGAAAGAATTCTTGACTATAAATGTTCATTATTTCATATACTTGCAGTTCAAATTTTAACTATTTAAATTTAAATTTTAGAAACACGCTTATTGAATTGAAAATAACAAACTTACGTAGAAAATACCTATTTTTTATCATAGCATATATGTATCACATGAATATGATTTTTCTATAAATTTTGGTGTATTATTTCAGGCACTTGCGGTTCAAATTTCACATATTTCAATTTAAATCCTAGAAACACAATTAATGAATTAAAAATAGCAACCGTACCTAGAAAAATACTAAATTTCTAAATAGAAAATTAAATGTTGTATTTTGATTGTAAAAAAATCAAAAGTTCAAACAAAGATTTAACAATTGATTTGCTTTCAACCTTAACACATTCCATCTCTATAAATCCTAATCCCTCCTAGGAGAATCCCTGATATCTTAATATTCCACATGACAACATTCTTGATTTTTTTTTAAATTTTTATCATAATATCTACGTACCATATCATAATACCATGAAAAGTCTCATGTTTTTAGACTTCATTTGGTTTTTTAAGAGTTAAAAAATCATTAAGCTCTGCATTGTCAATCAAGTGTCACAACCTAGATTTTTTCAATATTTCTTTAAATTTTTTGGATTTTTTCAATAACACCATGAAAAGTCTTCTAATTTTTAAGACTTCATTTGGTTTTTTAAGAATTAAAAATATATTAAGCTCCACATTGTTGATCGAGTGTCGCAACCTAGAATTTTTTTCAAATTTTATTTCAATTTATTATATAGGAACTAAGTGGATTAAAAAAATATGAATATTATTTTTCTATAAAGTTTGGTATATTATTTCAAGCACTTGCAGTTCAAATTTCACATTTTTTCAATTTAAATCCTAGAAACATAATTAATGAATTAAAATAGCAAATATACCTAGAAAAATACTAAATTTTTACATAGAATAAGCAATGTTGTATGTTGAGTGTAGCAAATATCTTACAATCTTGTACTGTTAGAAAACTCTACTAACTTAAGTGTCTCATAATTATATAATAAATAAATAAACCACACATATTAATATTCAATAACTTAATTATTCCATAATTACATAAATAATAAATAAACCATACATATTAATATAGTGATGTCATGTCATCTTGAGTCCCTAAAAATCCATATTTATAGTTATTAGGATACAAATACGGATTATTCGGATATTTTGACATCCACATCCAACCCTCTCTCTCTATATATATGATATACATACACATGCGAAGAGGTAGATATGTAATCTATATTTTATAGGCAACTCCGAATGTGTCTAGTTAGGTACCACTACAGGAAAATGAATATTTGCCGAGTGCCAAAAGCACTCGGTAAAGGCTTGTTTACATTCGGCGAAGGCTTCACCGAGTGTTGCACTCGACAATCAACACTTGACGATGCAGTCCTCGGCAAAAAAGGATTTGCCTAGTGTTTTTTTATCAGGCACTCGATAAACTTTTCATCGAGTGCCTCACACAACACTAGGTGAAAAAAGTAACTTCACGGTGCTAAACAAGCATGCCTATGGATTTACCGAGTGTCTAAATTTGACATTCGGAAAACAGAAAAACTGAAAATAAAAGTGACACTGAGACACGGGGTAGTAGAGCATGACGCAGAACGACGCTACGCAGGGGCACCGGGGCGAGAGGCGTCGAGGCACTGGGGAGAGGCGACGCACGAGCACTAGGGCGCCAGGGCAAGGCGGCGCAGGCGCACCGGGATGAGGAGGCATAAAGGCGAGGCAACGCCGTGGTGAGGAGGCGCCGGGGCGAGGCATGAGGTCGAGCCAACGATAAGGCATGGGGCCGAGCAGGGGCGGACCCACAGGGTATGTCAGGTAGGCCACGGCATACCCTAGGCCCCAGCCCATAGTAAGGGATATATATGTATGCGGGTTAGTTCCGATTTCCATGGTTTGGTAAAAAATTTGTTTCGTTCTCTGTTATCTCTTCCGGATCCAACGACTTTATCTCTGACGCAAGTCTCTATTCACCGTGGGTCCCGCTGGCTGTCACTTCTTCGGCGGCTACACGGCAGCAGAAAGCAGATTGCTCCACGCGACCACACCTTCTCTAGTTCTCCTGTTCATCGTGGGTCCCACGTGACCACACAGAGCGTTGCATCACAAACATCACAGCCGCACAGGTAATTAGTGCCTTGCCTCACATCCGGTCAACACAAATAGTAATTGCCTAATTAGTTTTTCCTTGTACAGGATCACATGGTGAAGAAATCATTGTATAGTAGTAGTTTTTAATTTTAATTAGAAATTCATAATTAAAGCAACTCATTTAAATTTTAATTTATATGTTTATAGTTTAATTTATTTTTAGATTAATTTTACTATATTTTATTGATAAATTTGTAACTTATCAATATTGTTTATTGGAATTATTTAGATATGAAGAGGAGCGGAGACATTGCATCTCTTTTTCAGAAACATGCAGCCAAGAAGGCGACTGCTCTTGCTTCAAATGCTTCCCAATCTCGAGTTGAAACTATGGCAGAACAACAAGCTCAAGAACAAGTGAGAGTGATTAATGAAATTGTGGATAATGTGCCTCCACCCCCGCCACCATCACCACTGCCATTTTATGATATCAATCGCCTTCCGCATGATCCAGGTAAAAGGAAACCCATTGAAAATTATCTAGTTAATGATCAAGATGCAATTCGAAGAGCATATATTATTAAAGGTTCATTCCAGCCTTATACACATGATTTTCCAAAAAGAAAGATTGGAAATAGAGATCGCCAATTTAATTTTGTATGGTTTAATAACCATGAGGAGTGGCTCGAATATAGTATTGAGAAAGATTCTGTGTTTTGCTTTATATGTTACTTGTTTAAGAAAGGTACCGGGTCAGATACATTACCGTTGGTGGATGGAGAAATTGGAATATAGGAGAAAAGGCACTTCTAAAACATATGGGTTCTAAGGCACATAATGCAGCTCAAGAGAGATACATTGGCTTTAAGAATCCTAAGGTAGCAATTGATTATCACATTGAGAAGTGGACTAATGATGATCTTCATCTTTACAAGAAAAGATTGACCTATTCACTTAGATGTATCAAATTTCTTTTGCATCAAGGATTAGCATTTCGTGGACATGATGAAAGTGAAGAATCTACCAATAGAGGGAATTTTCTTGAACTTTTAAAGTTTCTTGCAGGAAACAGTGTAGAAGTGAACAAATATGTTTTAGACAATGCGCCAGGTAATTGCACCTTAACTAGCCCAAAGATACAAAAACAACTTATTCAATGTTGTGCCATAGAAACTAGAAAGAAAATAATTGAAGAACTTGGTGATGAGACATATGCAATTTTAGCTGATGAGTTGTAACATCCCAAGAAATAAAAACAAATAAAATAAAAGAAAATTATTATTTAAAACATTTCTGGATTTTAATATTAAAGGAAAATCCTAAAAGAGCCTTATTAAAGCCAAACAGGAAGAAATATTCAAAATATGGACCTGAAAATTTTATGAGATGAACTAGAGACCAAGATATAATTTTAGGAATTTTTCCAAATTTTTATCAACAGTGATTCAATCCTTAATAAAATATATGAATTACTGGATTTATTTTAAATCAGAAAACAATTAAAATCTTAATGGGCCTCAACCCCGAATTCGCCCTCAGCCCAGCCCAGCCCAACCGTGAGTCACTGAACAGTGGGACCCAGGTGTCGGTGCCGCTCCCCTCCTCTCTCTCCCGCCCGCGCCCGCCTCGGCCACGCATGGCAGCCACAGGCGCCCGCCTCCGCCCTCTGACCAGCCTGGCCCATCTGTCGGCCCCCTTCCTTTTTGGTTCGCCCACTGACAGGTGGGGGCCACCTGTCAGATTCATCTTCCTCCTTGGAAGGGGATCTCCCCCTTTCCTTTCTCGGCGATCCCCTCCCGTTTTCCCGCTGCCAGCCACCCGATCTCGACGATCCAAGCCCGGGATCATGATCCCCTACCTCCGGCGATCGCCTTCCGTCCAATCCCGACGCGGTATTGCTGTTTTAGGAACCTATCCGTGCGCATGGAAGCTCGCCGGCGCAAGGATGGAATCCCTTCGGATTTCCACCGGTCCCCTTCCCATTTTACGCCGGCGACCCCCTATAAAAACCCCCCCCACGGCCACCGCCCTCAGCCCACACTCACACCGCCCTCCTCGTGCGAAAACAGAGCGCCGCCATCTCCTTTCTGACCTTCGGCTCTGCCTCGCCTCCGGCGAGCCATCGCCGTCGATCCTGGCCCCCACCTCCCTAGTCGTTGCCACCGTTGTGATCACCAGAGCCCACCCATCCTCGGCCGCCCCTCGGTTGGCCGTGGAACCCGCCAGATCACCGTCGCCGACGACCACCCGAGAAGACCTCGCCGTCTACCCTCGCCGTCGTCGAAGTCCGTCGCCCGTCGTCGCCACCGAAGGTATGGCCGAGACCGTCTCGACCTCCTCTTTCCATTTTTGGCCCTAGCTAGGCCCCTAGGACCTCGCCGCCGCCGTCGTGGTCGCACCCGAGCCCGCCGTCGCCGAAGACGAAGGGTAAAGTACCCTCGTCACCACGTGCCGTGCCGGAATTCATCCGAGCCGCACGATCCAGAGCGAACGGTCCAGATTAGAGCCGCACGATACAGGATCTATCTGAGCCCTCAGATCTGGTCAAACCGGTACCCTTTAATCCTGGCCATTGATCGCTATTTAAATGGTTGACTCAATCTCGTGCGTCCACGTATACCCGTTCGCTACGTTTTAATCTGGACCGTCCATTTTCATTAAACCCACCCGCCTCGCATCTGGCCGTTGGATCCAGATCCAACGGTCCAGGTCGCTCGGGTCCACGCGCACAGTCGCAGGTTCACGGTGAACCTGGTTCACCGTGGACCAGAGACTGTTTTCTGGTTTTAAATAAAATTCAGAAAATAGTTTAAACTTCAAAAATTCATAACTTGTTCGTTTTAACTCCAAATTTCACCATTCAAATTTTGTTAAATTTAGTAAATTATTCTCTACACTTCAAAGCCATAAAAACAGTATGTTATCTTAGCACAAAATAAACTTATGGATTAAATAAATAAAAACCCCTTAGGGATAAATCAATAATTCAGGAAAAGAATTAATAAAAACCTCTAAAACTTAACTTTTAATATTATTAAAAGTAACACCAGAATAATAAAGCTCAAATCACATGATTAGATCATAAAATTTGTATGTTTTTGTTTGGTGATGCTTTATTGAATGTGTTGTTTATGTATTTTTCCGTATCGAGAAGACTACGAGTTCATCGAGGAGCAGGAGTTCTACCCCGAGGTTCCTCCATCCCCCTTTGCTGATCAAGGCAAGTCATCGACCACCTCTGTGGAAACAGTTGATCATTATTGAGCCCATGATTTAATAAATTATCGCTATAACTCATAGGTTAATATTGCATTAGTCAAAGATCAAGCCTCACACTTATATTTATTAGATCCCCGTCCTTGTGTGCAAACCGAAGCCATGCTTATTGAGCCTTAACTCCTTGTCACTCTACAAATATTATATTAGCTAGTGCTCAATGTACCGGCACCACTGCTATAGGATAAAAGAAACGAGTCGTAGATTAGATGGATTCTGGTATATGAAATACCCCGTTATTCTTGTCTTTGGACTCTGTTGGAGTTAGGTATGTTATAAGTATGGTGGGTTCCGGGTGCAAGCTCGGGTTTTGGTATGTCGCACCCGGGGCACTATAAGGACCGGTCTGCGGGATCTGTTGCAAAGCACTTCCATACCAACCACAAGTCTAATGGGTAAGTCCTAACTGGAAGTGTGGAACACTCCGGCTCTCAGTACCATAGTGGAGGGGGCAAGGGGCTAGCCCTCGGGGCGCCTTGTACCGACGATGGCTCAAGAGGGGGTATTGTGGAAACTCGACATGGCGAGACACGATATGAAACCTATAAGAGGGTGCTGTTGAGTCGGGGAAGACCATATGGAAGGTTTTGGCACGAGTTCCCGTGAAATGGGTCATCTCGTTACACTTCGGTGTAAGTGATGAGTGCGTGCCTTGTGGGTACAGTGGTACATCTCTGATCAGAGTATTTAATCTTTTCGAAAAGCCGAACCCACGGTCAAGGGCGGGTTGTGTGACTACTCGCAGTTAGTTTACAATTGTTTGAATGGATGAGTAATTCATGGCATGTAAGGACTGTTGTGCGGGGAGGTAAAACGTACTCCTCGAGTTAGAAGATGATGATGCATACACATGTTTACGTTTCAGTATTAATAAATTGCCTACATTTAATTGCTTTACAAATTACGCATTTCCGCAAAATTAGCCATTATCTCCCTTGTTATTATCTTGCATTATATTTGCATTCGGTGGCTTGCTGAGTACCCCTGTACTCACCCCGTTGACTTACAACATCAGAGCCCGTCTACTACGAGGAGGATGCAGGTCTGGAGTAGCGACCCAGTCAAGGCGAGACTGGAAGAAGGTGTTCATCTAGGACCCTTATTTTATTAGTTTCTCTTCACCTTTATTCACTTTTGTATTAATGTGGTCTACGAACCGTGAATGATTGCCCGTATTGTACGAGGTCGCATGATGAACGTCTTGGTTTATTGATTTTCTTTGGAATTTCAATAAAAGTCCTGATTTATTAAATCGGGGCGCGACAAGAGTCTAGTGACATATCACATAAAGAACAACTAGCTCTTTGTTTGTGTCATATTGATAAATTGGGAAGGCCTTGTGAGCATTTCATTGGAGTTGTTCGTGTAGATGATACTACCTCTTTATCACTTAAGAATGCAATTGAAGATCTACTTATTACTCATGGCTTGACTATGGCTCAAATTCGTGGTCAAGGTTATGATGGGGCTAGTAACATGAAAGGAGATATTAAAGGTTTGAAAACATTGATCATGCAAGAGTCATCTTCTGCTTATTATATCCATTGTTTTGCACATCAACTCCAACTAGTTCTTGTTGTTGTTGCCAAGGGTAACACTGATTGTGTGAGTTTTTTTGATCAAGTATCTCTCCTGTTGAATATTATTGGAGTTTCTTGTAAGCGTCATGGAATGCTTCGAAATGCTAGGCTTGAGAATATAAAGAATCACTTGCTTGCGGTGAACTTGAATTTGGCAGTGGATTGAATCAAGAGATGGGTTTGCCTAGGCCCGGTGAGACTCGGTGGGGCTCTCATTACAAAATTATATCCAACATAATTATCATGTATTCCACAATCCATGATGTACTCATAGAACTTGGTGATGATACTGCACATAAGGCTGATTGGACAAAAATACATTTTGTGCTTGGAGCATTTGAGACCTTTGAGTTTGTTTTTTTACACACTTGATGTTTGTTATTCTTGGATACACAAATGAATTATCTGAGTGTTTGCAAAGAAGGGAACAAGATATTCTTAATGCAATCTCACTTGTTAATGTGGCAAAGAACAGAATGCAACAATTGAGATCTGATGGTTGGAATCGGTTCCTTGAGAGGGTCACTTTATTTTGTGATAAACATGATGTTGAAGTTCCTACTATGGATAATGATTATGTGCCTTATGGAAAATCAGCAAGGTATGCCTGTTCTCGAAATCAAACAAATGATGATCACTTTAGAAGAGAAGTATATATTGGTGTCATTGATCAAATTAGCCAAGAACTTGATAATCGGTTTGATGAGGTTAATATGGAGCTGCTCTCTTGTATGTCGGCATTCAATCCTTCAAACTCATTTGCTTCTTTTGATGCACAGAAGATACGCAGACTAGCCAATTTCTATCCTAAAAAGTTCTCAAGCAATTATTTGCTCAAACTTGAATTACAACTTAATAATTATATTGATGACATGAGACAAGCTGATAGCTTCAAAGATATAGACAATATTGTTGATCTCTCAGTCAAGCTTGTTGAAACAAAGAGACATCAAGTGTATGATATGGTTTATATGCTTCTAAAATTAGTTTTGATTCTGCCAGTGGCAACGGCGAGTGTTGAAAGAGTATTTTCTGCAATGGTTTTAGTGAAAACAAAGCTAAAAAATAAGATGAGTGATAGTCTTTTAGATGATCGTCTAGTCACGTTTATTGAACGGGATATTTTCTTTGAAGTGGATGAAAATGATATAATCGAGACTTTCATGTCCTTTAGAAAGCGGCGACTACAAAAGACAGACAAGTAATATTGTAAGTTTTTATTTGCTTCATATTTAAGACTACTGTTGGCGTAAAAGTTACACCAACAGGTTCTTAGTAGTTAAGAACAAACAAACAAGAGGTTTGTGCTTTTAGGACAAACTTGAGCCTCCGTAAAGGATAACAACTCAAGAGGTCCGAATATATGTGTTTGAACCACTGGTTCTGGCCTTCTCTTACAAGGTACAATGGGGGGTATTTATAGGGAAAAAGGCTTAAGGAATAGACCTATTTACCCTTATATTACAAATGACCTCCAGTATTATAAACAAGGTTATACACGGTAAAGTGCTGTAGGGTAGATGGATAAGCAGGGCATCCAATCAGTCACGTCTGCCCGCTTCGAAGCCTCCTCCTTCCCTTCGGAGGGTCCTTCGAGATTTTGCATAGTGACACCCTTCGATCGTGCTGACGTATGCTTCGAGCATTATTCAACCATCTTTGGGATCTTCTTGGAGCCCTCGGAGGATTAACCTTTAAGTCCTGGAAATGAAGTAATTTCCCCCAACAGTAGCCCCTCGAATACGCCTTTCTGTAGATAACCTATTTTTTTAGAAAGACAGCAGTATACGAAAGGAACATTTTTAGTTTCTGAGGCTTAAAGGGAATGCAAAGATGCTGTGATTTAGCCCAGAATATTGGACCCAATATTCTAAAACGTTCGTCTCCGAGCTTCGGCATAGTGGGAAAACTCCCTGGTAATGGCATGGTTTCGGTGTAGGAGTGTTACGAAAGCGGTTACGGAGTGTCTTTCATCGTGGCGACGGTTACGGAGTGTGAACGTCGTGGGGTACCGTCAATATGACCGTTACGGCGCAAATAGCCGTTATCCGCTGTGAAAAAGAAGTAACGGTCGATTTCTTCAGCGGTTGCACGCCGTTCCAATTACTAGCCCCACCTGTCGGCGACGGAAGCCGAACCTGCAGTGTGAAACTTCTCGAAGAGCAGTATAGGTTGTGCGGTTATAAAAGGGGGAAAAGGGGATTACTGGAAGTTTTTTACCGCATTCACCGTTCTTGCAATTCACCTCTCCCCTCAACCTTCCGCCCCTTCGAGCATTTGAGCGCAATGGCGAGAACCAGCCACACAACTCCCTTGGCGGCCAACACTCTGGCGCAGCGGCAGGCATGGGCTGCATCAGCAGCCACGGCAATGGCGGGGGGTCCGGGCGGTGCTTGGCCCAAGAACCCTCGAGCGCTCCGCCCGCCCTCCAAGAAGAAGATGGCTCAAAGCTTCGTCATTGGTCAGTCAGTGAGCACCGCGGAGTCCATTGAAGAGGCAGTAGACGGGAAGCTGGGAGCCGGAATGAGGACCCGAGTCCCCGGGACAGAGTCGACTCCGCGGCCTCGGCGCGGAGAAGTGGTAGTCTTCGAGGCGTTCTTCGAAGCTGGTCTGGGGCTACCAGCCGTGGATTTTCTGGCAGAGGTACTAGACCTGTTTCACATTACTCTGCCTCAATTGTCCCCCAACGCAATCGTCCGCCTGGCCGTCTTCGAGTGGGCTCTTCGGGCGGAGGGGTGTGAAGGGCGCTCCGAGATCTTCGCAGCGACCCACGAGGCTATCTGCCAGCCGAAGCCTCAAGATGGGCCCGGAGACTCGAAGGTGACAGTGGCTTTCGGCAGTGTTAATTTCCAGCTACGGCGGGAGCACGCTCTTCATTTCCCTGCGAAGGCCATAAACGATCGATGGTATACGAATTGGATACTTCGGTGGTTTTACGCCGAAGTAGGAGAAGACTCCCCCCTTTCGGGCCCTCTCCAAGAAATCTGGTTTCGGAAGGAAGCGGACATCTCCCCGAACCCTAGCCTGCTTACGACGAGGCTAGGGTTGCTGGCTTCAGTGGCTCGTCGCATGAGTATGCGCGACCTGGCCGAAGAGTTCGTAGGCCTTCGGATCTCACCCCTCGGAGCCAGTTGGCCAATCTCCATCCCGCAAGCCTCGGAGGGGGACCTCCGAAACATAGGTACGTCTTTCTCCTGCGGCATCATTTTACATGAACACATTGATTATACTTATGCTTCTTATACCTTTTTATTTTCAGCGGCGCCTCTGGCCTTAGCCCCGGACGACATAGTCCGGGCTACCGAACGAATTCTCGGAGCCCCTTCGGTGGCCGAGAGGCAGAGGAGGCTGGAACTGGTGGGGAGTTGGGAGCGCTCGAACAGGGTGTGGAGAGCCCTCGGCATGGAGCCCCCGCAGCTTCCCGACTTTGCCCCAGCTGGAGCGGCGGCTCGCAAGAGAAAAGCAGCGACCGAGCCCTCTAAAAAAGCTGGCAAGCAGCCTGCTCAGAAGAGGGCAGTGAAGCAGCCTCCTCACTTGACACCCGCTTCATCTTCTTCGTCGCCGGATGAGCGGAGCCTGACTCCCGAAGAGGCAGAAGACTCCGGAGATGCTACAGCGAAGGCCTTCGAAGACTACCTTCTGATCGATGAAGATATGGGGGAGGTCCCCACAGACCTCCCCGATAGGGAGGGTGTTAATGTAACTCCACTGACTCCTCCTGCGCCTGTCAACGTGCAAGTGGAGTCAAACTCTACCTCCGACTTGCCTGCACCCGAAGGGGTTCCTGGGGAGGTTGCGGCCCCGACGGACGAAACCGAGGGCAGGGCTTCGGGGGATGACTTCGACAACATCCTCCAGATGTACGAAGTCCTGGAGGATCCGGCGATCCTTCCTCAAGCGGCTCTTGGAGGTATTTTCCCGGAGCTCTTTCTTTTTTCGTCGGCATTCGCTTGCTATCTGTAGAATATGTTAATTAACCTTGATATTTGAAATAGGTACCTCTTCGGGTATCGAAGCCTTGGTGGCGCCCGACGTCCCTACTTCTTCGGAGACGGTCACCCGAGCAGACCCTCCGGCTCCCCTGGGGGCTCCGAGCCCGGTGGCGGAGAACGTATCCTTCGGAGCGGACGATGTGCTCCCTGGGACGGAATTGGCTCCGGTCGTGGTGACCTCGACTACTGACGGTGCCTCCGACAACGTGGCTCCGGCCGAAGATGTGGCGGCCGAAGGTCGAGATGTTCTTGCCTCTCCCCCTTTTGTGCCGGGGAGGGGTAAGAGTATTTCCAGCCTGGGCCTTCGGGTTGACCAAGCAGCGCCCTCCGTCGGCAACTCAGAGGACGAGGCTGCAGAGGACGACGCCCGGGCCTTGTCTTGGCTCCCTCTTCTGGCTCCTTTCTTGGAGCATCGGAGCGGCCTTCGAAAGCTACTGGAGCCCCTGGCTGAGAAAAGCCAGGATATTGCCAATTCGGAGTTGATCTCCGCTTTGAGCGAAGTTAGGGCTTCGAGCCTCAACACGGCCCTCGAAAGGGCTGCCCTTCAGGTATGAAAAAGACACCACAGTTGCTGTATTTTAATGGTCAAAACTTCTTTAGCACTTACCTTGTTTTCCTTGCAGCAATTCGTCCTTGCTAGAGCGGCAGCGACTTCCAGCGAGGTCGAAATTAACCGACTTAACCGGAAGGTTACAGCCCTTCAAACAGCTCTTGATGACTCCACCGGGAGGTCTCTCAGGCTGAATGAAGAACTCTTGGAAGAACGGAAGGCTAAGGCCGCGTCTGACGAAGCCCTTGAAGCCCTCCGCTCTCATGCCGAAGAAGCCGAGGCTGAACGAATGGTTCTCCGTGCGGAGGTCGAGAAGCTTCGCCAGGATGCGGCTGCTTCGAACGGACATCTGGTGGAACTTCAAGGGGCTCTTAGCCAGGCAATGGCTCAGAAGAGTTCCATGATGCTCCGGGTGGCCGCGTTGGACGCAACGGTTGCAAGCCTGGAAGTAGCAGATAGAAAGAATTCCAGTACTGCTGACCGTACCTTGGAAGCTCTTCAGGGTACGTTAGAGTACTTTGGCACCATGTGCCCTTCGACCTCTGCTGCAACCTTCGAGCCGCTCGACCGGAAGCTGACGAGGATCCAGGTAGCTTCGTCGCTGATGAAGAATTCCGGAGTACGGTACGGAGAGATCTCCGGACAGTGCGCCGGCATCGGGGTTCTTCGCCACCTCGAAACTCTTCGGATTCCCCTCAATTCGGTTAGTGGTTCGTCTCCTGGAGGCTTCGCGGATGATGACCTGCTGCGGCCGTCTTCGGAGGTGGCTTCGGCTTGGGAAGCTTTCCGATCAGTATGGAAGGCGGACCACAAAGTTGCTGCTAAGGCTTGGATCGACGAGGCCCACCGGCAAAAGCAAGCTCAGGCGAAGCCACCACTCCCGACTTCGCCAGCGCCTTCGGTCCCAGCTCCGCCGACTGACCCGCAGGTCTAGCCGCTTAGGGTTGTTGTGTACCTGTGGTCTTGTAAACTTTGTTTAATTAATGAGAAAGTTATAAACAGTACTTGTCTTGGGTGTTCTGCTCTTTTTTAGGTTCTGTCATGCCCTTCGAGCCCTGACCTCGTACTTTTGGAACCTACTGCCGAGCTTCGCAAGGAGTGGGCAGTTCTTGAGAGTTTGAGACCTTATCATTCGCTCTCGCTTTTCTGTTCCTCGCGGAGACGGGGGGGAAGTTACCCTTGAAGTACGAAGGGATGTTTTGTCTTATATTAAAGAGGAAGAAAAGGAAGAGGGGTCTTCGTCCTCCGAGCCCGTCGACTGGTCTGACTCGGAGTATCAAGCCGAAAACCTTGCCGAGGCCGGCTCCGAAAGACTCTTGACGTGGGCCGAACTTCAGGAGGAGCAGAAGAAACTGCGAGCCTCGAAGAAAAAGAGAAGTTCCCGGCCTAAAAAGACTTCAAGCTCCGAAGGGCAAAGTAGCCGCAGGGGTAGCTCTAGGGGTCGAAAGGGTCTCCGTTTTTATTTGGGTTTAGATAACAATTTTTCCTGATGTATGAATATAATACTTTAATGTGGAATGCTTCGACAGCATGCTGTGTGACTCCTATCCTCCTACCCCCCTTGTGGGTGGCGGAGCTTTTATCTTATATAAGGGTTCGGTAGGCACAATTTTCCCGAGCACCTGCATGCTTCGAATTTTTGCGCATGTCACCATCGATAAGTAGACAAAAAATTTAAAGTCCTTAGACTCTTCTACGGATCCTAACAAGCCGGAGCCTGGGATCCGTAGTTTGGCCACCTACGGCTCTTTTACAGATACTTCGCACCCGGAGGCTTGAAATTCTGTCTTGTTTAAAGTCCTTAGACTCTTCTACGGATCCTAACAAGCCGGAGCCTGGAATCCGTAGGTTGGCCACCTACGGCTCTTTTACAGATACTTCGCACCCGGAGGCTTGAAATTCTGTCTTGTTTAAAGTCCTTAGACTCTTCTACGGATCCTAACAAGCCGGAGCCTGGAATCCGTAGGTTGGCGGAGCCACTGAACCAATGGTTCGTAGCCAGCCCCTTGGGTTTTTTCGAAAAATGCTTGGCTCTGCTAGCATCACCGACCTTCGAATGCGTCCATCCGGAGGGTGGGATGTTCGAAGGGCAAAACAAATCTCAACCCTTAGCTTTATTCATAAAAGGAGTGTTACAAGTGATTACAAGGGAGCCTTAAGCGTAATATCTCTTAAGGTGCTCCGCATGCCACGCATGTTTCAATTCTTCTCCTTCTAAATTAGCTAATTTAAACGATCCGGGGCGTCCTGAGCGTAAGATAACATATGGTCCTTCCCATTTGTTTCCTAGCTTCCCCGGAGCTATTACATTTCGCAACACTAGATGACCTGGTTTTAACTCAGTTAACTTGACCTTGGGGTCATACCATGTCTTTGTGTGCTCTTGGTACTTCGTCAGGTTGGCGACAGCTCGAAGCCTTGTTTCTTCTGACAAGTCTATTGAAGCACTCCGATCATCTTCGTCTTCGTGCTGAATTACGCGAAGTGACTCCCCTTTGAGCTCCGTAGGGGTCATGGCTTCGTCTCCGAAGAGCAACCTGAATGGCGTGAAGCCGGTTGATCTAGTTTGCGTGGTTCGGATAGACCATAAAATTTTAGGTAGCTCTTCGACCCATAGGCCCTTGGCCAATCCCACAATTCGGCGATTTAACCCGGAGAGGATATTCCCGTTGGCTCGTTCGACGGCTCCGTTGGATTGCGGATGTCGCACTGCTGCGAAGCATAGCTTGATGCCCAGCTCTTCACAGAATGTTTGGAAGGTATCGGCTTCGAACTGGGTTCTGTTATCCACCGTTAATTCTCTGGGGACTCCGAACCTGCATATAATATTCTGCCAGAAGAACCTTTGCACGTTCTTTGATGTGATGGCTGTTAGCGGCTCTGCTTCCACCCATTTTGAGAAGTATTCTATCGCTACGACCGCAAATTTCAATCCGCCTTTTGCTGGTGGAAAAGGGCCTATGAGGTCCATGCCCCATCTAGCCATCGGCCATACCGGGGCAATAACTTGAAGTTGAGCTGGTGGGTGATGGCTCCTTCTGCCCATCCATTGGCAGCCTTGGCATGTTCGAACTAAGTCTTCGGCGTCTCTGACGATTGTTGGCCAATAAAAACCTTGCCGGAGCGTCTTGCCTGCTAGCGCTCTAGGAGCTAGATGACCTCCGCACAGCCCCTCGTGGATGCCTCGAAGTATGTCCTGTCCTTCAGGTTGAGAGATGCATCGAAGCAGTGGTGAGCATACTCCGGCTTTATATAGTACTTCTCCAATAAGTTTGTAATTTCGAGCTCTCGTTTGCATTCTTCGAGCTTCTGGGCCTTCCGGAGGGTCATTGCTACCTTGCAACATAGTTATTATTGGAGTTCGCCAATCCGTAGCTTCAATACTCATTACTTCTGACGAGGGTATTTGGTCAGCTGCTGGCTGCTCTAACTCTTCATAGAAAGCGCCCTCCGGGAGGTCTACTGCTCCTGCTGCGGCTTTTGCAAGAATATCTGCAAGTTGATTTTCTGCTCGCGGTATGCTTCGAACTGTAAACCCTTTGAATGCTGCTTCTGCCTTGCGGATTTCTTGAAGGTATTGCGCGAGATGTGGGTTTTTTGCTTGGAAGCTTTTATCAATATGCCCCGCGACGACTTGGGAATCTGTCTTGATCGTTATCCTTGTAGCTCCGAGTGCTTTAGCCTTTCGGAGGCCTAGCAAGATTCCTTCATACTCGGCGACGTTATTAGTGGTTCAAAAGTTAAGCCTTGCAGAGTACATTGCCTTTTGTCCTGATGGTGACAAGATTACTGCCCCTGCCCCGGCACCTGATGCTTGATAGGCTCCGTCGGAGAATATTGTCCAGAAACCGTCGGAGGGTTCTTCCGGAGTCCATACTGCAGATGGAGTCCACTCTGCTACGAAATCTACTATAATTTGAGATTTAACAGCCGTCCTTGCTGTGAAGGAGATTTCGAAGGGTGCTAGCTCGACTGCCCACTTTCCAACCCTGCCTGTGGAATCTTTGTTTCGGAGCATATCTCCAAGAGGATACGATGTAGGGACAATAAGGTTATGCGCCAAGAAATAATGCCTTAGCTTTCGCGAGGCCATTACTAAAGCATAAGCGAACTTTTCAAGCTCGGAGTATCTGATCTTGGCTCCTGATAATGCCTCCGAGACAAAATAAACTGGGTTTTGTACCAGCTTGTCTTTGAGCTCGACCTCTCAGGACCAGTACTGCGCTTACTGCTGACCCTGTCGCTGCAAGGTATAAAAGCAATGTTTCCCCTGGAAGAGGAACAGTTAAGGTTGATAATGTTCCAAGGTAGTCTTTTATTTCTTCGAAGCTCTTTTGGCACTCCGGCGTCCAGCTGAAGCTTTCGGAGCCTTTGAGTGCCTTGAAAATTGGGAGGCTTCGCTCTGCCGATCCTGGACAGGAACCTGCTGAGTGCTGCTAGCCTTCCTGCTAGCTTCTGTACTTGCTTCAAATTCTCGGGTGGAGCCATTCTTTGTAGTGCACTTATTTGCGTTGGACTGGCTTCGATCCCCCTGCTCGAAACTAAGTACCCTAGCAGCTTCCCTGCTTGTGCCCCGAATATACATTTTTCGGGATTGAGGCGTACTCCACATGCTCGGAGGCTCTCGAAAGTTTCATCTAAATCTATGCTATGCTGATGCTTTTGAGCACTTTTTATTACAATATCGTCCATGTAGGCCTCGACATTGCGGCCTATCTGATGGCCTAAAGCTTTAGCTATTAAGCGAGAAAATGTGGCTCCGGCATTCCGTAAACCAAAAGGCATTCTTACATAGCAGAATACTCCCGAAGGAGTTATGAAACTTGTCTTGGCTTCGTCTTCTTGCTTCAGCCATACTTGATGGTACCCGGAGTAGGCATCGAGGAAGCTTAATAGTTCGGAGCCGGCTGTGGAATCTATTAATTGATCTATTCGGGGCATTGGGTAGGGGTCTCGCGGGCATGCTTTATTTAGTGATGTGAAGTCAATACACATGCGCCATTTGCTGGAATCCTTCTTTCTTACAAAAACAGGGTTGGCCAACCACTCGGTATGGGCCACTTCCCTGATAATGCCAGCTTTTAACAATTTTTCCACTTCGGCCTTGGCTAAATTTGCTCTTTCTGTTGATAGCTTTCGGAGCCCCTGGCGCACTGGCTTGGCCTTCGGGTTGACGAGCAGACTGTGCTCGATGATGCTTCGGTCGACCCCCGTGATATCTTCGTCGGTCCAAGCAAACATGTCTAGATTCTTCTTGACGACTTCTTCTAATGAGGCGGTTATCTCCGGAGATAGCCCCTTGCCGAATTTTATTGGGTATTCTTTGCCGTCTTCTGAGATTATTCTTGTCTCGACATCACCCTCCGGGCTTGGTTTGAGCGAGGATCCCTTCGGGGGGCTCAAGGCTTCTGGTACTTCTTTGGCGCTCTCCGCCACATTATGCACTTGTCGAGGGTCCAATGGCTGCCCGTGGCCATATTCTGTCCTTCTGGCTACAGCTTGGTCTCCTGAAATAGTGAGCACTCCACCTTGTGTGGGCATTTTGAGACAAAGGTAGTTGTGATGCGCTATAGCCCCGAATTGGTTTAACATCCCTCGTCCGAAGATAGCATTGTAGGCGTAGGGGGCGTCCACCACGTCGAAAATCACCTCCTCTACTCGGGCCAGCGGCCCTTCTCCGAAGGCAACCTCGAGGCCTATTTGGCCGAGGGCATCGAGAGGCGGTCCTGAGAAGCCTTGAAGTGGCCTGGCTGCAGGGAGTAGATGCTTCCGGGGTATACACATCTGGTCGAAGGCTTGGACGAAGAGTATGTCTGCGGAGCTTCCACCGTCCACCAGGATCCTCCGAACATCAGCCCCTGCTATATCGGCAGAGATGACTAATGGGTCAGCATGGGGAAACTTCACCCCTACTGCATCGCTGGCTGTGAATGATATGGGTACACGGGACCATTCTGGCATCCCTTCAGCGGAACTTGAAGTCCCAATGTGCCCAACTTCGCGGACGTACTTGCGGCGCTGTCTCTTGGACATGCTGCCGAGGGTCCCTCCTCCGGAGATGGGTAGGACCACTCTCTTGCCGCGGTCTTGTGGATCTTCGTGCCTTGGTGGTGGCATAATACTGGCCACTGGTAGCCGTATGGGGGCTTCGAGGGCACCGGCTCGGGCCACAGCTTGAACAGGCTCCGATCGTGCCGCAGGTGGAGCCCGGTCCGAAGTACCCCTCCTGGTATTTCGGTCAATGTATTCACCCCGAAGAGTCAATATCGTCTTGCAATCCTTCGTGTCATGGCTTCTATTATCGCCATGCACGCAGCAAAAATGACTCTGGCGCCTTCCAGGCACCCTTTCTTGAGGTACTGACGGCCCAGCCTTGAAATTTTTTACCTGCTGGAAACTGGCAGGTGCCTTCGAAGCTGAAGGTGCAATGTTTAGTACTTCCGAACGGAAATGCTTTTTTCCTCGCCTATACTCGCTAGGGCGGCTGTCTTGTGGAGGTTGTGGTGGAGCGGTGGCCTCTGGCTCCCTTTTGACTTCCCGGAGGGTGGGTAGTGCTGCCTCAGCTCGCCGAAGGCATCCTTCCTCTGCCTTGGCATACTGTTCGAAGTATGCCATGAGCTGTGCTACGGATGTTACCGGCTTCCGATGGAGTTTGCTGAGGAGGTCGGGGTTCAGCACCCCTTCTCGGGCAGCATCAACTACCGAAGAGGTAGTAAGGCCCTTGATCTGTGACTTGGTGTGGGCGAAGCGTGTGAAGTACTCTCGGAGGGTTTCTCCCTCCCGCTGCTTTACCTGGAACAAACTTCCCGTGGACATTGGGGCCACGAAAGTGCCTTGGAAGTTGCTCACGAACTTCTTTTTGAGTAGCTCCCATGACTTGATCGATCCTGGTTTTAGGGACCAGAACCATCGGAGCGCCACACCTTCGAGAGCGAGTGGAAAGCATTTTGCCATGGTGCTTCGTACCCCTCCGCTTGCTTCTATAGCTAGGGCGTACGAGCGGGCGAACTCTCCGGGGTCCGACCCCCCGGAGTACTTGTGCAGCTTCGAGGCCTTGAACTTGGGGTCGAAAGGCACTCTCTGCAGATCAGGGTGCAATGGAGACTCATTGTCGAAGGACGCATTCTCGGCCTCTTCTTGGACTTGTATAACTTCTGGGGGGTTGCGGGCTCCATCGTCTTGAGGCCCCCTTGGAGTTTCGGTGGAGGCTTGAGTGCGGAGTCTGTCGGCAGCCTCCTGCCTCCATCTGGATACCTCCTCCTGAAGCCTGTCTAGCTGCGTAGCCTCGGTTTCGGGAGGGCCTTCGTCTTCGTCGGAGGGAACTTCAGGGTCTTGGCTTGCTGTGTAGTCGGTCTGAAGCATTGTAGGGGGGGAGAGGGCCCCGGGGCGCTCGACGCCCATCGGTTCCGGCAGGAACCGTCGGATTAGCTGAGGGTCCGGCTCGTTGGTCCGAGGGGACCTTCGAAGGGGACCTGCAGCTTGACCACGCTTCGGAGGCATGGTTAGTCGATGAGGTGTTTTGGAAATGGAAGACTTCGAACGACTCGAGGGGGTCGAGGGAAGGCCTTCGGGCTGCACTAAGAAGTCCTTAACTGAAGGGTGCGCGGAATCTCAGGATTCCGAGGCTCCCCCCGTAAGTTTCCTTCAGAGTGCAGTCAGCAGTAGAGAACAAGCTTTTAGAACTTAGTCCCCACGGACGGCGCCAACTGTTGGCGTAAAAGTTACACCAACAGGTTCTTAGTAGTTAAGAACAAACAAACAAGAGGTTTGTGCTTTTAGGACAAACTTGAGCCTCCGTAAAGGATAACAACTCAAGAGGTCCGAATATATGTGTTTGAACCACTGGTTCTGGCCTTCTCTTAAAGGGTACAATGGGGGGTATTTATAGGGAAAAAGGCTTAAGGAATATACCTATTTACCCTTATATTACAAATGACCTCCAGTATTATAAACAAGGTTATACACGGTAAAGTGCTGTAGGGTAGATGGATAAGCAGGGCATCCAATCAGTCACGTCTGCCCGCTTCGAAGCCTCCTCCTTCCCTTCGGAGGGTCCTTCGAGATTTTGCATAGTGACACCCTTCGATCGTGCTGACGTATGCTTCGAGCATTATTCAACCATCTTTGGGATCTTCTTGGAGCCCTCGGAGGATTAACCTTTAAGTCCTGGAAATGAAGTAATTTCCCCCAACAACTACTATCAAAATGCTTTAACTGTTTACATTTTAATGAATTATGTGTAAAAAAATTTATATGGCATACCCAGTGGAAAAATCTTGGGTCCACCACTGGGGCCGAGGCGGCGATGCGACGATGGATGGCGTGCAGCGATGGGTGATCACAGACGAAGCACGACGACGGGCGGCAACGACGGCGTAGTTTGTGGAGAGGAGGCATATGTGGGGTCATGGGGAGATAATGAGAGCGGATGGAGGAGCACTGTGCCGTAGAGTATATTTAAAGAGAGACATGCTTGGCTGAAAAAATAGACTCCACGTTCAAAAAAAGTGCACCGAACAACAGAAAAAACAACGGGAGTCAAAAAATTTTGTTTGTCGAGTGTCTTCAATTTGATACTCGACAAACATTGGTTTCTTTAATTCTCTCAAATGTGTTTTTCATTCTATGACTTGATAATTTTGTGAAACATTTTCAAATTCAGTGATTAAGGCCTAAAAATGTACTCAAAACATGAATATGTTTTTTGATAATTTAGTTTATTTTTTCATGCATTTACAGTTCAAATTCAAACGAATATTTAACCATCGATTTGCTTTCAAATCCAAATCATTCCTTTTTAAATCCTAATTATCCTAACGAGAATGTTTGGATTTCTTAATATTCTAGGTGAAAACTTTCTCAAAACTTTTTTAATTTTTTTATAATAGTATCTGTATATGATATCATAATAGTATGACAATTTTCATGTTTTGTAGATCTCATTTGATTTTTTTATAATTAAAAAACCATTAAGCTACATGTTGTCGATCGAATGTCGCAACATAGATTTTTCAAAATTTATTTCAATTTAAGAGATAATAACTAAAAATAAACTCAAAAACATGAATATGATTTTTATATAAATTTTGGTTCATATTTCATGTACTTGCAGTTCAAATTTTACTCATTTCAATTTATATGGTGGAAACACACTTAATGAATTAAAAATAGTAAAATGACTTTAAAAATACCAAAACTTTGAATCAGATAAGTTATTTTGTATTTTTATTATAGAAAAAATCAATTACAAAAAAACTAATCATCAAATTGCTTTCAAACCTTACTCACTCCTTGCTAAAATCTATTTCCTCAAGAATAATCTCGAATTTTTTAACATTCTACGTGACAACTTTTTCAAAACAGTTTTAATTTTTTTATCATAGCATCTATGTATCATATCATGATACCATGATAAGTTTCATATTTTTCAGACTTTATTTGATTTTTTTAGAATTAAAAAACTATTAAACTTCACGTTGTAGATAAAGTGTCGCAACCTAGATTTTTTAAATTTTCTTTAAATTTAGTGCATAAGAACTCTAAATATAGTAATAAATATGAATATGATTTTTCTATATGTTTTTGTTCATTATTCTAGGATCGTGTAGTTCAAATTTCATATATTTCAATTTAAATCCTAGAAATATACTTAATGAATTAAAAATAGCAAATTGAACTAAAAATGTGAAATTTTTACATGGAATAATATATGTTATATTTCTAGTGTATACAAAATTTCAAGAAAAAACCAAATTATAAATATCATGCAGGCTCGAAAGAAGGTTCACACACAAAAAAATTGGGTTTGCCAAGTGTTTTTCAAAAAAACAATCAGTGGACCCATTGTTTTTGCTGAGTGTTTTTCAAAAAATAAAAACACTCGGAAAACCCGAAAAAATATTTTTTTCCCAACGCAAGCACATCGTCATGATGTCCATTAGTACCATTTTTCGAGTTTTTTTTCAAAAAACACTTGGTAAACTATTGGTTTGCCGAGTGTTTTTCAAAAAACACTCAGCAAAGTTTTTGAAACTCAGCGAATTTGGGTTTTCTCGTAGTGTACTCTATCTGATTCCTTCACACATTAAGACTTCCTAACGCTATTTTGTAACTAGGTAGTTATAAAGGTCGTTCTCAAGTGTGTTATGAAACATGTCTTGGGATGTGAGTGGTCAAGACAGAATTTACCCCTCCTTATAACAGAGAGACATCTCTGAGCCCCTCGAGATAGTTGGATTTGAAAAGTACATGGTCATGCTACTATGACTAAAGAGTTAATCATGATTGAATCCACTACTATGACTAAAGGGTTTCATGAATCTCGCCTTGAGATTGACTGATGTCATGTGGTAAAGGGATTGGTGCATGCGTATATCAAGGTTCATAAAATATGATATTGTCTTTATATGCATTCATGGGTCAATATGTGCTACTAGGTACCACTATTAATTAGTGATTCAGAAAAAGTTTCCAAGAAGTGGTCGTTTGTGTATGAACCTATCAGGTCACATGCTTAAGGGTATGTATTAAGAAACTTTCGAGAATTGACTCTTGTGCAAGTGGATGATTGATGAAACTGTGCCTAAGAGAATTCTAGGTGAACCAGAAGTTCCAATTGTGAACAGGAAGTTCTAGGATTCTAGAGCTGTTGGAAGTTCTAGTTGGACCAGAAGTTTGGGCCAGACCTAGGAATTCGTTTTATAGACGAACCAAATGTTCCAGGTCGAATTTAATTAAGAATATAACACCCAAATCAAAATTTCCAGTTGTGAACCAGAAGTTTTGGATTGGACACAGAGCGCTCAAATCGGAAGTTCCAGTTGGGAACAAAAGTTCCAGTTAGGGATTAATTCGATACAGATGACAAAACTGGAAGTTTTGGTTCCAAACTAGAAGTCCCGGTTCAGACAAAACAAATTAGTTCTGCTGGGCTTTAATGCAGATTAGGGTCCAAGGCCCTGGCATTATGTATAGGAAGGAGGAGGGAGGTCGTGGGGTGATTGCTGCCATTACTAAAACCCTAGCCGCCACGCCTCTCCTCTCCCTCCGATCTCAAGAGTTGAGATCAGTTTCTCCCCAGATCTCTCAAGTGGTGCTAGCACGCTAAAGAGAGGTGATCCATCTTTATACGTGTGGACTCTGTGGAGGCAATGCTCGAATAGTGGCGCTCATTGTCTTCTTCATGTGGAGATCGCTGGACTTCATTGACTTGACCACCGGCGAACGGGTGGAGCAAGTTGAAGTTGAGCGAGGACGCACTTCCTCAACAACATCTTCCGCTGCACTAGCATGTCTCGCGTTTGAAGGTATAGCCTCCCATATCACAATAAAATGCGTACCACTGACTTCTCATTGATGTTTGAGTTATTTATTGTGCAGACATATAACAAAGTCTCAAAGAATAAATCTATCGAGATGTCTTGCAAGAGAGTCTTCCTTGCTAGAGTTACATCTATTGGATTGCCAAAATAACAGATGTACTTCAATTGATCCACTTGGTTGGTGTTGACCTCCATGGCTATCTGCTTCCCCTTACTATTCGCAAAATCGCTAGGACCCTCTCGTTACATTATAAAAAACCAATTTAAGTACGTAAAATAAATAGCCATGTCTAGTATGTGAACAGTTTTCTATAGATATCACTATCATTGTCCTCCACTTTTATGATCAAATGGGGTGTTCTCATCACCAAAGTTAATGTAAAATTTGATAATAATAGTCAATGGGGCATGTCCCATTGTTAGTATAACATAGTCCCCTTGTGTTAGGCTGACTCTTTTACTAAATTTAGGCCACCCTTCGTGGAGGTATACGGTATACCCAATTTCTACAGCTCACAAACTCAATCTCTGTGGTGTTCCCATATCTTGTTAATATCTTAAGGGTGTCACTAGTGCAAACGTTATTTTTATCGCCAAAGTTTTTTTATAGAAACTATAATAGTAAAATAATATTGCATCAGTTTATTATTTTATTAGCACATAAACAAAATATACAATGTACAATGTATAAACCTAACGATGCCCACCATTGACTAGATGATTGATCTTTATGAAGCATCTATCAGGTACATAAGATGGTATCATAGGGATCTTCGTACTAGTAGAAGCACGTTGTGTGGCAGAAGTGCCTTATTGATTACTTGGGAGGCTTGCAATGTCCACAATTCATATTATATTTGACAACAATTAAAAAAGTATAATAATACTTGTGTAAACCTGAGAAACTAAGAGTTGGTTTCGGAGTGTGACGAGTGATTGGCGGATTTTATCCTCTGATTCGAAGGTGTCCCTCCAAAGGGGTTCAGAGGTTGTTTCACCGAAGGGTTCGGTGGGTCTGGTTGTTGCAGCTGTTGCAGTGGAGTGTGCCTGTCGGAGGGGTTCGACAGTACACAATGACTTGGCTGTACCGAAGGTTTCGGTACTTTGGGTGATACACCGGAGTGTGTGCCGAAGGTTGTTTAACCGGAGAGGTCTTCGGGGTACTAGATACACTTGTCTGTTTGTCTGTGGTGCGCAGGTGACTTCGGAGGTGACGGACGGTTCACAGCAAGTGAACCTGGGTCAAGCGGGAGGCTTGATGCCAGGCGAGCGGGGAGCTCGGTCACGAAGGCTGCGTGGGGTCGAGGTCGGTTGTCGGGTCAAGGTGCGCCAAGCGAAGGCAGAGAGTGTGGAGTGTGGCTCCGGCTGAAGGTACTCCGAGACGAAGTCCTCAGAAGCGAGGCACATCGAAGGGTACTCCGAAAGGAGTGACTTCGGAGTTTGGCGGACAAAGTCCTCAGCGATGAGGCAAGGTGTTCGAAGTGTGCTCCGAAGTGAGGCACTCGAAGGTATACCCGACGAAGGTCTCAGAAGTCGAGGTGCATCGAAGGCATGGTCCGGGTGATGTTCGTCGAGAAGTGTGCTCGGGGAGAGACACTGCGACGAAGTGCTCATGGAATGCTTCATGCGGAGGCCTTGGATGAAGGAGGGACTTCGAAGGGTGGTACTCCGAAGGTGGGGCTTCGGAGTGTGGCTGACTTGAGGTACTTCGGCCATGCATTGCTTCGGTACACGGGCTGACGGAGTTCGAGCTGGGAGTAGCTGCGAAGCCATGGTGATCCACTCTGGAGGTGATGGCGCGAAGGCTCAAGGGCTTTGACGGCTTCGGCTCAAAACCATCACTATATCAAAGGCAGACTTCGGTGAAGCGAAGGACGTCAGGCTCAAGGCTTCTCACAGAAGCTACCGCACCCCTCGCGTGCGAAGGGAGGCTTCAGAAGACTCTAAGACTACAAAGGCTAACCATGTCTGCTCTACAAAAGCTGATGATGTCTCCTCTGCGAAGCTGACAAAAGAAGCCTCCAAATAAAGTAGACTATCAACTGTACCCCCCTGTTCTGATGAGACAAAACCAGTGTAAACCCTAGGGGTAAAGTAGTCTATTCACATGGTTGAATAGTGCTTATAAATAGTGGAGGCTAGCTAGGTCACAGTAACACTTTGAGAAGTCATTTTTGAGCTCCCGTGCTAGCCATCACACTCTTGTGTATTCAGTCTGTGAGTTCATTTTGTGTTCCCTATTCAATCAATGAAACTTTGGTTCTGTTCATTTATTGTTTGAACTTGTATGACTACTTTGCACCGTGTGTCTTGATCTCCTTGTGCCTCACTTCTTCCTGTGTTGAGTTTATTGCACTGAAGTTTTTTTGGAGAAGTGTGAGTGATATGTGCTTGTGAAGTGTGTTTTTCCGTGTCTGTTCGCTCTGTGTAAACTGGGGGCTAGACCTCTCTGATTACTAGTGAAGCACTTTTCCTGGCTTGAATCGAAGCCCGCTTTCTTCCCTTGTCGAAGTCCTCTTCACAGTGTGCTCTGTGTGCGTCTTGGCCTTCGAAATACGACGCATAGTACCAGTTGCTAGCACAGAGTATTTGGTCGAAGTCCTTAGAGGGAAGTCTGCTCTTGCGAAAGGTGAAGTGCGAAGTCTGCTCGAAGGCACCCAGTGTGCGGAGCCTGCACTGACTTAGCAGAGTTGAGTTTTTGGTGTTGTGGGTGGAGCGAAGTCTTCATGACTTCGAACTTTTGCTTCTTGCGAAGCCTGGTTTCGGAATTGTGAAAAACCTCCGAACCAGAACTTCAAAGGGTGTGTTCGAAGCCTGTTCCGCGGAAGACAAAATTAAAACAGAAGGCTATTTTTAGTCTAAAATTTTAAAAGCTCCCATTCACCCCTCTTTGGTCGCCGTTTCGGGTCCAACAAAACCCTAATAAACAAACTTATTCACTAAGCAACATATATATTCACAAAGTAACATGTTCAATAAGCAACGTATTTATAAAGCAACACATTCACTAGGTATGGAAATGGGTTTGATGAAAACCCACCCACGAAGCAACCCCACGAAACCCATCAAACTCAAACCCATGAAACCTATGGGTTCAAAACTAAATCGGAACCCATCGGGTACCCAAAACCCGACGGGTAACTAACAGATCCAGTTTATATTCTACATGAATGACATTACAACATAAATGTAATTAAAAATCCACGACAAATAGGGCATTATCACATTACCAGTACATAGTTTGAAATGATGAAATCACTCAACATAACTCAACATAACACTATCATGAGAAAAGAATGGGAAATGAGCTAGACTCTATATAATTTTAAGTAATCAGGTAAACTCATGAATACCCACAGGTTTAAATTTAAACATGTGCCCGACCCGAAAATAATCGGTTACTTGAACCCCTGAACCCACGGACATAAAATTGAACCCAAACCCATGCTCGTCGGGTCAGGCACCCACGGGTAAAATTGTCATCCCTAGTATTTAAAAAGCAACATATATATTCACAAAACAACATATATATATTTACATAGAAACATATTCACAAAGAAAAATATTGACAAATTCACAAATTATCCACATATTCAAAAAAACTTAGTCATATCGGAGGAGGACCTTGAGGTAGTGACGAGGAGGGTCGGTGATAGAAGCGGAGACCAGCAAAGGAGGCTATGATGGGACAAAGACCTATGGAGGAGGCTGCGATGTGACAGAGACCGCGATGGTTGAGAACAATGATGGAAGACATAGAGCACGACGATGGAACGATGAAAAAGGATAAGGTGTGGTCATCACTAGAGTTTAGGGTTATGTACGATATAAAAGCATTTTGGGTGCTCGCCTATTTATAAACATCATTAGTGATGGGTGAATGTTTCTACCTATCACTAATGATCTAGCCATTAGTGAGGAGGGGCAACTACCTCCTGTCACTAGATCATTTGTGACGGCGATTGTTGCCGCCCGTCATAACTATTAGTGATGGGTGGTAATTAAACCTATCACTAATGGGTGTGCCCCCGTCTTTAGTGATGGGACACATAATGATCACCTGTCACTAATAAGGAAACATCACTGACGTGTCTAAACATCCCATCACTAAAGGTGTATTAGTGACGCATGTTGTTGGTGTGTTTTTTGGTCATACTTTGACACACGTGTGGCCTGGGAGATCTGCTTAACTCCAGTGCAGGTGCTACATTCTCAGAAAAAGGGTTCAAGGTGTGCTAATTAGTTTTACCCGACAACTGATAAGGTTAAACAGGAAAAGATGATCAGTAGTATGGCTTATTGGCTATCGAACCGATGACCGTAGTAAGGATAGAAAAATCGTGAAACATTATAATGATCAGCCATAGGGACGATGACCATGGCCAGAGCGAACGTCCATCAGCCGATGAGATGGGCAGTGCACACGTATGGGCCGATGGACATTCTCTGATGGCAAATAAGATATGGCTCTGAATTAAAGATAACCTACTAGCTTGTACTCTGGTAGAAATAAATAAAACGCACCAGATAACATGTCTATATCATAAAAATTATCACAATAACTAGATCAGACCTAACTAAGATAGTAGGTAATAACGATGATCTTAATGATATGTCAAAGTATCGGGCATGCTTTATTTAGATGAACAATATACAACATGAAAAAGATACAATAGCAAGAGATGTCAGACTAAAAGGATGAAGCCTCAAACTGCCACACCTAGATCACATCAATCTAAGAGATCAATCTGATGCAGCCTTAGACCTAGCTAATACACCGACAACAATCGGCAAACGTACTATTTCGACGTTCTCCTCAAGAGATCAAAATTAATGCAGCCGTGAGGATACTAACCTAGTCGATATGGACGACGGGGGTGGCGGGACTCACCTCTTCGCCGGAGATCGAAACGATGCAGCCTAGCTCCGAGTGTCGAATCCCACCGGGATAACCTTGGAAGCCAAGGGTGGCGATGCACTGAGTAGTTGTTTGACAGAGTTGTGTGTGTTATACAAAGATAAAGGGTACATATTTATAGTCCGGAGACTTGTCGTCCAAGTAACTTATCCTTAACCGATTCCAGATAATCTTCATCTTCTTTCCGCTCTTATCTCCATCGGCTCTTCCTATCCGAGCATGCATATGTCATGGATGGGCTTCCTTGACTTTCCTTGACCATACCTCTTTGACTTCTATTGACCGTGCGTCATCCTTGGTGGGCTCGGGCTTCTACAAAATCTTGGCGCTAACATATGCCCCCTAGTTTCGGAGCATCAAGTGGCTTCTGATGCTTCAAAATTACTAGCCATCATCATCCTCTGCCTCCACATCTTCTCAAATGTCTATTCACACAATCTTTTCACAATCATTTAACTATTGGCTGAAACTCTTCATCTTCTAAAATTTCTTCATGTTCTGGCCCCGAGTAACTTCCCTCTCCCTTTTTTCTTTACGGGGATTGGTCTGGTGCAGCAGCCGAAGAGTCACCCAAGCCTATAAGTATTCAGATTTCCTTCCTTATCCTTTCACGCTTTCTGCCTACTATTTCCGCTTTCATCCCCTGAGCATACCACCACCAGCGTCTAGTGCTTCTTGTGACCGCCACCACTTGTCACCAATCTCCTTGTTTGTTGTACGTCATTCCAGCGATACTAAGATGGCCAACCTTTATGCGATCCCCGAGGTAAGCTTCCGGCATTCTTGCCTTTCCTTGTTCCTTTGGATTTTTCTGGCCCATCTTCCTTACTGTGTATCTTCTCTTTGTAGAACTTGTAGGATCAAATCATAATCCCTATAGTTACTCATCCCTCTAGCTTCTTTTTGGGTCTTTTGGGAAACTCGGACCCCATTGATTTTATAAACACCGAAAATCATAGGATTCCCTTTAAATGTTCCCCCATGTGTTCTTCCGACTAGGGCCATGGTTTTGATCATTCCCCTTCTCCTATCCCTGGCTGGCGCGACTAGTATCTTAGAGTGTCAGCCATATACCGCCCCCTTTGGGATGACATCGACATCAGTCACTGTATTGGCCTTTCCCTCGTCGAGTCGTATTTGAATGAGCCGATGCTAGCCGCATCCTGCTACTTATGGTCCAATGCTTTGAATGCTTTCATTTTTTGGTCATGGGATGATGAGTCCCTCCTTTCTTGACGGCCATTTTTTGACCTGTCTAAATTTCGACTCATCGACCAATCCTTTCTCCTTTCGCTTTCAACCTTCTTCTCTTCTTAGCGTTGTGCTAGCCGACAGCTGGGATCGCTATATCATGAGGCACAACAAGAAAAATGGCCCCATAGATATTGTTGAACACACCTATTTCTTGAACCTCTGGTTGGAGGAGTTCGTCTTCTGCATACCGACTCTGGCCCCGACCTTCCTGTTTCATTTTCTAGCCGAACAACCTGCCACCCATGTGTAGATCCCACTCAGTCGCTACCTCCTAGCAGCGACTTATCATCTTCTTCATCTTGTATCGGCCGGTAACATCGTCGGCCGACCTAGAGGCCATTGGTAGTTCCTCCAGCTTTGGCTCAATGTTTATACAACCGACGTCACTATAAGAACCCCTTAGTCGATCGCTTTTCCCTTACCGAATTTCTAGAATCGTCTGTCCCCACCTATCGTTTCTACTCTTCTTTGGGCGAGGTGACTGTGTCTCTTCCCATTATTCTTTTTTCCTTTGCGTCTTTAGTCATTTCCTTCAAGAGCTCTTATCTTGGATTCTCCACCCGGACCATCTGGTTCCCCTTCGGTTTCTATTCAGAGTATGCACCCCCTAACCGGGTGGTTTTGCTCGACGTATCCTGGGACGAAGAATCATTTCGTATATTCTTAGCTGCAATCTCTCTCTGCTTGCTTCCCATCGAATTCACGGATGAACGTCTCCATCGGTCCTCCTATGAGTTTTAGCACCCATCGGTCTTCTCCCGTCAGCTGGGCTTAGGTCAACTCTCGCCCCATCTTTTCTTTATCGATGGGATTCAAACCTGCAGGAGGGTCACGAGCACCTAGGAGTGGGAACGCATTTCCCAAATGACCGATGGGATCCACATAGGAGGTCTCCTCTCCTAGACGACTTGTCGGGCGACTTCCATGGCCTTCCACGAATAGTGGGGCGAGTTCTTTTCTTTGTCGATGGGATTCAAACATGCAGGAGGGTCATGAGCGCCTAGGAGTGGGAACGCATTTCCCAAATGACCGAAGGGATCCACATCGGAGGTCTCCTCTCCTGGACGACTTGTCGGGTGACTTCCATGGCCTTCCGCGAATAGTGGGGCGAGTTGAAGGAGCACATATTCAACCATTCCTCACTATTTTACCGGGAACGACTTCATTCATACGATGTCGATGCAGGCCCTAAGGTAAGTGCTTTGGCCCCTTTTTCTGTTCGTCCCCCTGTCTTCTGCCTCATTTGATTTAAACTTATCCTCTACAGGATGTTGATCATGATGCCCCCTTGATGAGCCTTAGTGGTTGGCCGATACAGTACGGACTGATATCGGCCACCACACGCTTGGGTGCTGGGCCCCTTCCCCCACAACGTGAGTAGATGGGAGATGGTCCTAGATTGTCTGACCACGTCGGAGGGACTCGATCGTCCATGGAAGAAGAAGCCAACCCGAAGGTGCAGCCCGAAGGAGTCCGTTAGATGTTCTTTTGTGTAATACTTTTGCTTTGTAACTTGAAGAAACCAAAGATGTATATATTGTTAAATTTTTATACAGTCCTGGTCTTGAATTGTGATTTTCCGGTGTACGATGCCTTAGCATCGGCCATCTGAATACGATATGACTAGTATCGGTTGTCTTGTGCGAAGATATCTAGGCATTTATCCATACGCTCGAGAAGTACTTCTTCAGATACTTTCTATTCAACGCCTTCCCGAACACTTCCCCGTCTAGACCTTCGAGTAAATAGGTGTTTCTAGGCACCACTCGATGTATCCGAAATGGCCTTTCCCAATTTAGGGACCACTTTCCGAACCGATTATCCTTAGATCTGATCGGTAGGATAAGTTTCCGCACGATCTCTTCTTTTTCGAACGATTTCGATACTACCCTTTTATTGTATAACTTGGTGACCCTTGCCTTATTTTCTTCGATCTTCTCGAGAGCTCTCAATCGTACATGTGCCAGATCGTCTGGGCCATCAGTCATTAGATTATAATAATCATCGGCAGTGAGCTAGTCTTGTAATAAACATTATGCTGATCGGCCATAGGGCCGATGACCATGGCCGGAGCGATTAGGTGAATGTGCCATCGGCCGATGAGATGGGCAGTGCACACGTATGGGTTGATGGACGTTCTCCGATGGAAAATAAGATATGGCTCTAAATTGAAGATAACCTATCGTCGTGTACTCTGGCAGAAATAAATAAAACGTACTAGATAGCATGTCTATATCACAAAAATCATCACAATAACTAGATCGGACCTAACCAAGACAGTAGATAATCACGATGATCTTAATAATATGTCAAAGTATCGGGCGTGCTTTGTTTAGATGAACTGTATACAACATGAAAAAGATACAATAGCAAGAGATGTCGGACTTAACCGATGAAGCCTCAAACTACCACACCTAGATCACATCAATCTAAGAGATCAATCTGATGCAGCCTTAGACCTACCTAATACACCGAGAACAACCGATGACTGTACTGTTTCGACGTTCTCCTAAAGAGATCAAAACTAATGCAGTCTTGAGGATATTGACCTAGTCGATACAGACGTCGGGGGTGGCGGGACTTACCTCTTCGCCGGAGATCAAAACGGTGCAGCCCAGCTCCGAGTGCCGAATCCCATCGGGATAACCTTGGAAGCCAAGGGTGGCGATGCGCTGAGTAGTTGTTTGACAGATTTGTGTGTGTTAACCTAAGCTAAAGGGTACATATTTATAGTCCGAAGACTTGTCGTCCGAGTAACTTATCCTTAACCGATTCTAGATAATCTTCATTTTATTTCCGCTCTTATCTCCATTGACTCTTCCTATTCGATCATGCATACGTCATGGATGGGTTTCCTTGACTTTTCTTGACCGGACCTCTTTGACTTCTCTTGACCGCACGACATCCTTGGTGGGCCTAGGCTTCTACCAAATCTTGGCGTTAACACACACGCATCAATTATCTATTAGTAAAGCTTAATCACTAAAGATTGTTTTTGTAATAGTGGTATCATATCATAACACCATATCAAGTATCATGTTTTTTACACTTCAATTAATTTTTTATAATTAAAAAAGCATTGTTCTCCACGTTTCCGATTGAGTACCGCAACCTAAATTTTTCAAAATTTATTTGCATTTAGTGGTAAACGATTCAAAATGGATTCATGAACATAAATATTATTTTTTATATAAATGTTGTTTAATTATTTCATGCACTCGTAGTTCAGATTTGGCCTATTTCAATTTAAATTCTAGAAATACATTTAATGAATTAAAAATAGCAAATCGACATAGAAAAATGTGAATTTTTTCCATAGATCAATATATCTTGCATTTTGAGTGTAAAAATTCATGTTCAAACCAATTTTAAAATTCATGTGAAATTTTTTATTTTTTTTCCAAGTGTTGTCATATTTTCCTAGTGTCTTTACCGGGGGCACTCGATAAAGATGTGATTCGTTGAGTGTAAATTGTTTGCAGAGTATTTTCATATGACACTCGGCAAACAATCGTCTTTACCGAGTGCCCGATGAATTACACTCAGCAAATAAATTGACATTTGGCAATCTCTCTTTTCCCCCACACCATTATATTGATCCATGCTTTCAATATCTTGGTACGTACAACAACTTGGGTGTTCAGTGTTCTAGTTGACATTGATCGATCATAAGCATAATCTTGCATGGCCTCCTACATACAGGAAAAGAGAAGTTTGTCGAGTGCCACAGACACTCGGCGAACCCCCAAAAACACTCAGCAAAGGGTTCGCCGAGTGTTGCACTCGGCGAATGACACTCAGCAAACAACACCTCGGTATTCACTTGTTTGTTGAGTGTCAATAACACTCGACAAAAAAAGTAGTGAAACAGCGCTAATGAATGCAAACGGTCATTCTTCAGGTGTCTCGGCAAAGAATGAAACAAAAAAACAGGACACGAGATAGCGGCATTTCATCGAATGGTTGGTGGACACAAGGGAAACTATTCTATCAGGGTAATGATGTCTACCACACACGCAACATGAAAGAATAGTATGATAGGAACATAAGTAGGCACCCCATGAAATCATATTATATGTGATAGTATGACCCTTCACATGGTGATCTCCATCTCCATGGCTCCCGTCATTGTGATTTAGACCTCCATGAACCTATACTATCATATTACAAATAATAGCACTTATACTAATTACATGAGTTGAAGCATCATAGGTCGATTCACATGTCGTACAACCCATGCAATATTCATGATGTCCAGGCCATGTTAATTACATGCATGCATCTCATACATTTTGCAAGGCCATACTAGTCACAAATTTCTTTGCAAAAATGAGTTAGGCGAAGAATATAGGCGTGACTGAAATTTGGACCTAGAACTTTCGCATCAACAGGCTCGGAACTTCTAGTCTGGGTAAATTGGATTTGATCAGAACCAAAACTTTTGATTTGATCACTCTGTATCAAATTTAATTAGGCTCGGAACTTCTTGTTCACAACCGAAACTTCCAAAAATCTGACGAACAGAACAATAGATTTAATATATTTCCACCGCGTATTTCTATGCGTGATCGATCTAGATCAAACAGTATATGCATGTAGGCTCATATACCACTAGCTGGAAACGTAGGCTCAGATACCACTAGCTGGAAAATCAAAAATTTACCCCTAGAAACCAGGAACCATGTGCGTGAGGGGTCATAGATCATTACCTTCTAACGCGAGACACACTAGTGTAACTGAAGACAATGTTGAGGAAGTGTGTCCTCGCTCAACTCCCCCTCGATTCGTATGTTTTTCGACGACCCTCACGACGAAGACCGTTGTTGATGATGATGAAGACCGATGATCAGCTCAAGGAAGATGACAATGAGTGTTGCTGTTCGAGCAGCACCTCCACGGAATCCACACGTATAGGGATGGATTCCTCTCACGACAGCATGCTAGCCCCGCTCGAGAAAGATCTAGGGAGAGAACCCCACTCTCAACCTTCGAGATCAATATGGGAGAAGAGAGGTGTTGATGCTAGGGTTTGAGCAATTAGAGCATCTGCAATCTCCTCCCACGACCTCCTCTTACCTTTATATAGACCCTGGGCTTGAGCCCTTAATCTCAATTAAGTCCCAACAGATCCAATCTATTTTGCCTAGATCAGAACTTCTGATCTTGGATAGGAACTTACGATTAAACTCTCGGTCTCTAATTCTGGAAATAATCAGAACTTTTGACTCGTCCAGATTATTAGAAATTTTGATTCCAAATCATAATTGTCGATCTATCTAGAAAACAGAAAATCTTTCTAGGTTTTACCCTGTTGGAACTTCTAATACTTTATCGAAACTTTCGATAGTCCTAGATTATCAAAGCTTATGATTCCAAAGGAATAAAAAAATTATTTATGAACTAGCACTGAGGGAAACTACAGCTTCGTTGAGTACCAAAAACACTCGACAAATAATTACACTCGAAGAAAAGGGGATTTGTTGAGTGCCTAATGGGAACGCACTCAGAAAACACTATGAAACTAATGGGAATGTGAACGTCTGGACGACATGTTTGGTTGGCAAAAAAATATGGATTCGCTGAGTGTTTCTTGAAAAGCATTCACAAACCTAAAAAATACATCATTTTATGTGAAAAATTATTTCGATCCGATGTGATATTTGCAATTTTGTTTTACCTTGAAAATTTTTCTACACTCAAAATAGAATATATCTTATTCCATGTAAAAATTTCATATTTTTTAGGTTAGTTTGCTATTTTTAATTCATTAAGTTTGTTTATACGATTTAAATTGAAATAGGTGAAATTTGAAATGCAAGTGAATGAAATAATGAACCAAAAATTGTAGAAAAATCACATTAATGATTTTGAGTTCATTTTTAATTCTTATACACTAAATTAAAAGAAATTTTGAAAAATCTAGGTGGCGGCACTCGATCGACAACATAGGTTTTTCGATTATAAAAATCAAATGAAGTCTAAAAACAAGAGGCATGTTATGGTATTATGATGTGATACATTTATATTGTGAGAAAATTAGAAAAAAATTGAAAAGTTTTCACGTAGGATTTTAAGAAATCGAAGATTCTTCAGGGAAAAATTAAGGTTTAGAGAAGAAATGGGTTAGGTTTGAAAGCTAATCGATGGTTAGATCTTTTATTTAAACATGAAACTTTTTTACAATCAAAATACAATATAGCTTACCTCAAATAATTTTTTATTTTTCTGGGTTACTTTACTATTTTTAATTTAGTAAGTGTGTTTGTAGGATTTAAGTTGAAATATGTAAAATTTGAACTACAAATGCCTAAAATAATGAACCACAATTTATAGAAATATCGTATTCACGTTTTTAGCCCATTTTTAGTTCTTATCTACTAAATTAAAAGAAAATTTGAAAAATCTAGGTTACGACACTCGACCGACAATGCAAAGCTAGCTTACTAGTTTTTTAATTCTAAAAAATCAAATTGAAGTTTGAAAAATATGAGGCCTGTTATGATGTTACAATATGATACATATATATTGTGATAAAAATTTAAAAATATTTTGAGAAAATTGTCACCTAAAATGTTCGGAAACCGAATATTTTTAGAGGACACGTTAGGATTTAAACAAGGAAGAGGTTGGGTGTTTGAAACGCTTGCAATGTGTTGCACATTTTTTTTCATTTTTTTGTTTGTTGAGTGTCAAACTTTGAGTACTTGGCAAACCGTCTATAACACCACCATTACACTATTTTTTCACTAAGTGTAGAATTTAACATCTTGTGAAGTATTCGTCGAGTATCCGAAGAAAAAAATCGACGAACTAGTGTTTTCTAACTAGGGTAGAAATTAAATCATGTTAAACAATGTTGAACTCAACATGACTATAAATAAAATCATTTTAGAGCGAGGAACTAAATTTTATGGTTTGTGGGTTTCTCTTACGAGTTTATTATGATTTGACCCACTGCATGACTCTTGGCTAGCTCTTGCATTCTTGCATGTCTTGTCATAGTCATTACAACACCTCCTTGTAGGTTAAATTTCTCTAACGGTCTAACCTGGCTTAGCTAGAGGCTATGTCGATCTCTGAAAAAGTATTTAAATTGTATAAGGTAGAGTAAATAATTAAAATGTTTTGCCTGAACAATTTATGCCCGAGAAAATTCTATCAGGGTCGAAAGTTCCGATTTGGAATCAAAAGTTCTGATTATTTTCTGAATTAGAAATCGAACGCTCAAAGGTGAAGTTCCTATATTGTATAAGATGTTCCGACATTTTATGTTTGAGAAATAGATAGCCAAAATAAGAAGTTCTGATTTGGAATCAGAAGTTTCGATTATTTCTAATTCAGAGAGAGTTCAAACCAGAAATTTCGATTTGGAATCGATTGATCAGAAGTTCCGATAAGGGTATCGGAAGTTCCGATAGAGTTCTGGTTTGCATATCGAAAGGCTAGATCGAAAGTTCCAATAGGGTATCGGAAGTTTGATGCGGGCTACCGTGTTGAGGAAGGACTTCATGAGGACACGCTTCCTCAACATCTTCTTCCGCTGCTACTAGCGCATCTTGAGCTAGAAGATAGCGATTCAAGATCCCCCACGTTTAGAGGCAGAAAATTTTATTTTGCCGGCTACCTAGCTTCCCTGTGACAACACTGCCCCCTTCACAAATGATGAGAGAGTTCAAAAATGTTAGATTACATTCCTACTCGCGCAATCCCTCCTCTGTTACATAAGTACAAACATTTTAGTTTTGATTAATTTTATAAAAATATACCAAATACAACATTAAATTAATTTTATGGAATCAGTCATAAATATATTTTAATATTATTTGATATTGTAATGTTAATATATTTTACTTAAACTTAATTAAATTTAAAAATAGTTGACTTTTAAAAAGTTAAAAGGATTTAAACAACTAGAGGTACATGATCATTGTGATCTGAGATCCTCTACACCGAGTGTAGAAGGGAGTCGTCTTCCTCTACATCATTCGGGTCGAGATCCGATGAATGTCGAAAAGAGTTTCATACTGTCAAAGTTTATACTAGACTGTATAGATCGACGATCGCAAAAAATAGTCGGGCTGACATCAGACGATTTGGATTTGGTTCCGATCACTGGTGCAGGTGGGATTGCGATGGATGGAATCCATCCATACCTGCCAGAATGTTGTACTAGACGTGACTACGTGTAAAGATGCTCAATCTGATGGGATTTTAGCTTGATTAGAATCTCGTCGAGATATTATTCTGCAGTTCATAGTCAACAGGAAACGTGAGGCCGACTGGTTATTTATCGCGCTCCTTGTCATAATCATTGTTATAAGTAGGTTAATTTTGTTGAGCTACAAATCATGGAGTCCTAAGTAGTGGCAACCATGGCTAAACCTCGTATTTGCTAGTTAACCGAAAGTCACACCCATTGTACAAATCATGTTCGTTTAGTTCAATTTTTGAAATTTCCCAGTGTATACAGGTTTCCTTTTCTCATAAAATGCAGCTAGACCTTCATTCCCTTCAAGACGATGCAGAGGACAGGTGCGGAAGCTGAATCAAAAGAGTTTAACAAACCTATTTTTCCTGTGAAAAATACTTTTTAGTATAAATTTAGAAACAACTTGAACCATGTTTTTTCTATTTCTGTTTTTCTGCTTTTCAATATAAATTGGATAGCATGAATTCAATGTGTTTTATCTAACATTATTATGGCTTATATTGCATTGCACAATATCATAAGATAGCTATGTAGTTATCAGTTACTCCCTCCGGTTATAAATATTAGTCTGGTTAGACAGGATTAGACATACCAAAGTCCTAAGACAAGATTTTAGTGGTGCCACCCAAGTTTAACTTCTAGTGGCCACCCTTTTTTAATGTTTTTATTGCCCAAAACACTTCGGGAGAATATGACAAATGCTTCAATTGATGAGGTAACTAATATTTGTACACTCTCACCTAAACACCAAAATGACTATTATTTGTACACCGGAGAGTACTTTATAAGATGAACTATTGAATTTTTTATTTATCTAATATATTTTTCAATTATTTAATTACGTCAATATTGACCGTTTCCTATTTATATATATATGTATGAAATATCATAATGATGAAAATTATATCAACTATAAAAAACAACCAGCTCACAGTAGTTTTTTCACAGCAACTTCAACTAAATGACTTTCAGTTTTTTCACAGAAGACAGTTCACAACAATATTTTCACAGCTCATAATAAAACCAAACAAACCCTGAATTAGCGAGCCAATGAGCCGATGGTAAGCCAGGCTCAGTTCGCTCAGCCAGCAAGCTAAGTTATGAAAACAGCTCAGTTCAACTAGTTAGCTAGCTATTCGAGCCGAGCCTATGTTAGCCTCGAGCTCAAATTCTTGTACAGAGAATGCGTCGGCGATCGATCGAGGACAAGCACAGCGTGGAGAACGACGGCAAAAACTCTCCGTTCATGAGACACATGGAACCGATTCGGACCAGCTGTGCTGGTTTCGAAGGAACCAGGGATCAGTGCCCTCGGGTTCAGAATAGCATCCATATGCACAGCTCTCTCTCTCTCTCTCTCTCTCTCTCTCTCTCTCTCTCTCTCTCTCTCTCTCTCTCTCTCTGCCTTATCATGGCAGGGAATCTGAACAACTTGCCTGCTTTACTCTCAAGATTTAGCTGCCTCTACTTTGCAAACCACATCATCATCGGCCTGACCTTATCAGATATGAGGCGCGGCGATGCCGAGATCCGACGGTGCAATCTTGCTTTTCAACGTACTCGCTGAATTCTTCCTTCAAAACTCCTCTACAATAGAGCTAGAGAGAGAGAGAGAGAGAGAGAGAGCAAAATATGCTGTCACAGACTCACAGTTGCAACCTGTATGATTCTTCAGGCATCGGAAGAAAGTAGGATATTATCTGCTATTTTGTTTTTGTTTTCTTCATGTTTTAATGCATGACGCAAACACCCAGCAGAAGCACAGAACGGATATTTGGATAGAGATATCCTTATCCTCTATATCTGCCTTGACAGTTCTCACCTGGTAAAAAAGATGCAAGTTAAAGAAAAAAAGCTAGTGTTCTGTTGAGCAATTCCATTGCTCCAGAGCCCAGAATCTTACAGTTCTTTTTTGTGTTTGATCAGCCCTTGACTCCTCACATTCTCAAGAGGTATTCATTCAGTACGCTTGGCTCCTGCAAGAAGAATGCATGACTTAGCACTTGAGAACAAAGCTCGTGGGTGGAAGAAAATTCTAAGGTTCACATGTGTGACAGCAAGTGTACCTTTGTTATTTCTTTTTAGGTTCAAGCTACTGCATTTTGTACAGATGTAACTCTAAACTGTCATATATGTAGTTAATACCACTATATTATAATTTATTTATTTATTTATTTATGTATTTTCATTTTCTGATGGTAGTACTACAGCTGTGTGAGAGTACATTTTAGCTCTGTACTTATGATTGCATTTCAATACTGTACTCATGGTTCTTTGACATGTGCAACACAAGATCTAACCTACATTGCAGCGATATGCCTCAAAGTCAGTCCATGATGTGCCTACACCTTAGAGGATCTTATGCTTTGGCGTGCGACATGCCATTTGTGCAAGTGGGAGACCTAACAAGTTCGATTTTTCTGATAGGCATAAGCATGCGCCACCTTACCTGAAACCTACTAAACCAGGCTAGCTTCAGCAATTGGCAGTTTCAGATCCTAACATATCACATATCCATTTTAATGATTTAAACTCCAATTTGAAGAAGATGGTGAATCTGATGTCCATGACTCTATCCAGCTTAGATGAATGCAATCAATGCCTTTGGCTCTATCACCCTCTCGTTTTCACCTCCAAAGAATCCTCTTTCGATGTGGTGTGGTGTATTGACTTGGATGCTTCTGTCTCCTTTACTTTGTTCTTTCAAGACGCTCAATGTATTCAGTGAAAGAGCGATGATATTTTCAGAGCCACAATTTGTTCAAAAGAGGGATTGCATTTCTCAATCTTGAAGCACATTGCTGACACGAAAGCACGCATGGGCGTCTGCAAGACTGCAACAAAGGATAAGGTGATAGGCATCGAGAATATGGAAAAAATATATATATCATATATATGCAGATATAATCCCCAACTGAAACTGAAGCATGTAATCTTTCAAATCCAGGGAGCTAACAGAGTGACCTTGAAGTATCCTCATACGATTTGTACCAGAGGCTCCAAATGTCAGAGCTGATACCTATCCTTGGCTCCCAAAAGCTTTTGTGCACACCATTTCAGTTAGCGAAGATAGAACAAAATAGAGGAATGTGTCAAATTAGGCTGATATGAATAGGCTTCCTTAACTGTGCTGTTGATTAGGTTGTGAGAGGTATACTATATTGAACTAAGGAGAGGGCATACTTAATCAAAATAAAAAGATAATAGCTAATTTTTTTAAAAAAAAATTAGATCTGCAGTTGCACACTTGCACTCACCCTCACCAACACAGCTTCGCCTTTGAGGAGGTGTTTGGATCATGGGGCTAAATTTTAGTCTGTGTCACATCAGATATTTAGACATTAATTCAAAGGATTAAACGTGAGCTAATTATAAAAATAATTGCATAATCGGAGGATAATTCACGAGACGAATTTATTAAGCCTAATTAATCCATAATTAGCAAATGTTTATTGTAGCATCACATTTTCAAATCATGACGTAATTGAACTCATTAGATTCGTCTCGCAAATAATCCTCCAATTATGAATGAGTTTTTGTAAATGGTCTATATTTAATACTCCAAAATAATATTTAAACATTGGATGTGATGGGGGCTAAAATTTTAGCCCGTTATCTAAACACCCCCTAAGTATGGTGTCACTAGAGCTATGTACAGGGAATCAATGCGCCATAGTGCCATACTAGATTGTACGATCGTTGACGCTGAGAGCATGAGGATGGGTACCTTGGATTGATTCGATGACGAACTGCATACACAGATGCCTCGACAGGATGATGGTTCTCCACAGCATCAAGCGCGTGGCTGTACGTCAAAGTAGCGGTGCATCACGCGCTTTCAGAGGATCCTCTGCAAATCAGCGCGTAACGTGGCGCACCATTGCGCTCGAGGATGATCTCCTGTGCTTCTTGATCTCTCCCGTGTTTGCAGCTCCTTTATCAGCAGAACCTTACTAGCGATCTCATGAAACCAGCCTGAACACACCAGCAGAAAGAAAAAAATTGATGATATAACCTCCAATTCGATGAAAATTGGGAATTTACTCTCCTGACCGTATGCTAAAACCTTCAATTTCTATCTCGAGAGAGGGTATATGATCAAATCTCCCCAGCAAAAAAGGGGGAAACAGTAACATTAGAATTGCTATTAAGGTGACTCTCTTGGTTCACGGCATGGATTTCAATAGGCTGTTCTCAAGTGTCAGCAATGATGCTATGTCCATTGGTGGAGACAAGAATAGATTATAGCAAATTTTCAGGTGTATTCTGGTGCCCTATGCTCAGCAGGAAGCTGGATGATGACCCATATGGCCATTGCTACCACAAACTCATGAGTTGAAAACCTACATTGTGATCTATGAGAGTAAACTGAAGGTTGTAAAACCACCAAAAACACCATTATACGCTACATGGACCAGGGTTCCCCAAACCATTTGTACCTGATCATTTGTGAAGAGGTTAGCTGGATTGGAAACAGTACCAATCTGTACCTGATTTGAAATGAAACCAACTTTTTTCCCATGCTTTCCCCTTCTCTCACCAGCCTCTTCTTCCCTCATCAAATCTAGCCATTTTCTCACCAAATGATCAAAACCTAGTGATTTCTGCAGACTGGATATCAATTTAGGTGGCGATACATATTGCAACGGTTGCCAATTCCCTTCGATTTTTGTGCAACTCGAGATCTGCAAATTAATCCGTTCCACTGACCTGTCTGTGAGGAGTAAGCATCGATTTCAGCGGGGCGAAAAACAGGGCAGGCGGGCGGGCGGCGGCGACGACGACGACGACGGTGGCGAAGAGAATGGCAGAATTGTCATGTGCTTCGTCGGCAGCGCCAGCAGTAGCGTCCGCTGCGCTTCCCGTGGGCCGAAACCTTCACCGCGGCGGCGCGGAAGTATTGGCAGAGCGGATGGGCCGACTCCGGCGGCGGCGAGCTTTCCGCAATTCCGCCGATCCGGTTCACCGGCGGAAAGGAGGGGAGACGAAATGCTCAACCGATTAAATAATACTAAATAATTTGAAGGTCTATTCTGCAAATATCACTGTACCCATGATCCTTGATCCAACGGCTCACGGGCGCCCGGAACCTGCGTCTCATTTCATCTGTATACTTTGCAAAAAGGTCCTTATTTTGGTCGCTATTATTGCTAGTGATCCAAATATTTATTGGGTATACATATGATAATTTTAAGATACTAAACACTAATTTCAATGTACTAAATTTGATTATTGTCTGGTTATTGATTAGATAATAAAGGCTCTTCCTTTGAAACGCAAACATTTTACAATATTTTTTACTAGGATTAGTGTAGTTTCTTTAAAATTACTATAAAAAACTTCCAATCCAAATGATCTCTAAAAGGGATTTTTTTCTTAGATGCTTTTTTTGTGATCTCCAGAATTTTGTAGTCATTATCATGTATTGCTTATTCTAATTCCTCATCCTAAATGTGCCTATTGTCCTCTTTCCTCTTGATAAGATGCATTGTGTTGATCACTTGAGTGTTTTGCTTCTTCATGGTTTATTTATTGGCAATAAAAGACCATGATTGTTTCAAGAATTTTTGCTGCTGGTCTGAAAGTAGGGCTCTGATTTGTGATGCTAGCAAATGTATCAACCACCCTACTTTTCCAGCACGTCTGCACCTGATGCTTTCATGGACTGAGTTTGATCCACATTCACCATGATCTAGAAAGCTTCTCTACCCCTGAAAAATAAACTGTTTGCTCTGTTACTACTTCACAATATGCTTTTCACCTGTACTGTAAAGTAGCTAAAGTAATATGGTGTTCGATTGGAATTGTTTGGGTACTAATACAAGACCTTCTTGTGTGTTGCAATTTTACTGCAGGCTGCATTGTTCTTCATGGGCATGGCAAATTATAAGCAATCTTGTTGTCGGCCGTCTGTTGGTTTGATCTGGAAACTGATGCTGCATTGACGTGCCATGTGATCAAGTCTACAATTGAGGTGACTGTTGCAATTTGCACAAATGCATGTTGACCAGGCTTGAAGCCAGTGTGGATCAGCAGTAATTCAAGCAACGTTGGAGCTGGCCAGAGAAGCACTCAGGATTGTGTATCTTGATATCATGCTCTTGTTGAGTGCATGCTGCTGGTGAGAAACCCAGTCTTGCTGAAGTGCTATGCTCATTACTGGTGAGAAACCCAGTAATGAGCTTGACATCTGTTTTTGATAGGTTGCATCAGTTCAGTGGTTGATGACCTTGTCGGTTCATCAGTATAATCATACGCACACGCACAAATCTGAACCGTCACAACCTCCACCCCCTAATGCAGTACACAGCAAGCACCAAGCATCACACGTCACACGTCACAGAAGCAGTATACACGAATTCCAGTTCCATGGATTATAATTATCATGATTCAGCTCCTGGATGACATGTTGGGTTTCACTTTCACCCACAGTGAAAACAGCAATGGCTGTGATAAGATTCAACACAGCATCTGGTATCATACCACAATGTTTTTGTCTAACTGTAATTCCAACACGTGAAGATTCAAGCAATGAATTGAATCTTGAAGAAATGGCAGGTCAGCCATCATGGAGTTGTTGTACTTGAGGGCTGGCCAGAAACAATGTTTCTCCTCCTACCTGTATGTATGAATGTGGGCTGATTGTGTAAACCATAGATCTGGTGTACACCAACACGGCACATTATCTATAGATTGTTTTCAGATGAATCTGATGTCGATGGAGAACTGTTTCCTGATGAATCAACAGGCCGTGATGTCGATCGAGTGTTGTACGAGTTGCAGTGGCTGCACTTGTGGCCAATCACATGGAAGTTCACTTCTGAGACTTTGTTGCAGTCATTGCAGAGCACCCAAACCTGCCACAAAGGAAAATAATCCTTGTGAGACCTGGGTATTGTGTGTAATTTTGCATGACCGTGATCTTCAAGGGTATATAATATGATGAAGCTTCCTCCTTTTGCTGCATATTTTATTGAAGTGAATAATATTACCAATAAAGCAGGCAGCAGAAAAGGTTCCAAGGTGGTGAAATTTTTTTTAGCAGTGAAAAACATGTCCTAATTAACTAGTGCACTTGAGTAACCAGTCTAGCAATGGAAACAAACTGAACCATGTAGTTATGTCAGAACTCGAATTTTTTTAAAATAATATATTTTTTAAAACAAATTTCTAATCTGGTACACAGTTTCAAAAAAATGTAAAAATAATCATCTATTGGCCGATCTAGGGGTCCAGGCTACTTCAGTCATTCGCCTGACAAATTTCAGCACTTGGTTGGCCGAACTAGGCCACGTGGCCTAGATCGGCACATTCTCGGCACATGGTCTACCGATCTAGGCTAAATCAAATACCTCTGCAACATGGTGTAATGAGCCTATCTAGCTCAGTTAGCATAGCGCAAGGCTCTAAACTCTTTAGTTGTGGGTTTGAATCCCATGGGAGGCGAATTTTGTAGCTTTTTTTTGTTAAGGATTGCTTGTAGTAATGTTCTAAAAAACTAAAAAAAAAACTGCCCACCATGGGACTCGAACCCACAACCTTCAATTTAAGAGAATTTAAGAGGCTTGTGCTTTGCCAACTGAGATAGACGGGCTTATTATATCATATTGGAGAGTACATTATATCTGATTTGGTAGGTCGGCATACCATGTGCCGATCTATGCCACGTGGCAAATTTCGGCACATGGTTAGCCGAACTAAGCCACATGGCCTAGTTCGGCTAACCAAGTGCCGAAATTTGTCAAGCCCCACAGCAACGTTCGGCCGAACTAGGCTGACGTGAGCTAGTTCGGCCGATGGTGTGCCGACAGGTACCCAGATTTTCAATTATTTCAAACCGTGTACCAAAATTGAAATTTTGTTTAAAAAAATTCTGTCAGAACTCAGAAGAGAATACCTTGTAACGATATACAGGAGGCATGATTGTTGCTTCAATCTACAAAAGAACAAACCATCTTGTTATTTAAGAAAGCACCAAAATACCAAATCTTATCTAAAATGTTCAAAGCATCGCAAAGTCAGCATATGATAGATGCTTTTAGAGTGCCTGCCTGACTAGTTTTACCATAAACACATCTCATCTCCAACAGAATGTGTTTCCTGACAGGAGATTATCAACTAGTTTTGTTTGATACTTTGATCAGGTTTGTTTGAACATGCCACTATACAATATACATACAATATGTACAAAAGAAATAGATACCTCTTGCTCTAACAATTCCCAATGACGTGACATGTCCAGTGCTGTCTTGGAGCATATTGGACAAGTGTATCTGTATAATCCAAATAGCCAAGAACTAGTTAAGTCTCCAAAAAAGAAGACAAGAACTCGCTATGATGTCAGATGAACAATGGAAACAGGTGATGGGATTTACTTGTGATGTTGCACCATCTCAGAAAAGCATTCCATGTGCATAGTGTGTCCACAGTTAAGAACTCGTGTTCCTTTTAATGAATCAAATAAATACTGCACAGGAAGTTCTAGGTTTATCATCATTGTAGCCAAGAAGGAAAGAGTGCACAGGAAGTTCCAGGTTAATCATCATCCTAGCCAGGAAGGAAAGAGTGCAAGACTGCAAGTTTTAAGTAACCTCATAACAGATCGGGCAATTCTGTCTCATTGAGTTCTCCACACACTGATGGTTATCACGCAGAGCAACAGCATAACAAGACCCTAGATATTGCAGTAAAACTAATTAATACATATTGCATATAAGCATTACTGAGAAAAGATATTAGAGTCATCACATTTATATTTTTGTCTAACAAATAAAGTTATATACAACATAATAAATTGTTTGGAAACACTTTTTTCAATGCCAAATTTGCTATCACCTAAATATAATATAATTCACCATAGATTGTGATCTCATTTATGGCACACTGACATGATGTACATATAACTCATTAGTTAAAAAAATAAATGATTTCCTATGTTTTTCTTTTGGCAATATATCATCTTTATAAGAACAACATGGTGCTAAATAAGCAGTGAACAAATGCATAGCCTCAAAAAATGTGGTGCTAGCTAAGCAAATGATCAAATGCAACTCATCAAATAGAAACTTTGCCACTTGCATCAAGTAGATTATCCAAACATGGTATCAAAACCAATATGGAAACATTTATCTCAAAGTAAGCATATCAAACTGGTTCAGGCAAAGCATACCACACTTTACACAATGGAAGAAGTTTTCCTTGCCACCAACCCTGGTTAATTAGAGTGGATACAGAATTAGAACTTTGTTTCACAAGATATTGGCTGAGCTGTTGTTTAATGCTCACCTGCATATTCCACAATCATAGCAATGAAAATGTCCTTTCTCTGTCTGTAGGAAAAAGAACAATGCATCAGTTGATACTTGATAATAAGAATAAAAATCATATAACCACAGAAAAAAATGTAAGAACCTACATCATCATCATAAAACTTGCATACATCACAAAAGTACTCTCCCATGCTGACCCCACAGTTCACACACACTTGTGACACCTGACAAACAAAATAAAGTCCACGTAAGTATACAGCAGTCTCCTCACATGGCATGGGTACTCAAAATAATATATTTATGCATTAAGTCATACCTGTTGTTCAGTATCACAGAGTAAACATACTACCTGCACGACAGAATAAAGTAAATGTTAAGAAATTTTGAGCCCAATAAAGTCTATTAATTGTAGGAACCAAAATAGGAAGGACATGATAGGTATACTTTTTCAACATCCTGTCGACATATTGTATGCCGATCACCTGAGGCCTACAATGAAGACAATGTCATTGCCATCAAAACTAGTTAAACTCAACAGATGCAAACATGCAGTTAAAAAGTTTTGCTCTTTAGTTGTTCTTTATTTACAAACCATCAACATATGGTAGTTTACTTTTGACTTTTGCCAAGGTTTACAAAAATCTCCATTATGCGTACTTGTTCTCAAATGATTCTGAAGTAGCAAGTCTCCTTGTTACGAATTACAGACTGACAGCAAGTTTATGCTTTTTTTGCACACTGGAGTTTGAGCAACTTTTCATGCAGAAGTTTCAGCAAAACAAGTTGTTCAAAAGGCTAAACTGAAAAAAAAACAAGAACTAAAACTAGAACATTTATAGGAGACAAACTACGATTCAATAAAAGAATCCAACTCAACTTGTCAGCTTGCCATTAAACATTTGTGTTTGCCATTCAAGACTTGATAGGGGAAATCTCTTGGAGATGTAATTCCCTATTCTCCCTTTCCCCTAAATGGTTGTGATAGGCCTGGTGAGCCAATGGAAAACCTAGCCACTCAAATAGAGTTGAAACCGGGTTTCAACTCCAGCCTGCCCCAACTTGCTTGGGATTAAAAGGCTTTGAAGAAAAAGATGTAATTCCCTACCCAAACAGGCAAGAACTAACCTATAAAAGCATATGGCAGTACACTAACCAATCATTTAGCGTCTCATATAAATTGTCTTCTACATGAACAACAGAACAAGAAAGTAACACAGCCATGGCTTCCAAATCGATAGCAAGATAACAACACACATCATAGTTACCGTGGCCTCGTTGTGGCAATGGCGGCAGGGGAACACCTCGTTGCAGCAGGGCGCCACGATCTTGCATCTCCTCCTATAATGCTCGCACCTGCAGAACAAGATGGAGGGGCAAGATTTCTCGGTGAGATTGACCTACCAAAAGCAAAAGCAACTACAATTCAAGAAATCCCACTAAATAAGCCATCTACCCAAAAAGCATAAAAGATCGGAGCAGCTAGCTACGAACTAACGCCCCTACGAAGTAGAAGCGATCAACCAGACTGGCGAGGAGAATAAATCAAGAACCCTCGGAGGAATAGGGGCGCGCTCACCCGTGCTCCATCTTGCCCACGTCGCGGAGGCCGACGTCTCCGTCTCCGGCCACCACCTCGTCGTCACCAGGGAACTGCGCCCCTCCCATCCTCCCCGACGGCGGCGGCGGCGAAAGGAGGGGGTCGGGTGGAGATAGGGAGAAAGTGGAAGGGGCTCCGAGTAAAAATGGCGCGATAGGAGGAGTCGGGCGGTCGGGCCAAGCTCCGATTTTTCCCTTGCTTTCGTTTTATCGGTCCGGGAGAGGATGTGGGGCCCACTGCATTCATTGCTAACTGCTCAAATAAAGAAATAAATTTAAAAAATCATGGGCCTAAATGAGACGATAAAATACTTAAAAAATCCTCACAATAAAGAAATAAATTTAAAAAATCATGGGCCTAAATGAGACGATAAAATACTTAAAAAATCCTCACATGTAATTATAATTTTTAAAAATTGTTACATACTACTGTTAGTTAGTGTGGCGGTCTTTATTTATCAGTGATATACCGATGATATATTGGCAACCGTAAAAATTATAATGGCACAGAAAAATTAACCCAATATACTACCCTCTCACTAAAATAATTTTATTTTTTAAATTATTACTAATATGTAACGGAAAATTCATTCGATTTCATATGTGTTATTGTCGAGACCCACATTTCGTAAGAAAGCTGGTGGTAAATATGAAACCAAATGAATTTTTAGTGATAAATATAAAACTTTTCTCTTAATTTAATTTTAGTTTTTCAGTTTTATCTAAAAATATTTAATTTCAGTCTTTTATAATTTTTGGTTCATAAATATTATTTTTTCCTATTTACAAGATATGTTTTGGTTTTTTATCCTCACTATTAGTTTATTAAATTTTTTGTATTTGTATACGTTAGGAAGTACTAACTATTATGGCTTGATCCTAGATGTTTTATATAACTCGGCACACCAGTCTATAAAAAATCAAGCTTTTGATTATTTGTACCGAAAAACAAATTTTTAGTAGTACTTTGATATTTATATCTGTAATGGTCTTTTAAAAAATATAAAAGTAAAGAAAAACTAATATAATATTTAAAACTAGATATTTAAATTTAAATTTTCATAAACTACAGACTAATTGACTAACCAAACACCCTCATGTTATAGCTATAAAAAAGTCAGTTTTAAAATGCATATAGTCAACTTAAGTTAATTTTGACCAAAAATATTATTTAAATATGGATAATTTTATGGTACCGTCAAATTTCATGGATTATCAAATATGTACAATCCAACGGTTTAGATTTGAAATCAACGACCCAGGTACGTGTAGCAATTATTTCTTTTCTTCACGTGCTAGCGGATTAATGGTTACATACATTAGAAAAAAGAAAATGATCAATAAATTTTTCTTGCTAGCGACATGCATGTAGACTACTTTCTATTATCAAGGCAACTTACAACCGATTAACCTATTTTTCTGTTTAATTAATTATTTTAAATGAACCCTTAAATATATATTTTAGGATATGTCCCAACAAAAGTTTCCACACTATTATACTTACACAAGGAACCTACTTAAAAAATAAGTAGACAAAATGTTGCATCTCGTTGATTTTGAGAAATCTAAAACGAATTTTTCATTAAATGATATAAGAAATCACCAAATTCATTTTATTTATTATTGGTCACATGGTTAGGCTCATATAGTGTGCACACAAGCTTTAGACCTCAATGAAACCATGCACATTAAAAATAACTCTAGAAAATACTATATTTCAATAAAATTATTTAGATGCTTACAGCATGTTACAACCTAGCATTCGCCTACCTGTGTCTGTGTTTGCGAGAATAATGTTGGCTGCTCGTTGAACAGGGCACACGGTAATTAATCGTAATCCTTATCTCTCCTCTGGTCTTATGGGGTGTTTGGATTCATGGGCTAAATTTTAGCTCGTGTCACATCGGATGTTTCGACATTAATTTGAAGAATTAAACGTAAACTAATTATAAAAAAAATTGCAGAATTGGAGACTAAATCACGAGACGAATTTTTTAAGCCTAATTAATCCATAATTAAAAAATATTTACTGTAGCATCACATTGTCAAATCATGGTGTAATTAGACTCATTAGATTTGTCTCGTGAATAATCCTCCGATTATAAATGGGTTTTGTAAATAATCTACATTTAATACTCCAAAATAGTATTTAAACATTGGATGTGATAGGGGCTAAAATTTTAGCCCCATATCCAAACACCCCCTTAGACGAAGACAAAACTATTCAAAGTAGTTGGTTTTATTACACTGTTTTCTAGAAAACTATATCAGCTTTGCAACTGAATGAAATACTCTCTCTTAGTGGAGAGTGTGTAATTAAATGCTTTGCAACTGAAATAAATACCCTCTCTCCGATTAAACGATTTAGCTCACAGTTGACGTTTCATTTCATTTCATCCGTTTTGGAATCGAGTTAGCACCATGTCATGGAGATGACACTATTTCCTTCTCTTCCCTCATTAATTTAATGACATGTCAGCAAAAAATCTAATGTGGCATGGTAATTAATACAATGAAACCCCCACTGTGAATAGCCTGATGGTGTTTTTCTTGTATAATAATGGAATTGATTCTATGGTTTGATCATTCAAACACGTTTTAGAATTAGTTTTTAGATTTTAATTCTAAAGAATGTCTAAACAGAAATATTGAATTTCAATTGGATTTAACACAATTTTTTTATGGAATCTAAAATAGATTACGACCTATATATAAGATTTAAATGAATCCTAATAGAAATAGAAACAGTAGTAAAACATAAATAAAGATAATCGGACAAAACACATGTACTTGTGGTTTCAAATTAAACTTATATACACGTAAGGTTTCAAATCAAAACTACGTTCAACTTGAAGACAAAAAAGAGAGATGATAAGAAGACGAGATGGACACGGCATGGACTGCAGCTGCACGCCTGCAGATGCGGATCCCAACGCCGCCGCCTAGATGCGATATTTGGTTCGTCTCTCATCTTCTCCGGTTTAGTGGTGTTTGATTTCTCAAAAACAAAATTTAGTACATTTCATATCAGATGTTTGAATATTAATTTAAAGACTTAAATTTGATCTAATTATAAAAATAATTACAGAATTGGAGGATTATTTACGAGACAATTTTTTAAGCTTAATTAATTCATGATTAGCAAATGTTTAATGTGGCATCACATTGTCAAATCATGGTGTAATTAGACTCATTAGATTCGTCTCGTGAATAATCCACCGATTATGAAATGGGTTTTATAAATAATTTACATTTAATACTCCAAAATAACATCCAAACATCCGATGTGACGAGACTAAAATTTGGGACCAAAGAACCAAACGGGCCCTTGGTCGGCTGCCTGCTCGATATTGAATGTCAAAATATAAATTATTTGTATTTATATTTTGATAACTGTAAATATAAATATATGTATTTGTATTCGAATTAAATATGGATGATATTTGGAAACATCTAAATTCGTTTTACAAATGTGAATATGGAAACAGATATCTGAATTTCCGCTAAATGTAGATATGAAAATGGATACATCTGTATCCGTTTTAGGATTTCACACAGATTAAACTTGGACTCAAGATGACATGGCATCACTATATTAATTATTTATTTATTATTTATATAATTATGGAATACTTAAGTTAGTGAATATTAATATGTATTTTTTATTTTTATATACTTATGAAATACTTAAATTAGTTAGGGTTTTCTAGCAATATAAGGCAGTAAGATATTTGCAATTTTGTTTGAGTTTGAAAATTTTTCTACACTAAATATATAACATAAATTATATTATGTAAATTTTCTATTTTTATATATCAATTTTCTATTTTAACTCATTAATTGTGTTTCTAGGATTTAAATTGAAATTTGTGAAATTTGAAATGAAAGTACCTAAAATAAAGTACCTAAAATCTATGTTACGACATCCATCGGTAATGTGGAGCTTAAGGGTTTTTTAATTCTAAAAAAATAAAATATGAAAAATATGAGACTTGTCATGATGTTATAATAGTATACGTAGATACTATGATAAAATTTTAAAAATATTTAAAAAAAGTTATCATATAGGATGTTAAGAAACTTGAGATTCTCTTAAGAGGAATTAAAGTTTTGACAAGAAAAAGGGTATGGCTGAAAATAAATTGATGGTTAAATCTTTGTTTGAAGTTGAAACTTTTTTATAATCAAAAAACAACATATATAATTCCATATATTTTTTTTTATTTTTCTAGATCCATTTGCTATTTTCAACTCATTAATTGTGTTTCTAGGATTTAAATTGATATATGTGAAATTTGAACTGCAAGTACCTAAAATAATGCACTAAAATTTATAGAAAAATCATATTCACTATTTTTTGTCCATTTCTAGTTCTTATACACTAAATTTAAAGAAATTTTAAAAATCTATGTTATAACACTCCATTTGTAATGTGGAGCTTAAGGGTTTTTTAATTCTAAAAAATAAAATAAAGTCTAAAAATACGAGACTTATCATGGTGTTATAATATTATACGTAGATACTATGATAAAATTTTGAAAATGTTTAAATAAAGTTATCATATAGGATGTTAAGAAGCTTGCGATTCTCTTAAGAGGAATTAAAGTTTTGAGAAGGAATAAGTTATGGTTGAAAATAAATTGATGGTTAAATATTTGTTTGAACTTGATTTTTTTATAATCAAAATACAACATATCTCATTCTATATAAATTTTTTGTATTTTTCTAAATACATTTACTATTTTAACAAATTAATTGTGTTTTTAGGATTTAAATTGAAATATGTGAAATTTGAACTGCAAGTACCTAAAATAATACACTAAAATTTATAGAAAATAATATTCACTATTTTGTGTCCATTTTTAGTTCTTATCCACTAAATTTAAAGAAATTTTAAAAAACTATGTTACGACACTCCAGTTGTAGTGTGGAGCTTAAGGGTTTTTAATTCTAAAAAATCAAATAAAGTCTAAAAAATATGAGACTTGTCATGGTGTTATAATATTATACGTAGATAATATGATAAAATTTTGAAAATGTTTAAAGAAATTTATCATATAGGATGTTAAGAAACTTGAGATTCTCTTGAGAGGAATTAAAGTTTTGAGAAGGAATAGGTTATGGTTGAAAATAAATTGATGGTTAAATATTTGTTTGAAATTAAAACTTTTTTATAATCAAAATAAAAAATATCTCATTTTATATATTTTTTTTTTATTTTTCTAGATCCATTTGCTATTTGTAACTTATTAATTGTGTTTCTAGGATTTAAATTAAAATATATGAAATTTGAACTGCAAGTAACTAAAATAATGCACTAAAATTTATAGAAAAATAATATTCACTATTTTGTGTCCATTTTTAGTTCTTATCCACTAAATTTAAAGAAATTTTAAAAATCTATGTTATGACACTCCATTGGTAATGTAGAGCTTAAGAGTTTTTAAATTCTAAAAAAACAAATAAAGTCTGAAAAATACGAGACTTTTCATGATATTATAATATTATACATAGATATTATGATAAAAATTTGAAAATATTTTAAAAAAGTTATCTTACATGAATTTTAGCTAGCATTATAGCTTGTGTATGGTTTATTGTGTATTATTGCTTGTTATTAATTATTATTTCAATTTGGTATATTGGACACTTTGAACTTTTAGAAATTTTGTGAAATGATGAACATTTCAAGTTAAAATGAGTAAACATCCGAATATGTATTTGTATTCGCAATATCCGTTTTGTATTCGTATTAGAAAACATTCAAATCTATATTCATATTCGAAATAAAATGTGGTAAATAGTGCTACTCGGGTTCATTTTCATCCGTATCCAATCCGAATCCATCCCTAGCTACGACCAATTTGGCCATTTTCACCTGTCATTTGCTTCGATTGCAAATTCGCAAGTGGTATATGTTCAATTGGACCGGCTTCTACTACATATGAATTTGAAAACTGTCCAATTGGACTCATTGGTGGATCGAGGAAAAATTTTATAGGGGAAGCTGATTGACTATATATCAGTCACAAATAATATAAATATACATATATATATTATTCACTATTTTAAATAAATATAAAATCATAATTATAATAAAAATATTAAAATTATATAAGGATTTATAAATAAATATATATAAAATATACAAGAAATATACATGCAGCATCTAGTGGTAAGGGGCACGCACGCCCCATTTCACCCTTGGATCCGCGGCTGATTAGACCACCATTCACTACTTCTGAATTTGGAAAATTTAGAAAACTTTGGTGATGATATAGTTTTTGTCGGGGGAATGATCTCGGTACCTTCCGAGTGTCTTTAAGATAGTTGGATAGAACAAGGGGTCGAGAGATAAAACATTAAAAATGACTTCGAAGGAGATTAGATCGACATTCAATAGGAAAACAATCAACAGTATGAAAGAAGCCCCAAATCCAGCACTCAGAGAAATATCCCGACTGCAAGGACTTGGAAGGCCAAAGTAACAACTGATCTACACCATCAATAACAATAAAGATGAAACTGACGACCTTGAATACTAATTAAGATAGTGAATAAATTTGTAGTTATTAGCCCATGATCTTGGTAATTTAACTGTCGTAAAGGGAATTAATATGATAGTTAAAGCCTAACCATAACCCCCGACCCTTGGGATATAAAAGGGTCGGGTTACACTTCATAGACACGTTGACATACAAGCACAAACTCATACGCCGGAAACATTTGCTTTTAGGCTCTTTAGCGTAGATTCCAACACACATGACTAAGGTTATTATTCTTTGGGAGTCTCAAACCTATCTAAACTTTCTTTGTCTCATAATTCTTGATATTACCATAAAATTACGAACACAGAAATACCCTTATACCAAACTACGAGACTATAAAATCTCTACCACAAGCACTACAACACGCTTTGAGATCGTTGGATAGGACATCCCCTCACTACCATAGAAATAGTTTTTAATGACTAAGTTTTATTAACAGATCAATGATACGCGTCAGTAATATATTTTTAGTAATAAATTGTTTCACACCCATCACTAAAGCTAAATTATTAGTGATGGGTCGTAATGTGACATATCACTAAAGAGGGGGTACCCTCATTAGCGACGGGCCACATTATGACCTGTCACCAAAGGGTCGAATAACTAGTGACGGGCGGTAGTTACCGCTCATCACTATAGGTGTATCATGTGTATAAATTAGTGGGACCAATAGTGAATCAGCCACACTTTCATATTCCTCCACCGTCACAACATTCGTTCTGTCGTGGCCTCCTCTGTTGTCCTCTGTTTCGTCACCAACCCCCCTATAACCGCCTCGTTGTGCCTTTCCTCCTCCTCCTCCTCGCCAGCTAGGGTTTAATTTTTGAATATGTAGATAATTTGTGAATGTGTTGCTTTATGAACATGTGACTTTATTCCCATATTCGCTCAGCAAAGAGAAAGCTATTAGTATGAGTATGTGTGTGACAATTAGGCTCACTTTTTTGTTTTGACAAGTTTGTTCATGCAATAATCTTATATTATGTGCTACTATTATTGTTTTTACATTTTATTCATGTAATGATCTTACATTATGTGCTAGTATTATTGTCCCTATATTTTTGTTCATGTAATAATCTTATATTATGTGCTTACTATTATTGTTAGTCATATTTTATTCATGCAATGATCTTATATTATGTTCTTAATATTATTGGTAGTCATGTTTTGTTCATGCAATGATCTTACATTATGTGTTTACTATTATTACTAGTCATATTTTGTTCATGCAATAGTCTTACATTATGTTCTTACTATCATATAGTTTGGTCATTTATGTCATTTTTTCTTATATATTTTTTAGGAGGTAAGATTTAATGAATTAGTTGTCATAAACACCTATGAATTAAAATATAGCCTAATGGAGAGGAGGCCATTAAGTTGGCAACACGACATTTGAGAGCAATCTGTGTTTTTGTCTTATTCAACATGAATTAGGATTTACACAAGTATTATTTTAATTTTTATCATTTTCAAATATAACATGAATTATGAGCATGGCAAGCCTCCTAGGTGATCAAACTTCCAGTAGTAGGTGGGCCCATACGGTATTATTTTATTTTTATTGTCCCATACTACAAGTGTTATGCGTAGTTGTAGTAATACATGCAAACAGTATAGGTAGCGACTTATGATCCTAAGTGTTTCCTTCTAAAAGTCGATCATTTCCACGGACATCACATGGTGCATATATTGTACATTGTATATTTTTAATAAAATAATGTGATATTATCTCACTATCGTAGTTTCTAAAAAAAGCTTTGCCACTAACCATAACATTCACGATGGTGACATCTTTGAGATATCAACAAGAGATGGGTACACCAATATGGTTGAGGTTGAGAACTCTAGAGGCAGGTTATGCATGAGTATAGGGTGGTCTGCATTTGCTAACCGAGTCGCCCTAGTAGAAGGAGACTTTGTGGTACTAACAATAGGACTTCTATTGTCTACTATGGCTACTATTTTCAATAATTATGGCAAAAATACATCATAAGCCTTAAAAAGTAGATGAGGGTGATAGTAGTATCTATAGCAAACTCACATTATTTACTAAATAAACATGCTTATTTTGCATATGTAGAAGAAGAGGAAGAAGAAGGGGAAACAAATATCTAGGATGGGCGACACCGACTAAATGGACCAATCGAAGAACATCTGTTATTTTAGCAATCATACAGATGCAACTCTAGTAAAGAAGGCTCTCTGTAAGACATCTTGACAGATTTATTCTTCAGAGCTCAGTTATACGTGTTGATAGCAAAAAATGATATTAATAGTCGAAATTGTCAAAAGATAAAATTTGGTAATTTTGGGACGAAAATATGCATCCTGGCATAAGCCGGTCCGACCGGCCCAACCCGAGTCTGAGATAAATTGATCTATTTCAGGATGATTTTATCCCTAACTAATTTTAACGACTTGGACTCGTCTCCTAATCAAATTAGAGTAGGAGTTAAGCCCAAGAATGACAAGACCACCCCCTATATATATAGGGGCAAGGCCGATTCAAAGGGAGGTCTCTCTCCAAAACCCTAATAGATCCAATCTACCCTTTGAATCGTTCTTTTCAATCTACTACTTTCCTTGCCCTATATTAGCCATAACGTCCATCTTTGTTGGTTTGCACTGTAGACCATCTGTCTGTCACATCATAATCACATTAATCCTTGTCGATTCATGTGTGAATCATCCGTTTAATCCCCGTAATGGATTTTTATCGATTTTTATCGGTAATTCAGTCTCTAGGCCGAATTGCTTCTGATTTTTTGGTGTTTTTGCAGAGTTTTCATCACCATATTCTTCTCCAAGAGTTTCTGCAATCATCCCTCGCCATCAGCACATCCGCCGGCAAGCCGAGGTGGTCACTAGGCTCTTGTCGGTCTGACCGGTCAACACCAGCCGGTCTGACCGGGCTGTGTCGACAATGGATGGTCTGATCGGGCTGTGCCGACAATAGACGGTCTGACCGGTGACTCAAGGCCGATCTGACTGACTATGCGCAGGTGGTCCGGTCACCCTTTTGGCCGACTCATGTGTCGTTTCCCCGCATCGCCGGTCCAACCACTACCTTTAGGCCGGTTTGACCGACCCCTTCACCACGGTCCAACCAGCCCTACTTTGGCCGGTTTGATCGCTTCTTCTACACTTTAGTTAGTTGAATTGTATTGTTGCAGTACGGTTTGATTGCCTGACAACTCCACCCATATTCCCTTATCACGGTCAAGGGTCGTCGGAACGCGGTGTCAGCATCGCGTGATGTTTAGCCAGCCACCCCTAGGCATACGCGTACTTTTGGATTGCTGAACTGATGTCAGTGTCCGTTGGTGATTTATCAACAAATTTTAGTGTCAAAACACTTTTTGGTGACTCCGCTGAGGGCATATATGCCAAGCTTAACTACGCCGACGACAGGTACGACTACTACTACATCAATGGTACCCTCTACATCGACGAACATGGCGGGGAGCCCAGAGATCGACGACTACAATGCCATCCTCCCCACCATCGACGACATCTCTGAGGAAGACAGGGCTGAGATCGAGGCCAAGACGAAGGAGTTGCATGCCCTCATGCTTGGACGCTACACGAAGACTCACACGGGCTTCGTCAAGCGTACCTGTTGATGCAAAGATTTTGTCAAGCCCACTAAATATGTCACACGGTCAACATAAGTCAAAGAGGACCAGGTCAAAGGAGAGTCAAAGAAGCCCGTCCATGGCATGCACAATCGGATAGGAAGAGCCAATGGAGATAAGAAGCGAAAAAAAGATGAAGGTTATCGGAATCGGCTAGGATATGTTACTTGGATGACAATTCTCTCGACTATAAATATGTACCCTAGTTAGATTAGAAAAACACATCTCTATCAATCAACTAGTCGTCGCATCGCCACCCTTATCTTCTAAGGTTAATCTGGCGGGGTTCGGCACTCGGAGCTGGGCTGCATCGTTTCGATCTCCGACGAAGAGTTGAGTCCCGCCACCCCCGACATCCGTACCAATTAGGTCAGTATCCTCACGGCTACATCAGATTGATCTCTTGAGGTGAACGTCGAAACAGTACGGTCACCGATTGTTCTCGGTGTATTAGCTAGGTCTAAGACTGAATCAGTTCAGTTTGATCTCTTAGATTGATGTGATCTAGGTGTGATAGTTTGAGGCTTCATCGGTTAGGTCCGACATCTCTTGCTATTATATCTCTTTCATGTTATATACTGTTCATCTAAATAAATGTCACGCCCCGAGTTAATAAATCAGGACCTTTATTGAAATTCCATAGAAAATCAATAAACCAAGACATTCATCATGCGACCACGTACAATTACGAGCAATCATTCATGGTTCGTAGACCGTATTAGAACAAAAGTGAATAAAGATGAAGAGAAACTAATAAAACAAAGGGTCCTAGATGAACGCCTTCTTCCAGTCTCGCCTTGACTGGGTCGCTACTCCAGACCTTCATCCTCCTCATAGTAGACGGGCTCTGGTGGTGTAAGTCAACGGGGGTGAGTACAAACGTACTCAGCAAGCCACCGAATGCAAATATAATGCAGAGTAATAACAAGGGAGATAATGGCTAATTTTGCGGAAAAGCATAATTGTAAGGCATTAAATGTGATCAATTTATTAGTACTGAAAAGTAAACATGTGTATGCGTCATCATCTTCTAACTCGAGGGGTACAGTCAGCCCCACCTCGCTCAATAGTCCTTACATGCCATGAATAGCTCAACCATTCAAACAATTGTAAACTAACTACGAGTAGTCACACAACCCGCCCTTGACCGTGGGCTCGGCTTTTCGAAAAGATTAAAATACTCCGATCAGAGACGTACCACTGTACCCACAAGGCACGCACTCATCACTTACACCAAAGTGTAACGCGATGACCCATACCATGGGAACTCGTGCCAAAACCTTCCAGATGGTCCTCCTCGACCCGACAGCACCCTCTTATGGGTTTAATATGGTGTCCCGACGCGTCGAGCCTCACCATACCCCCCTTGAGCCACGTCGGTACAAGTCACCCGCAGGTTGCCCCTTGCCCCCTCCACTATGGTGTATCGAGTCAGATTGTTCCATACTTTCAGTTAGGACTTACCCATTAGACTTGTGGTTGGTACGGAAGTGCTTTGCAACAGATCCGTAGACCGGTCCTTATAGTGCCCCGGGTGTGACCAACCAATGCCCTAGCTTGCACCCGGAACCCACCATACTTATAATATAGCCAACTCCAACAGAGTCCAGAGACAAGAATAACGGGGAAATTTCATATAGTAGAATCCATCTACCTACGACTCATTCTTTTTTTTTCCTATAGCAGTTGTGCCGGTACATTGGGCACTAGCTAATACTTTTATAGTAGAGTGACAAGGAGTTAAGGATCAATAAGCATGGCTTGGGTTTGCACACAAGGACGGGGATCTAATAAATATAGTGTAAGGCTTGAGATTAGACTAATGCAATATTATCATATGAGTTATAGCAATAATTTATTAAAACATGGGCTCAATGATGATCAAAATGGGGGTTCTGACTTGCCTTGATCAGCAAAGGGTGAAGGTGGAACCTCGGGGAAAAACTCTGGCTCCTCGACGAACTCATAGTCTTCTCGATACGAAAAAAGTAAGCAATACATTCAATAAACAAATAAAGTATCACAACCAATAATCATACAAGTATTAAGGTTTTTAATAAATTAATTAAAGCTTTTATTATTCTGAAGTTATGGTGAAAAATATTAAAGATTAATTTTTAAAGCTTTTTCCCAATTCATTTTCTGAATTTACTATTTTATCCCTAAGGGGTTTTTACTCATTTAATTAATAAGATTATTTTGTGCTAAAGTAACCTACTGTTTTTATGGCATTAATGTGTAGGGAATAAAATTCTGAATTTAATAAAATTGGAATGGTGAAATTTGGAGTTAAAATGAGCAAGTTGTGAATTTTCAAAGTTTAAATCAATTTCTAGAATTTTATTTAAACAGGAAATAGATTTTGGCCCACGGTGAGCCAGGCCCACGGTGGACCAGCGACTGTGCGCGTGGACCTGATCGATCTGGACCATCGGATCTGGATCCAGCAGCCAGATGCGAGGCGAGAGGGTTAAGTGAAAACGGATGGCTGTGATTAAAACGTGCGAAAGGTTATGATGTGGACGCACGAGATCGATCCGAGGGTTTAAGTAGCGATCGACGGCTGAGAGGCATCGATACCGCTTTGACCAGATCAAGGGCTGAGATTAAATCCCGTAGGGATTTAATTAGGGCGCTACGATCGCGATCGTGCGGCCAGGATTAAATCCGACACGGCACGCGCGTAAGGGCTCGTACCCCCTTTCGTCTCCGACTCTGGCGGGCTCGGATGCGGTGGCAACGGTGGCGGCGAGGGCCTAAGGGCCTACATCTTGCCGGAAATGGAGAGAGGGGAGGATGGCGGTCACGATGGTACCTTCGATGACGGCGGCGAGCGGCGGACGGCGATCGGCGATGAGGGTAGACGAAGGAGGGTCTTCGGGTGGTCGACGGCGACGGCGATCCGGTGGTCTTCACGGCCAACCGAGGGGTGGCCGAGGACGGGTGGGCTCCGGCGGTCGCGACGGTGGCGATGGCGTGGACAGAGGAGGCCGGAGTCGACGGCGAGCGGCGGACGGAGTTGAAGCAGTGGGAAAACCCAAAAAAGTGGCCGAGGCGCTCTTGTGTGCTTAGGCTAGGGCTTAGGCGGTGTGGGCAGTGGGCGGCGACCCAAGGGGTATTTATAGGGTCACCGGCGGCGGCCAAACAGAAGGAAACCGAGGGTTTCCTTCCCTCTCCGGCGAGGGTTTCCAAATCCCGGCCAAGCTTCCTTAAGCGTGAAACCGCGTCGGCCATAGATGGAAATAGATCACCGGTGCTTGAGGGAAATGAATCCGGGGCCGGATCGACGTAATCGGGCGGCCGGCGGCGGAAATCCGAAAGGGGGTCGCCGGATAAGGGGGGATCCCCTTCCAACGAGGAAGACGAAGCTGACAGGTGGCCCCCACCTGTCAGTGGCCGAGCGTGAAGCCAATAGCGCCGACAGGCGGGCCACGACTATCAGGGAGCGAAGGCGAGAGGGGAAGGGCTGACAAGTGGGGCTGTGCTGATGCGGACGCGGGGAGGAGAGAGGGGGAGTGCGCCGATAGGCGGACCCCACCTGGCGGTGACACAGCGCTGGGTTGGGCCGGGCTGGAGGTGAATTGAGGGTTGAGGCCCATTAAGATTTTAAATGCTTTTCTGATTTAAAATAATTCTAGTAATTCATGTATTTGATTAAGGGTTGAATCACTGTTGATAAAAATTTGTAAAAAATCCTAAAATTATGTCTTGGCCTCTAGAGTATTCCATAAATTTTTGAAGTCCAAATTCTAAATATTTCTTCCTGTTTGGCTTTAATAGGGCTCTTTTAGGATTTTCTTTTAATAAATAATTCTAGAAATGCTTTGAATAATAATTTCCTTTATTTTATTTCTTTTTAAATCTTGGGGTGTTACAATCCTATCCCCCTTACAGAGAATCTCGTCCTCGAGATTCGGATCAATCCTTGAATAGCTCAGGATGCTATGCCTTGAGTCCTTCCTCTTTTTCCCATGTAGCCTCTTCTATGGGATGATTGCTCCATTGAACCTTACAGAAACGGATGACGCGACTTCTGGTGATCCTTTCTTTTACTTCCAAGGTCTTGACGGGCTTTTCCACATAGGTCAGATCCTCTTGAACATCCAACTGCTGCAGGTCCACTTGCTCTGTAGGGACTTGGAGACATTTCTTTAGTTGAGACACATGAAACACATCATGTACCCCAGCCAATGAGGGTGGCAGTTCCAACTGATAAGAGACTTCACCTTGGCGTCGAACAATAGGAAAAGGTCCAACATATCGAGGTGCCAACTTTCCTCTCATGTTAAACCGTTGAGTACCACAGAGAGGGGTGACTCGAAGGTAGACGTGGTCTCCCTCTTCAAAGGCTAAATCTCGACGACGATTGTCCGCATAACTCTTCTATTGAGATTGGGCGGTCTTGAGTCGGTCTCTGATAATCCGTACCTTCTCTTCAGCTTCCCGAAGGATGTCTGTTCCAAACACTTGGGATTCATCGGTTTGATCCCAAAGTAGAGGCGTCCTACACTTTCGTCCATATAGGGCTTCGAACGGGGACATCTGAAGGCTGGCTTGATAACGGTTGTTGTACGAAAACTTGGCGTATGGTAAACTCTTGTCCCAAGTTCCTCCAAAATCCAAGACGCATGCCCGTAGCATATCCTCCAATATCTGATTCACCCTTTCAGTTTGCCCATCTGTCTAAGAGTGGTAAGTGGTACTGAAGTTTAGTCTCGTTCCCATTTCCTCTTGAAGGTTCTTCCAGAAGCGAGACGTAAACTGACTCCCTCTATCAGAGACTATCCTTTTGGGCACTCCATGAAGGCACACGATGCGGGCCATATATTACTCTGCTAGCTTAGGGCCACCGAAGGTCGTCTTGATGGCTATGAAGTGAGCTACTTTGGTTAGCCGGTCAATGATTACCCATATGGAATCATACCCAAGTTGGGTCTTTAGGAGTCCGGTGATGAAGTCCATACCGATATCTTCCCATTTCCATTCAGGCACCTTAAGTGGCTGTAACAGTCCTGCGGGTCTCTGATGTTCTGCTTTTACTCGTCGGCAGGTGTCACATTCTACGACAAACTGAGCAATCTCTTTCTTCATGCTAACCCACCAATAATGCTCTTTTAGGTCTTGATACATCTTGGTACTCCCGGGATGGATGGAGTACAGAGTATCATGGGCCTCCCTTAGAATAAGGGTTTTTATCTCTGGTTTATCTGGCACACAGATCCTGGTTCCAAACCATATGGTGCCATTCTCGTCCTCAGAGAATCCTGGGGCTTTACCCTGTCTCATGTTCTTCTTGATGGCGGCTATATCCGGGTCTTCTAACTGAGCCTCACGGATCTGCTCGAATAGGACTGGTTGGGTCTCCAAAGTGACTAGATATGCTCCTGTGGTTAACCCGAGGTTTAACTTTTCCATTTCCTTATATAGCAAAGGCGCGCGATCCTGAATCACGACTGCGGTGCAGTATCCTTTTCGACTTAATGCGTCAGCTACCACATTTGCTTTTCCGGGGTGGTAGTGAATACCTAAGTCGTAGTCCATTATTAATTCCAACCATCGCCTTTGCCTAAGGTTGAGATCCGGCTGCGTGAAGATATACTTCAAACTCTTGTGATCCGTAAAGATTTCACAGTGATTTCTGATCAGATAATGCCTCCATATCTTAAGGGCATGCACAACAGCGGCCAATTCCAAATCATGTGTAGGGTAATTTAGCTCGTGAGGTCTCAACTGACGATAGGCGTATGAAACAACCTTCCCGTCTTGCATGAGAACACACCCCAATCCTTGGCGTGATGCGTCGCAATAAACATGGAAGTCCTTCCTAATATCCGGTAAGGTTATTATGGGTGCTGACACCAGCCGAGTCTTGAGGGTGCGAAAACTTTCATCACATTCGGGAGTCCATTCAAAATTCTCTCCCTTTTGCAACAACTTAGTCATCGGCTTGGCTATCTTAGAGAAATTCTCGATAAATCGACGATAGTAACCTGCCAAACCAAGAAAACTTCGTATCTCTGATACGTTGGGGGGTAGCAGCCAATCCGTAACTGCTTCCACGGTGGCAGGGTCTACTGCAATACCTTGTACAAAGATAATATGTCCAAGGAATTTTACTTCCACCGTCCAAAATTTACACTTGCTGTACTTGGCGTATAACTGATGTTCCCTTAACTTACCTAAGGTCAACCGGATGTGAGTCTCGTGCTCCTTTTGGTCCTTGGAATAGATGAGGATGTCATCTATAAATACCACGATGAACTTGTCCAAGTACTCCATAAACACCTTATTCATCATATTCATGAAGAAGGCTGGGGCATTGGTCAATCCGAAAGACATAACAGTGCACTCATACAATCCATAGCGAGAGGTAATGCCGTCTTGGCTATGTCCTCCTCTCGAATCCTCAGCTGATGATATCTGGACCGCTGGTCGATCTTGGAGAACACCGTGGCTCCTTTCAGTTGATCAAATAGATCATCGATCCTGGGTAACGGGTACTTGTTCTTGATGGTCACCTCATTTAGGGCTCGATAATCAACGCACATACGCTTAGCCTTGTCTTCTTTCTTCTCAACGAAGATGACGGGGGCTCCCCACGGGGATGTGCTAGGTCTGATGTATCCCTTCTTCTCAAGATCTTCCAGTTGTTGCTTCATCTCAGCTAGCTCATTGGTGGCCATCCGGTATGGTCGCTTGTAGATGGGAGTAGTTCTGGGTACTAGGTCAATCCGGAACTCGATATCTCGCTTGGGTGGCATCCCTAGTAAATCTTTCGGAAATACGTCCGGGTACTCGCAGACCACTGGTATCTCCTCCAAAGTAATCTGGTGTAGCTGAGGTCTTTCGGACTTCAGGCTCGGCATCTGGAATGTGACAGCAGTCCCTTCTTCACTGGTCACGGTTACTTGCCTCCGGGCACATCTTATCACACCCTGGTGCTTATTGAGCCAATCCATTCCTAGAATGAGATCCAAGCCTTGGCATTCTATTAGGATGGGGTCGGCCCAGAATATTGTGCCTTGGATATCTACCCATACCCTTGGACTATAGGAATGGGCTAGAGTTTGTTTGCCAGGGGTGGCTATTAATACGGGTCTCGGTAATTCACTTATATTCAGGTTATTCTTTTCCACAAAAGTTGTTGATATGAAGGAGTGCGTAGCTCCAGTGTCAAATAGAACCACTGCAAGGGCCGAATGTACCATGAACTTACCCATGACGATCTTGGGCGCGGCCTGGGCTTCTTCGGTGGTGACGTGGTTGACACGGGCGCGGATAGCAGGGTTGGTCGCGACTCCTTGTGCGCGCTTGGGGTGGGGGCACTGGTGGGAATAATGCCCCTCCTGGTGTCAGTTGAAGCATATCACGGGCTTGTCGTGCTTGTCACGCAGAACCTCTGTGTTGGACCGGAAACGGCGACCAGAGAGGGGGTGAATGGGAGCTTTTAAAATTTCAGGCTAAAAATAGCCTTCTGTTTTAATACAGTCTACTGCGGAACAGGCTTCGAACACAACCTTCGAAGTTCGGGTTCAGAGGTATTTTGACGACTCCGAACACAGGCTTCGCAAGGAGCAAAAGTTCGAAGCCAAGAAGACTTCGCTCAACACGCAACCCCGAAAAATCTACTCTGCTAAGTCAGTGCAGGCTCCGCACACAAGGATCTTCGAGCAGGCTTCGCATTTCACCCTTTGTACGAGTGGACTGTCCTCTGAGGACTTCGACCAAGTACTTAGTGACAGCAACTGGTGCTGGGCTTCGTACACTGAAGGTCTAAACGCACACTAACAGACACCGCTAGGAGCTTCGACACGATAAAAACACGGGCTTCGATCAGGGCTTCGCTAGTAAGCAGCGAGGTCTCGCCTCCTGTTACACAGAGCGAACGCACACTGAAAAGCACACTTCGCACAAAACACACTTCGCCTAGACAGGCTTAGGTGCACTACAACTAGCGAGGTATGCAAACAAGCTCAAGCAGAAAGACAACACAGAAGCAGGGCTTCACTGCTTGAACAAGGAACACAGTAAAAGAACTCACTGGATGAATACAAAGAGTGGTGGCTAGTACAGGAGCTCAACAGTAAATGCTCAAAGTGTTTAATGTTACCTACCAAACCCCCATATTTATAGCCACTATTCACCCTAAGTGAAATGACTACTTTACCCTTAGGGTTTACACCAGTTTTGTCTCTATAGAACAGAGGGGTACAAAAGGTAGTCAACTTTATTTTGGAGGCTTCTCCGTCAGCTTTGCAGAGGGGACAACGTCAGCTTTTTGCAGAGCAGACAATGTCAGCCTTTGCAGTCTTTGACCTTTCCGGAGCCCCCCTTCGCACGCGAGGGGTGCGGTAGCTTCGGTGAGAAGCCTTGAGCCTGATGGCCTTTGCTTCACCGAAGTTAGTCTCCGATACAGTGACGGTTTTGAGCCGAAGCCGTCAAAGCCCTTGGGCCTTCGCACCAACACCCTCGGAGTGGACCACCACGGCTTCGCAGCTACTCCCAGCTCGAACTCCGTCAGTCCGTGTACCGAAGCCATGCATGGCCGAAGCACCACAAGTCAACCTCGCTCCGGAGCTAGCCTCACTCCGAAGCCTTTCTCACTCCGAAGCCCCACCTTCGGAGTACCACCCTTTGAAGTCCCTCCTTCGTCCAAGGCCTCCGCACGAAGCATTCCATGAGCACTTCTTCGCAGTGTCTCTCCCCGAGCACACTCCTCGACGAGCCTCCCCCGGACCATGCCTTCGACGCGCCTCGACTTCTGAGACCTTCGTCGGGTACCTTCGAATGTCTCCCTCCGGAGCACACTTCGAACACCTTGCCTCCGCAGAGGACTTGTTCCACCATACTCCGAAGTCACTCCATCCGGAGTACCCTTCGAAGTGCCTCGCCTCCAAGGACTTTGTCTCGGAGTACCTTCACCCGGAGCCACGCTCCGCACTTACTGCCTTCACCTGGTGCACCTCGACCCGAGGACCGACCTGGACCCCTTCGCAGCCTTCATGACGGAGCTCCCCGCTCCACTGGCATAAAGCCTCTCGCTTGACCCAGGTTCACCTGCTACGAACCGTCCATCGCCTCCGCAGTCCCCTACGCACCACATACAAGCAGACAAGTGTATCCAGTACTCCGGAGACCTCTCCGGGTTAGCAACCTTCGGCACACACTCCGGTGTACCGCCCAAAGTACCGAGACCTTAGGTACAACCCAGTCATCGTGTACTGTCGGACCCCTCCAACAGGCACACTCCGCTGCAACAGCTGCAGCAACCAAACCACCGAACCCTTCGATGAAACCACCTCCGAACACCTTCGGAGTTCCAACCTCCGAACCCCCTTCGGAGGTACCCCTTCGAACCAGAGGTTAAACTCTGTCAATCACTCATCACACTCCGAAACCAACCCTTGGTTTCTCACTCTGCTTTCTTGGCAAGGGCGGGTGGAGCGGCCGGTGCGGTGGAAGCGGGGCGAGGATGTCTGGCTCCGGCGTTGGTGGTGGGTGGCGCTGGATGGTAGACCGGGCGTGGATGATATTGGGGCGCCGATGGGGGAGGTGTGAAGCAGGGCCTCTGTGCCATTCCCTGGTTCTGGCGGAAGGCGATCATCCTCTTCTTTTTTAGGTCGACCTTATTCTGCTGGGTCTCCTGAATGATAGCTTTATTTACTAACTTTTGAAAGTTGGCATAATCTCCGGAGATTAACTGAAGAGAGAGCTCATCCTTCAGTCTCCGGAGGAACTTTGACTGCCTGGCCGTATCAGTACGGACCTCCTCAGGCGCATATCGGGCCAACCGATTGAACTCGTGTAAGTACTCTATGACGGACCTGCTCCCCTTCTGTAGGTCCCTGAACTCTTGTTGTTTTTGGGCAATAATGTCGTCGGGGACATGGGCTGCGCGGAAGGCGGCAGAGAACTCCACCCAAGTGTGGATGTGTCCCTTGGGCAAAGTCTCTCACAGATTGTCCCACCATTCTGCGGCAGGACCCTGGAGTTGGTGGGCAGTGAAAGCTACCCTCTTCTGCTCGGTACAAGTCAGGAGGTCCAACTTTTTCCCGATCGTCCTCAACCAATCACCAGCCTCCATGGGGTTGGTGGTGCTTGAGAACGTGGGAGGGTGGACTCGGATAAACTCCAAGAGCTAGGAGGCGGGTGCAGGAGTGGCGAGGCGAGGTAACTCCGGCTATTGGTGGAGGCAGAAGAATTGAGCATGCTGCTCTTGCATCTGCTGCTGCTGCTGTTGCATCTGGTTTAGTAGTGCGGCCACCAGCTGATTCTGGCTGGCCATCATCTCGGCCAACGTAGGGTGGTTGACGACCGGGGCTTGCCTCTGCCCAGTCGCTCCCCATTGGGGCAGGTTACCGTTTTCCCCTCCATTTTGGGGAGCATCGGAGCCTTGAGTGTTAGTCATCCTGAAGTTTCCAAAATAGACATCACTTTCTTAGGGAAATGATACTAAGCTTTATTTCAAAAAGTGTCGTTCTTGCGATTACATTTATGTCTTTTTATTTAATCTTCACTCGTGCCTTATATTTGACATGAGTGGCAATACAATCCAAAGCAATGAAAGGAAACAATCAATCGTAAAAACTATGTCTACGGTAGCTCAGGGGACGACTCGACCACGGGCTCGACGGAGACGGCCAGGGTTGTGGAGCTGGAAGGTCCGGCGGGAGGTGCGCTACGGGAAATCCTCCTAGGCCTCACGGTGGGGATCCGAAGCGATTTCCGCTTGTGGGGCGGAAGGGGTGCGACCTCCTCGAGATCCTTCTTCAACTCCTTAAGCTGATGGCGAAGCTGGGTGGTGACGAGGGTGCCCTGGCGTAGAAGCTCGTTCTGACGCCTCAACTCCTCTACCTCGAGGGTCAACTGGGGGTTCTGCTGGACCTGTCGATGAAGCTCAGCATTCTCGCGGTTCAGATTCTCCGAGGTATGGCGGTAGAAGTCGATGGTGTCGTGCTGGCTATCTGCATCGAGGACAGCCTCCGTGTGGAGATTGTCCGTGGCCTCCAAAAGTCTCATGGTCCGGGCGATGGCGGAGTTGCTCTGTGTGAGGGGACTGATGTAGATGCTGCGGTGAATCCCTGGTGTGCGCATGGGCATGAAGCGGTAGACGGTGTCGTAGAGGTGGCAGTCGTAAACTAGTCGATGCTCGGTGAGGGCCTGAAGTGCGGCGCACTGGCTGGCCACCACGAACGAAGGTCCTCTGACTCCATGGGTGTAGAAGGGAGGCTGCGTGGAGGAGGAGCGGATGACAACCGTGACCTCACAGTAGCTCTCGCTCACATCGGGAAAGATCCCGTGGAACGCGGGCTCATGGGAGAATCCCAAGAAGTCGACGAGCACGCGAAGCTCGCGGATGAATCCAGCCTCGTCACGAAGAGTCCCGCTCATGGTATGGACCGGCATCTACAAAAAGAGAAATTGTTTGTGAAAACTCAAGAAGATGAGAAGGTAAGTAGTTTTGTAAGAAAATATGGCTAATATAAGTCCTAGGATCAGATCTGTTTGGCTTCCTACAGTCAAGTTGACTCTGATACCATCTTGTCACGCCCCGAGTTCATAAATCAGGACCTTTATTGAAATTCCATAGAAAATCAATAAACCAAGACGTTCATCATGCGACCATGTACAATTACGAGCAATCATTCACGATTCGTAGACCGTATTAGTACAAAAGTGAATAAAGATGAAGAAAACTAATAAAACAAAGGATCCTAGATGAACGCCTTCTTCCAGTCTCGCCTTGACTGGGTCGCTACTCCAGACCTTCATCCTCCTCGTAGTAGACGGGCTCTGGTGGTGTAAGTCAACGGGGGTGAGTACAAACGTACTCAGCAAGCCACCGAATGCAAATATAATGCAGAGTAATAACAAGGGAGATAATGGCTAATTTTGCGGAAAAGCATAATTGTAAGGCATTAAATGTGATCAATTTATTAGTACTGAAAAGTAAACATGTGTATGCATCATCATCTTCTAACTCGAGGGGTACAGTCAGCCCCACCTCGCTCAACAGTCCTTACATGCCATGAATAGCTCAACCATTCAAACAATTGTAAACTAACTGCGAGTAGTCACACAACCCACCCTTGACTGTGGGCTCGGCTTTTCGAAAAGATTAAAATACTCTGATCAGAGACGTACCACTGTACCCACAAGGCACGCACTCATCACTTACACCAAAGTGTAACGCGATGACCCATACCACGGGAACTCATGCCAAAACCTTCCATATGGTCCTCCTCGACCTGACAGCACCCTCTTATGGGTTTCATATGGTGTCCCGACGCGTCGAGCCTCACCATACCCCCCTTGAGCCACGTCGGTACAAGTCACCCGCAGGTTGCCCCTTGCCCCCTCCACTATGGTGCATCAAGTCGGATTGTTCCATACTTTCAGTTAGGACTTACCCATTAGACTTGTGGTTGGTACGAAAGTGCTTTGCAACAAATCCCGCAGACCGGTCCTTATAGTGCCCTGGGTGCGACCAACCAATGCCCTAGCTTGCACCCGGAACCCACCATACTTATAATATAGCCAACTCCAACAGAGTCCAGAGACAAGAATAACGGGGAAATTTCATATAGTAGAATCCATCTACCTATGACTCATTCTTTTTTTCCTATAGCAGTTGTGCCGGTACATTGGGCATTAGCTAATACTTTTATAGTAGAGTGACAAGGAGTTAAGGCTCAATAAGCATGGCTTGGGTTTGCACACAAGGACGGGGATCTAATAAATATAGTGTAAGGCTTGAGATTAGACTAATGCAATATTATCCTATGAGTTATAGCAATAATTTATTAAAACATGGGCTCAATGATGATCAAAATGGGGGTTGTGACTTGCCTTGATCAGCAAAGGGTGAAGGTGGAACCTCGGGGAAAAACTCCGGCTCCTCGATGAACTCGTAGTCTTCTCGATACGGAAAAAGTAAACAATACATTCAATAAACAAATAAAGTATCACAACCAATAAGAATACAAGTATTAAGGTTTTTAATAAATTAATTAAAGCTTTATTATTCTGAAGTTATGGTGAAAAATATTAAAGATTAATTTTTAAAGCTTTTTCCCAATTCATTTTCTGAATTTACTATTTTATCACTAAGGGGTTTTTACTCATTTAATTAATAAGATTATTTTGTGCTAAAGTAACCTACTATTTTTATGACATTAATGTGTAGGGAATAAAATGCTGAATTTAATAAAATTGGAATGGTGAAATTTGGAGTTAAAATGAGCAAGTTGTGAATTTTCAAAGTTTAAATCAATTTCTGGAATTTTATTTAAACAGGAAATAGATTTTAGTCCACGGTGAGCCAAGCCCATGGTGGACCAGCGACTGTGCGCGTGGACCCGATCGATCTGGACCGTTGGATCTAGATCCAGCGGCCAGATGCGAGGCGGGAGGGTTAAGTGAAAACGGATGGCTGTGATTAAAACGTGTGAAAGGTTATGACGTGGACGCACGAGATCGATCCGAGGGTTTAAGTAGCGATCGACGGCTGAGAGGCATCGATACCGCTTTGACCACATCAAGGGCTGAGATTAAATCCCGTAGGGATTTAATTAGGGTGATACGATCGCGATCGTGCGGCCAGGATTAAATCCGGCATGGTACGCGCGTAAGGGCTCGTACCACCTTTCGTCTTCGACTCTGGTGGGCTCGGATGCGGCGACGATGGTGGCGGCGAGGGCCTAAGGGCCTAGATCTTGCCGGAAATGGAGAGAGGGGAGGATGGCGGTCACGATGGTACCTTCGACGGCGGCAGCGAGCGGCGGACGGCGATCGGCGATGAGGGTAGATGAAGGAGGGTCTTCGGGTGGTCGACGGCGACGGTGATCCGGTGGTATTCACGGCCAACCGAGGGGTGGCCGAGGACGGGTGGGCTCTGGCGGTCGCGACGGTGGCGATGGCGTGGACGGAGGAGGTCGGAGTCGACAGCGAGCGGCGGACGGAGTTGAAGCAGAGGGAAAACCCGAAAAAGTGGTCGAGGCACTCTGGTGTGCTTAGGCTAGGGCTTAGGCGGTGTGGGCAGTGGGCGGCGACCCGAGGGGTATTTATAGGGTCACCGGCGGCGGCCAAACGGAAGGAAACCGAGGGTTTCCTTCCATCTCCGGCGACGGTTTCCAAATCCCGGCCAAGCTTCCTTAAGCGTGAAACCACGTCGGCCATAGATGGAAATAGATCGCCAGTGCTTGAGGGAAATGAATCCGGGGCCGGATCGACGTAATCGGGCGGTCGGCGGTGGAAATCTGGAAGGGGGTCGCAGGATAAGGAAGGGGGGATCCCCTTCCAACGAGGAAGACAAATCTGACAGGTGGCCCCCACCTGTCAGTGGTCGAGCGCGAAGCCAACAGCGCCGACAGGCGGGCCACGGCTGTCAGGGAACGAAGGCGAGAGGGGAGGGGCTGACAAGTGGGGCCGTGCTGATGCGGGCGCGGGGAGGAGAGAGGGGGAGTGCGCCGACAGGCGGACCCCACCTGGTGGTGACACAGTGCTGGGTTGGGCCGGGCTGGAGGTGAATTGTGAGGGTTGAGGCCCATTAAGATTTTAAATGCTTTTCTGATTTAAAATAATTCTAGTAATTCATGTATTTGATTAAGGGTTGAATCACTGTTGATAAAAATTTGTAAAAATTCCTAAAATTATGTCTTGGCCTCTAGAGTATTCCATAAATTTTTCAAGTCCAAATTCTAAATATTTCTTCCTGTTTGGCTTTAATAGGGCTCTTTTAGGATTTTCTTTTAATAAATAATTCTAGAAATGCTTTGAATAATAATTTCCTTTATTTTATTTCTTTTTAAATCTTGGGGTGTTACAATAAAGCATGCCTGATACTTTGACATATTATTAAGATCATCGTGACTAACTATTGTCTTGGTTATGTTCGATCTTCTTATTGTGATGATTTTTATGATATAGACATGTTTTATTTATTTTTGTCGGAGTACAAGCCGACATGTTATCTTCAATTCAATGCCACATCTTATTTGCCATCGGAGAGTGTCCATCGACTCGTATGTGTAAAACTATTTATCTCATCGGCCGATGGCATGGTCGCCCGATCGGTTCAAACATGGTCATCGGCCTTGTGACCGATCGACATGATATTCAACGATTTCACCATCTTCGCCACGGTCATCGGCTCGCCAGCTGGTCGGCTATGCTATTGATGTCATATTTTATGTTCCCTTATCATATGCAGGGTCAAACTAATTCGCATGCCTTGAACCCTTTTTCTAAGAACGTAGGACTTGCACTGGAGTTAAGCAGATCTCCCAGGCCACGTGTGTGTCAAAGTGCGATCAAAAAATGCACCAATAGTACCCTCGATCTCCCCAACATCTCCATGGATAAGGTAACACCGCCTCCCCTCTATCATCTCTAGACATTGAACAAAATATTGCAGCAACCGTAGATCAAGCGATTAATGCCATATTTGCAAATCGTCTAGGACCTGAAATGGAGGTGATGTTTAAGAGATTCGGCTTTTCCGAGGCCGCTTCTCCGCCAGCACCAGGCATGTACTCTGGCGCACCCACACCCATCACAACGGTCGGTCAAACCAGCTACCAGGTCAGTCCGACCGACCCCTATGGATTTGGTCAGACCAGCCCTATGGCCGGTAAGACCGCCCCATAGTATTTTATGTGCCGCCTCCACCAGCACCTGCATTGCCTCTACCCGCGCTACCCGCACCTCCTAGTCCCACACACCCGCATAGGCTAGATAACGCTGCATATCACAATCCGCCACGAGAGGAGGGAAAAACGAGGGGAGCCATACGGCCGACACGCTGGTATACCACCATGTGTTGTGCTTCCGCACGAAAGCCACACACAAGAGAGAGGCGGAGATGACACAAATGAGCATATCCAGGCGCTTTTTAGAGAGTGCATGGGTTTCACACCCCGGGATCGGACTAGGGTTTATCACAAGTTGTACCCGGATCATTACGACACAATCCCATATCCTCATGATTTTAGGGTTCCCGGGTTCACCAAATTTGACGACGAGGGTAATAAGACCACCTAGGAGCACATATGTCAGTTTCTAGTGCAGTGTGGTGAAGCTAGTGGGTCAGATGCCTTTAAACTTAAATTGTTCTCCTTGTCACTATTCGGCACTACTTTCACTTGGTTTTCGGTGCTACCGTCGAACTCCATTCAGACTTGAGCCTAGTTAAAGCAAAAATTTCACGATTACTTTTACACTGGAGAAACTGAAGTTAGACTCTCAGTATAATGAGAGTGTCTCTGACTACATCAGGCGGTTTAGAGACACCAAAAACCAATGTTTCAGCTTAAACATTTCCGAAAGGGATTTGGCCGACTTAGCTTTTAATGGTTTGCATTCCGAGCTTAAGGAGAAGCTAGAGGGCCAGAACTTCTTAGAGGTTAGTCAAGTTTTGTAGCAGGCTCTAGTCTAGGAAGGCGGAGCCAAAAATAAGAAATTCACTAAGACGTTTAGCAAGCCTAAGGCCGAGGTACACGTCATAGAGCACTCCGATGAGGAATCATAGGGAAGCAAAGATGACTATGGTCGTCTCCCAACAAGAGTCGACCTAGTGAGGTCAAATACGCGTTTGACGTGACCAAATGTGACAAGATATTTGATTTTTTTGTTGAATAACAAACGCCTCAGGTTGCCAAAGGGTCACATCATTCCCACTACTAACGACTTGAAGAAACACACTTACTATAAGTGGCATGATTCACATTCTCATTCTACTAACGATTGCAATGTTTTTCATCGACAGGTTCAATCGGCCATAGAGGAAGGACGATTGAAGTTGGACACTAATACTAAGATGAAGCTCGACCAAGACCCATTCCCCGTGAACACCATCGACCTCGACGGGAAGAAGGTGCTAATTCGGCCTGAGTCAGCTAAGGGGAAAGCGGTCATAGTTGGAGAGCCTAGCCCACAAATGCTTGTGCTGAAGAATCCCAAGGTAGGGGTTTGGAAGGTGAACACCAATGCGACATCTCCGGCTAAATCGCACAAGAAGCTGAAGGTAACATACGAGATGCTACTCCAGAAGCACAAGAAGAGGACCGAGAAGGCGAACACTCCGCCAGGACCTCTAACGAGGCTAAACCCTCTGCAAAGGAATGAGTTCAGCCCACGGTGGGCAAAACCACTAGATCCACCAATGCCTCCACCTCCGTACTAGTTCCTGATGGTGCAGTGGGCCCCATGCTACTTTTCGCCAGTTGGTTATCCATTCCCTTACTTCTTCACGGGTGCTCCATTTGTGCCACCCGAGATCCATAACATGCAGGGGCAGATGAGCGTAGCGGGAGGCGACGTCTTCGCTCGGATGTCCATCGCACCGTAGGGATGACCGGATCAGAGTTCTGAGGCCATCGTCATCAAGGTGGGTTCCCAAGATGTCCCAATCCCCGAGGAGAGCCCACCAGAGCAGAACGGAGGCGAGCTGTAGAAGGAAGCCTACAAGAGGCCTATCAGTCTGACCGCATCCTTAGGGACGGTCAAACCGCCTTCACACTCTGGTCTGATCGGCCTACTGTGGCCGGTCCAACTGCCCTTTTTCGGTTGTCCAGCAATGGCCGGTCAGACCGGCCTACCATGGCCGGTCCAACCGATAGGGCCTAGTCAGACCGGCCTAGTAAGGCCGGTCTAACCGATAGAGTACAGGAAGGTACCCCCACCAAGCGCAAAAATGTCGAGGCCGATGCGGGTAATTCCCATTTGGCCAAAAATTCTAGGAGCAAGTTCGTGGTTCCTGACACTAAGCCACAACCTTCATGGGCGCCACCAGGCATGACCAAGTCCCAGAAGATGCGTATATAGCGTCTTCGATCCAAAGATATGAGAGAGAAGGAGGCCGAGGATGAGCAGGACATGATTTTCGAGGACATTCGCCCCCGGTCAGTACCCAAGTAGGTATGGAAGCCCAAGCCGGTTGCGACGGACAACTCGGCTCCCACTCCAAGTGATGACGATGATGACATGTTGGACGACGACTACACACCCGTCTCGGAGGGACCACTCCCTCAACCGATGGATGTGAACATGGTGATGCTTCCCACTGAGTTTGGTACGCTAGGAGATGAGGCCGAGGTCGCTCAACTAAACCTCGGCCCACACAAAGCTATTTTTGTGAAGCCCGAGGAGTCGACTTGTCACCTAAAGCCCCTTTACACGTAGGTACACATCGACGACAAGTTGATATCCAAGATGCTCGTAGATGGAGGCGCCACCATCAACCTGATGCCATACTCTCTTTTGAAGAAGCTCGGCAAGAATGATGAGGATTTGATGAATACCAACCTGACGTTGAATGGCTTCAACGACGAGAGCTTCGAGGCCAAGGGCGTACTTATAGCTCCTGGTCGCCAGCAACTCGAAACCAACAAATTGGTTGTAATAAATTTGTGCTCTAACAGATTCAATCTATTTTACCCACGTCGGAACTTCCGATCCTGGATCGGAACTTTCGATCGGGTATTTTCAGTCTCTTAATCCAGCACGCTATCATAACATATCCAATCTATTTTCGCCCACCTCAGAACTTCCGATACATATATCAGAACTTTCAATCAGTACAATTTTCCTAATTCCAAATCAGAACTTCCAATTTCAACTCTCGGTAAATTATCGTAACTTCTTATACCATATTGGAACTTCCGATTTGAACTCCCGGTTTTGCAAACCATAAATTATCAGAACTTCCGACTTGAGCTCACTGTTTCCAATTCAGAAAATAATCAAAACTTCCGATCAACCAGAATTTTCTTGGGCATACTTCCTTCAATCTCCCACTTGCACAAGAACCAATTCTTTGCATGTTTCTTAATCCATCCCCTTAAGTGTGTGACCCGATAGGTTCATACACCAACGACTGTTCACCGGAAACCTTTTCTGACTCACTGATCAATAGCAGTACCTAGCAGCACATATTGACCGCCAGAAGTGTACAAAATCAATTTTCATTGAACCTTTGATATACTCAAGTGAGAAACCAAGGTTTGGTTTCAGAGTCTGTGATGAGTGATTTATAGTTTTTATCCTCTGTTTTCGAAGGGGTACCTCCGAAGGAGTTTAGAGGTTACTTCACCGAAGGGTTTGTTGGGTCCGATTGCTGCAGCTATTGCAGCGGAGTGTGACTGCCGGAGGGGTCCGATAGTACACGATGATCTGGGTGTACCGAAGGGTTCAGTACTTTGGGCGGTACACAGGAGTGTGTGCTAGAGATTGTTTACCTGGAGAGGTCTCTAGGGTATTGGATACACTTCTGTCTATCTGTGGTGCGCAGGTGACTTCGGAGGCGACGGATGGTTCGCAACAAGTGAACCTGGGTCAAGCGAGAGGCTTGATGCCAAGCGAGCGGGGAGCTCGGTCACAAAGGCTGTGAGGGGTCGAGGTCGGTCCTCGGGTCAAGGTGCGCCAGACAAAGGCAGAGAGTGCGGAGCGTGGCTCCGGCTGAAGGTACCCCAAGATGGAGGCGAGGCACTTCGAAGGGTACTCTGAATGGAGTGACTTCGGAGTATGGCAGATGAAGTCCTCAGCAATGAGGCAAGGTGTTCGAAGTGTGCTCCGGATGGAGGCACTCGAAGGTTTACCCGACAGAGGTCTCAGAAGTCGAGGTGCATCGAAAGCATGGTCCGGGTGAGGTTCGTCGAGGAGTGTGCTCGGGGAGAGACACTGCGACGAAGTGCTCATGGAATGCTTTATGCGGAGGCCTTGGACGAAGGAGGGACTTCGAAGGGTGGTACTCTGAAGGTGGGGCTTCAGAGTGTGGCTGACTTGAGGTACTTCAGTCATGCATGGCTTCGGTACATGGATTGATGGAGTTCGAGCTGGAAGTAGCTGCGAAGCCATGGTGGTCCACTCCGGAGGTGATGGCGCGAAGGCTCAAGGGCTTTGACGGCTTCGGCTCAAAACCGTCATTGTATCGAAGGCTGACTTCGGTGAAGCGAAGGCCATCAGGCTCAAGGATTCTCGCCGAAGCTACCGCACCCCTCGCGTGCGAAAGGGGGCTTCAGAAGACTCCAAAACTGCAAAGGCTGATCGTGTCTGCTCTGCAAAAGCTAATGTTGTCTCCTCTGCGAAGCTGACAAAAGAAGTCTCTAAATAAAGTAGACTACCATATGTACCCCCCTTTCTGATGAGACAAAAACAATGTAAACCCTAGGGGTAAAGTAGTCTATTCACAGGGATGAATAGTGCCTATAAATAGTGGAGGCTAGCTAGGCAACGGTAACACTTTGAGCAGCCATTTTAGAACTCCTGTGCTAGCCTCCATACTCCTGTATTCAAACCTGTGAGTTCATTTTGTGTTCCATATTCAATAAATGAAACTTTGATTTTGTTTTCATTTTTTGCTTGAACTTGTATGTCTGCTTTGCACTGCATGCTTTGATTTTGTTGAGCTCCATTTCTTCCTTGTTCAAGTTTATGCCCTGGTTCTCTTTTGGAGAAGGGTGTGAGTGATCTGTGCTGGTGAAGTGTTAGTCCTCTCTGATTACTAGCGAAGCACTCTCCTTGGCTTAACTCGAAGCCTGATTTCTTCCCTATCGGAGTCCTCTGCGCAGTGTGTTCAGTGTGCATTCAGACCTCCGAAATACGAAGCCTAATACCAGTTGCTAGTGCAGAGTATTTGGTCGAAGTCCTCATAGGGAAGTTATCTCGTGCGAAGAGTGAAGTGCGAAGTCTGCTCGAAGGCACCCAGTGTGCGGAGCCTACACTGACTAAGCAGAGTTGAGTTTTTGGTGTTGTGGGTGGAGCGAAGTCTTCTTGACTTCGAACTTTAGCTCCTTACGAAGCCTGGTTTCGGAGCTGTGAAATACCTTCGAACCAGAACTTCAAAGGGTGTGTTCGAAGCCTATTCCGCAGAAGACAGAACTAAAACAGAAGACTATTTTAGCCTGAAATTTTAAAAGCTCACATTCACCCCCCTCTGGTCACCGTTTTCGGTCCAACATCAAGTACCAGTCCCTTTACCACACGACATCAGTTAAGCTCAAGGAAAGATTCGTACCACCCTTGTTGGATAGCTCAACAATTTCACTCGAATAAGTATCATATTCAAATCATGACTAAATCTTTAGTCATAATGGCATGGCCATGCACTTTTCCAATCCAATACCTGGCGGGGCCCTGAGATGTCTCTCCCATTATTAGGAGGGGTAAATTCCATCTTAACCGCTCACATCCCATGACATATTTCACAACACACCTGAAAATAACCCTTATTACTACCCTGTTACGGAATAGCATTAGAAAGCATCTAAGTGTGTCACTACGCATTCTGCAATCAAATGATGATCTCAAGTCTAAGGACTCTGTAGGTACACTATTTGAGATGACAATTGATGACATATTACAATAACAATCCTAGCAGTATCTCAAGTGGGTCTATCCAACAACATGTTCATCAACATGTGTCCACGTTACTGATTTGATATCTCTATGTCTATGATATGTGAAACGTGATTATCAATTAGTCAGATGTGCTAATCTATGTGTCATCACTGTCCCACATGATGACAGGATCAAGGATCCTTTTTGAACAATATCGTTATAACACAAATAGTTTCACATAACAAGTCATCAACTCATTAATTAAATGTAAACGACATTTATTAAAGGAACAAGATAACAATTATCCTATCACATTAGTATAAACACTATTTTAAAACAATCACTTTCCCTCTAATGACTAATAGTGGCGCAAGATCCATATTCATTCTAACTCCTAGTCAGCTTTGGCATCACCGCTAGAAGCTAGGTGATATAGGTAAGCAACGCTTTGCTAATCACATCGTATGTGACTCTTGTCGTTGGAGAAGCATCCAATGCTCTACGCCAACTCTATGCTCTAAGGCCCAAAACCGTTTTGATAGCTCCGTTAAGCAAACTAATACTATGCGTGCAGAAGTCTGACTTCCGCCCCAACTGATCAAGATAAAAGATAGCACCCTGCTTTGGCAGACCCATTATCTACGGTCGAGATCTTTAATGGGTGCAGCTATTGGAAAGAGCATCAATACTTATTTTTCTGAGGAAAAACTATTCTAGCAAGGTAACATCCCTAGTGCACGAAACATGCAACAATAGTATAACAAGAATATAAGAAAGCTTCATAGACAATCATATTAATTGTGACATAGCATGGTCCTCTTCACATGGCGATCTCCATCTCCATGCCTCCCATCATTGAGTGCGTGCTCTCGGCCTCCATGAAGTGTACTAGTCTATCTCGCATAACCTATACTATTTACATGGGCCAAAGCATTGCAGAAACGACATTCAAGCCGTATTTAATTTACATAAGCCTTGGTCTATAAATAACCATGATACGCAGACCATATTTAATTTACATTCATTTCATGCATCTCATACATCACATTTATCCAAGGACATGCCAGTCACAACATTCTCTACAAAACAAAGTTAGGCGAAGAATCTACAAGTGACCGAAATCTGGATCTGAAAAACCTAGCTCAACAGGCTCAGAATTTCAAATTCGGGTCGGTCGAAACTTCTGATATGCCAGAACTTCCGATCAATATCGGAATTCCTGGTAGCAACAATTACTCTCTATATTGAATCATTATTCAACATCGGAACATCCGATCAGTATCAGAACTTCCGATCTGCCATCGGAACTTCCGATCAGTATCACAACTTCCGATTTGCCGCGTACATAAACAAATCTAATATATTTTTCCACCATATATCTCCATACATGAGGGATCCAGATCGAACACGAGCGTAGTTGTTCACGTGATGAAGTCCACGAGCGTCGCTATTGGAGCAATACCTCCACGATATCCACACATCCAGGGATGGAATCCTTCCCATGTTGGCGTGCTAACATCTCTCATGAGAAAATAAAGATCCTCAATCTCAACTTTTGAGATCAAGAAAGGGAGGAGAGGAGTTCTTAGTGGCTAGGTCCAAACTAACAATTACTTGTCCTTCAAGAATTCCTCCTCTCTTTATATAGAGGTTATAGCCCCTGGTCGCGAGTAACCGATTTGTGCTCTAATAGATCCAATCTGTTTTATCCACGTTAGAACTTTCGATCCTAGATCGGAACTTCCGATCAAGTATTTTCGGTCTCTTAATCCAGCACGTTATCGTAATAGATCCAATCTGTTTTCGCCCACCTCGGAACTTCCGATACACATTAGAACTTCCGATCACTACAATTATCCCGATTCTAAATCGGAACTTCCGGTTTTAACTCTCTATCTCTAATTAGAAATTATCGAAACTTCAGATTTGAGCTCTCGTTTTCGCAAACCATAAATTATCGGAACTTCTGATTTGAGTTCTCTGTTTCCAATTCAGAAAATAATCGGAACTTCCGATTCTAAATCGGAACTTCCGATCAACCGGAATTTTCTTGGGCATACTTCCTTCATAATAACCACCCACCACTGAATGGTCCTTAGTGACGAGTAACATTATGACTCATCACTAAAGTGATAGGTGTATATTGTCATCCGTCATTAAATGGTTGACCCTTTAGTGATGGGTGAACACCCGTTATTAATGACCTAGCTTCACTGATGCAATAAGAGTGATAGGATACATGCTCGTTACTACTAGAGGTTATTATCCATTACTAATAGGGTTTTCTATAGTAGTGTCTGATTGCCTAATAAAATCGAACAATATAATGATAGAGCTAAATATGAAAGATCATCTGTATTATCAAGCACGCATATTAAATACAGGCTAACCTAGTGCTTCATACCACACCATGCCTAATAAAACCGGTTTGGTTCATGAGGCTCATAGAGATCGATTCCTCAACTAGCCAAGTAGTTGAATTGCCACTCTACTCTAGTAGTTGGTTTGTCATCTTGCTCGGTCATAGCTACACCTAGCTTACCCATGGTACCCACGTACTTCCTAAATTAAGATTTATGCATATTATCACATGACTCTTGAGCAACATGTGCCACATGATTGTGGCCCTCATAATAAAGAATTTTATATTCTCACATGTCTTATTGTGATCATGCTATGTTTAGAGTTTGTATAATAAAATAAAGCTGTTCAAATTTTAATTTCTAGTATAGATAAAAAATATATCAAATAGACCTTGCATACTACTATAGATCTCAACTTACACAAATGTGGGTTGAATTTGACTAGGAATTTGAGAGGTTCACTAATTTATCGTTCTCGGGTCTCTTTAGACAAAGTTCCATTGGCCATTGGGCATGATTCTATCGAAGAAATATTCGATGATTTGTTACTGTTATAGATTCAGATGGTTCCACTTATCATTCACACTAATAACAAAAAAAACTTTTTAATAACAAATCTTAAATCTCCCTTCTATCCGGGGTGTTGAATAATCAAAACTTTCCCTGGTTTTTGGAAAGCATGTGTTAAGAGAGTGTATTTGCATGCGTGGTGTGCGTAAATCGTCTCCATCTTCTTCTAACTACACCTTCCTCTCTATCAAGGGGATTTAGCTGAGCGTAATTCAGCCATTTTTGATAGCTTAAGAGGTGTTGAGTGGATTTGTTAACAAAAACAACAGAATCACAAGTGCGTAAAATCGGGGAAAGCACACATTTGCGAACATGCGTAAAAGATGAAAAATCATTTGAAGGTGGTAACAAAAACAAAAATGCAGTCAACGGCGTAGCGCACTCACTTCATATTATCAACTCATTGTCAGCTGCAAACAAACTTCACTCTAACATCTAGGTATTGACGGATGACCAGCTACAAATTCAATGGTTGTATTGTACAAATCAAGATCGAAAATCATGGTATGAGATGCTTGTATACATTGTACGACCATGACAAAAGACATGCCTGACTTCGCAGTAGCCTCCTTGTTGGACGACGATCGATAACCAGGTCATGACTCATGACGAACAACTTTGAGAGGTTTGTTCCATCAAAAGCATTAACATGGTCTCAGCTACGTGCTGGCGGTTGCAGTGGTTTGACCATCAGGATGAACTTGGTCGTTCGCCGCTGGCGGCGGTCCGTTTTGGGTGGCTGCTATCCCAGCACTCTCAACCGACTGCTTCCTTTCGATGCCTCCTCCTGATTGCTTTCGTTCAATGCCTCCAGACTGTTTTCTTTCAATGCTAATCCCTGAACTGGCCCTTCTAGGTACAGTCAACAGCTGGCTGACAGCGTCAAATGTGCCTCGGCGTTCTGTGATCAGTATTGCTCCATTGGGGAAGCATCGGCCAAAACATGCAGAGCAGTAAGGATATGCGACCTGCGACGATAAATTAATATGTGATCCTTCTCTGGGGGGTACAGAAATGTCACTTGGTCATAATTTGGATGATGGTTTGAGGATTTGGGTATTTTTTCCCCAGAGATCCTATACCTCAATAAATGCCTGGCAAAGTGAAAGGAAAAGAGAAGACTCATTTCCACGCAGCATCCGCATGGCATTGTATCTCACTAGGGAATCAGAAACCGCTTGTAATCCCTTCACCACCTCCTCAGCAAGTACATGTTTCAAGCTCAATGGTGTGCATGGTCTTAGCTCATTCATTGCCACCGAAACACCTGCATCCAAGAGTTTAAACAGTACACACCAAATTTTACAGTCATTGCAATACATGAGCCAACACATGATAATGTATAGTTTCAATATTTCATAGAAGTGTTGAATTCCTGCGTGAGATAGAGGGAGAGATCATCAAAACATACCATTGACAAACACTGCAAGAGGTGGATGTTCCATTAAAACAGAAGGTGGAGTCACATCATCAGAAGTCTCATCCACAACTCCATTCGCTACGAAGCCAACAGATGGCATTGGAACCCAACGATGTGAATCCAAAACAACCTATACAAGGTATAATAGTCAAATTATGTTTCTAGAGTAAATTTGAGGAAGAAAATCTAGCAATTTTAAAATGCGGGCTACAGCTGAAAATACCAAGTACACTGGATTCATTCTTTATTTATCTAGACAATAAGAAAATAGCATATCCACATCAGTAAGGATAGTACACAATCTGTATTACCTGAAAATTCTCAACTGCCATACCCATATTCTTTGAAAACAAATTTAAAACCGCTCTGCATGAAAACACCATCATCAATACAAAAGTGGTTCCCTTTGCGTGTAAACAATAAAGTTTAGCAAATGACAATTACTTTTCAAAAATGGGTGGAAGCAGGCCACGGAAATCCAGTCCAACCAAGCCAAGGCCCATTGCACAATACTGCAAGACAAACAAGTAAGGAAAATGAGTCCAATCTAACAACTGTTAATCAGAAAATGTAATAGAAGCAAATGCTTACCATGCACTGGTCCCGAATGTTGGACAGAGAGCCACCTTCAGTTATATTTGGCAACATGATTTGAAGGGTAGTAAGGTGTTTACTTATTTGGTGCATTGCCCAGCTAAACAGCAATCCACCATCATAATTCTCTTCACTTCCAGACTTATCATTGTTGAATATTGCTCGATATTGATTGACGACATCAAATAGATGTGTCCTGTGGCAACTCACCATGCCTGTTAGGTACCCATATACGTTCCTTTGGTCCAGATCATCAAGAATCCCAGAAAGCCAAGCTTCCCTGCATCTCAAGAACTATAAACTAAATCAGAATTAGGAGATGAAAATACTCAATTTGTATCATCCAGAGAATTGGACTAAGTGAAATATCATTATTATTATAGTAAAATTCATCCATCAGTAGTTTATAGTACTTTGGACCACCAATTTGAACTAAATACACTCAGACACATGTTAACAAATGAATTACTTTTAAAATCAAAATTAAATGTAAAGGAAGCATACTGACATATAACTCTATCGAAATTACATAAAATGTTCAGAATACCTGTAAGCGCAATTCTGATTCACGGAACACTCCAATCCGGCGCAAATGGGCAACAATACGAAGGCATTCAGGTAACTGTACACAGTGAAATGACCAGGAGTTTGATATACATGCGATGAAGAGAGGAGAGAAAACAAGCGATTTGGGGAAATAAATGAAACTAGTGACACAACAAAGAACTCAGGATAAAACATAATACAATATGTACAACTACAATATTCAACTTGCATAGAACAAACGAAGCAAATGAAACATATAATAATGGTCCAAATCATTCACAAATTGTTAGTATATATACATCAGCATAATCACCTGAATATTTGATCGAAGCTTCTGGAGAAGCTGTGATATCAATGACTGTATTGTCTTCTTGACTTCAGCAGCCAATCCTTGGATAACAGGTAAACTTCAATTGAAATGGTATACAGTTAAAATAATAGCCAGTAACAAAGGCCAGAACAAATATTATGTCAAAGGACTTACTCAGGGTGCAATTTTGAGATTTTATTGACAAAGGCTTCTAGATCAAGTGCCTCATCATAGTTCCCGTTTCGTATGCATCTGTGAGCAATAGATTGTTAATTGTTATTACGTATGATTCATCAATTGTACCACTCAAATATGTTTTACTGAACAACATGGGTCTTTAGCTTACATGAATTAGAGAAGAAACAAGAACCAAATAACATATCAACAAACAACAATATCAATCAACTCAACATGAATTGAACATCTTCAGGAAATTATAAGGAAAAATGTCACATACGTGTCCATCAGTTGTGGGATTTCAAGCAGATCAAGCAGGGTACTGTGATTGGCCAGCAATGTCTGATTGAGCTTCCTCTCTTCTAAAATTTGCTGCGCTGACTCAACAAACTCCGTGCAGCCAGATGTTAAATTTGGTATCTCCTCTATCTGTAATAAGTTTATAAATGCACCAAAGAAATTCAAATATTACATGATATGATTTTAAGAAAAAAATGAATTGCATAAGAATACATCTCGCACCAGAAAAAAAGAAAAGGCTACATTTTTGGTCTATAGTATTAATGTATGATTAAAATCATCAATATGAAAAAAAGGAAATCACAAAATGCAACTTTCAGAAATCAGAATGATGTCAGATTATGTATGCACAAAGGAAAACATAACGACATCCATCTCACAAAAAAATAATGGTCTAAAAAGGTGGCACAGCTATATTCCTACTGATAAACAAGTATATCTATACCAAATTAGTGAATTACCAATACATTTTCATGCAGTGGTCTCACAAAACCAGATGATTTTGCATGTAGTCTCACAATCTTTTAGGTGTACCTCACTCAAATCTCTCAGCAACGCAAATAACTATGGCAGTGCAGAAAAAAAGTGCTTAAGGTGTTGACTACATTCTGAAAAAAAAAAGTGGGATCATGAACAAGCCTATGGCCAGCTGGCTAGGATGTCAGTAAGAAAGATATATGCTCTACTAAAAACTGGTCAGATCACCAAGTCATATTCCAACCCAACTAACTCAAAATCACCAATCAACTGCACTCCAATACAGAGCCACCAGTATTTCATAAAAGTTGTCATTACAACCCCATTTACTGATGCTGTTAGTGTTATGGCCTATTCATCATAAAATTGGCATGAGATGATGCATCTAAAACAACAACAATCTGGACTGCCCTAGATGTCAGGACATGAATTCTGGTGTGAACCCTTTGAACTTGTGAGCAAGGATCCTATCCATTTCATCCTAGGAAGCTAATGTGCCAGCATAACTGCGACAATCAGCAATTTGAATGCACCTAAAGTCGAGAAGCTAGTGGCGTTGGCGTCACAAAGAATGGTGATTTGTTCACACTAATTGGATGGCCGAGATCAAAATTACACATTATCCTACATTAGGGGAAGTTCCTAGATAATACACACCACAACAATCAATTCCAGAGTATAACCACCCCCATGTAAGTTTCAGTGAGCACTGGCCAACACACTGAATAACCTGAACAAGAACAGAAGTCCTAGCTAATCAAACTAAAATAATATGAAAATCAACCGGGCTAGCCAATCACATTCCAGATGAACACACAAACACAAATCTATGCATTTCATCTCCTGATGCAACATCAAAGTGGGATCTACTTACTAAAGTCTACAGCATTAGGCAACAGATTAGATCACTCGATGTCACATTTCTACATCAACTGCAGCATTCCTCTGATCACTCTACCTCACATTGCCAGCATGACAGAGTGAGTGGGATCTAGTAATTCCATCGCAGGTCAACGTATTTTCGTACTGCGGGCAAAGATCAGATGCATTACCAGTGCCTCGAGGTGTCTGTCGAACCCCTCGAGCTGCGCGCGGACGAAGGAGAGCGCCTCGGAGGCGGCAATGAAGGCGCCGTAATTCTCAACCGCTACCTCCTGCATCTGCCGCCGCACCCGCTCCGCGTCCACCCGCAGCAGCTCCGGTTCCTGCACACCACCCCACCGTGATATCACCATCGCCATCGAGTTCAAGGGGCAGCCAACTGTCATGGAGTTCCTCGCAGAGCGCGCGGGCGCGTACCTTGTGGAGGCGCTCGATGGAGAAGGAGAGTAGCTCGGAGACGTAGGGCTGGTAGGCGGCGCCGGCCAGCGGGAGGTCAGAGGCGCCCGACATGTCGGCGGCGGAGGGCTCCGGCGAGGGGCGGTGGCCCGCGTCGAGGACGTCCATGGCGGAGGCGAGATCTGGAGAGAGGAGCCGGAGGGAGAGGGAGATGAAGGTTGGGGATTTTAGCGGCTGAGCCCTTGGGGTTTTACTGATTTTGCACTTTAGTCCTTTATAGATCCCTACTTTCAAAATCTTCCTTTATTTTTTATTTTTTTGACCTTGACAAAAAGTAGGGAAAAAAGAAAAAAAGAAAGGAAAAAATAATAAAAAATGAAGGAATAATAGGAAAATTGTGCAAAAAATATGGAGAAAAATAAGCGTGACCCTTGTAAAAACTCGTTTGAGAAAAGGAATTTTTACTCTTATGCCACAAAGTTGAGTAGTGTTTATTTTTTTGCCATGTCTTTAGTGTTTGACAACTGGGCCCAAGGGTCATATGTTACACACTCATATAGGGCAAAAAAACAAATTCCACCAACTTATATGTGGCATGAATGCAAATCTTGCTTGAGAAAACCACCACAAAGAAAAAAAGAAAAAGATTATTGCATACTAAGGTTCATCCTGATAAAGATCGTTCAAGCTATCATCCAGCTCCTCGTTCTTCGTAGTGTGTTGGGCACGTTTCTTTGCCAGCTCCCAATCTTTGACAGCAAAAAGCATTTCGATCACCTCGCTGCCCAGATTTATTCTCGTGTTCTTGATAGTTCTTCCGCGAAGATTAAATGCCACTTCGGAGGATGTGGTAGATACAGGCACCGTCAACACATCTCGTGCTAGCTTTGAGAGCAAGGGATACGACACCTTGCGATCATTCCACCATTCGAGCACATTGAAGTCTTGCATGTCATGGCTGATTGGATCACTATCCAAGTAGGTAGACAATTCTGCAACAGAACCAGCAGCACAGCAGCTGGAAGAGGATATACCCAAAATTTCTGCCCACTGTAATTTCGTCTTACCTGGTATAGGGACAGGTAGGGTTCTTTGCAGACATGCTCCCTGAAATTTACTTGCATACTTTCCAAACATCTCATGTAATTTACTCTTAGTGTTAGAGAAGTAATCAGAATAATCTATATTCATAGCATGTCCAATAAGTGACAATGCATTAAAAAATCCTCGCAATTTAGCCCTGGGATCTAGAATAAATGCAAATGAATACAATTCAGGGATTTCTTTCCAGTGTTTGAGAAATTTTCGTTTCATGTGAAAAACAGCCATTCCTAACATAGGGTCGTTTTCATATTCTCGTAGCAAAGTGGCAATCTTTATAATAGAATGGAAAATGAAATTAGATGTTGCACAGTATACTTCAGATAAATCAACAGTGCAATCATAAAATACTTCAAGAAACAAATAAAACTTTTGGACAGTATGCCAAGTGTGTTCTGTCAGTAGTGGTTGCCCCTGGACGGATACAACATTATGTGTTTGTAAAAAACTGGTAAGTAAATATTGGTAAGGTAACACATGCTTCAACATTAGATAGGTGGAATTCCACCGATTTTCATCATCAGTTTTAAACCTACATGGACGTTTTTCTGATGCGATGCAACAGCTTTTAAATAGTGCAATTCGCATATGCGAACAATTTAACCATGATATTGCTTGACGAACATTTTCAATAGATGCAGCTACTCTCTTAAACCCAGTTTTAACCATTAGATTAATAATATGGCACGCACAACGTTGATGAAGAAATGGTTCAACATAAACACCAAATGATGGTTTAAGAATTTCTATTGCCATAGAATTTGCAGCTGTGTTATCCAATGTCACTGCAAAAATTTTATCAGTAAGACCAAAATCCTCAACAACTTGAGCTATTGTTTCTGCAATATTTTCACCATTATGCGGAACATCAATTAGTCTTAAACCTAGAACTCTTTTCTGTAGTTGCCAATCATCATCAATAAAACAAGCAGCTACACTGACATAATCCTCTCTAGCCCTACCTCTCCAGATGTCCGAGGTGATACTAACAGAAGATGTGCATGCAGAAAACAATTCCTTCAATACCTCACGACCTTGGTTATAAACATTTTTCAAATCACGGGTCGCGAGTTGTGTGCTAACAGGTTGAAACCTAGGGTTATGAGCAGTTCTAATATAATCTTGAAATGCAACATTCTCACCGATGCTTAAGGGTAAATCATGTCTGGCAATCAAACGTATGAGAGATTCTCGAGCTACCTGGGGATCGTACTTCCACATCAGTTGCTGCTGTCGAATTTGGTATCGTTGCCTCTTCAAGTGCCTCGTGAATGTTCCTGATTCTACTGAATCTGTAGGTGTTTCTTCGTACCATCTTGACGCCGGCGTCGATGTTGATCCAGCGACATCTTGCTCGATTTTTGGGTGCGACATCGGGGTGAAGTATGGGCCAAAGTTGTTCAGCTGGAAGACGAGAAGTTTGAATTTAAACTATGCGTATGTAATTTCAAAAAAATATTCATACAATAAAAAATAATCTATTTCTTACCTTGAATCTTGAGTGCAGCACTTCTATGAAATATCTTTGATTTTTGACAAAATTTGTCAAAATCAAAAATTCGAACTAGCACAACACAAAGTCACCGTGATTACTCGATTTCACCAGATTTCAAAAACAAATGAGCAGGAGATGGTGAGGGAGGGTGTGAGGAGGTGGCTCCGTATTTATAGAAAAAAAATCATATTTTTTACAATTTTTTTTGCACTGCAACGGCTATTCAGAAAAAAAATAACCGTTAAATAGCCGTTGGGCCTTTGGGCCGTTGGGGAACGGCAGGCTGGCGCAGGGCCGGGCCGTGCCGTGCCGTGCCGGGACGGCCCGACGTGCGGCGGCGGTCTCGGGCTCTCGGCGTCGGCCTAGAAGGTTGCCTGGCAGCAGGCACGTTTGGTCATCAGTATTCGGAGGTCACGTACTTGTCTGCGCGACCGAACGCGCTAGGGTTTTCGCCGCTTTCTTCTCCGTGCGCGCCACCGCAGCAGACGGCATGAAGCGGCCGCCGCTACGCAGGGACGACGGGGCTGGAGGCGGGGAGGGAGAGGAGGGGCCGAGGAAGGGCAAGGGGAGGTGGGGCGGGCGGAGGCGGAACGAGCAGCGGCTGGGCGGCGGCGGCGGTCTCTCTCTCGCCGCCTTTGCCAATGCCAAGTCCAGGAACACCGGCTACAACCCGGCGCTCATCAGTGAGTAGCGCTTTCCTCGCGCCTTCGATCTGGCACCGAGTAAAAGTTCGTCCTTTTTAAGGGTTCTAGGGCGAGATCTTGCCCTCTTGCTGCCGCGATTCTCGAGGATTTGGTAGGTGATTTGAGGGGGGCTGCAGATTAACTGACTAGTTATGCAGTTAGTGGATCACTGTGATTTGGTTATAACAAACACCTTGATTAGGAACTCAGTTGTGTGCTAGTAAACTTGCATAAGCAGCGTCTGGGTGGCGGCGGCGGCGGCGGCGGTGGTCTCTCTCTCGCTGCCTTTGCCAATGCCAAGTCCAGGAACACCGGCTACAACCCGGCGCTCATCAGTGAGTAGCACTATCCTCGCGCCTTCGATCTGGCACTGAGTAAAAGTTCGTTTGGGGGGTTCTATGGTGAGATCTCGCCCTCTTGGTGCCGTGATGCTCGAGGATTTGATGGGTGATTGAGGGGGGCTGCAGATTAACTGACTAGTTATGCATAAGCTAACTCGTGGATCACTGTGATTTCGTTAGAACAAACACCTTGATTAGGAACTCAGTTGTGTGCTAGTAAACTTGCATAAGCAGCGTCTCGGTGGCGGCGGCGGTGGTCTCTCCCTCGCCGCCTTCGCCAACGCCAAGTCCAGGAACACAGGCTACAACCCTGCGCTCATCAGTGAGTAGCGCTATCCTTGCGCCTTCCAACTGGCACCGAGTAAAAGTTTGTCCTTTTTGAGGGGTTTTAGGGTGAGATCTCGCTCTGTTGGTGCCATGATTCTCGAGGATTTGATGGGTGATTTGAAGGGGGCTGCAGATTAAGTAACTAGTTATGCATAAGCTAACTCGTGGATCACTGTGATTTGGTTAGAACAAACACCTTGATTAGGAATTCAGTTGTGTGCTAGTAAACTTGCAAGTTGCAACCGGGGTTCAGGAAGAGGTCAGTTAAGTTTATTAGAATAGAGGAATTGCATTTTTCAGATGAATTAATAAGCTTGGTTCAAGAACGATCTAATGGGGAAAATGCATGCCAAATTATCTTGTGTAAAAGTGGCTAGAACTGTGAATGCTTAGATGCTTGTACAACTTATTGAAAAATGATGCATCAGCTAACAACTCAAAGTATTTTGCCTGCTTAAACATGTTCGACTGCACATTGCGGACAATAATGCTTAGCAGTGCAGTACTGGAGTTTCCTTAATTTTTTCTCGTTTCAAAATTTTACATAAATTGGCCTCACTGTCTATGACAAAGGCTACTTTTGCAATTTGATTTCAGATATAACAATGTTAAGATGCCAATGGAACTATTATAAATTTATAATATTAACCTTTTGGTCTTGTCTGCAGAGAAGCAAAAAGAGTTCTACAGGAATGCTAAATTGATTAGCAAGTACAAGAGGTCAAAGAAGCAACAAAATCAGTCAAACAGTCCGCCATCATTTACAATTCCAAAGGTAATCTTTGATAAATCGCAGCTATTTTCAACTATAGTGATTCCACCAAAGTGGATAACCAAGAGTAGACAGAAAGTTAAGATGTTTTAATGGCTTAATGCACTTTGGACTTATAGGAAAGTGGTGACAATGGAAATGATGTGCCAAAGCCGCATAGTAAGAAGAAGAAGCATGTTGCACCAAGCTTGAAAGAAGAGTATGAGAAGAAACGTGCAGAGGATGAGAAGGCAAAGAAAGAGCGTGATGCAATAATTCAGGCAAAGAGGGAGGAGCGGGAGAAATCTGAAGCAAGGCGGAAAGATTTGAGGGACAAGATGTTCAAGAAGACAAGATCTGGGCAGCCTGTGATGAAATACAGGATTCAGCATCTTTTAGAGACTGCACTAGAAACCTCAAACAAGTAGGGAGGAGCGGGAGAAATCTGAAGCAAGGCTGAAAGATTTGAGGGACAAGATGTTCAAGAAGACAAGATCTGGGCAGCCTGTGATGAAATACAGGATTCAGCATCTTTTAGAGACTGCACTAGAAACCTCAAACAAGTAGATGTTGCTAAAATGCCGTGCTAATGCCTACACGCAAATTTTGTGGTTCAATGAATGATGCAGTGACCTGTTTGTATCAACTGAGCTGTGTCATTTCACCTTTTGTATATCTTATGTGAGGCAAGATGGTGGGATATAAAAGGAACAGAAGAACGGCTGGATCGTCTCGGTGATAATACGAGGGCTGAACATCTTGAAAGAAAAGACTTAAGCTCAAATTTTGGTAGCTGATCAATCATTTAATCTCACTGGAGCTGTTGGCATTTGGTTGCCCGTATAAAGCTAAACTAGGCAGGGAGGTGCCCGTTGGTGCCACATTCTCTTAACAAATTGAATAACCATTGGTTAAGTTTATTTTGAAAAAAGTAAATAATTTAGAAACAAAGTTGGCTTGTGAAACTTGAGACAATTAGACAAATATGAAAAAAATGATATTTAGAACGCATGTTGTTCATCTAATGAATGGCAAGTTTCTTACAACATAAGCATGTTTTATAAGAGTTGTCGCTAGAGTACGGTCGTAATCAAACTCTGCCGCATTCTGTAAGTAGAGTTATTGACTGGTTTGTGTAACCTGGTATGTTGAACTGATCTCTATTTCTCACAATCTTCTACCCCTAAAAGGAGTTGATGGTGATGGTGCATCCTACACATATACGCACCACCCTTCACCTACCCAGCGCTTCCTCCTCCCCTCCACTTTGCACAGCAGTACAGCACCACGCCCGCTGCAGTACACCGTGTTCGGCATGGTTAGGGCCGCGCTCGAGGCCATCGACTTCCGCGCTCACGCAGGCACGCACTCATGCCTCGAAGCCGTCGACCACATCTGCTTCCACCCTCTTGCCTAGGGTTACCTCCACCACATCGCCACGCGCCCTCGTCGGAGCTGTGGCCGCTGACATGGGAGACAAGCTCCAAGGTTGCTCCCTGATTCTCTTCTCTTCTCCTTCCGATCCCTCCCAAGGTTAGATTCTAAAGGCGAACTTGACGCAGTGCCGACGTTTCTATACGGCGCGGATCACTCGAGGTCACCGAGATCCAAGGGCGTGGTGCAGCTTCCCTGTCGCGTCCTTCGCCGACAACGACGAGCTCTGCGGCGCGCCGCTACCACGGTCGTCATCGTGCAGAGCCCCGCGGCGGCTGCGGCTGCTTGGTGCTGAGGTGTCCGTCATCGTGGCAGCCATCGCCGTCGTCTCAGCCACGGTATGCGTGGCGCTGCTGTACATAATGCTTCGGATGTGGAGCAATTGGCCGGAGGGCGGTCTCCGTGTCGATCTCCGACGGTGAGGACTGAGGAGTCGACGGCCTCAACTGCGGCGCACGGCAAGGCGGCCAAATGGGGAGCCTAAGATGGGAAGTACTGGAAGGTTGGCTCGGTGACATCGGCTGCCGAAGGGAAGCACAGCTCGACGTCGTCGGAGACCAGCGTGCTGCACAGGAAGCCGGCGCGCGCCGTGAACTCCAAGAGCTAGCTAGAGGTGGACTGAATGCCACCGCTGCCCCGCCATGATCGACGGATCGCCTTAAGCTCGTCTCCTTGTTGTTTCTTGCCCTTGCATTGTTCTTGCCATGTGTAATGTGTTCTTGCTTGCTCTGAATTCAGAAACAAGAATTGATCTGCGAAACAATTAGCCAATTAGTTGGGAAGAGCTAGGTTGTTGAGTAGAACAGCTTGGTTTTCTTCAGTGTTTTTTTATGGGTTGCTATGTTAACATTCTATTTTGTGAGTACCTGGGGCTACGTATGAAAGACTAATGTATTTGGTATATGTCGGTGTATAGGGGTTTGGGGTTTAGAATTTATGATCAAATTTTTAATTAGTAGCAAAAACAAACCTTGAAAAATAAGGGTATGTTTGGTTTGCTGGATATCCCTGGATGGGATAGGGTTATCTTATCCAGTCAGCTGTTTGATTGAAGGGCGAAGGTGGATGGGATGATCCACGAGAGGAATATTCCTTTAATATGCTGGATGGAGAGATTCAAGAAATTTTTCTGGATGAGCTCATTCAACATTGGACGAGATGATGTGTCGTCTCCTGATTGGTTATTACACATTTAATTTTTCATTTATAAATATTCAAATGATTTTTACTCCCAAATTATTTATCCAATTTATGATCTAATTACATCATTGTATTAATTATAATTTAATCTATAAAATAAGATCTCATATGATTATATTTTTGTTAAAAAATATATTTGACAAGTGAGTCTCACTAAATTTAACTTTATCTCATCCAAGTTGTTTACATCTAACCAAACAAAAAATTGTCTCATCCCATCCATCCAACCAAATACCTCGAATGTATCATCTCATCCCTAAATTCATGGATGAGATCATCCTATCCACCCTCGCCCCCAAACCAAACGGACCCTAATAGACCAAGGATCAAACCTGCTCAAAGTTGAGTTGTAGGGGGGCAATATGGATACTCTTCAAAGTTGCTTTAGAAATTAATTTCAAGCATATATAACCCTGGCTGTTCTTTCTCAAGACACATTTGAAAAGAGGTTATTTGAAGCATATATAACAACTTAATTTCCTACGCAATTTCAGAAAGAAAAAAAACTACTATAGATGATCCTTGTCAGGTATCTCAAAGCAATTGGCCCTTGTGTGTTCTGCCATCTGCTCAAAACTCAAGCACCTGACAAAACACATACATGAATGCAGCTCACATGGCAAGCATATATAGCAAGGCTACTGCTCTCCCAGTGGCTAGCATTTCAATAGCACAGTTGAGTTGCATGCTCTATCCATCAGCTAAATTATTCCATGGCTAATTGGCTACTGCTCTTTTTCTGATTGTTACCAGTAACTCCATGGCTACTTTCTGATGGATCTTGCAGGGTCAATCAGGCCATATCTCTACCATTTGATCTCACACAGCTTTTCTCCTGACTGCAGAAACCCAGCTTAATTTCAGCTGGCTCAATCTCATTTGTATCTTGTCTCCTGGATATGCATTGAGCCAATGTTTCTTTGTACTTTTAATTGTCACATCCCCCTAGATACTAATTAATTAGTGCATATAAACCACTCCCATTTTACACTAACCAGGTTAGTCGCAACACATAAAGAACTGGTTAAAAGTTAGATAGGACACCCTTAAGCCTTGTGGTGTTACCCTATTTGGAGAGTCTAAACTTTGTTGTTTATCACTAACCTAATTTTTTTTCATCCTACTGTCATGTCCGAGCTAGGGCCCAGACGCAGCTCATATTCTATTTTTGAAATTTGCAAAATATCATATTTGAACAATATATATTTTTTAATATCATATGTCCTACTGTTTTCTTTAAAAACATGAATTGTTTTCTATCCAATACAACTTTGTAAATTTGTTTGTTTTAAATTTTATTATAAACTCAATGAATTATAGATTATAGAAATAAAAGATTCTTTTTGTGATTCATATTGTAGTTCCTGAATATTCTTTTGTCATTTAAAAAATAAATTTTACTAGAGTTCACTCATTATGTGATTATATTATCTTAATTTATGAATATTATATTAGTTTATAAAAAACTAATATGGATTGATAAGTAAGCTGTAGTACACTTTTTGATATACTAATTTTAAAATTTTTTTGCTCTATCATTTTGCAATTAGATTTGATTGTACATATATATATTTTAAAATATTATGATAATATTTTAATCCGTAGCAACAAACGGGCATTGGGCTAGTTAATAGAAACACTTACCTTGTAACCAAGAAAATACAAGCTGAATTTCATCTCAGGGAAATCCAATCTTTTTAGCAACCTACCGGGCTTTTGTTTTACAAAAAGTAAATTATAGAAACTCATTGTACAAAAGAGAACCAATCATTCCTCGGCAGGTTACGAGGAGCAAAGTGTTTCTCAAACATATATGAAATGTAATATTTACCAGGTAGCCACCGAGGTTTTTGAAGTACCAAACATGGCTGCTGATGAACAGCAGAAGCTTATTCCGTTATTCAAAACAAGGAATTACAGCTAGAAGCGACAAAGTCATTCTTACCATCCATCAAAAACATAAACAAACAGCACAAATTCGCCATCATTTGCAGGGCAAATCGCACGGCAATGTAGGGCCGATCGAGAGCAACAACCCTCAGTTCTTCATAGTGGTGACATGCCTCAGAAGCATCTGGATCACTTCCGAGGAGATACTTGCAGGTTGCAGCCTACTGCTTGAGTTGTTCGATTTTGTTGTTGTCTCTTGCTCGAGGCACTTGACGTTTGCACCAGAATCACTGGTACTCTAGAAATCGCATGAACATATAAAAGAAATGAGGCTCTGCATTCTGCAATCTCATGGCAAATTAACAAACAGAACTATCCATAATGATTTTCAGAACCCCATATTGTTACAACTTAAAAGACTAAGTTGATGGTCAATCGCTCTCTTGTCGGCTACTACAACTCAATTAAATCTCTCCTCAACAATGTGTCGTCTACCACAATCACATGGAGATGCTTGTCCAGTGTCAGTGAGGCCCAATTCTTATATGAAAAGTACTCATAAGGATGAAAGCAAAATAGCAAAGTCTGGCTGTGAGCCATGGTGGCAACACCAGGAGCAATGAGTAAACTTAGCATGAAGAATAAAGGTGTGATGCGAGTTGTGTTGGAACTCATGTAGAAATGGTGTAGAGCCAATGGTATGGAAGGCTGCAGATCTAGCATCTCATCAGTGGCTTGATATGTCGGTAATTTTTTTATCTATAGAAATGCTTGAATGTTCAGCTAGCACCTAGCAAGTGAACAAACTGCCTCACATTTCCTTATAAGACCAACCATTGGCAAACAACAACCAAAAGGAGACCATATGACATGCAAGCAGTGGCGGCTCCAGGATTTTTTTCATGGGTATTCCTATTCTATATTCCAAAATTTATACCTTTATAAACTCAAAGTATAATATAGTTTTTTTAAATATGACAAATATAACATTTATATCTCATGATATCATAAATCTACTACAATCAACCCTTAAATAAAAAAAAATAAATATAATTAATACTTAAATAAAAATTCAAAACATGTATTGGGCCAAATTTTGGGGTAGTCTAGGGCCCACCTGGACTACCCCTTGGAGCCGCCACTACATGCAAGGCGTGCCATTGATGATGCTAACTATGCATTATGCAAGTTATACGTTGACAAGTACACTACAAACACACAAATCATAGATCATAGTTGTTATAATAGGCAGAAACACTATAGTAAAAACCACCTGCATGGTATTGTCATTGAAGCTTACTCCTGATTCACCTTTGGATGCACCATCTTCTTTCTCTCTAATCTCCACTGAAGCTCTCCTGGGCAAATCAACTTCCATAAAATTGTTCTGTAGAATGCATTAGCCATTAGGAATTACACAATTGGGTGATTATTGATTATGCATATGGTGGAACATCACTACCTCTAAAAAACAAAACAAGGTGAGTTCAAAAGCATTGAACCTTGTGCACGACATGCACTAAGTTTACAGAATGTGTTAGGCATGTCAAGCCTCATTAACCTTATACATTTAATTATTACATATGATTAGTCCCAAAACAATGAAAACTACAACATTATCATGAAACTATAAATCTACACTTGAACTTACCTTCTGAGAACTACTTGGTGGACGAGAACTGTAGTCCTTTTTATCCAGATTTATTAAATTCAAAACATTTAGGTCTGGTTAGCACTGAAGTCCCCTTAGCCATTTTCTGCAGAATTAACACACCGTGTTAGCAGGATCAATACAAACTTTGTTAGGATAAGAATTAACAGAAGACTTTATTATTAACACAAAAGCTATTTTAGTCAGATGATGTCTGATGAAAATTCTGAAGTAAAAAATGATCACCTCCATATATAATGCTTTTATCTTAGAATACTACTTCCTGAGCTCCGGATTGTTAGGATCAACACTGACAGCAAATTCAACATCTGTATGGACATAATGGACACTCTTTGTCAGTCTTCATCAAGACAACAATTAAGCTAAAAAAATAAAGAATGGTCAAAATGTAGCAACAGATTAGTTAAAAGTTTGGGCGAGAATATAAACTCTATACTAAAAATCCAACTTAGATTAGCTAACTGAAATTTTTGGGCAGTACAAGATATATACTAGCCTCCTAAGTTCCATATTAAACAAACATTACCGAGGAAAAAAATTGCAAAAGAAAACATAATAGGGAAAGATATGCTTGGCATTGTTTATTCGAGCACAACGCAGAACATTATGCACAAGCATCTACCGGTCCAGATCCAACATCCCCATAATCCACTCCCGCCCCGTGCTTCCAGAAGCTTCTGGAGGACATATCTCTAACAACAACGAATTTGAACTGCACGTTGCAAATAAACATCACCAAGCAACATGAGAAAATGAAAAATAAATCACCAGAGCCAAGAGGGGGGGGGGGGGGGGGGGGGGGGGGGCAGGAGGCGGCAGAAGGAGGAGGCACGGCCAGGTGCCGAGCAGGTTGACCCATTCTGTTAGGCGGGTGGGTCAATCAATCAGCCAAGAAATTATTCGATCAATCAATCTAGGCAAGCGATATACCAACATCGCCGGGTGTGGAGGCGAAAAGAGAACAGAGGAAGCGAGGTCTGGAGGAGGAAAGAGAGGGAGGTTGGCTGCGCCGGCGCCGGCGGCAGGGAGGCGGAAGCGGTGGAGGCGACGTAGTATGCTGGGGCACGGGAGGAGCTATATGGTTCTCCGAATTAATTTTTTTTATTTTAATAAAAAAAGAAGTTTTAAAAGACTCTATATGAATGACTAAGTTATTTGGTTGGCCAAACTGCTCTTCTCGCTGGCCAAATTTGGCCAGCCAAGTTGGCTTGCCATCTGTGGGCCTCACACTGTTACAGTACCTGCTGCCCCACATGTCAACCACTACATTATCTCAGCACACGCACGGGACAAGAGCAAAACGAGCAAGGAAGAAAAGTAAAGAAAGAAAGAAAAATAAGAGAGAAAAAAGACAATGAAAATGAAGAGAAATAAAAATAAAAAGAAGAGAAATAAAAATAAAAAGAGAAAATATATTTTTAAAATTTTCTAAAATTTAAAAACTTTATATTTTGGGTATTTATAAGTTTAGACATTGGGATTTTAAATAGAAATCAATTTTTTTTAAAAATATTTTGAGATTTTAAAAAGAAGAGTAATCTTTTTAGAAAGTTGAAAATAGAGAGAGTATGTTGGAGTGTATAGTAGATTTAGAGAAGAATCTTTTTAAAGAATTGGCTAAATGAACAAATATAGAATCAAAATAGAAAGGTTTTTGGAGATCCTCTTTAGTCTTTAGATTGGGATTATAGAACCCTTCTCATCGCTATTGTCGTGTACTCTTATTTGCCATATGCACACATACATATAGGTGAGTGAGCAACGCCAAAATCGGAGCAGAAAAGATTGGAACACCAAAGATGACGCATGGTGAACAGGGGAACAGAGCTTGTGTCTCTTTTGGAAGACCATCCTGACCTCTTTCCCCACGTAGCAAGTTCTTTTGCTCTCTTCCCTGGCCACCGCCATGGCCAGCCCAGCTGCAGCTTCCATTTCTGGCTGCACAACCACCACCAAAGCTGGCCATCTCTCTCTCTCTCTCTCTCTCTCTCTCTCTCTCTCTCTCTCTCTCTCTCTCTCTCTCTCTCTCTCTCTCTCTCTCTCTCTCTGCACTGAGCAGCATCAGCTAGCTCACATGGCGTTGCACGCCACAAGCCAAAGGCCAAAGCCAAGCTGCTGCTTTTGGTGCTTCTTATTGGCAGAAACAACACACACGGAGAGGTGCTGCTGGGGAGGGAGAGTGCCATGGCTGGAGGAGGGCACAGACTGGAGCTATCGCTGGCCACAATGACCGCGCGGACGGAGGCGGCGGAGCTCCGGCGCCCGCAGCGGCGGACGATGGCCGCGCTCTACGCCGAGCTGGCCTCTCTGCTCCCCGGCCTCCGCTACCGGGTTCGTCTTCTTCTCGCTCTCGCCTCGATCGGTCTTCGTCTTGTTCGGTTTCTTGGAAGAAGGCGGCGAGGAGCTTGATCTTGGTGTGGTGGTTGTCGATGGCATGCAGGCGTGTAGGGCGGACATCGTGGACGCGGCGATGGAGCACGTGAAGGTGCTGGAGGACACGGCCGCCGTGCTGGAAGCGTACCGCGCGGTGCAGGCGAGCGGCGCCGGCGCTGGCGGAGGCGCAGCCAGGGACAGGGAGGTTTCCGTGTCGTACAGGGAGGCGGTCTACTTCGCCGCCCGGCTGCCGGCGGCGCGGCGGCCTGGCGCGCTGACGCGGGTCCTGGAGGTGTTCGACCGGCGCGGGGTGGAGGTCCTGGCCGCGACGCTGTCGCGCGCCGGCGGCGCGGCCGTGGTCACTGTCACCACGGCCACCGCGGCGCCAGATGTCGTGGAGACGATCAGAGCGGACATCGCCCGCATCGAGTGATCAACTCAACGCCACATTCTCTCTCTTTCTGCAATGTTACAGCCCAACTTCATTAAAATTCCAGCATCACAAACTTATAATTTGATGGGATTTTAGCTTCATTTTGTAATCCGAAGCTTTTTGAGGATGTCAAAACCAGAGACATGGAAATGCAACAAATCTCTAGTAGTGCAAGCTACAAATTTTGTCATGTTTTTATGCTTGGCATGATATTGGGATGAGATGGGAGACGATGCTGACAGAATTCTTCTATCCATGATTGTAGTTTTATGTCGTGCATTATTGCCGGTCTTACATCGTGAGACAAGCTGATTTCTACATCGTTTTGTATGACAATCTGTAGTGTTTTGTGTTAACAAGATCATGTGGTTTTTTTAACTTTCCTTTTTTTCCATTAAATGACATTTTGCGAGGCATCTCTAAATCTAAAAAATAGTTGTTCCACTATGCTTGTTTCAACTTTCTGCTGCTACTAATAAGTTGTAGAAAAATATAAAATTAGGACCGGAATTTGAATATTATATTAGGGTTGATTTTATTCCTTTTAGCGATTTTATGTTTAAGACAGAAATTAATATAAATGTAATAAGTTTAATTTAAAATTATTTTTTTCAATTTGAAGAAATTACATGTCTCCTTTTTATTTTAATTAGAAACAGATACGCATAATTTCATGTATTCCCTTCATTCTAAAATAAGTGTATTTCTAATTTATCACAACTCACAAGTCAAGATATTCTTTATAACATAGAGTATTAATTTATACCACATCAAATAAGTAACCTATAAAAAATGTTTCATAATTGATGTAATGGTGTTCATTTTATATCATAAATATTATTTTTCTATAAACTTGATTAAACTTGAAATAATTTAAGTATAAAACCATAGATGCATTATTTTATGAAGAAGGTGATATGAGTTATTTTAGACTACAACTACTTTATTTTAGCCTGCAACTTGCTAGCTGGTCTAAATAATTAAATAATCTAAATATTCTAGCTGTTGAGAATAGTATTTCCTAATTTTGAATTTTAGTTTATTTCTAGATTCGCTATAACTCTACTTTTTCTCATAACCTAATCTAGAATCTAATACATAATTTAATCATTTATTTTAAATTTAAATTCTAAAAATAATTACAACCGCTAGAAACTAAAACAAACGGATCATAAATTATAGGGTAATCTACTAATCTAGGTGCTATCTGGTGCATTCTGGGATGGATTTCTCTCTTCTTCTACCAGGGGATTTCAGCTGTGTAAGGAAAACAAGTAATTGCGACAACCAATTGTGTCGCACAAGGAAGCTTTGCTAGATTATTTTCAGATATTAGGAACTATATTGAAAATTTGCATCATGCCATTTATAACACATGGGAATCAGAAAGGAAGGGCTTTGCAGCCGCGATATTTACAGGTAATTCCATCATCAGAGGTGGAGTAAGAAGTTAGCTTGTCGCAAGAGTTAACGAACCTGCACGAACAGATGTAACCAAGGTAAGAGCTTAGATATGGAAAGATTGTGAAGCACTTGACTGAACTCGATACTTGGACATACCAAAATGACTCTGTATTCAGAATTTCAGATCGTCATATCCAAGGTCATTCCGAGAACTGGTTTCATTTGAAAAAAAGGGAAAAACTATTCAGATGATGTGGCTACAACAATAAGCTACCTGCGAAAACCAGAAAGACAGAGGAGCAATAAAAATAAATCAAGAAATGCTTTAAGTTGTGTTAAGTACCGAGCGGTACTTGAAATTAACAGGAAATAAAGCAAACATATACCGCTCAATAGGTTAGTCTGTTGAGGACTTGAGCACTGGTACTGTTCCATTTCTTTGCTGATGCGCCTTCTTATTACCTAGATTACAGAAACTGCGGTTAGATAATATGATAATATAATCGTGCCTCATTTAACCTGAGCAAATTTCTATGAATCGCACAAAACACTGGCACAGAAGCCTTCGCTGAAAATAAAAGACTATTGATCACACAGCTTAAGATAAAATATTTAGTTTATGGAAGAACAATAGTATGAGCTCGTCCTTATTTTGCTGACCAAGAATAATTGTGTTAGTTTGTTGACCAATAATGATTGAGATATCTAAAATAGTTCCCTAGAAATTTTCTTCCACCCCGACGGATTGCAAATTCCACAATGCTACTTATTTTCCAAAAGTCCTCTTAGAGGCATAAGCTAGTAGGGTACTAATATTTAAATTTCTTCTGTGCTGCCTTAATGCCAAAACATAAAGTAATCAGGTGCATAAATGCCATAAACTGAGACTATTTACATAAATATCAAGTTACCACTTGGTATTGTTTTCAAGAATCTAATAACAATTTACAGGAGAATGATCTTTTCTAACCTGTATTTTTTGGATGTCGAACTGACTCTTTGCTGCATCTGCTTCTAGCCACTTCGTTTTTTACTTGAGATGCTTGAACATCATCTGCTATCTGAGATTTTGTTGCTTGTGGTTGGTTTAGCACACTTGCTGCACTCACAAGAAGCTGGTCCATAGACTGAGAAGCATCACAATAACATGCATCACTCAGTAAGGGAACATGCAAATATACACTCCATGCTCACAAAGAAGGGACATTTAACCTTTGTCTGAGGAACAAAGCTCTTCAGAGCAACATTTGCTGATGAATTATCACTTGGTGATAGATGTGAGATCATCAAACCATTCTCCTTTGATGAGTTTGGAATTCTATAGCTGCCTGAATGCTCTGAACATGATTGGCGGTAAAGCTGACCAAGTTCCAATCGAAGCCGGTAGTTTCCCTGTGAGTGGTACAGTTTTGTTGCAAGAGGAACTGGGGCATCTGGTAAAGACTAAATGAAAATTAAAACACAATTTGATCACAGTTAAAAACACAATGGAAATGGAATAACTGAATAAGAGAATAGTGCTGAAGTAAAACCAAGTTTTGAAAAACTGGACAAACACCTCAATAAGAGTCAGTGAGTCACATGTAAACAGAAGATCAGCCTTTCAATTACTGCTGTAAAGTTGCAGTGAGAGCTCTATTTGGTTCAAATTTAGTAAATGCATCCAATGTTTACAAATCGCCTAGTCGAACCTAGTCGCCATGGTACCGACCAGAAAACTAATCGCGATTAATCGCGATTAGTCGATCTTGGTCGGTCTATTTAATTATTCCATATATTTTAGGAAATTTACATTATATATATATATGACAATAAATACTCAGGTATGGGCCAAATTTCCAGCCATCACTTATTAGCCCAAAAATAAAATTGAAAAGCCCAAGCCCATTAACTAAACCCTAGCTCCACTCCTCACATCTCCCCTCTTCCTCAGCCACCACAGATTCCTCACATCTCCTCTCCCTCACAGCCGCCAAAGCCCCTGTGTGCCACCTTCTCCTCACAGGGCGCCGCCTTCTCCTCACAGGGCGCCGCCTCCTCCTCACAAGGCGCTGCCTCCTCCTCACACTCCTGCCGGCGCCCCCTCCTCCTCATGCTCCTGCCGGCGCCGCCTTCTCCTCACGCTCCCGCCGGCGCCGCCTTCTCCTCACGCTCCCGCCGGCGCCGCCAGTGGCCCCTCCCACTCCAAGGCACGCCGCCACCGGCCCACTCCTCCCGCTGTGGCCCGTGCGCCGTCGTCAGCCCTCTCCTTCGGCTGGCCCCTGCCTTCCCCGTCGGTCGCCCTTCTCTCCTGGTCGTCAAAATGCCACTAATCGGCCGACTAGTCGCGACTAGTCGACGACTAGTCGGACGACCAGATTTCTGGTCGCTCTAATCGGGTCGGAGCACCTAGTCGGAGCCAGGAAAACGACTAGGCCGATTAATCGCGATTAATCGCGACTAATCGGACGATTTGTAAACACTGAATGCATCAACCTTAACTAGGTAATTGGCAGGCAAAATAATGGTACCACACTAACACTTCCCAAAAATCATAAGTTTTTCCCTTATTGTGTTTCAGGCTACTGCTTTCATTATATTACCAATGACGAAATATCTCCCTTCTTGTGTTTCAAGCTAACCACTTTCATTAATTATTCACCAAGGAAGTTCTGTACTCAACCAACAATACATACACAGGACCAGAACAAGAAAATGTCCTTCCCAACCCCAGAATGTCACCTAATAGTGATCTTTCATGGATATCAGGTGGCTTAGTTTCTATTCAAGTTCCATTTGGAATGAATTTTACAAGCAAGTACAAATGTCACCCACTCTTGATTATTACCAATTTTTTTTAAAAAAAAATTGAATTTTAATCCCCCACATATCAAGCATATTCTGAAATCTGAATATAAATACCAGTCCGCTTTCTGACAATTTGAGGTATTTTGCGATATATAAATGCTATTGAAAAAAATACTAAAAGAGACATCATAACTTTGTGCAATAAGCTAATAACCAAGTTGTTATATAGGCATTGATACAGATACCCTGAGGCCTGATCACTGAAATTAACTAATCATTATCTCATTACAAGCACATTACTAAATCATGACCGTATTCCACTGCTAAATCAACTGCTGCGTTACTGAGAAGCAATCCATACCTGGTATACTGGTAACAGCTGCATTGTTGGTAGATGCTTTCAACCCTGTAACGAACAAATGTGCAAATAAGCTCTAACATGAATGCATGACAAAATACAATAGTATTTTGGTTCCTGCTACAATCAAGATATAATGATATACTGAAAGGCCTTTTTGGACAGAGAAAACCCTCACAAATTTTATTCTTCAATTAAAATATGTTGAGTGAACAGTGAACCACAATAGGCCCTACTAGCATCTTTGGTCATATGTGATAGACTCCAGATTGCCATGAAAGGCCCACAAACTCATATCAATTGAGGTTAAGAAAAAATGCCAAAAAAAGAATGCTATGTATACACTTACATTTAAGCATTTTATATAATGAATTAATGATCAAATGTCCCTAGAAAAAAATAACCCAAAAGGTAGAATAAAAATCACTTAATTGATAGTAGAATTGAGATAATCCCAAAAGTAAATTGAGAATAAATGCATATTTAATTTGAACAACACAGTGTTCGAAAGTGCGGCCCTAGATGCCCGCCTAGGTGGCGAAAGGCGCTGGGTGCCACCCTAGCGTCGCGCGGAGGCCCTAGTCAGCCAGCTGGGCAGGCGAGGTGCCTAGGCGAGTCAACCACGGCATAAGTTGTTGACCGCGGCAGCTAGGCACCCACGCCAGGTTGCCGCGCTCCCGCGCCGCGTGCCTGCGTTCCTGTGCCGCATGTCGTGCTCCAGCGCCACGCGTCGCACTCCGGAGGGGAGAAGAGAGGGGAGGGGAAGAGAATGCCTAGAGGCTGGTACTCAGAGGAGAAGTGAAGAACGCCTCTCGTAGGCCTGGGGAGGAGAAGAAAAAGGACTTTGCTTGGGAACCAGCAAAATAACGCCTCAGAACCAGGAAGACAGGGAATCAACGAAATAAATGCCTCGAACCAGGAAATTTCCTGCCTTAGAACTAAGAAGACCCCTGGGAACCTAAAAAAAGAAAGGGAAATGGGCAGAGATCAAGGCGTCAGGCCATCACCCGACTAGCGCCTAGTGCCTACTCGAACACTAGAACAACATATTTAAGATTATTTACACTAGCTATACGAAGATATAATCATAACATTATAATTTCGATATGTTTTACTACTATATTACAATATAACTGATGGCCAAGGTTACTTGTTTCGCTTGTGACTAGAGGGAGAAGAAAGAAAGAAGTGCTTACTTTGATCTGCCAAGGAATCTATAGCTTGTACTTTGTTGGCATGTCCATTGTCCAACTCAAAACCATTGGTGGTGTTCTTGTTTTCATGTTGAGACTTTGTTTTCACTTTTATATGTACCTTTTGGTCTATCGGATGTCAAGGTATAAACATTTGCAAAGTTCCACAACATGGAGAGTCCAGTTAACAAACAACAGGTAAGAAGGAAAATATTCCACATCAAGATGAGAACACAACTAGCATCATGTAGGTATTCACAATAATAATTAAAATAAACAAGAACAGTCAGGCTGTTGCTTATTAGCAATAGGATACTTCCATTATTTGTCAGCTTTATTTTTCTCCCCTTCTTTGGAGGCTTCTTAGTACCACAATCATCATCTACACCCATTCCCACTGAATCATTTGGATTTACCTTCCCTGAACTACATCGCTCTGCAGAAGTCAAAAGACCTATCAATAAATTTCTGACTTATCTGATTCAATTGGAAATGATGTCATAGTAGTATTCTTCAGAAGAGGAAGGGTTAACAGAAATATAGCTTCCTACTGAGCACATCAGACATGTGAGTATGTGACTTGAAAATATAACACATGCAGATTAAGATTATTCTGTTGTGCAATTGATATTTTAAATGGCAGTCCCACTTCCACCATATGTTCTAATCAAATTTTACCAAACAGTAAACATACTACTACTATTCTAACAAGAACAAGATACAGTTGTAAGATGTTTTCACTGTCTCATGGGTGAAGGATATTTTCCGATCCTTGAACAACCATGCACCAGTTGTCATATAGATGAAATCAAATGATATAGTGGTAAGTGGTAACAACTTTTGCATATACACATTGCAACATATGTAGTTTATATATTTACAAGTGGGGGTACTGGATATGTGCTAAATTAAAGGTATGAATTTATAAACCATATGTTCACAACTTTGTACAACAACAATAATAATGAATTACAAAATCATGAGCAATATCAAGTAATCAAACTTGCATCAAATAATATTTGGTGTGATACCTGCATGGGCTGCATATTGGCTGGCCTTTATTGGTTTCTTGCAAGTATTACAGCAGACCTTCAATATAAGATGTCAACACAACTTGAATGAAACAAATGTAAACAGAGATCCATACAGCACAGTATGACCAAAAAGTTACCAGGTCCAATGGATCAGCTATTGGTTTTGATCCAAATATATGCATATCTGCACAAAATTATAGAATAATTAAAAAGATAAGTTGTGATATCATCATAATAATATGGTATAAATGCATAAATGTAAACACGACATAGGACATAGTAAAAATAGTTGGTCCTGTACATGATACCTAGAGATGAATTGAAAGAAACAGACTTCTAAAGTCTAAACAAATAAATACATACTGGATAGCGCAGACAGCATTAAAAATTCTACCGGGTAAAACAATGCCACTAGGTATAGACAAATGGAAATCCCAAAGGAAATAACAACAATAGACAGGTTTTAGAAAAAAGGGGACTTACCATCTTCATCAAGTAAATTTGGTTCATGTGCATCAAAAAGTTGCTTGTGTAGTATTTGTGTAGCACCATTATCACTGATCAGGTCATCTGCAGAAATTTAGTGTGGAATCTATTCAATTTCAAAAACCCGGCAGGTCACTGCACACAGAGAATTGCAATGTTGTATGGAGTATGGACTGTACCCAAACTAGACTCTAGTACAAATTACTCTTACTTTTGCTCTGGTGGCTATAGGTATCAGAGATCTGTATCCAAACATTGTCAATAAACTAAATGGAAGAACAAAAAAGATAGTAACATATTAGTAATAGTTTACCTGGTGCTGTATAATTTTCCATCGTAGCAAGCTTCAGCACAGAAGCCATTTTAAAATGTCCAGACATGCAAACCATTTTGCAATAAAAACCTGCATTACAGCCACATGGAAAACATATCATTTGTAGTTACAATGTTTTTTGATATCTGAAGTTGGATACATTGATATAGTATTATAGTGGTCAACTGCAAACATAACAAAGCATCAGCCAATTCAAAAGCTGTAGCCTGATTATAGGCCCAATACATGATAGAGGTCTTTCAAACAGTTAGCATCTCCAAGAAGAAAACAGAAACACATGTGTAATGCATGCATCAAATCCTCTGGTGAATTTCAATTTTCAGTAACTATATTGTATGAATTATGAAACCATAGAAACTGAAGATAAAACAGTACAGTATGAGGCTATGAGCCCTGTAAAGTGCGAGCCTGAATCCAAAAGTATAAAGTGCAAAGAAAGAATGATCAAATATTTGCACAATCACAATTCAAACTAAAAAACTCTCTTAAGTAACTCTATCTAATAGTGTTTTGTTGTGCATTTCATCCAGTTAACTGTTCATGAACAAAACTTTGGGCCACACTCATCAGCCTGCGTTGGCAAAGAGAGTTCATTTGTATGTTCCACCACTATCAGTCTACACACCCAAAAAAATCAAGCTAAAATTGTAAGAAGAACCCCAAACTTCCTAAAAAACTTATGAAAATTGCTCCATTGTACACAGTTCACACTAAACCATCTCTTATGGTGGCAAAACAAAAAGAAAATCCTACCACATGCATTGGTAAAATTCATGTTTTGATCGTACAACTGAATCCTATGTCCTAAACTAAATACATATCAAACCACATTTCAAGGTACCAATTGGCAATGCGCAGATAACTAGCCAGTAATTTCTTCAATAATGTGCATCAACCCAGCAATATCCACATCAGTGATCTTTCAACCATAGATCAAATTCGGAACAAAAAATTTCCTAAAATTATTTAAAAATTCCCGCAAAATCAGCAATGTATTTGTGGAAAATTCCACGCCATTCCACCACAGACCACATCATAACAGGAACTAAAGAAATAACTAGTAATGAAAGCACAGGAAATTTGGTTTTGTTTGACAAGTATTTCACCTGGAACAAACGAATTCGAGGACACGGAGGCCTAAAACAATCTCCGAAACAATCGAAACAAATAGTAGAATTCTCGGGATCAATAGGCCGCGCGCCGCCGCCGCATCCACGCCCGCCTTCGCAGGCGGCTCCTGCTCCCCCGCGTGCCCCCGCGCGTCACATGCCAAATTCCGCGGGTAGAGGGGCCAGCGGAGGGGAGCTGGGACAGAAGCAGGCGCGGGAGACGGAGGAATATGGACGCAGAGTATCTCCTCCAGGCGATGGAGGACCTCCGGCGATCGCCGGCGGCGAGGTGGAGGCGGAATGGGGAAGGGAGGAGGAGGCGGCGGCCAAGCGAGCGCCAAGTGTTGCAGATTTGGGGCGGAGCCGTTCGGGCTCGGTCGGTTCTTGTAGCGGGCGAACCGACCGGATCGGAGTCCCGGTCCGACCCTACACCTGGTCCGACCCAACCCGCTCCGCCTCCGCCTCCGCCTCCGCCTCCGCCTCCGCCTCCTCTCACCGAGACACGAGCTAGCGGCTGAAGCGGGGAGAGGAGAGGAAAGCGAGCAGCGGTGGCAGCGATGGCAGCGGCGGCGGCGAGGGGGGCGAGGAACCGGGTGGCGTTCGTGCTGGTGGATGGGATCGGGGACGTGACGATACCGTCGCTCGGGGGGAGGACGCCGCTGGAGGCGGCGGCGGCGCCGAGGCTGGACGCGGTGGCGGCGGCCGGGGTGGTCGGTCTTATGGACCCCGTGGAGCCCGGGCTCGCCTGCGGGAGCGACACGGCGCACCTCTCCCTCCTCGGGTACGATCCCCGCGTGTACTACCGCGGCCGCGGCGCGTTCGAGTCCATGGGCGCCGGCCTCGCCATGGCCCCCGGCGACATCGCCTTCAAGGTCCGGGTTTCAGGACACTAAATTACAGCTCTGGGATTGAAAAAATAGTGTAGGTTTTCGTCTGTATTCATAATTTGTAAGCCATAGTTTAGATCGTAGCATGTTCTTGGAATGTTAAACGAGATTCCTTTTGGTTGCTTCACATGGCTAATTAGTTAAAAATGGCTTAGATTCACATCGTGTTCTTGAAGTAGAAATACTGAGTTGTAGATCATTTTTGTAAAAACCTGTTGTTAAGTTGCATGCACCAACCAATTCAACCTAAAAGCTTAAGCTGATGAGGAAAGGTGTGCAATTTACTTCATATTCCAACACTCCCCCTCACACGAGACTCTATCAGGTCTCTAGCGTGGAATAGAAGTGGGCTGTAATTTTTATTTAATTGTGTGTCAGCCAGGATTCGAACTCAAGACCTTTGGCTCTGATACCATGTTAAGTTGCATGCACCAATCAATTTAACCCAAAAGCTTAAGTTGATAAGGAAAGGTGTGCAATTCACTTCATATTCCAACACCTGTGATGTACTTCTAATCAGTAATGGCTCAGATCATAGAGTGACACTTTGAAGCATGTCTTATGTTCTCCTATAACATGTGGTGTTGGGATTGTTGAGTGGATTGTCTGCCCAATGTTCTTGCAGTCAAACTTTGCTACATTAGATGAAAGTACGGGGGTGATTGTCAGCAGAAGGGCGGATCGGCACTTTGAGGAGGAAGGCCCAATTCTCTGTGCTGCATTGGATGGGATGAAGCTGCCATCATTTCCTGAATATGAAGTGAGAGTCAGGTGCAACACCGAATCCTATTCCCCGCAAACATTTAGGTTTGTGTGTACTTCTTATTAGCTTATTACAGAAACTCATGCCACTGCTTTGCAGGTATGCTACTGAACACAGGTGTGGTGTGGTTGTGAAAGGCCCAAAGCTGAGTGGTAACATTTCTGGAACAGATCCGTTGAAGGACAACCGCTTGCATCTAAAGGCTGAACCTTTGGATGATTCGGAAGAAGCTAGAAACACAGCAGCTGTGGTCAATGAGCTTTCTAAGGAGATCACACGTATACTGGTGTCTCACCCTATTAATGCAGAGCGTGCTGCTGAGGGGAAGAACATTGCAAATGTTGTGTTATTACGAGGCTGTGGTATCCGGATTGAGGTTAGTCCAAATGACTTAATGTTATTCTTGTTTGGTATTTATGATTTATGTGACTCTCTAGAGGTTAGCAATATGACAAGACAAGTTTAGAGAGCTTTCCTGTGCTGTCTTCTTTGCATTGTGCTGTTCAATAGTATAAATATGAGCACAATCCAGATCTGATTGTCAGGTTTCCATTTAAACATTGGAGCTTTGTAGGTTGTAGCAAGTTAATCTTAGGGCATTTTGTTCTTTCAATTTTGTTACAGTTTGCTTATACTTCTAAACGAAATAAACATTAGTGCATTATTGGATCGACGGAATGAGTTTTCCTTCTATTTAACCATCATGTTACCTTCTAGTTCTAGGAATGCAGTTTTGGTAAGACTTTTCATTGGCTCATGCAATTTTCCAAGAATTACTCTCACTAAATATATTCCATTATCAAAACAGAATGAAGAAACAAGTGTGTTTACTGGTTGAGATTTTGCATAGTTTGCTGTACTGGAACTAGATACTACTAAAACCTCCTTTAAATATTTTTGTTGAAGTGTCATGTGGCTATGTCAGGTACCTGCCTTTGAAACCAAGCATGGACTTGCACCATGCATGGTGGCTCCTACAAAGATCATTGCTGGTCTGGGGCTTTCATTGGGCATTGATATCCTTGAAGCACCTGGAGCAACTGGAGATTATCGTACTCACTTAACTTCCAAAGCTAAAGCTATAGCCAAGGCACTGTCTGCTCCTTTGGATACACCACCTCGTGTTTTTGTGCCTGGGGAGGATGAATATAAATCAGGAAGAGAAAATGGATATGACTTTGGTTTTTTGCACATAAAGGTGAAAAAACAGTTCAAGTTCTTCCCAAACTAACATTAACCATGTGATTCTGATAGTTTCATTTGTAACGATGGTGTAGGCCATTGATGATGCTGGTCATGATAAGGCTGTCAAGCTAAAGGTACTAGGCCTAGAAGCTGTTGATCGGGCTATTGGTCAGCTTGCAAGGCTCCTGTGGGAAGCTGAAAAGTCTGGGCAATACCAGTATTTCCTTTGTGTCACTGGAGATCACTCTACTCCTGTAGAGTATGGTGACCATAGCTTTGAACCTGTTCCATTTGCGCTGTGCCGACTGAGAGATTTCGTTGGAGCTATCGGGGAGGACAATGTGATGAGCTTCTCCCTAGACGATTTCCCGCTTCCTTCGGTGAAATCCACAGAAGATATAGCAGAAAACATAGATGCAGCTGAGCGCAAGTCTGATCAGCGCAAAGCTTTCTGTGGTGATTCTGTTTGTGAATTCAACGAGATCACCGCTGCAAGGGGCTGCCTCGGACGATTCCCTGGAAGTGAGATGATGGGCATCATCAGGAAGTTTATTAAAGCAAAGAATGATTAGTGCCAGTTCAAGTACTAACATTTGTGTCATCTGGTGCCCTTGAAGGCAATAAGGCTACCATGTCTCTGTAATAATCATACAGAAGGTTTATATTGAAGAACTGTCTAACTCAATCTGAGACGAATAATGCTTCCCCTGGCTCCTGAATCTTGCATGCAAAGGCAGAAACGATCTGGCCTGAATATTGAGATGAATAATTGAGCCTTTTTAGATTTTGCACTGGAAGTTACAACTTTTCTGCATGGTTTTCGTTAGTAGTCAATGCATTTGAAGTTTCCTGAGATGCCTAGCGTGAATATTTTATAGTTTAGGCATAACTTTATGCTGATTGTCTATTCTTCCAGCAGAAATTTTGCTCAAATATCAGGACCATTGCAATTATTTCAGACATTTTGCAGCATGGCAAAAAGGAATCTGGTACCTGCTCTATGGACACCACTCTGAATTATCGGGTACTATCTTCACAAATCACATGTGAAGTGAAGAAATGAACCGTACAGAACATGGCCTTCATGTAAGGAACTCAACATTTGGTTATGTTTGCAGAATTGTAGCTGAAGAAACAAGGATACATATATCTTACATTTACAGGAGATATGTGCATCTAGTTAGCAAAAGCACAATGAAGGGCACGTCACAAGGAACAGAAGCCTATTCCCAAACCTACTTAGGTGTGTTTGGTTCTGTTTTTAAAATTTGCTTTTGTTGTGAAAAAACAGAAGCTGAACTAAACGGGTTACCAAATCTATTTTTCCCAGGAAAAATGTTTTTTTCTAGTATAAATTTAGAATCAGCTTGGATCCTGCTTTCTGCTTTTTTGTATAAATGGGATAGCATGAATTCATGTTTTGTGATACTTATAATTCAGTTCACAAAGTATAGTGAATATAAATTTTTAGGAGCCAAAAGGCAAAGCGGCTCTTATATGGATGTTGGAAGAATATTCGCAAGACATGCATGATGCTCAATACATTCTTGACAGTCTTGTTGAAAACTGGGAGGAAGAACACTCTCTTGAGGTACTACCAATGTTTCTTTTTTACTTTGCCTTTTTTTTAGTATGCATTTTCTTTCTTCAGTTCCTTAACATATTAATCAACTGAAATTATCTTCTGAGATCAGTGTGTGTTGTTGTAAGTTCTATATTTATGCCAAGCATTTGACAAGTCTCATAATTTTTTTTCATGTCTGGTGGTGTAGTACATATTTAAGATATAGGCTAATGTAGTGAATCAGTCAAAACTGGCATGAATACTAACTATTGCAGGGTTTGATGTATGCCGATTCCCATATGCGAAGAGTAGAAACTGTAGCTGATTAGCTGAAGTGTCTAAGTGTCTACTGGTTAGCGGAATAAAGGGTATCGAAATAAAGGTTTTAGAGTGAAATCTACGTATTATTGCTCACTTGAATTAAGGACAACTCTCTTATCGGTTTGGCTTAGTTTACTTTCCTCTTGATGCTTCTGAGCAACAACAGGCAAGATTTTGTGAAATCATAATTTCTGCATATGATTGCTTTTGAGCAAGGATTCTCCTTTAATGACAGTCTTGTGCATTATAAAGAAACGTTTTTGGCATCTGCTATGTTATTGCGCAGAAAAAGGTACCAGGCCTTGACATGTATATGTTACACAAAACTAATTGAGGTGACATGTCAAATCTCAAGATTAATCTTTGTGAGCGATACTCTTCATTGACATATATATATATGACATAATATCATAAGATTTGTTGGTGGATGTCAAGGTTGCGTGGTAATTTACTAAGATCTTTCGTACTGATTGTTGGAACCCAGGGACAGTCGTAGCGCCGCTCGCCTCGCCCTCTCTCGCTCAAACTCGCCGGTGGCTGGAGGTAGAAGACGATGAACAGTGCGCGCACAGGGTGCTCGATGTTTTTCCGGTGACGAACGCCGCGGCCGACGGACGGCCTGTATCTTGGCACTTTTATTCGTCCAACTCGGCAAGATTACACAGGGGTGGTGGCAGCTCTTTATAGCCGCGCGGCTCTACTCCGCGCCCGGCGCTTCCGCCATGACCGCGCACTGCGCGCTGCCTCGCGCCCGAGCGACGCGCTCCGCTCGCGCGACGTGCGCTC